>OY720632.1:167703924-168361527 GCA_963169105.1 Ceriagrion tenellum | reverse complement strand
CCCCCTACGACTCCCTCTCCATCTCTCTACGTCCACGTCGACCAATCGCGTGCGAGCGGCACAATAACGCATTGGAATTATTATACTCTGGAGGTCGAGACGGTCGCCTTCATATTCTTTCTGTTTTCGCCGGAGGGCGCGTTCGTGCACACCTTCCATCAACCCCCATCCTTCCATCAGGTCACTTTAGTTGCTTCTATGTATTATTTTCCGTTTTAATTAATGGAGAAGGTTTCGGCAAGTGTTGCGAGCGAATGCGTTGTAATATTTAAAGCACAATCTTGGCTTATAGGGTTAAGAGAACCTCTATCAGGTTTGTGTGTTAGCTTGAGTACTGTCCAGGGTTCGAATACCGACTGTGGCAAAGATTTTTCGGTAGAATCTCTCAGCCCCCTCCTGAGTGCTCCTTCAGGGGGTACTCCGTCCTACGAATGACACGTAAAAGCGTTGGCTCTTGGGCACCTTCCGTTGAGAGTAGGCTAATGCCGACGCCAAGTCTCTCTCTACGGTTCTTGCATTCTCTAAAAGCCCTACCTCTGCCAAGCTCCCCACTTATCCTCAAAGAAGCGCACGACCTCAGCTGTCGGTTGCCTCATCTATTGACTCTTTCTGCCATCCTGGTACCTTTCGATGCGATATCAGGAATAGGCAAAAAAGTGGTTGTGAGTAATCAGCGAATGATAGAGAAGGATGTTCAATTCTTTCTTGAAAAGAGACGTGTTTATTACTCGACCATTTTTCTAATCAATTCATCAAACAAACGATGTGGTACGCAGTCACGTGTCCGGGAGAAAAGACAGCGCACTGATTCCCCGAGTTATCCGAACCGCCGGGCATGCCGCCGGCTAACACCGCACCGAAAATTCAAAAACAGACAAGACCAGAAAAAAAAACACTTTGACTACCTGCAAATAGTGACTTATACTTCACTTGTCAATTGTATTCGTCATTTTGTTCTCGTTCCGACATCCCGAGAGAAAATTTGGCGCAAACATTAACACATGGAAATTCAACCAAAACACATTACTTCCCAACTTTGGGCTAGCGCTCGTAGAAATAGACACAAAAACTTTGAGAAACAACAAAAAACTCCGAGATCCTCAGGAAACACTCACCGACTATGTTGGAAAGACAGCGAAGAAACCACGCTCTGCTACCAATTTTCTTTTTCTTCTGCACCAATGGGATGAATTCCGCCCTGAAGAAATTAACTTAACCGGGATTCGAATCCGGATTCTTAAGGGGGCTATATACGGCGGCCGAAAACGCTTCCGCAGACGTGAACGTGCTTTATTTTGTGGCTCTGTTATGTTACTTAAAGGAAATCTGTTCACGCGAGCTTCAAGAATAAGGGTTATTATTTACAATAAGTGTAGTAACTTTTTCCTATTTGCTTTTTACATCACTATTTCGACCAAGGAAGAAACGTGGATTTCTCAAAAATCAGGGGATCGCCATGAAGCGTTACGAGGTATATTAATAAAAATCTTTGCCCTTATTGTTAGTGGTATTCCTTCATCTCTATGGAGGATTGTCAAAATGTTGAAAATCCTGTGTTATGATGTCACAGTGAAAATTCTCGAGAACCTATGCAAAGTATTATAATGCTATCGGTGGCGCTATTGTCCAAAGAAGGTAATATAGAGGAAGGCAGAGATCTCTTCCAGGCTGCGGTAGAAGTCAGAACTAAATGGGCGTATTCGGCCGACGTACACAGTGCCCACCACCTTAAGTGGTTAAGGTTTGTTTGCCATTTACAACATCAAGCCATCTCCTCCTAGAGTGAATTTCGGCGGGGGTTCTTCATTTTCCACAATGTGGACCTCGGTCTAAGAACACCTAGTTCCCATGAAAAGCAACCAAAATTCTCGTCGAATTGAGATGGCTTGGTGACGAAGAAGGCTAACACACCTGACTAGCAATTGGGATATCAAAGTTTGAATCCCTGATTATCATGAAATTATTTTACTTTTCATGGCATATTTCATTACATTGCTGTATAATAGATTACTGCGATGATTTTCATTACCTTATCAACTCTGAAGTGTTTCTAAATTAGTCGCCTAATTCATATTATTTTGAGGAATACTACGAATCTCTTTTTATTTTACATGGATCACTTCCACCGAACCAGCTTGGAAACTGCATCAATAAATCAACGATTGATTTATGAGCTATTGGGGTGTGACTTGTTGGTCAATTAATTACTGTTTCGCTCTCACAAAATTTCATTCATCAAGGTCAATGCATAATATCATTGTCTACTGACTGAAAATATTTGTGTGATATAACTAGTCGTGAATAAAACTTCTAATCCTCATATGGAAAAATTTTAATGATTCTATGGTGATGGACATGGATAGGGCGCAGTTGCTATTTTGGCCATTTCTAACAGCTGTAACGTGGGCGTTACCTATTCGCTATCTTTGTTAACCCCGATTTTCCTTTAGCGATTACGGGCTGATGCGCATTTTTCGCAGTTTTACGATTTTTACCATCGATAACTTACTATACATCTTTTACTTCTTTAATATGAATACTTCTTAAAGGTTTGGCCATGTTGAGAGAATGGATGAGAATCGAATAACGAAACAGATATATCAGAGTAAAATGAATGGTGTGAGAGGTAGAGGCAGGCCGAGAAAGTTGTGGTTGAATGTGGTTGAGGAAATTCTTTGGAGGAGGAATATTAGGAGTCTTAAAAACAGGAGGGCGTGTATGAAGCAGTGTATGGGGTAAATGAGGCAAAAGAGGTCTGCAATGATAGGTGAGTATGGAGGAAATTATTGAAGCAGAGTTAGGTGTACAAATATGTATTTATGAGTTAAACTTTGTGACTGTGCCTACCCCGGAAGGGAGCGGCGTGATTGGTATGTATGTATGTATTAATTTTTTTAATCAATAATAATCTACGATAGCACTAAGTAACCGATGTATGCTTCAAGAATGACTCTCCATTTATGTCGAACAGATGATGGATGATCTTGAATGATTCTCCATTTCTCGGGTTTCCTCCGCGCAGGTTGTTTTTGAGACTACAGTTTCAGTCGGTCTTCAGTCTTTAGGGAGTCTTCAGGTTGAAGTGTTGTCTCCAAACCAACTTACGCGGTGGAACCCCGAGAAATGGAGATGCGTTCATCTGAATGCCGCGGAAACTTACGATGGAATATGTATGGATAATCTTGCCTCACGTCCGCGAATTCGTTCATTCCGTCGTTCTTTCAAAAGGCAAGGAAAGAATGAGCAGGGGTAACCAATGTGGTTGTTATATAGATTGTCAGGCTACAGTTTGATGATGTAATGGCCACTCCATCTACCTCAATGGCTATGGATCATCTCCACCACCTCCAACCAGAATCTGTGATATTTATGAGATAACGCCCTAAGTGCCGATGGGAGCTTGCCACTGATGATGGGAGCCATTTAACTCTCACCTTTCTTTTCCGGAGTCTTTAGTCTATCTCTTCAATTTTCCCCGTGGTCTCAGTCACGGTAATCGTTTGAGAAAGACGCCTTCAGTATCCTTCCAATTTTTTTCCATTGGTGGATTATCAAGTTAAAGGCCAATTTAAAAGTTTTTTTCGGGTGTAATACGAAAACAATGAATAAACGGCCAAAAGTCACAAGCCTAGTGTCGTAAATTGATATTAAGTTGCGGAAGATTCTTAAGTAATTTTTATCCCTACCCCGGTGTGGTGCTTAGCAGCCATCAGCCGAGTGCCACACTGCAATCATCGGGTTGAATCTTGTACATACCATGTTTTCTCTTGTTTATTTTTTTTTAAGAGGATGGAAATAATTCAACGCTTAACTTCTCCTTCATAATTACTTGATCACTTATTCGTACCAATTTCACTTTCTGCCCTTTACGTGTCTTCACTAATCTCTTGAGCAGCACGGTATTGCCCGTTACTGTCTCACCTTACTATATAGGAATATCATAACAAGTCAAATTTGTCGTATATTACCCTAATAAACTGTGATTTCCTTCTATTCACAGATTTAAAATAGGATATTTGGGAAGTTGTGTCTATAGATTATTAGCATTTTGGAGAATGCTTGAATAGACAAAAACTTTTCCGATTGATACATATCTGTAAATAGTTAAGATTTCATCGACCCTCTTATTGTGGCATGGAACTTCGGTAGAGTATGCTAAAGATCACAAAATTGGTGACTAAATGTGGAAATTTAAAGCGTTTTATTGGCGGAAAAATCGCATCTCAACTCTACCTTTCTAGGGAAATCAGGCTAATAGAATATTACTCTCGGATGGGTAAGCTCGCATTTATTTTTCATCGTCGCTCGTCGTGTTGATTCGAGACGTACTTCTTAACGTCAAATAGAGGACAATCTCGAGGATCCTCTATTCCCAGCGTCGTCTTCCCTTGTCATGCCATCAAGGCTCGCGTCATCGCACTGCGCCGTAGATTTTTGATGTGTCTGTTATTTTTATGAAACAGAAAGGGTCCCGAGATGAGCTTCACGTTGAGAAATCTTTCACGTAGCCTAGAAAATTTCCTCTTACGGAAAAAATACTGTTCATGCTTCACGACAAAGAGACGAATTTAAGGAAAAATCTCATACGTAATAGATAGGCTGAAATCTAGGTCTAATAGTACCTGCTTTTCACCAATGATGAATAATTTAGGGATATCCCCGTGAGCTGATACATTTCATAATTAATATAGGTCGCCGCTGTCATCCAATTATTCTGAGCCTATCTTCATGTTTCGCCTTCTTATTTTAGACAAATTCCAGGAATCATTCAGTCAAAATCTATGAATCACAACGTTCGTTTGCATGTTTAAGGAGAAATTTTAACACTCTGGGAAAAGTACAGGTATGTAATTGGGAGGCATTGCAATTAACTCTGAAATCATCTGTGTCCAGGCAGATCGGCTACTTATTCGGGTAAGAGGCCGAATAATAAGTAGTTAACTTAAGATTACATCGGAGTTTTAAATATTTTAATATTGGTCACAGGTTAATGAATTAATTTTAAATTCCAAAGAAACGCTCCCAACTTAAGTTACCTCTAAATAATGAATCGGTTAGCATTAAGTCACACGGTCATGTGTGTCGACATTCAAATATGTTAACATAAGGTTATGAAATTTTAGAACAGTTGTCAGACAAGTATTTGGGGTTGATAATTGATGATAACCTTAATTTATTATCACTAATCTTAACTAAATATTAATCTCAGGTGTGTCATGTATCAGTTTTACTACGAAAATGAAATTGTAACGACAGATGTGTTGAAAATGATGCACCTTGATCTTCATGAAAGTCATTTGAAATATGGCCTCACTATGTGGAGTACCTACATGTTGAGTAACGAATCTAAAAATGATCCAAGCTCACCAGAAAAAATTACAAAATCTATCAGATCATCTCGATGTCATGAAACTGGTGAGCTTGGAGGAGATGGTGGGTAATTCAAAGTCCTAAATGTTTTATGAGTAGAAAAATCACTGCAGTATGTTATTATTTCCGGTTATTGTTTTGATTATAATTTAAAAAAGAAAACAGTCAACAATCGGAATCCTCAACTGAGAGAAATACATAAATATGAATTTCTGTGATATAATACTTATACAGATTGATGGCAATTAAGTGTATTCGTCTCAAAATTATTCATTTATATGGGAGGTGATTTAAAAATATATAAAATGTAAAGTACGTTGAATGAAAGACAAAAGAATGGTTGGTGCATTAAATATATGTATGTAAGCTCACTATTGGTATGTTAAAAACTGTCACCCGCGTTGATAAGCCAAGAATGCCTGAGCAGGACCTAAAATGTTGATGTGATATAGAACAGGATGAAAAGAAAATTATTGGTACTTTTGTTGCTCTAATCCGCCTCATATATCATTGATTTAATAAATATGTGCATTTAATTTTTGAAAGAATTGTGAAATAAACTGTTGAACTTAGCCAAAGCATGAGAACAAGGGTTCATTTTCTCTCTTGTCAGTTTCATTTATTTGCTCTTTGTTTATAGAATGTACGCATAGCCTTACCAAGTTACTCCTACTTGCGCTCTATATACTGGATAAGATAATTATCGCAATCTTACTTGCCGTACATCATCATCGTCGACTGGTATTTTGCCTACTGGTAGGTCTCAAACATCAAAGCTGTCTACAATTCGTCCTGTCCCGGGCCTCCTCCTTGGCTTCCTTGTATCATATTTGTTTGCCGTACATACGGGATGTAAAATCAAAGATCGGTATGACCGACGGCTAATTGTGCTTCCGATAAATTAAAATCTAAAAGGGGCTTCTGCGTAATAATTTATAGGTATTTGTTTTCTTTTCCATTGGAAGATTTTAGCTCTTGCATAGGTTTCTATCTTAGCCAGTTAAATACTTTTTTTGTTTTGATGATATGGACGCAATTATCTACTTAAACAATTTCTGCTACATATTTTTGCTTACTCTTGCTTGAGAAAAATTATTAGTTGGTACCTCTCAAAAAATATTAAGGGGACATTCTTCCCTTGGGGGTATGTGGTTGCATTCCTCATTACGTGACGAACCACATTACTTCCTCAAAAAACTCGATTAGTCGAAACCATATGAGCCGGGAAGAAAAAATTCGGCCATCGATGGTTATATATTTGTGGAAAGCTACCTATTAAAGCCAAACCTCGTGCAGCTGAGGAATCTTAACATACTTTCGGAGTCTTTCAATTTCCGTGCGCTTCCAATTTCACACCGCATTCAACTCGTTAGAGAACCGTTGGTACTGTTAGAGCTCCAAAACAATGGTGATGATATCCTCAGAGGCTCTTTTGGTGAAGAGAAAAGTTATAAGTTTAAAAAATTCAATCGAGAGAAGTCAATAGCCAGTAATTACTAAGAAATGTAATTGCTGTTATTTGAAAAATGTCTTGAGTTATTTTCACCGGCTGCTTTGATGAGTCTCATTATACTCCATGCCGATCGGCAACTTTTTGGGAGTTTATCCCTTCCCGGGAAAGGCAATTTGAAAATTGGCATGATGGATCAATTACAGATGCCGTAGCTACATAGGAGCATTTAACTGATACCGCAGAGAGATAATAAAAAATGGAGAACATTACCTTCAGCTGATTAAGGGCAAAGAACTCAAATTTATTATTGGATAACTGTAAGTTCCATTCATTTTTCCCTCTACATTAAGAAATGACACAATAAATAATAATTACAATTATTCCATATGTGGAAGTTGTATTTTTGGAGTTACTACGTTATATTTCACAATTGCATCTATGCGTTTTTGACTTAGGATTTGTGTATCCTTCTTATGATGTTTCTTACAATTCACCCCACTCCTGGGCCATTTTGCTGAAACTAGGCAAAACAAGGATAGGGGCTCAGGTTTTCCCGCTGTTTGATTTCAGCGAAATATATGGAGGATAATTGTATGCATTTGTTTAGTTAATGACCTTGTAACTGGTCCGAGGTATGTATTTAAACATGATATGCATTTAAACAAGAATGTATTTAAACAAGATATATACGAGATAATAATGAATGAAAGCCTCTTTCTTACTTTCTGCATTTGTGCCTGCTTACACTCGTTTTAATGGCGTCTTTCCCTAAGAAGACGTGGCAAGTTGAAAGCACGTATCCGCTGTGAGTTTTAACCTCTGTGAAAAATGTGATTTAGCTTTTCAATTTTTACATATTTTATTTTCGTAATAATTGGTGCTTACGGCAAGTAAAACTCGGCCGGTGCTGATGTTGAAGCATAATCTTAAAAAACTAATTCCCTCGAGGCTTCCATTGCATTCTATTGGCATCAGGCTCAAACTTTCTGCGTTCCATCCATGATGCAATTTGCAAATCAGAGGTGTACATACCCATTTCTTATAACTGTGGTATATTCCGTGCTGTTCGATGTAGGAATACGACAAACATGCTGGATGTGACTGTCTTCAACGGTGTAATTCTCTCTTGCATTCCCGCTTTCAATGAATTCCCCAAGGGAGATCGTTATGCCGAATCAAAACATCCGTTGTTCTGATTGGTGTACCAATACTCGGGAAAAATCCAACAGCGGGGTAATTTACCTGATTGCCGATTTCGGGCGGCAAAACAAGGACATCCTATAAAGATTGCATCACTAAAAGTTACATTTTCAGCCCCTCGTCATGGTGATATATGACTTGGTTGATGAATATTCATTAGAACACGGATGCTCATTAATTGTAGAAGCAATCTTAATTTCCGCGGACATGAAGTTGAAGTCACCAATTTAATGGCCACCCAATTTTCATTTTTTCACCTCTGAATACGCATCGTGCAACTCCAGAAAAAAGAACCTTTTAGTTTATCTAGTTATAATCTAGCTATAATTTCCAATTTTACCTTCACTAATTATCAAATAGCCCCATGATCACTCCTAAGGTGAATGTCAGCAAGTTTGCCGAGGGAACTAACGTTTAAACGGAATAACTCTTGATTGAAATAGGAACCCTAGAACAGAACTAGTTACTGACCGGCATAATGAATTATAAAGGTTAGCGTTATTTTGGCGTGAGATGTTTTCACTTATTATGCTGCAACGAATTATACCCAAGTCAAATTTGCCGTATTCTCACTTAGCTTACAAGTAAGGCTATGTGATGAGATTTTCATTTTATCCTCAGAAGTTGGCAATGAATGGTCGTCGTCCCACCAAATTTCTTAATCTTTTGTTAAATTAACACAATTAACCTACTGTTGTATTTCTTTCTCTGTATCCGCGACTGTGATGATTCCATCGTATATATTGTTCTGTAGACGGAGTCTTTAACTCCTCCGGTTGTAGATGCCTCTGTATCATACTGTCAAGATGGAAAGTAAATATATATAAATAAATAAGTATTGACATAATTATCTCCCTCCTCATGAACATGCAAACTTAATAGGATATTAATAGAATTAGGATTTTCATTAAAAGACTAAAATAAAATGCAAGTATATTAGAATATTATGATAAATAGAGATTCATTAAAAGGTAGCAAAAAATTCCTGATAAACTGCAGGACAGCAAAAGGTATCATATGGAATAGAAGTACAGCTTTTGGAATGTTGAAAGATAGCGATGGTTGAAATAAAGATTAAATCTCGCTATAGCAGCTATGTCTCCCAGGTTTTCATGGAGAAACTAGTTCATTAGGCATCCAGTGTATCCTGTGAAAAAAATAAACCTACAATTAACGACGGAATAAGGTCCATTCTTCGAATTATTGGGAAAGATTCTCCAGGAAAAGGTTCTGGGCATATGTGAAATGATGCTTTACCTGAGAAAGTATCTTCATGACATTAAGTGATTAGAAATTCATGCAATATTTTTTTGCGAAAAATAGTTTCTTTTACCTTTTAATGGTGCCTACTGAATATATGTTGAGAAAGGAGAAGCTCGTTTTACCGATTCAGTTGTGGATAGAGGATTGATTTGTTTTCGTTTCAGCTCTTGATATGCTACGCGAAATTTTCGAATTTTTATCATTATCATTTATCATTTTTTCAATTGTTGTATTCTTAACCGAATGCTGTATTTAGCCTTAGAGCAGAGCTGCATTTATTCATACATTTAAGTAATTATCCCCCTTGTACGATATAATTACCGTGGTCAGAAAAGACTAAATAGCCCTGATGATGATGAGCGAGGCGCTTATTGTAAGTTTGGCAATATGGAAATATTAACCCGCAGTGTTCCCCGAGAAGAGTTCACACATATTACATAGGCTCTATTCAGTTAATGAAAGTATGAATTTCGTTGACTGTGAGTCACGATGAGATATCCTGTATTTAAAAGCCTATTCTTCGTTACTTGAGCTGTAATTTCCATTATTTAATTTCCAATCAGTTTATTCTCATTGCCTTTTTTTTAAAGAGATTCTAGTATTTAAACTAAAACTTACAGTTTCGAGTTATAAAGGCTAAGTTTAAATATTGGAGCTAACCAACCTATTGATGAGAATCTAGTTTTATATTTAAAACAGTTAACATTGACGTAAGCGCTTCAGTAAAAGTTCCGGCTTCCAATGGAAAAGTATTTGTACAAAAATAGCTCTCCGTTGTTAAAGTGATCATTAAGAAATTAGTTGATTTGTGACAGGAAAATCTAAAAAACTGCTATTTAAAAAGATCCTATGCTCTCCAGTGTAGATTTAAGGAGATGTACACTAAGTAGACTAATGGAAGTCAAAAATTCATATCATCATGAATTAGAAAGAGATGCGGAGGGGTTTTAATGCTCCATTGGTTTGAATGCCATGTAACGCTATTCTAGGGATAGTATGTTGTTGTTCTGTGATACTTACTTGATTGACGTTTGGTAACTGTAGCTTCCAACGTGGATGATTTTGATCCAAAATGTAGATATTTTCAAAGGATTAAATATTCTTGTACTCAGTCAATTAGTCTGAGGATCCCAGTCAAGTAGATTATACGTTGATGTTTTAAAATCCAGTAGTGGAAAATAGCAAAAGAATAAAATATATGTTTTCGATAAATAAATGATGTTAATCTTTTGAATATTTTGATCGAAAATGCCACATGAAATCAACCATCGGATATTTCTCTCGGATATGCTATTGGTCTTTAGCAAGGTGAGTAGTCAGTCAATTACCTGCGATTCAAATTTGGCATCATTATTAACTATATGTAAGTAAGTAATCAGTAAAAGTAAGTCATCTGGCTGAACTTTGGGAGATACGAGCTCAGGGACATGAATTACTGCAGTAAACAAGACTGTGCTATTTCCCAAGATGCCATTTTCAACTGTATTTTTATTTTTGTATTCATTCTCATACACACCCTCTGGATGTTAATCTCATTTTATAATATTTTGAAAGGTGTTCCAACACCTATAATACGTAATAATTGTGATGATATTCGTTTTCTATTACATTTGTGTCTATGCAACTGTTAATAATAGTTCGATACATCACGACGGTTGAAATTACTGATGGGAATGTAATTTAACGGATGGAAAAAGATGGAGGAAGGAAAGAAACTTTTCGGATGTCAATTCAAACGGAAGCCACAGCTATGTGAGTGTACTTACCGTCTGCGCAATTGAGACATCAGAAAGTAGCATATGTTTTATTACGGCAGAAACGAAAAACTCGTCGGGTGGTGGAAAAACTCGACGCGGGATATTGAAAATTATTGATTCTGTCGATGTAACTGATATCGCATGGCATTCTTGGAAAAATTACTCTGTAATAATTACTAATCTTGACACGCAACTATTACATTTTACAGTTTTAACGCTGTGAGAAGTTAATGTAGATTTAGATATCTACGAATTAGTCGTTATGCTTTCGAATATTTTACAAATTTGGGTAAAGACTGAAATTTTTTTTTCTAAACCATTTGCACCAAAAACATTGATTCGATTGTGAATATTTTTACCCAATTTTACTCCCCTAAATTTTATGCGAAAACATTTCCACCGACTAAACGTACTGAAGGTCAGTTTGATTTTGGTAGGTAGTGGGTAAAGCCTTACCTCCTTCCGCTTGAATCTAAGAAAAGTGTTTAAAAAATCTAATTATTTTAAACGTTTCCCGGGAATTTTCTTTTTACCTTTCGACTGTATCAAAAAGGTTGTTTATGATGACGTAGAATCTCACTCAATGGATCGGTGATTTGCGGTTTGGTTTTATAAATTCTATCTTTCTCTTTTACGATACAACGATTAAAAGAAATAAAACAAGTTAAATTCAATTCTAACTGTCAAAAGTCCGTATACAAATCGCATTCAAAATCTTGCTCTTAGCTGGAACCGTCTCCATATTTCATTTCATAAATTGACTCTTGATAAGTCTAATGAAAAAATCGCTCTACTTTTGGTGTAGAAATATTTACGTAGCATTTAATTTCTCTGATTGAGATTCTATATTTGTGGACGCTGTGGAAAAATTTTACTTCATGTTTTTTTACCTGGAATAAAACTTGGCGTTCGATTTCAGTATCGAAAAACATGTTCTGTTAAAAGAGAATAGCATGTAATATTTGAATTTCACACATTTTTGAAAAATCTCTACATATTTAGTGGTTTTCTTCCGATGTTGACCCGTTCATCGCCCAATTTTGGAGAAATGGAAAACATTTTGTGTTTGTTCGGCAATATTTTTTTTGACCAAACCAACTTGTTTTTCGATTTTTCTCCTTCTGATGAAGATTTTAATTAAAATTCACAAATTTTTGATTTCACTTAGTCACCGAAATACGCAACTTTTACTAAACATAGAGTTCTCCCAGTGTAGGCACATTGGCGTTTTAACTAATACAGGGGAGATAGATATTTAGATAGATAGATATTTATTTGATCAATGTACAAAAGGACTCTCAGTCCTACGAGAGTACAATACAAACATTGAAAGATGTAAAAAAAAGTAAGTTCAGTTCCATTCGCGTAAAAGAGAAATTAGTCAAAAAAATTAATTGCACCATAAATGAAAACAGAAAAAAAATCAAAAACAGTATAACAACATAATCAACAGGAATCGAGAGACATAAAATATTTTCGAGCATGGAGTTGGAAGGTTTTGACAGAGATGCAGTTAGTGACTGTGGATGGTAAACTGTTCCACAAAATGACAGAGAATATCCATAAAGCACCTCTTTCTTTGTCAGTTCGGTGTTGAGGGACTCTTAGCATATCTGGATTCCTGAGAGAGCGACTGTGAATGGTGTGAACAAAAGAAAGCTTATTGTACAGATAGGAAGGTGTCTTAGTATACATTATCTTTTTTAAGAGTAATACAGCCTGATAATCACGTCTGGGATTGATTTTCATCCAATTAAGGAAGTAAGGTGACCAGAAATGTGGCAGTCACGAGGCAGGTCAAGGACAAATCGAGCGCAGGCATTTTGGAGACGCTGGATACGATTTACACATACAACTAACATTCCATCACAGACTAAAGCCCCATAATCAATAATAGGAAAGACGAGACTCTCAATCAGATGTTTTCTGACATTATTTGGTAACAAGTGTTTATGGCGTCGCAGCTGCCTCGCCGTGTTGCACGAACTTGCCCCTCCCTCCCACTGATAGCCCTCTGATGGTTATTAAAAGTAACTATTTGATAAACATGCTGTAATTCTGGACATCAACTATTTTCCCATCGGATTTCGGTATTTCTGTCTGTAAACACATTCACCTTCGTGGACATTACACATACATATATGTCAATCATGCCGTTCCCTTCCGGGATAGGCACAGTCACAAAGATTCACTCATAAACACATATTTGTACACCTAACTCTGCTTCAATAATTTCCTCCATACTCACATATCCTTGCAAACCTCTTTTTCCTCATTTACCCCCATACAAGACTGCTTCAAACACGCCCTCCTGTTTTTAAGACTCCTAATATTCCTCCTCCTAAGAATTTCCTCAACCACATTCAACACTATTATTTAAATAGAGACCGTAGCTACCTTGACTAGTTATCCTGAAATACCCAGCAATTTTTGAGGTGGTGATGACATATATACTTGAATCGTGGTTGTGTAGTGACTTTACCTATTTGTTTTTTTTAGACCCAGGGCATTAAATAAAGCGGAAAGTCCTGCAATCACCCAGAGAAAAGGAGATAATCATATACAGTAATTTTTTTTAATGTAGCGTTCTCTCTACCTGCATCCTGGCCTTAGTTTATAACAAAACGTAACGCAAAAGTATAGTTGGAGCAGTAATAGGGATGTGTCCTCCTTTTTCTCCATTCGAATCAGGTCGATCAGTTCCTTGAAATAGTTACCTGTGTTGGGCGGTAGGTGGCAGCCGCGCTCGTCTTCTCGAATTCTCCCCTTCACACTAGCGCTGGCATTGAGTGTGGATGTGATTAGAACTGGCAGCTCAAGTTGGCGCAAAATTACACCAAAAGTTGAAATAATTTATACCATCCTGGGTGATAAAACAGATTCTTCTCTGGAACTCGAGAAAACTTTTTGGCTTCAAGGTGACAGATGATACAGAGAGAGAAATTTACTGCTGGAGTTAATGCGACGAGATGCTCATGCTTCCTTCGCTGCTTTTATGAATGTTGTATTTCACGCTCATCGTAGATAAAAGGATTTTAAGAAGGTAGTTCTTGCTCTGAGTTCTAAGCTTACTCACTCAGTTTGCCAGTGCCTCCGTAATTATGGTGCTACTGCGATTGCCGAGAGTGATGTTTTCATAATTGACGTTGCTATGCTGACTTCTCCATATATATTGGAGTGAAAGCACTTTTGCGGTGAGT
This sequence comes from Ceriagrion tenellum, assembly GCA_963169105.1. Lineage (NCBI taxonomy): Eukaryota > Metazoa > Arthropoda > Insecta > Odonata > Coenagrionidae > Ceriagrion > Ceriagrion tenellum. The sequence goes on along the minus strand of OY720632.1, from coordinate 168,347,284 downwards.
TTTTAGATCTCATATTGACATTAATGATGGCTAGTACCATTTATTATTTAGTTATTTTGGTAATAAGTTATCTCTTGAAAATTCACCAGAAATTGGTGTTGAGTTGGAAGACAATGAGTATCAGTCATGGATGGGCGTTCGTTTTGGCGACGTCAGAAAAAGGACCGATTTGAGGTAAAATCAATATTGGTACTTTCAGAAAGAAGCAAATAATTCCAAAATTTTTGTTGAGAATAGTGAAATACGTAATATGTTGCAGGTACAAAATGTATTACACGAATGGAGATGAAATATATTCGCACCTTAAAATTTTAAAACTCCCGCTGGAATAGTTGTTTGATCATTGTCGTTAGCAAATATCAAGGGCAATGAATGTAGAAATTTTTATCTTTAGGAAAGGAAAGTTGTCTTTTCTTTACTATGCTTTTTTATAATTACGTCTAATTGGGGTTATCTTCGTCTTACATAAAGTTATTACGTGAGAAGTAGTGAGGAGAGGCCCTTGACTGTTAGTGACATCTATTGATCACATCTCTACTCAGTCACGTGGGGGTTGCCCTCCAATCAGACGGCGCTGGCTGCTATTCGTGCGGAGACTCGGCCCTTTGTGGTTGCTTAATATTTTTGTATTATCAGTCTGTGTTCAGTCATCTGTTTTTGTGGTGCATCATCTCAAGAGCTGGGGTGTTGATACTTCTGTTTTTATTATTTGTTCCTGAAGAAGAGGTGGGTGGTTATTTGTAACATTTCTACACCTATTATGTTTTGCATTAGTAGGTATTTCATAATCATAATATGGTATTAGCTCCAAGATCGTTGTTTTAGCGCGCCAATCTCTATCGGTTATGCATTTGGAACGTCTCCATTACGCTGAATGTGAGAGTATATTACGTTGTCTTTTCCACTTTATAATTTATATCTTGAAGCACCTCACATTGCCTATCGAATTCTGTATACCTCGGAATGCATTGTCACTTCTCACTGAAATGTCATTATGTCACGATTTTAAGCTTCATTGCTGCATGCATGTTCACATTGTTTTTCAACTAATATACGCATGGGTTATGATTGAATATGACTCGCATGATTTCCTTTGCTTTGTTACATTTCTCATTTTGTTGGATATGTTGTTATGTTAGGATATTTTTTGATTGTGCATGGTTTTCTTTATTTTGTTATTTTCTTTATATGTTATACTTTTATTTTGCATCTCTGTAGGCAAGAGACAATATGCCTTCTGGTTTAGGAACATCATATAGATCACTTGCTGATGATGTATACAGGAGCACAACAGTTGCTGAAAACAAGTTTAGTGTGATTGATTCTGTCAAGAAAGCATTTAACTTCAATGGGTCTCCAGCCCGGAGAAATGATACGGTGGTATTGCATACAGACGTGGAGCAATCAGATGATCCAACTGCAATTATAACAAGGTACAATACTAAAGAGTACTTATGTTTTCATCTGCACCATTCGCAATTAGCATGATGTAGTTTTTGTTATTCTTATGATAATTGTCTTTTAGTGCTAGTTATTCTTTACTTGCTGAATGTCTGTATTTAGTTTATTCAAATTTGCTTATGACTTTATTTGTAATGTGTCGCTATTTAGACTTCCATAAGGCATTTATGGCCGAAATCATTGGTAAATAGAGACACTTATCTCCTTTTATAACATTGAATATACTTGTTTGATGTTGGATTGAGATGATTATCTCCAATTAAAATAGTTAACGGTGAAGAATTGCATAGTATTTTCAATTCACGCCTTGTGCAGCATCTTGGAATAGCTGTAAGTTTGATGTTATAGTGAGCATAATTTGAAAAGAAGCTCATTTACCTCTGTTCAGAATTGGCAGCCTTGATATGTATTCATTGTTTTGGAATTTTCTTCGTGATTTGATACCGGTATTTTTGTGTCTAATTATCTGTTACAGTCACAGCATCCTAAAACATGTTATGCCTTTCTTGAATATTTTCAAAAATGTTTAAAAAATACTTTTTCTATGGCTTTCGATTATTTATATTTGATCACAGATCACTTTATGAGCGTAGAGATAGTTGAATTAATCATTTTCCCAATGTTGTGAGATTTACAGGAAAAATTAGGTCTCAAAGAGCATATCTATCCATGTGATATATGTATTTCAAGGTATTTTAATAGTGTATCAGACTCAGTCAAGTTTATGAGAAAGCTGTACTAGTTAATGTATTTTAAATTTTATTATGAAACGCTAGTAAAACTTTGAGACGGCTGCATTTGGCAAAATTGATTTAGGAGAATTATTTTGAGGCATCCAAATATTTTATGTTATATCTTAGGTAATCTGTTCTATAGCATGCAATATTTTATTCTTCCTGTTATCCATGCCCTTCTCCAAATATTCTGCTCCGTCTATCTTTTTCAAGTCAGATTTACTGTTTTTGCTTGGTTTGGAAAGTTTTACACTTGTAAACATTTTCTTTTCATTCTAATACATTCATTTCTAACAGTTTTTCACTTCCTAATGTATTTATTTCAATGGAAATTCACCTCTTGTTAACATCCTTCAACCATATCAGGATATAAATAGCTTCCTTTTTAGATAAATCATCTTTGAGTAATGCCACAACCAAATAATTGTGGCTGTAGGTCATTTCCCATCAAATTTCAATTTTCTCAGTTTTGAAAAATATGCATTCATTCAGGTAACTATCCAAACGCAAAACTGTATTCAATATGACAGAGTTGATATGTGTGATGTGCTTATTTTAACTAATATCTTCCATGTAGTTGTGTCCCCAAGTGGCTACATTGCATTGCCTAAATCATTATGTACTTGAGTGAGTGTATAGTTTTGCTAGGATTTCATAGATCAAATTTGCTGCTAGTTGCTTGGGCCACGGACATTCCCTCAGCTTAAATAGTGATGATTTGAGTGAATACGCTGCAATTAGTTCTCAACTCAGTTTAGCTCTCAAATGTATCGTGTGTACATTTTTTTCTACAGAGTTATTAATGGGATGTGGTCCTCAGCAGACGAAGTATCAGTTTCAAGGCCACTGGACTATATTCCCACCTAAAAGCCGGTCGCTTGATTGTTAGGGGCCACGCCCCCTTCTACGTTGACTTGTAGCAATGGACGAACTTTCTCTTTTAGTCCAGTGCCTATTTACTCATTCGCCATTCACTCGCGCCGGGGTTAATCGGCACTGTAGATCCGGTTGCCTAAATGCTAATATAAAATGAAATGCGTATGTACCGTGACTAACTGCGCCCGACTCCTCCCTCCATCTTTCAATCTCGCCTACACCTGCATCAATTCTTTTTCGATCACTTTTAAGTTCTTTGAATGAGTTTATCTATCATTAGCTCTTGGGTATCGTTCCCTATCGTTAGGAATCTCAACAAAGCCAGCTATAGAATCTCTTATATCAATGCCAATCGTCCATAACTCGTGGTCTGTGGTCACTTTTTTCCGTCAAACAGATGATTGTTTCTGCTGTCAATTCTCTTTTTCGTTTCTTCTATTATTTAATGAGAAAAGAAGAGCTCTCGGTCAAAAGGCGTTTTAGCTCTCGGAAGAAATTCCGCGGCGTCCCTAATCTGACTGCCTTGATTTCCTTCTAGGGACAGGAAGATGCCGACGTCAGCGTCAGCCGAGGAGACTGCGCTGCTGGGGTAAGAGATGTGGCTCCCCAAAAGAGCGCCACCCTCTTTTGCTCTCTACTCTAAATTTCTTTCACTGTGTCGTGTATATGTGTGTGTTTCGTTGTGTCCACGCATCTGCATTGGGTGGTGGTGTCGGTGGCGGAGGTGTCCGTTGGCGGCCGGAAGTGGCTGCCGGAGGCGCAGCGCACAGTCCCGCGAAATTTTCTTCTCGTGCTTCTCTCCCTCATGCAAACCTCCCTCTCTCACCTGACCGGTACCCCACCTTGGCATTCACTGGTTTCTCTCCGGGGTCATCCCTTCCCTCTCATTCTTGTGTCACGCCAGGGCGATGTCGTCCGGGCTGGTATCAAGAGCCACATCATTGAAGCCTCATTTTCGCAGAGCATGAGCACCTTCATTTGTTATTTTTCTTTTCTCTCTCACCATCCATTACTATTTCATTCTCACGGCATGTGTGGTGCTGGCTGGATTCAATTTTCACTTTGGGAGCTCAAACTAAGCTCCTCGCCATCAGAAGGAGGAAGTATTTACTAATGAAATGCATTGTTTCCAATTTTTTTTTATGAAGGTCAAATAACATTTTTGGGTTTGTACTGTAGAGGACAAATGTTTCCCGGCAAATAGTGTGACACCACTATCGCTCTGTAGAGAAATCTCCCATCTTTGTTATGGAATATTATTCTTAGGTCTTGGCCACGACGAAGGAAATTGTAACGCAATAAGGTGATGGACTCATCCTCGAAGTCGGTGACGGAGTACTGGCTGCTTGTCTACCCCGAGCGTTCTTTGCGATGGCCACAAGAATCGCATTAGGTTACCTTGGATGAATTTGAAACGTTTCATTGAATCTCTCTCGTCCTCTCGCCGTAGTTTCCTCAGCATTATTTCTCTTTCCTCTCTTTTTTCTCCCAGGCTCCTCTCGCATTGTCATTGCCTTGGGATTCACCCTTTTCCGCTGCCATACAAGATGGTTTCCTCTTTTAATCGTGAATACAAACGTATTCCCAGTGCCCCTTTCATGCACAGCGGAATAATTATGTATCAGATCGATTGCGCATGAAAGTAAGCTATGGATTAATTAATAAATGCGGCAATAATAAGTAAATAAGCGTGAGAGAAATATGACGTTTTACTTTTGACTGGTTGTTTTTTGAAAGTGCTGAACAATTTCTTCTGAATGCTTCTGGGTGGAGAATGTGTCGGCTTGTAACAATGTTGCTACAGCTATCATGCGTACCAGCGTATAAAAATGTCTGATTGATGGTATTTTTTCAAGAAGAAGAACTTACTGTTCAAGAACACCGCAGTGTTCATGGATCGATATACTTATCATATATCATTTTCAGTGCCTTAATTTCATTCATTTTAAGTAAGCGCAAAGGGAGTTAATATCTGTGGTAGATGCTCTTGTTGTTCAAATTATATATCGATTTCACTAAAACTACAAATGAAACAAATTTTCTGTGAGTTAGAAAAACCGGGCTCTGCATAGCGTAACCTTGTCTTCACAAACGGTTAAGCTCATGTTTTAGTAATAATCCGTATTTAATTCCACTTCCATATCAATCAATGTCTCCTTGAAGTCATTACCTCATTGCCCCAATTAAAATTTGAAATAATGTAGGATGCCGACCCAAGGATGCGATCCTTCGTTGGCTCTTGTTTTATTCCATGGGAGGCATTCTGCTTTTTCTTCACCCTTAGTCCCAAACATATTGTTTTGGATTCAGGTGTGGTGATTTTGGTGCCCTGGGTAACTGTACTTTCCGAATATTTCTCAAAATTTTCCTTGAATTACGCGCACTGTTGATGAGACAGTTTTCCTGCCGGAATGATGTATTTTCGTTATCTGGGACTACTTTGTTAGTGCATGGAAGCAGTGAAACGTGCGAAGGATTCGGGCGTAATCGCTTGCCGTCATACTAAGCTGTGTTCTTAACAGTAGTCCCGACCGAATGGTTAGAATTGCTCCCCAAAACGCAGGCACTTGTGCCCTGATCTTTTTATTCCTCATGATGGCTAAAGTGATACATGAAAAACAAAAGGAATGTTATTGTTATTTCTAAGTAACTTTCAATTACGTTAGTCTTATTTACAAATAATTGCGTGGTTTCCATTATACCCATTCTAAACATTTCTAATGTTTTATCACCAATGAAAGCTACGATATTGCAATATGCTTGGGCCATATATCCCACCTCGCCGTGTATTTTACTTTTTAATATCGCGAACTTCCTTCCTGGTCCACAATTTCTCGTGCCATCTTCATGGAAGCAGTTTCCCATTGCACGGGTGCCACATACAAGGGGTGTTCAAATGAAACGGTACAAAACGACACTGTGGGTATAATTTAGTCTTCATTCAAAAGTGATCATCAGGGGCCTGAGCACAACTGTCCCACTGTTTCATGAGCTGAAGGATTCCCTGTTCCCAGAATTCCTGTGGCTGGGACAAGAGCCAGTCCTCCACTGTGTCCTTCAGTTCGTCGTCCGAGTTGAAGCACTTCCCTTTGAGACGTGTTTTTAGCGGACCAAAAGGATAGAAGTCACAGGGCGACATGTCCGGGCTGTATGGTGGATACGCAAGCTGCTTCCTCTTGAACCTGGCCAGTTAACTGCGTGTGACCCAGGAGACGTGTGGACGCGCGTTATCGTGGAGCAGAATCACTCCCTCCGTGAGCAGTCCAGGCCGTTTGCTCTTGATGGACTTGCGTAGGCTATGGAGTGTCTCACAGTACGCGTCACTGTGAATGATTTTTCCGTACTCGGGGAATTCGATGAGTATCGGATCTCGGACGTCGAAAAAGACAGTGACCATCACCTTGCCTGCTGAGCTCATAGCTTTGAATTTTTTAGGGGGAGGTGACGACGCATGCATCCATCGCATGCTGTCCCGCTTTTTCTCTGGCTCGAAGTGATGGGACCAGCTCTCGTCACCGGTGACGATCCGCTCCAGGAAATTGGGGTCTTCATGATGACGGAACAGATGTTGCAATGCTGGCTCCATATGCAGTTTTTTTGCGGTTAGCTGAGCATCTTCAGAACCAACTGCTCGCACACCTTCCGATAAACCAGCCTGTTGTCCACAATTGTCCACACTGTGTCACCCCGTCAATTGGACGGAACACACAAGTGCCTGCTTCTCTCCCGCGTCATGTGCGGGCGCCCGTCGCATGTGCACAACCTCGCCGGACGCTACATTCGCGTCCCTAATGTGTCATTACGTTTTCCCAAAGCGGCTTATTCAAATTTCAACCGGTTTGGTTGTTATGACGTTTCGTACCTTTTGATTTGAACACCCAAATATAAAGTGATCACAGCCGCCCAACTAACAATATAATGATTGGTGGATGTTTAAGAATGTTGTTACCGGCATCTTCAGACATGCATCTTAGTCTCTGCGTCTTTGTCATGATACTGTATTCTTATCTCCCTTGCTCTGGCAATTAAGCCACCACTGCTGTTTCTTTTCAAATCCATTGCCCTCGGATTCAGAACCACAGTTGAGCATGCCTCAACTATCCTATCAATTTTTTCCCTTCTCGCCTCGACTCTGGGGCGTTTTATGGATATCCGCGTAAGTCCTCGCGCAAAAATAAATTGCTGTAAAAGCAAATACATCAAAATCCGCTTCCCATCTGACCTATCGTTCAACTGCCACGAGTCTTTCAGTGGCAATAAGAAAGCGATCTAACATTACCTAATTTCGGCCGAGGCGTACGAGAGAGTGCAATGGAACGTGTACAATTCATCCATGGTAATCTAATATGCCCAGTTTCTAGTGGCCAGCGCGAAAGTGGGGGCAGCTAAGTGGACATTACTCCGTTACCGACCTCGAGGATGAGTCCATCACCTAACTGTGATTGTATTTATCTCGTCGTAGCCGAGACATGAGAATAATGTTCCATTTGAAAGGAAGGTTATTTTTCTCCAGAGCAATATTGGCTCCACTCCGATTTTGGGAAATATTTTCCCCCGGTAGTACATAACTAAATCGCTTCCTGTTGGCGAATGGCGTAGAAATTATATTTTGAGCTCCATATAGTGAATTACGTAATGCTTTTCAAAGAAAATATTACTTCACCATAAGCAAATTACTCATAGCCTGAGAATTCAATGGACCTCACCTTATCTCCTCCTTTACGATGTCTAGGTTAATGCTGTTTACACTTCATCAGGGTGGAGAAGTGTTTAGAAGCATGATTCACTTGTTTCTTTGAATTTCAGCCGAAATATCCCCTCTGCTTCCTAGTAAAACCTCCATGGTGAATTTCTTTTCAGGTTATAGCAATTCAAACTTAATTGGCTAACCAACATTTTATGTTTATAGTCCCCCATGAGCTATAGTGGAAAGTTGGAATGTGGCAGCCTCAGTATCTTTAGATGATCATGTTTCCCACCCCATGTATCATTGTCACTAATTGAGAACTAATTTCTCCACCTGAATTGATTTTGTTGAATGTAGCAGAGATATTTCGTCAGTTTTGAAAATTCTAGGCCTCAAACCATTTTGCTGTTTTAATCGTATCCTGTCCAGGATTTTGTGTTTCCAATAGCAGGAAACACACCCCGAGTTCTTACATTAATACGTATGTACAGTCCTTTTAATCTCCAAGTAGTTAATCCTTTATCATTCTGGTGAAGTAAATTGCCAAATTCTTTGCTTATGCAGTTGCTTATTATATTTAAAGTTGCTTGCTTATGCCTTGTGGTTATTAGAAATGCTCTTAATAGATTGCTGTAGATTACAGTTGTAGAGCACTCCAAAAAACTTTCATCGTATTAATTCTATGTTTTTTATCATGCATTATATCACATCAAAGTCGTTGCTTTGAATTTTTGTGGTTCTCATGAAAGCATTGTAAGGTGTAACATTTTTGTGTGTAATGGTTGTCGTCCTTTTTAAGAAAATTTGATGTTTTGCATGATTGTGGTTTTAGTTCCTCGATGCCATCGGTATTGTATAGATTTTTCAAGTGGTCCATGGAAATAAATGTTGTTACATAATCAGGATGGCATGAGTTTTTTTATTAGATATAAAAAAGGTGATAATGGAGTCATCGTTTTGCAATATGTTGTTTTGAATTGAAATTTTTAATATGTCGGCGATTTGTTGTGATAATTCCTTATCCATTAAGCACCGAGGCTTAAGCCTGCCATTTTGCCGGCTTGCCTCTTTCCATTCTTTCTTCTCTAATCAAATATGCGAATAAAAGCAAAGATCAATAGATATATGACTGAATTATCAAAGATAATTTTTTAGCCGCCGTGTTTAGCTCCTTGGTTGATCAATATTTTATATTTAGGTCATTTTTCTCAAGTCCCACCCTCTTACCATGTATCGATTCCTGTTATTTCCTTTCAAATTCTGCCTCGTTTCCTCTTGGCTACCGTTATGCATGCCATTTTATGTTCTTGGAAATTCTCGTCTCGGTGTTTGTTTCTCAGGTATCGATCTTGCCGTTCTTTTCCTTTTATAAGGGAGAAGGTCGACCGCGAAGTTTTCCTCGTCGCGGAAAAGTAAACTTTTTTCCTCGCACTCACATCATCCTCGTCCTCCCGTCCGCGTTTGATGTCGTTCAGCTGTCGTCCTTTCTTACCTTTCGTTTCCTCCATCGCGCTCCGAGTGTAGGCCTCTCCCCCAGTGCTTCCTCGTGGGAGGGAGGGGACTCTTCCGGGAAGCGAACCGGAAGGGTCGTTTCCCCCTTCTGCACCGCCCTTACATCTCCTCCCCACCAACCAACCCCTAGAGTGACCTACCGGAATACTTTCGGGCGGCTGGTCGATACCACCACCTCGGGGGTCGGAGGAGGAGGACGAAGGAGAGACGTGGAGAGGCAGTCCTTCCGAAGGCCGAAGTCCCCGCACTGTGACGACTCCCTGCTCCGTGTGGTGGCCCTCCGTCTTGCCCTCAGTTCTCGTAACTCCTCCGCAGCATTCGGCTCTTGCGCAATGTCGCTCGAGCGACGCAGGGCGTTTGGAGGCTGTGGCGACGAAGGGTATGAGACGGGTTTTTCGCGGCGCACGGGTGAGTGGGCTCCCGGGTTCGAGCTGCCTCGTACGTGTGCGACGCCCACGATAGGGTTCAACACGCCCATTGACCTCCATCACCTCACGCCCCTCCCACTCCCGTAGCCCAACTTTTATACTCCTCCGTTCGCCTGAGTTGTTCGTTGTTTTTTCTCATTTCAGCAAGCTCAGTGTCCTGAAATCAATGCTCTTACGGACTGGAGGAGAAATTCCCGGATGTCAATCAAGTAAAATTTCTTCGACCGCACTGTTTCACCCTGGAAAAGTAATAAAATTACCTCTTGGACTTCCATGTTTTTTGGCCCTGTATTATACTTGGGAGCCTTTGATCGATTAGTGACTAAGACGACTTTCGTGTAATGTCTTTTCTTAAACTACCTAGCTTGCTAAAAGAGTCTTATGTGGTTTCAGCTCAATTTTTTTTCATTTTTACGCACGATGCTGAAGCGACTTTACGGTGTATTTTTAACTCAGTGACACTGATTATTATTCTGTGTGACGGTGATACCTAGGAAAGTTGTATGTCTGGTAGCCCTGTAGTTCTTTCAGCTCAGTTTCGAGAAGAACTTTGAGTTCACCTTCGAGTTTGCTCAATATATCGGTTATGAAATTGGTTTATTTAGTATACAACGTTTTTGATTTCTGAGCTTTTTAATCTTCACAGTCCTTTCATTTTACCTTCGCAGTAGTAGTAATTTTCGACTCCAGAGCACCGACAATCCTTTCATTTATGTTATATTAATGTTTTAAATTATAATAATTTCTAAAATGATACTCATTAATGACCGCAATATGCGTTCCAGCATCATACGTGTTTTCTTTTTAGGAGAAATGTTAGGCGTGCGAGAAACTAGGCATTTTCTTTTTGCCGCTGATCATTTTAGATTTTTCTGGCAGGTCAGTGGATATAATGATAAATATCCGGGCTCTTCACTCAAGGCCTCAAAGCCCTGCTCTTGAATGTTGTACCAATTTAAGTCTCCTGTTCAAATTCACTTCAGTTATACCGTTTGGTATGTTAGGTTGGTGACTCATCCATCTTTAGGGCGTCCATGCCTTGCCATTCACGAAGGAGATGATGACAAGTTGTCGCACCAGGAACTGTGAGGAGACGATCGCCGTCCGCGTGGGATGTGTGAGCCACCGCTCGTCATCGTCTGCTCCTCACTGGTTTTTCCTGCTGGGTGTTGTCCCGAGCCGGTGAATAGTCTATCTCGACTCCCGTTCGGTTTTTCCTCGGCCCTTCAGAGTTCAGCTTGACTTACTCAACATGTGCAAACCTTCGATGTTTTGCATGCGCCGGGTCGGGCCCGCGTGATCGACCGGCCGCGGAATATCTCTCCGCCGCCGGCGAGTGGAGAGGGATTGACGTGGGCGATGGATTGGGGAGAGGGGGGCGAAGAGCGAGCGAGCGGGCGTTGAAACGGAGCCAAGATACTCTCCGAAGAGATGGGGCGAAACTCGCGAGGGAAATGGCAGTTTCGCGGAGAAACTTAGATGTGCCTTGCATTAATCAGTTTTTAATCTTGAGAGTGCTACAGTCCCTCCCCTCTCCCCATATCCCATTTCAACATTGCACGCAGAAATGGAGCAAGTTGGAAAACAATGATTTCCTCCGTGAAGAACTCGATTCACCTGGTTTTTTTCAGAAGGACCTTGTACGGTGTCTTCGTTTTTAAATTGCGTGTGGCTCCAAAGTTGTAATCATTGTTTTGTAATTCCTCGGTAATGTATGTTCTAATGGGAGACGAAACTTACTTATTCACTCTTTGGAGTTTTTTGATAGAGTTATTTGATTGCTTTTGCTTTAATTTTTACTTCCTAGGTCCAGGGAAATTCGTGTTTGGTCGAGTCTACGTGAGGATTCTTACTATCGTAGGACTTAAGTTAATATTTTGATGGCGCTTGTCTGAATGAGTATGGTAATGAACATCTTTAAATTAAAATTTTGCTATTCACCTTAATCGTGCCCTTTCTAGTCTTCTGATTCGTTTTCAGGGGTGATTCGAAAAATCTAATGCGTCTTTTTATGTAAGATTTTATTTAAACTATTCTTATCTACGTCAACAATCATTGAATTTTACTATAATGCCAGTTATTTCGCACGAGTCTAGTTTTTCAAATCGTTTTTATACTCCATTGCCCCTTGAAATCTCATTAATAAAAGTGCATAAATGGTATATTCGGAGTTTTTATAAGGTCATTTCACATTTTATTTAATATTCTCTAAAGATTACGTCACAATATTCTAAGCTTTACATCAATTTCGTGGGAAAGTTGGTTCTTGACCCTCTTGGGTGCTTCATTTTTTGTTCCCCCTTAATTACAATTCTGAGGAAGAATTGTGTTTTTCAATTATTTTCGAAATCCTGGGTAGAATACTTCCATCCTATACGCCGATGGAGGAATGCTTTCGTTAGTTTTTGACCGCTGAAGATGGGAAAGCATCCGCTTAATATATTATGACCTTAAAAAAATGTCCTCGGATAGCGTTGCAGACCCAAATGCATCTTTCATTCGAGATCAAGACGCCACATAATTTGTGTATTTCTGTTGATGATTTCGAGTTCCTCGGTGCTCTAATTTGCTTTGATCTGTCGGTCAGGATAGATACTTCCTTCGTCCTTTCTCCTTTTTCCCTGGAACTTTTATCGTTTCATTTTATATCTTTTATATAAATTTCTCTAATAAATAAATCTTATAATTTATAGCAATGCTAATTGAATATCCGAGTTTTTTAGTTTTAATTTCCATCTGTGTAGACGGACTGCTGGGGAATATCATTTTACGATAGCTATTGTTGTTGTGGTAATCAGCAAGTGCTATGGCCGGCATAAACGAGAATTTCATTTTGGTCCGAATTTCGTGAGAATCAGTGTTTTGAGTAGGGAGCTGATGTCAGAATTGTCACTCACATTTTGATCAGTCGTTTCTATTTTTCCGTTTCTTTTCATACAAAGTCTTAGGCTAGTATACTATCCGTACTCATGTGTGATTATTTGTGTCTCATATACTCCCATGTTCCTGTTGAAGGCATATCAGTCTTCCATTGTTGAGAGGGTCTAAGTTCTTGCTCTTAAGTTCATTTTACTCCAAACCAGGTCAGATAAGAGACTGAGATGCTCTTAGAGGGATCCTTGCGTCTCTGGAATAAACGTGTACAGGGTATGAGGGGTGATTATCTCAATTCTTTAGTGCCCTTGATGACTGTGCTTCGTTGTTTTCCCCGGACTTCCTATTTAAAAACCCCAAAGTGCACTCTTAGCAACCGTTGCGGGAGGTAGATGTTGGAACTTTGTCCTTTCCTACGAAGTCTTGCAGTCTTAGCGTATGATGTCATTTTGTTTTTTTGATTTCGTCGGTTATAGAAATTAATTTTGGAGGTGTGGATGCGTCATCTCTGAAGTAGTGTCTGCGTACCTCGCGCACGTGAATTACGATGTTCCCCCATTTTTTTACGGGTCTCAGTCATTTCATTCGTGATTTCATGGTTGCGATGCGGGTTGCAAATACAAGCTAAATTGCATGTGATTCAACTTGGGGAGAGAACTCGCCTGGCATTTCCTCTTTCTTCTCTTAAACCCTCTGTTATCTTATGTTGATACACGGGAAAAAAGGGGAATTGAAATACCTTCAAGACTAGTAATGCTGGGGCGATTTGTAACGAACCAAGCTACTTTTCGCCGATCCTGCTTGTCATGGTTGTACGTTGCAGTAATATCAAACCAATAGTGGTGATAAATTCAGCTCCTGTTCGGCAGTGTGATACATTTCTCAAGTGATTTGATTTTTATTTATCGTACCTAATTATCAACCTTGAAGACCTACCTTTGTCAATTTTATTTTATCGCTGATGCCGTTAGAATCTTCGTATCAAGTCAGCTGCATTATGCCATTTTATGTCATTTTATCTCATCGATAGAAATAGTTTTGCATGATTTTCACCGTGAAAAACTGGACTCGATGCGTCAGCTAAAGGCTCGCACTAGTTTTCGCGGGTATTCATATGACCTACTGGTCAGGAAAATTCAGTGCCACAGCCGTATTCATGGATCCATTACATCCCCCCTGATACTCATTGCTACTCATATTTATTGTACCTTGTTAAAGTGATAGATTGTTGATAGTATGTACCAGTTGTAAATTTCACTTACCCTCAATGTGATTGCCAGTCTAGTTAAAAATGGAATTTCAATGGTTACCGCCGTAATATCAATTTCTAGAAGGAGTAAAATGTTTCAAAAATCAATTGGTTATGAAGATAACTGCAAAGATTCCTATCCCTCTTCAACTCACTTTCGTTTGAGATTCATAATGGTGGATTACCTCGTTCGTTCAGAAATAGGGACGTTGGTATTATAAATTTTTGTAATGTTACGTATTATGTCTTCTTGTTATACATTATTTATTTATTTATTTGTTCCTCGTGTAAGCATATAGACACAATGGTAAAGATTACAAAATTTCAAAGCGAAGGGCATAGGTTCCCCTCAGGATAACATCCTGTTTGGGGTTAACCGACTCTTTTTGTCAAACAAAAACACATCAATATAGAAAACAACAAAGATCAGTCACTCTGCCGCAAATGACAAATAACTTTCCAAAAAATATTTTTGGATACAAGAAATGTAAACAATAAGAAAATGAAAATGGAATAAAACATTGATGATCTGTGAGGAATTTAGCTTCCAGTGAGCCTGTTTGGAAATTTAGGCCCAGTCGCCGTGGAGAAAAATCTAACGGTGTTATCCTTGCCTTAGAAATCACTTGGCACCAATTTTGAGTCTGTGTTTTTTGTACTGGATGGTCCCCTTGTGTCCCATCCCCCTCTGCCCATTCCCCGTCCCGTGGAAATGGTTGTGCTCGCTGCCCAGCTTTCTCCACTTCCCGCCCTGATTGCCGTAATGCGCCCCTATTAGTTTCTTCCGAGGCGGAGGGAAATATCCGTCCCGCCGTGTCTCCGATTCCGTGGTGCACTTTGCGTGACTCGGAGAGTGCCCTCTTCGGTGTGCTTGCGGGTTGGTGCACCCATTCCACGGCAGCTCGACCGCTCGATGATCGCGGCGGTGGTGGTGGTGGTGGTCGTGTTGCCGCTACCTGCCTCTGTCCCTCCCTTCGCCCCTCCCCCCCGATTGCCCCGCCATTTTCCTGCTGACCTCTCCGCTGTTCCCTCTCCCTCGCCATTTCACCCTTTCTCTCTCTTTCTCTCCCACGTTACAACACCGTTCCTTTCCCTCCATCGCCCATGTCGTGTTTTCCTCGTAGACTCGAGCAGTTGCGGAGTTCCTCCTTGGACGCTGCTCCGTGGCTAGCTGTTGGGAAAGAGAACTATATTCTAATGAGGATAAGGTATCACGTGTAAGAGGTTTCGCTTTTGCCTTCATTCCATTTGAACGTAATTGATTTGAAACTCCTGCTGATACATAAATGTTGATAGCCGAATGAAGAGATTGTTTGGAGTATATTTGGAAGTGATTATTCATCTCCTTGAATTTGTTTTATTACACCTTCCTATCAATTTTTCCTTCTGATTTGTTTAAGGTTATATATCACCATCTAAGGTCAATGAATCCCTGTAAGTAACGACGCAGTATCTTGACGTTAGCACATAATGAGTACACTATTCATCCCAACACTTGCGGATGCTGGTTAACGATATGGGAATTGCTAAGATGGGTGTCTCTATAATGAGACCAAAGGAAAATGTTATATGTGTAGGCCATATCTTTAAGTTGTAATGAATTTAATAGAAATTTAAGCATTAGAAACGTAAACCTGGAATATTTAACCAAATGTTATATGTTTGGAGTATTTGCATATCTTTCGATCGAGTTTTTTATGGGTTATGAAAATCATGCGTCAACTCTTTGGCATATATTACGGAATACCAATTTTCACCGAAATTTTACACGATAATACCTGCCCTCGTCTATTTTTAATATTGAGTAGATTATGCTTTCGTTGAATTTCATATGATTTCATAAACAAGGCATTTATTTTTTTAAATCGTCATCATAATCACACCCATAGTAAATTATTGCATGCCGCTACTTGTGAGCTCTTATGAATAGGTCACCCTTTAAACATGTCACTGTTACCACGGAGAGCCTTTGAATTCTTTTAAGCATCTAAGATAGAATATTAGGAAACATTTGTTTTTTTCCGTCGATCACCTCCTCCTAATGTGACTTCGTTCGAAGCTGAACTGCTAATTTTGATTCTGTGCTGGTTTTTTAATGTAACTCTATGGAAATGAGAAATCAGTGCCGTTGGCTCCAAGGAGAATGACGTAGCCCTCGAAACGTCGGTGCTGAATAACGCTGCTATCCGGTGGGAATCCCGACATGTCTTCCTCTATCATAGGTACCTCTTAAAGCGTCACATTCTATTGTGAAAAGTACCTTTGCCTCTTTTATTATTTTTAATTTGCATCTGTGAATGCAATCGTCGTACTATGTGATAACACATCACTGCAGTCGTGCAAACACTTGTAGATGATTCTGCTTACCAACTGTGTTAAATGTAAATTTTTGGCTGATGTTAGTGTATCTAATTTCATCATCTACTTTGAAGGCGAAAGATAGCCCTCCAACGCAGGCATTCAATAAAACTGATACCCGATAGGACACCCAAAATCTCTTTCTCCTAATTTCTGCTTCGTTGGTCGCAGAATATGTACCAAGCGGAACTGGAAACCTGTTTTTAGAATCAGGGAAGAATGAGACAATCTCATCCTTAGTGATATTTTCTTTCACAAAAAGAATCCTCCCTATATTATCTGCTTTTATATAATTCCATTTGCGCTGTACAAGCCAGAGTTACTTCTATGTGTTTGGCCTCTCTTGAGGCGCCTCATTTCCAATCCATACCACTATAACTGGTTTCTCTGGGAATCATTTGGTGGTATGAAACTCAAGTCATTGCTACCCTAATTGGCTCAATTGCGTTGCTTTTGTTGTTCTTGGCTTTTTTTGAGTGACAGAATTTCAACAATCGGAGAAAGCTTCAACATGTTCAATTCATAATAATTGAAATGTCATCATTTTTCGTGAAGTTGCATCATCACTGAACACCTCCATCCTGTCTTACATCTCTATTTTCGGAGCATATATATCATTTTTTAGCCCCTCATTTATGATTTCATTAAGGAGTATATTGACATGTCTGTATCTCTTAAATTGGCGGTAAGTGAATCTTTTTCTAATTCCCCTCCGAGAAGTGGATAGGAATGTATTTTGTTCCTATCTGTCCTCAGTCAGGTTTGTTTACCTTCTTTTCCGTTGATTTTCGTTCGCCCAATTGTATTGAAAAATGGGAATTATGAAAGTTGGGAACACTATAAACGCGTGAACAATTTTTATCATTTCGTAATGACATTGGGCTGAACGCTTGGAGCATTTCGATTTTGGAGATGCGAGTCATTGTTCCAATCGATCAAGATGTACTCCACTTGATAGCCGCGGAGTCTCATCGAGGCGTCGCCCCTCGAGCGTGCTGCCCAAAGTCATTCGCGGATCGCGCCCTTCCGGACGTCGGGGCGGACGCTTAATGCATGGTTGTGTTTCGGTATGAAATTGGGTGGCCGATGCGCCAATGCGTCTTGTGCGCCGCGCGTTTCATGGCCTTCACGGTGCGGAAGGGGCGTCGCCCGTCTCGAGCGAGTTAGTTCCTGTTCTCGAGTGCACGAAGAGAGCGGACCGGATGGCTGAGATGCCGTGTTTTGCGGTGATCAACTTGGCGCAGATGAGTCACACGCGTGGCTGTTGCTCTGAGGATCGCGTTGGGAACTCCCTCCCGTTTCTCCATACGCATGCGTTACCGGGCATTAAATAGTCATTATTTGTAATTTTTGTTACTCCCGAGTTCAAGCTGCCTTCAGCTGTAGCATTCGTTAGTACAAATCGTAAGATTAATACTCTGCTTGAACGCGCAGATGGCATCCTCAGCATAAATGACAGGGGAACCGAAGCTGACCGTATTGGATTTGTCATTGGTATTAGCCATATCTGATTACTGCTTAATATCCGTATGAAATGCTTTATACT
Source organism: Ceriagrion tenellum (assembly GCA_963169105.1). Taxonomy (NCBI): domain Eukaryota; kingdom Metazoa; phylum Arthropoda; class Insecta; order Odonata; family Coenagrionidae; genus Ceriagrion; species Ceriagrion tenellum. The sequence goes on along the minus strand of OY720632.1, from coordinate 168,329,559 downwards.
TATTCCGACAAAGGTTTGAGCATTCAAGTGGGTACAAAAAAAGAATGGTGGACTCTCGTGGCGAGAATGATAGGACTAATGCAGATACATTCTCTGTGATTATGTATTTTATTCATTCGCAATGAATGCAAAACAATATTAAAATATATGGAGAAATATTTTCTTCGAGCCCTTGTTATTATTTCAGTAACTCTTGCTTATTCGAACATTCATAAGTCGTTTAAGGGACCACAAAGCCTGCGAATATAAATCGCTTGATAAGGTGAGCTTGAAATCTATGCTGAGTGATGGGGCCAGTGGAAGAGTTTTGTTGAGACCCATTCATGTAAGGCCAACGAACGCATCTCGTCATTGTGGTTTAGCACTGCGGGAATACGCCGCTATCAAACGTTTGCTCCAATATTACGATGTTCTTTCCGCGGATATATTGGTATTTGACCTGATTAGCCGTCAATTTCCTCTGTATGCTCATCTGAGGGATGAAGTTGATTGATTTGTCCCGGACCGCCCTGGGACTAACCAGTTGTGTCTCTATTTCATTCTTCGCTAATTTATCCTCTGCCATGCTCGAGAAAGATTTCCCTTTGTAGCTAAGCTGTATTTGTGTACTGTAGTAAATCAACGTTTTCCTTAGGATGAATCTTGATCACTTTTTGACATTTTGTGACTTCGTGACATGGGCGACCTTGGAATGATGCGAATATCTCTCGTAAGTTTCATGATGTTGTTGTTTCTATCTCAAGAAAATGTATCTATTTTTTCCTCCTGCATATCTTAATCTCTAAAGCAAGTTGTTAGCCGTATGAGGAAGTTTTCCTAGTTCGGAATCGATTTTTCTTTACTTTCTGTGAGCATGTCCTAATTTCTGTTCTTATCGACTTTCAATAAACCCATCGGGGACTAATGTTTCAGTGACATCACAACAGAAGTTGGCAATAAAATTAGTTTTTTTGTACTGGCGAAAGCAATTTCGTTAAAAAAATCATTATTAAGTAACTGAAAGCGAAAATGCAAGAAAGAAATTTTAGTTATGCCAAACTTGAGTGAACGATTCCCACCCTCGTTTTTTTGTTGACCGTGATGCATAAAAGGCGGTGTGGATATGTTTTGCGATGGAATTTTTCTCGCGGATATTAGATGCTGTGTCGAGCACCAACCTACTTCTCATGCTCTTGCTTCGATCGCTCCCTTCTGGCATAAGTTCAAAGCAGGAGTATTCGCTCGTTTTCCTATTCGCCGACGGTCGCAATTGTAGGTGTTGGTTGAGTGTTGAGCCTAGAAAGTAGCGTTCTGTTTCCTCAACGTGGAGAGGACCCTCGGCATGGCTGTTTTCTTAGAGCACTAAACATCAGGACGCTACAAGTTGACGACAATGTGTCGCTGAATGTTTAAATCGTAGACCTTATCTCCCTCTCTCGTTTTGTTTGGTCTTCCTTCAATATTCAATATTTTTGAAAATAATGCTAGTCGGTACTTTCTTTCTGTGACATTACGTGTCAAGGAGGTCCATATGTACTTCAGGTTAGATTTTTTAGGTCCCTCTGGATGTGTAAACGGATACTGACGTATTTAAAATATACAAGGCTCTCCCTAAATTTCAGCTTTTTACCTGTTCTTATTGTCTGCCGTTTCTCCCATTCATAGGGTGGAATTCTTTCGTTGAGACTACTCATAAAAGGTCAGTTCCTTAAATCGTGTTAGTGAACATTTTTACAGAAGTTTTCTATTTCTCCTGCTTTTAGTCATTTTTTTCGCTAAATTCGAGTAGAAAATAATATTTTACGCATTGATTTTTAGCAAGCTTGCCATACGGATGATTGTGCATGTGAATGTCATGGTAAACATGATGGTGTTTGTCATGGCACCAGTCTTTGCGTATGGGTGACGAAATGTTCTCGATTGCCCTCTTATTTGTTACAGCGCGTCTCTATGTCATTTTTGGTTCTGTGCACTCTGTCGATCTTTGTACATCAAATCCTTGAATAAGGAACAATATAACGACCCAATTACTCGTGCATATTCGCTAATTACCCTCTAGGAGTGAGCATATGACATCATTGCAGTGGGAGCCCTCACCGTTAAACATGGGTCTTTCTCTCTTTCCCTCTCCTCGTATATGGAGTGTGTACGGAGGTGCTGAAAAACAGGCGCTTTTCATCTTGCCACGTGAAGGCTATAAAACTTGTCGAGCGTGTGGCCCCTGCATTTTCGAACGGAATGATATACACCCTCCTCCTGTTGCTTACTATTCGTCGTCATTTTCTATTTCTTAGGAAAAATATCTCAGCTATTGTATGTTTTTCGCTATCCTCCTCTTATCCTCCAAGAATTTCCCCTTGCCCACTAATCTATTTTCTGATATGGTATTGCGTTTTTGCTGAGGCAAAAGAAACTGTCTAATATTTCAAGATTCTAATTTTCATAGCCTTGCAGTGTTTGTATGTTTTCCTTGTGTAAAATCGTCGAACATTTTATCAATACTTAAGTTAATATATAGCTCGAATACCTTTCGCAGATTTATCAGCCATGCCCCGTTGCTACCTGTCTTATTACTCGTAAAGGTAGCTCTCAGTTTCTGTAGTATTCCCTCATTGCAAAGTGACTATTAATCGGGTAGAAAAATAAGTAGGAATTTCTCGGAAACATGTTTTCAACTACGGGCCCTATGTATTTTAATAGCTGCTACAATTGTTTTTAGGGTGTCGCTATCGTCAAACTTCGCACTAGTTCCATTTACATGAAGGTATTCAGAAAACTCAAGGTTCTCATACGTTGCCATCACTGTTCACTGTGCTTGTTAAGAGTCTTGTTAAAAATCCACCGGTTGTCCTTGGGATTGGATTTTTTTCCGCAGTTTCGTCAATAAAATGGTAGGAGTTGATGACCTGAAGGCTTTTGTTTGACTTCGGAGTTCTCGTCCAAGGCGTTAATGAGCTCCCGCATCAACTCTCTGCTCGTTTTCATTTCCCTTCATTTTTTCTCGCCCTCTCGAGATTTTCTCTCTGCCTTCCCAACGCAGCTCCTGCATTAAAGAAGAAACGATACATTTTCTTACTTTTTTGTATTCCTTTGTCTCCGGATTTACCCCTTCATTTCTCCATGAATTTTGAAATGTGCAATGGCAAGGCATGACGTCATTTGTACCTCTTTGCTATGAGAAAAGCATTTTTCCTCTAATTGTTCAACTATCCTTCATGCTAGAATGTAAAAGGAACGTATCTAGGCCCGTACAGTATTGGAAAAGAAGAACCTCTAAAGAGAGTGCGGCCGTTGGGTTCTTATTTCTCATTATTCACCTTTCGTCACCCACTAGATGTATTGGCGAAAAATGAAAGTCACCTGAGTTCGTGAAAGATTTCGTGGTTGTTTGGGCTTCTCTGTCGCTTGTTTAGTATGAATAATGGCTACAGAAGGCTACAGAAGGCTAATGTTATGAAGAAATGAGTTTATCTCATGTCTCGAGTATATACTTGGTTTTCTCTAAGATGAGAATGACGCCTCTCTGAATGTTTCCTATGCTGTTAAATGTTACTGAAATTCTTTCACTAAATCTCACACGTTTTAATTAATTCAATGCTTAGCGTCAAGGTTTGTTTCGGGCCTTCTCTCACCTAAGGGTAGCCATTTTGTCAAGTAAAGGATTATCTGTAGTTAGTATTTGGTGATCCATATTTTTAGCTGTCTTTAAATCGGTTTGATATGTCATTTCTGGTTGTGAACTGTCGTTAATTGGATTTCTATAATGATTAATGCGTAGACTACTCATCTGTCAATCCCATGATTCGTAATTAAATCCCCTATCATTTTTCCGATGATGCGGAACACAGTATTCCCTATTTTGATACAGCTACGATAGATACTGGTACCTCTCCTGCTTAACATCAATCTTAATAATTTTCGATCTCAAATTTCCTTGCTGATTTTGTTTCTCCTTAGCCATTTAGACATCCATCTTAGTAGTATTCTACTTTTCCGGTTTTCACAAGGATAGGAACTTCACAAGGAACACCTGAAACGTTGAAATGCTCGTCGGTAATAACCTACCCCCTGCCTCGCACCCATGAGGTGGCTTGCTCGGTATTATGTAGATGTACACATAGGGCTGTGCGTAATTGGTCGCTGATGTGTACCGCCACGCTTAAACGCGTTTATTTTACATTTTGATGTGGAGAACTGTTTCCCCGCGATTTTTTTTAGAAGCGCTGTTGAAAGAAAAAAGTATGTTGTTAATATGGTCGTGTGTTCTGTTTTTTTGCCGGAGCTTGAGTGGCCTTATTCGCGGGCGTGCGTGAATAATGTAACTTTTTTAATGTGGCTCTCCCGGAGAGAGTGGAAATTGTTTGTCGGAATCCCCCCAAAAAACTTAGAGATAATCGCCCCCTGTCCCTAATATTCCCCTTCCCTATCTCCCCTAAATGACCGGAGCAGTATTTTCTGCTTCCGTCCTCGTCCGCCCTTCCGTCGTCGTCCCTGCGAGCAGCAATTAATGCATTAGCGTGATATGAGCCAGCGATGTCTCCTAGGGGAACTCGCTGTTCGTCCACCTCTCCCCCTCTCTCAGCCCCCTCCCCCCCTCTCCCGTACTCCCTTGCCCTCCGCGGGTCTCTGGGAGCGACTCTTCTAAATTTAACCCTTAATCGCCGTCCTCCACGTATGGTAACCGGTCTCATTGCGGTGGTTCATTCCATTTTCTACGATCGATAACAAAGGAACTCGCGACTCCTGCGAAGCACACACTCGCTCCTTTGAATCGAATTCCTCATCCCCTCGGCTAAACCTAGCCGCACGCCACTTTACTGGCCAACCTGCTAGGCCACCCGTAGACCTTATTTTAGTCCTTTCTTTTTGCTTCTCTTGATTTTATTTTAATCTCTCGGTGGAGGAAAAGCGGAAAGGCGGTTTTTCATTATTTTTATTTTTCGACGCGCTCACGGACACAGCCGCGATAGCGTGCTCCGTTGGTTCGAAAGAATATTCGACTCACAGCACGTTAGCGTTCTCTTCGCTCAATGCGGGAGTAAGGAATGCTTTTGGATTCGCCTCGGTGCTCTTTCTGTCTTCGAGGAAGCTCTTGGTGATGGTGCCGCGGAACAGAGTAACTGGGTGGAAAATATAAGTATTTTGTCTTTTGCCAAAATCTCCTCAGTCGCGAATCTATTGTACGACTCTTGTTTTCTGTGCGAAGCATTTTTTAATTCAGATGTATGCCTAAATTCTAAAAAAGGTGGTGTGTACTAAATAATAAATTGCAGCAGTAGTCGGCTGTGAGTGTCTCGGAAAGGATTCCATTGTGGTCCCTGTGATTCTGCTCGTGCCGATTTTGTCTCTTGCCCTAATGTGACTGGGAGTGGGGTGGACGAGACATCGAGAGAGTTTGTTTAGCAATTCTCATGTTTTTTTCTTACCTTCTTCAAGTCTGGAGTGGAACTTAGTTTTGTGTCGAAAGCCTTTATTCCATTTTCAAGGACTAACTTTTTATAAGACTTTAGAGATTTAACTATAATGACATTGAGCATTGATTGTAATCATGGATTGGGAATTGTCGTGGAGCTTCTTTTACAAAAAAAACATGTGGATATTACAATCATTCCTTTCATTTTTCTGATATCATGTTCCACAACATCTCGCCAGATACCGTTGAGTATCTCTTCTTTTACAAACCATGAAAAAAGTTGGTGTAATCAACCCGTCACCTTCTTGTCGATGAATAAAATTTTCTGAAATTCTCATGTGTAGTATTGAGCATAAATATTTTTTCATAAATTAGACTTTTGCTTTGGGCATCGTTTTTTAGATCTTAATATGTAGCTGTTATTAGTATGGCTGCCGCTTCGTTGTTAAAGTGAAACGAAAGTGAACATCTCAGTCAAGTCCTAGTCCTCTCCGGAAGATCACACGAATTTCTAACCTTCGGTGCGTCTTGAAGAAAGATTGATGCATTGGTTCTCATAGTGGAGTTATCATGTATATTATTTCCTTCGTAGTGATTGAGTGATGAATTCTCATTTCCTATTGCATTATTATAATTTATTTAAGTTGGCATTAATTATATATCCAGTTAAGAATTTAGTTCTTTTAAAGAAAACACTCGTCTGCTATAAGATAATTATAGATCCCATCGTGTAGTTGAAATAACGTGACGAGAATTGAATTGGATCGATAGCTTTTTCTAAAGTTTTGACAATCAGATGCCATATACTAGCACCAAATTTGAGTGTATCATTCGACATTTCACCCCAAAAAAAATCGTTTTGGAAGCGTGACCTTTAGCTCCGCGTTCAAGAGCCAAGTCAAAAATTTTCAGCGGCCAGGTAGTTTTTTTTTTGGTCCCAAAAAATAAAAGTCAAGCTCACACAACAGCGCTCGATTGCCCGACCGCATATATATTTTTTTTCCCCACCGAGCATTATAGGTGTCCCGTGTCGCGGCCCTACCCCTTCAAATTTAATTCGAGCATTTCCAATCCGTCCGCCGCGGCTCCCCTCCCCGCCAAACGTCCCGGACACCCTTCCCACACTTTGGAGTCGACGCACTCTCCAACTGGCCGCCCGCTCCCCCACCTCACCCTCTCGTCGCCGCCCCCCCCCTCCGTTTGCCCCCGTCGGTGGGGCGTATCCGCGAGGGGGGGGGCGGGAGGGGCCGACGGGGGAGGAGGAACGTGGCCGTGTGAGGCGGCGTGGGGGAGGGACGACGAGGACGGCCGGCGGGGGTGGTGGTGTCGGGCGAAAGGGGCGGCATTCCCCAAATCGATCGCCCTCTCCTCGCGGTCCCTCCTCCACTCCCGCCTCACACTCTGACCCCACCCTCGTGCTCATGTGCACCCTCCTCCGTTCGTTTTCTCTCCCTCCCACATTCCCCCCCCATCCTCCTCAAAGCGACGAGGGTACACCCTTCCCAGGTCCGCTCTGCCGCTGCACGGTGTCCCCCACCCTCGGCGGGCGGAGGTGAGGACGGGGGTTTTTGCCGCGGGACGTGGTGGGAAGGGCCTTTCCAGGCTGCTCCGTTGAGTTCAGGGATCCCGTGAGGGCGCGGGATGGTTCGAGGGAGGGGTACGGGTGAGGGTGGGGGGGGTGATGGGGAGGGAAAGGGCGCCACCCACGTTCCCTCGACCCCCCCCCCCCTCAGGGGTGGCGCCCCGGTCCTCTCTCTCTCTCTCAGGAACCTTTCACTCCGTGTCCCTCCTCGCCCACCCACGCGCCTCGCCTCTGCATACTTCTCTCTCGCTCTTCATCTTCCTCTCTCTCTCTTTCTCTCTTACGCACTCGCATACTTCCCCTTCCGCCTGCCAACTTTTTTATTCCCTGCTCTCTCTTTCTTGTCCGCCGCCACACCCTCATCCCCATCTCCCGTGCAACTCACCGCTTGGACCTTTCCCACCCTCGCACCCCAATTAAACGTCGCTCATCGTCCGTCCCACGCTCACCCATCTCTCTCACTCTTTCTCTCTCTCTCTCTGTATATTCCCTTTGCCGGATAAGTTTTCTTAATCCGGGGGTTGCCGGAGTGGCCGCGAACTCCATTTGCCCCTTGTGGCCCCTGATATCCACTCGAAAAAAGGCGGGAGGTAGGAGCGAGGCTCCGCTTCGGAAAGTTATTTGTCGCTGTCTCCTAGGCGGCGAGCCGCGGGAGGTCGCTTCCGGCGTCCTATCGAGATATTTGGTGAAGCGTTCCGTGTAGGAGGAGTCCCCGCGTATCCAGGTAATGTTCCTGTTCGCTTATCGCTAAATACCTCGAGTGCTTGTGCTCTTGAGTGTGTCTCCTTTGGTAGTGATTTGATGATATCACTTTGTCGATAGTGCCGTACGAGGTTGTGAATATTTTGCTTAATGGATTTGTGGATGCGTTCGTTGGAGAGTCAAGAGATTCTACGGTTTATGGAATTTTTAAACCGACATTTGTGTGGTCGAATGTGTTAATATTGTTTTAGCTGACTAACAAAAGCGAATAATTGTTTCAAGTGGGCGGTACGTTTTACTAATAAATTGTCGAAATAGTGAGATTTGTGTTTCAGCTCATTTTGTGGACTTCTGAAGCCCAAGTGTCTTGATAAAGACATGCCGATTTTGTGTCTGTCAGAATGCGACGCTTTTGATTGCCGGGATAGTATTACTGTTAGTTTCTTGTGCACTTATGTACTCATGCTACAGTTCGGAAAACCCATCTTTTGCCGGTAACATGATGAAATCTCTTTTCAAAATAGTGTATTAGTGATTATATTCTCTTTATGATATCTATTTTTAAGTGCTTGTTATTTCTGGAAGTTTTGAGTTTAGGGCTAAGATGATTTTTAGTCTTGCGTTCCCAATATCGTCATTATTATAGGTTAACGTCAAAATACATCATTGAATGTTGAACGAGTTATTGGTGTACTGTAAAACGTGTATTGGTGTACTTATTAATTAGCCGTTCACAGATTGTTGATGATAGGTTTCCTTTGTCCTCTGATTGCGGAATTTGTCCACTGTATTGTCTTTACCAAATAATTTGTTTTATCATTCTTTGGATCGTATTTGGGAGCACGTTTGACGACCAGGTCACACAGATTAGAGATAGGTAGTTATTTCATTTGTTCCCCTACGCGACCCTCACCGTTGGTCCCGTTCACGGCGATAAGGAAATTTTGTATCGCGTATTTTATTGCCACGTAGTCTTGCTTTTTTTTTGCCTTTCAGTGCTTTACCATAATTGATGTATTTTTCCAACTAGTCAAAATATTTATGTCGAAACGTAGAAACTCATTGCTGTTGAAATGGTTTTATCCTTTGACCTTTTTCTCGAAGTTAATATCATTTGATAATTTTGTTTTCTTCAGCCCGGTTTTAATTTCAAGAAGCAATGCTTTCCCAGAAGACAGCTAAACATTCAGCATTCATATGTCGGTTTGTATAGTGTCAGCAATCATTTTATTTTGGATTACGTGTACGTATGGTTTAGAAAAATCATAATGTTCATATCTACAGTTAGCCTTGCAAAATAAAATATCAAAATGGATAAACTTGAGGTGGTAAAAAAACAATGAACTTAAATATTACAACACGGATTTTCTGATCAATGAAATGTAATTGAACGTTCTTACTCATGCCATTGGTGGAATGTTTCAGTTAAAAAAATGGAGGTTAGGTGCGACTCTGGGGTCTACACTCGCGCTCCCTATCTTGTCTATCGTGATTGATTAATCCACTTACTATCGAACTTATTTACTATGCATAGCATGATAAAGTCCAGCAATTGCACTTGTTGTTAAGTGCTTTAAGCTGTAATACTTTTTCTCGTACCATCCCTTTGCTGTATCTGGGCTTCATTTCTGGTGACTAGTGATCTACATAATGTTACCGACTCGAATCGAGCACCTACCGTCGATTTGAAATGATGTACATGAACGCGTATTCCGCTCGAACGTGTGGAGCATTTCGAATCCCCAGTTTCTATTCGTTTGAGGTAGACACGCCCTGCAAAATCCACGATATTTTCCGGGCTCCTAGCATTTTTTGAAAATTGCTTGGAGAATAGGGAAGCTGATCTCTTCTCATGATTTTTTAATTTTAAATTGCGTTATTCTACCGTTTGTTGTCTAAATTAATTTGTAACGGTACAAAATTAAGCCACTCTTTTGGAGGTAACTTTGGACTACCTGGCGCTAATTATTTCAATTCAATCCTCCCCCCATCATCCCCCGAACCTTCGATCTCTTTTCAAGTCCTCTCCATCCTTAGAGAAGTCGATGGCCATAGAATGGGCATCCAAAGTTGCTCCAATCCTCTCACTGATCCTATCGTTGTTTCTTTTAAATTTGTTTGTCATCCGCGAGAACGTATATTACCGTATATTTTTCAAGTCGAATATTTTGTGTGCATTTCTGAATTGCATCATAAAATTTGAATGCATATATGATGGGAAAATATGGTCGTCAACATTTATTTTTGATCTTCGGTTAGCTTCATTGTGCAATCTTCAATTAGATTAGCATTAATATATGTTAGCGTACTTAATTTTTACTTATCTATCTCAGCTTTTTCGTGGAGTGAGCTGTTATGTAGAAAAAATATGGAGTTTACTCAATTATAGCGCTCAGAATACAGAGAGACATTTTTTTCATGATTAAAATTAACATAGCGCTCTAGATGGATGTGTAGTGTCTATTGAATTTCAGCCTCGACAGTATTCTTTCGTTCAGCTTTGTCAATCAGACACTTAGCTAGATAAATAAAATATTCCATGGTTTGTATCCCATTCGGATTCAACAGAAGTAAGTGTAGCCACCGTTTCAACTCTTAAAGGGACGTAGCATCTATTTGTCCATTAGTTTTTCGTTGGCTCCTTCCGAAAACCGATTCTTGATTTTTGTTGTTGTAACTTTCGAATACCTAATTTCGTGAGTGAAGTTCCTTCTTGCTTCATTCGCGGTATTTTTCCGTGACTCATGGCATTTTTTGAGCCCTCCGTTTTGGTTGGATTCGTAGTGGTAAGTGGATTTTTTCTGTGCAATATCGTGATGTGATGCCATCGGCCGACGTGGGATATTGCGATCTGAAGCGTTCCAATTCAGAAGTAATAATTAATGTTGCGTTTTCACGTTATTTTTATTTGAATGAGTTCACATTGAGTGAGCGCTCTTACTTATGTAGTGATATCTATTTATAATGGTGTATTATCACTTCAATGGATGTTTCAAAGTCTGTCTTTGGAAAAGTAGTGTGTGACTGACGTATCGACATCGTTAATGTTTTGTTTGTCCGTGGTGCTATGATTTGGAATAAAATTTTCTGTACTCGTTATTATATTGTGGGTTGATTTCAGCTCGTTGTAGGATATCTCACTCCTGAAAGCTATCGAGATCGTGTGTTGTCGAAAGATTTGTATAAAATCAATTATCTTATGTCAGGAAAAGCAGACTAAACTCTCCAAATTGAGGGTGTTAAAGTATAAACTGTATTGGAAGCCATGAATATTTATTGCTCTGAAGTCAATACGGAAATCGAGCTCATGGTTGTGGCTAACGTTGAGAATGTTTTCCTGTTCCATAGAGATTTTATCTTTTAATTGAACATGGTGGATCATCCTGTATTTTTAGGTCGAAGTAGGTGTAGGTAGATATGATGATGAGGTTGTGAAATAAAGTTAAGAAAGGTTTTGCGTCGTGAGTCTTTGAACCTGTGTTTCACTCTTATCTCGCGTGCAATTCCCCTTAAAAGTCTTATGTTTTCTTGAATGATAATGACTTCAACCAAGCTCGCTACCATCTTATATTAACAGCTCTTTAACTATTTAATCAGTTTAATTCTCTCTCGTTTGTATTGAACGGTTCTACTTTTTTAACCTCGGACTTCAGGCTCCCCGACCTATAGTTCAACTTTTTATGACTTGCAGTTACTGGTGAGGGTGTTGTGTGAGAAATAAATGCTGTCGACATGCATTCCGTGCCTTATGTTTTAATTATATTGTTTAAAATTGATTTGTTTTTGAAATTGAAATGTTGGCATTAGATTTACTCCTCTGCAAGAACTTTTCTTGCAGAGGAGTAAATCTAATGCCAAATCTAAGAGAACCTTGCTTAAAACTTTCTGTGACGTAGGTAAGCGTGATGGTGGAGGAAATGAGTAATGGATCGGGAAAGCAGATCCTTCAACTCATATATTTGCTCGTAAAATGTGAAAGGAATTTTAGATTTTCATTAATTCTTCTATTCCCTAATTGCATTCAATAAGCTGATTTTGAAGGTGGCGTAAGAAATTAACGCAATGAACTAACTTCCAGTTAATTGCCTCCATATTACAATATGCCGACCCAATCAAGAAATCTACTAGTTAATCATCAGCGTTATATTTTTCCCGAGGTCTCCAATTTGTTTGTTTTAGCTTTTCGGATAATGTTCAAAACATTATCGTATGGGTGTGCTCAGGAAACAAATGTTAAAATATATGGAACTCACTCAAATGAATGTAATGCTAGGTATATACTTAAGCATAAACATTGTACCCAGTGTGTGCAAGCCCGCCGACTCGAATATTGGAACTCCTAGTGGACATTTGCGTGTTACCTTGAGAGTGTGGATTGTCATGCAAATATTATCGATCATAGTTACTGACCGTCGTTGTGCGTGTACTACATTGCTGTGAGTGGTTTCTAGGAACGACTCTTATGTGGCTAGCATGGTTCTAGGGGAGAGTAAATCATAGCAAAGAAACCATGGATGACAAAAGAAATTATAAGCTTTGTAGCAGTAAGGAACAAAATGAAATCACGTAAAGATATAAATAGGTATATTAAAGTAAAAAATATGATGACAGATAAATGTCGTAAGGAAAAAGATACATAGGTGGTATAGGCAGCAGAAATTGAGAAGCATGTAGACCCAGGTAGATATGATCATTTGTATTGGAATATGAAAGCTCTGGAATGTCGAAGGAGAGCCAGCGTCATTACGGATAAGGTAGGGAAGCTATTGATTGACAATAATGAAATATGTAAACGCTGGGAGGTGTGTGTGTATATATATATATACACACATATAAATGTTTATACAGAAAGGTAGAAAGAAAGGATAGGAACACATAAAATGAACAAACACAATATACATATAAATTAGAGGGCAAGATGAAAAGGGGGAAGTGAGGAGGTGGTGAATGGTGAATTTATGTCGGAGGAGAGAGGCAAGTACGGATATTGATCCCCCGATAGCTAAAAGAGAGATTAACAACACCCTGTACAATATGTTTATTGAGGAAGCGATCGGAACCTCGAAAGCAGAAAAGAAAGGAGTGAAAGTGAATGGACTAATGATTCATTGCATACATTTTGCCGATGATATAATAACCATGGCAGAAACTGAAAAGGATATGAGTAAAACATTAGCAGCTTTGCCAACTGTATTGACTAAATGGAAATAAAACAGCAGTGTTCAAAAATCCAAATCTTTAGTTATAACTATGGAGAACAGAAGAATTAATGGACGTATAATGATAGGATCTTTAGAAGTAGAGCGCGTGGAGAAATATTGTTACCTTGGAAGTATGATCTCTCTAGAAAAAATTAGTAACTGTGAAATTAGGAGGAGGGTAGCGTTGGCCGAAAAAAATCTTTTAACAACGAATTTTATATGTTGATATGCAAACATTGAGATAAAGAAGTAAGGAAAACATTTTTCAAAACCTTTGCCTGGAGCACGTTACTGTATGGACGCGAGAGTTCGACCATCGATAACAGCGAAAGAAAACAACTATAAGCGGTATAGATGTGGATATGAAGAAGAATCAAATATATGAGATGGATAGACAGGAATACAAATGGTGAAGTTTTATCGGAGATCGATGATCAGAGAAGATTATTGGAAAGGAGAAAGTTTTTACATTTGCTGGTCATATGATAAGACTCGATCCATTTTTGTCTGGAATTTTAAAATTTGAGTTTCTAAAAATGAAAGGGAAAGGTAGACCGAGGAATAAATATATAGAGAATAAACAGACGAATGGGTAGCCGAAGTTATGTGAAATTGAAGAGGGCAGCAGAGGACAGAAACATCTGGCTCCAGCAACAAAGCGTTCCCTTCTGAAACATAGACTCGTTGGTTAACTGTATCGAAATGTGCTCCTGTCGATTCGCTGTCAAATCTATACCTCTCTCTAATCCTATATACACTCTCTCTCTCACTCACGCAGATAAGCGCACTTTCCACAGTTCTCTCCCAACCGTAGTGTGTCCGAAATATCCCGCCTCGGTCACACCAACTGTTCGTGAAATCAGTATTTCTACGTGTGTTTGTCGGAGTAGCGCAGCCACCTGCCGTCACCTGATCCCTGTCGCACCTGCTCCATCCGCCCGCTCGTCGCACCCGTGCTCCTTCCCCACCCGGCAGCCCCTCGGGTCGGCTCCGTGTGTATTTCCCATCCGGTCATTTCCGAAGGGTTATTCGTTCCCTCCCCTCCTCCCCTCTCCCGCACGCTCCACCCACCTCCGGCGGCGTGCTTCATCCTTCTTCTCCCTACTCCGTGTGGACGGTGTCGCCGCATCCTCATCGCGTATCCATTCCCATGCTCTTGCCCTCATCATATCTCCTGGTTCATCGTAACATCTTCCGTGGCTGTCGCGTATTTCTTTACTTAAATGTTTTACTTCTTAATTTTCCATCATTATGTTAGGTTTTTTTGCAAGTTACCGATGATAATTGTGCTGAAGTAACTTTGATTGATCATTTTTTATGTTTTTGTCCGCTGAATGCCGGCATTTTACCATAATGACTATTGCACCTTGCGTTCGGTGTACGGTGATTGCTTAATTGATGCCCATTTTGCCGAAATGAACGTGAAGTTTCAGATGCGTGAATTTTGATGTGCTGTATTCTTTTCTGGTTTTAATCATGCATGAATATCCATGTTGCCATTTATTTCCTAATAAAATGTCTTGGGTTTCTATTCGTCTGCGTTAATATCATTTTTTGATAAATTAGCTGGAAACCGAATTCTCTCCGGATACCTATACTTGTTACTCAGGTTAAATTTTAGTCATGCAGTGAGATATTTGCTTGTACTGCAAGAATAATTAAACTTCTTGTCACGAGAAAAAAGAATGAGGTTGAGAAGTGGGTTAAATGGATTATTGTCTATGTATTAAATACACTTTCTGTTTTTTACTGAGACTACTCATAGATTTATGTGTAATGGATTATAACGTAAACTCCCTCTACTCATCTAAGTAGTATTGACCTACGGTTATAAGTAAAGGACGATGTATTATAGGCGTTACTTAAGTCATTATTTTCCTTATATGGTACTCGGGTTTTTGACGTAGTTTTCGTTTTTTTAATATGGATCTGAATTTTTATTGCATAAAAGAAATGAGAGATTACGACGTAGAAAATCCTTCTGGTAATGTATTCATTTTATGTAACTATCGGAACTTATGCCTGCTGGAGAGGACTTAAATGACGGGGTGTACCATTCAATACCATTGGTATTAACAGATTTCCGTCCTTTTATAGGTCTGACAACCGTTTTCGTTATATGAATTAAAGGAATTACTTATTTATTACTTAGAAATTTCGTAATTAGGAGAAATCGATTGGTGTGCGTATTGACGTAGCATTCGGAAGAACTATGGTTCAATCCTCAGTGGTGGCAGATTTTTTTTTCATAGTATGAAGTGCGTTTTTCAGTAAACGTCCCAATATTTACCTAAGAGTGGGGTAATAGACATGGTTTTAGTTATTTATATTGTATGGTTCACCTTTATCCTTATTTTATATTCTTTATTCAATAATTTGATTGTTTTTATTTGATTAAGTTTTGATATTCCTCTGTTTCGTTTTGATTCGCCTTCCACCGGACTATCCTCCAGATATCTATCCTATTACCCTATGTTTTTACCTACCTCCTATCTTACTTATTCTCAGGTCGTGTAATATTCCCTCATATTGTTTTTATCGGCACCATTTTCACCATTCCTCTCGTGTGTCTTATTTCATGTATTCAGCTCCCCCGTCAGTTCATGCCATTGGGTATATTTCCTGCCCTGCTGCTAAAAGTCGGCAATCCGTCTCGCCTCGCTCATGGCCCGCGAGAGAGAGAGGGATTTCCACGGTTCCGTTCCGCACTCCTGGTAATGGTCGCTTTTTGCCGTCTCTGCCGTGCCAATTTTTTCAGGCGTGTTTTATGGGCGCGAGTCCGTCGAATCCTCACACCACCTTCCCTCTCTCCTTTCCTCCGCCTCCTCGCCCCCTCCTCTCTCGGCCGCCGTGCATTCCCTCCCACCCGTATTCCCTCCTCCCCCCCATCGCCTCATCCCTCGTCAACCCCCTCATCCCCGTGCTCGTGTCCGTGCACGATGCCTCGTGCCGCTCCCTCGTACGCGCCCGTCCGACTAGGCGGAGTCTTCTATTATTCGTTCTCTTCGATCGTATTTTAGAATAAAAAATGACGGCGAAGGAGGCGAGTCCATTTTGCTCTTCCTCGCTTTTCTCATATTTGAAGTCAACCTGACCTTCCTCCATCGCCTCTCCCATGTCGTGACATGGCACATTATCACTCTCATGCTATGCGCGTGGTTATTAGAGGTCGTTCGGGTCAGTTAAAAACAGTAGGTTTGCATTTTTGTGTAATTTACGAATCTATACATTTATCTTTCTCGTGCTCACATTTTCCCGTCATTTATATGTAATTGTATTGCTAAGTAATTGCATGTGTTGAATAAAAATTTCCATATGGAATTTAGCTCATTCTGAGAGTAGAAAGAAGTGATTATTTGAAAATCTATTATTAACCTATATTATTTCCGGTAGAATCGATGCGCTTTATCTTGTTAAATACGTACTCATGATAATGTTTTTATTTCAGTGTATTTTTCATTGTTATCGGAGTTGAAACTAGTGTAATTGCTCGTATCGTTAAGAATCCTCTTGAGTTATCGGAGCTACCTACCTACTGAGCAACCCCAAATACATGTATAATGCGCTAGAGTCTCCGTTTGAGTCATTGCGGAATTTTCCTTGTTTCCGGCAATACGATCAGTGATCTTTAAACCTCTAACTTTGTTCATAATGTGGCTTAACCGGTTTCACTGCATTCTCCATTTCTGCTGTGCAGGCCACGGCCACTGAATAAAGATCGAGAGCAATGGATTCATTTGAACCTAATCGGTATGCTGGTACGTCTCTCTCTTTTAGTCTCTCCAAGTAGTTTCCATTTCTGTCGGTAGCTGCTCGTGGTGAGAGCAATTACAGTGCCATGATAGTATCTTCCTATTGATTTGTTTGATAAACCGAATGTCGAGCGGGAATGACAAGTATCCCATGGTATTTTGGAACGTATTTTTTCCGGGGCAATTTGAGCACATTTGCGAAAAATAATTTTCAGTGCGGTACAAGCATGTTATTTTTTGTGGACTCGAACGTCTTTGTTTTTTTAACTGGAAGAAATCTTTGTTGATAAAATGTCCTAAATTAGCTAAACCTCTTGTTTTGCTCCATTTTTCTCGGTTGACGCCGGTGATAACTTATGCTGTTGTAGGTATAGGTCTCGTTCCTTACCTTTCGATTCTCTTTTTCGGAAGTCCCGCTTTTTGGTACTTTAGAAGTGTATTTTACCATATACGCAGGCAACTTTTATAAGCAGATGAATACTAAAAATTTATCACTTATGTATTATTCCCCATGTGGCCTTCTTAGTGAGCTATCAGCATTTGGTACCGGAGGAATGAATTAATTACTCTAAATTTACAGAGTGCTTTCCGTAGAATTTTTATTACTAGTGGTTAAAGAACAGTAATTACAAGGCGAAAATATTCATCAGTCAAAAAATTTTACCTTGTTGTAATTTCTGTTTAACGTGTCCATGTTCAACTTTTAAAAATCTTTTTTTCTGCCCATAGAAGTATTCATTCGCTATGGGCTACTGTCTTTGATGTGGTAGGTGCTGTGCTTTTCATTTATTTGTGATTAGCCTGCAATCACTATTGGTATTTTATACCTATCCTCACTTTTTTCAATATTTTCACTCAAAAGAAGGCTTGCCGCCAGGTGCTAAAGGCCCCGAGTTTTATAAAAGAATTCCACCTGCTACTGAGCCTGTATTTTGTACGCTCCATGCTCAGCGGATTAAACTGAATATTATTACATACTTTAATTTATTATATGCAATCCAGGGGAAAGCAATAATGGATGAGATAGCTACAGTAATGATTTCTTTTATTATTGTTCCGATCGTCAGTTTCATCTCCCATCGCCTGCATTCCTCACCACTATCGTCTCTATTTTATTTATGATAAAAATACTAGCTTCATTGTAAATTTATGTGATGGAATCCAGGATCCAGCGTCATGAGTATTTTTTTATACTTTAACCCAAAACTTAGTCCGTCTTGTTTTAGTAATCCGTATCCAATTGCATTTCTTGCAGCCTAAGAATCTTGTGTTTTTCCTTCTAGCACTCCTCGTCTTTTCACCGTTGAATGAACGTGTATTTACATGAGTTCAGAAAAATGACACCAGAAATGCGAATATTTAGTAAATATTATTGAATCCTTACAAATTTCGCAAATGAGTTGGTTAAATGTGCCTATGAGTGTGTCTGGTGATAAAATCATGTTTTTAACGTGATATCTATGTCCGTATAAAATATGTAGTTATCTACTTGATATGACTATGGCGAATTTTGTCACCCTGTAAATTCAGTGGGCCTCGTGTGGTTACCTCGCTGGTAATACTTCATGAAAAGTTCAGTTAGCCCAAAGCGCACGCTATTTGTTTTTATCAATTTTGGGTTTGTACTTAATTGATATGGAATTGAGTGAACGGGCGTGTGACGAGTTTACGGCACCAAACGCTTGACTGATTGATCAAATGTTGAAGTAGATATTCAGCTGGCATCGCCCCTTTTGGTATCTATCTTGTTTTTATGCTATATGGGGCAGGAATGTTGCATAAACTTGAGGGTGATGATAAGGCATCTTTTACTTTCTCACATAACCCATTGCATAATAATCTACATTCGCACCCTCCGAGCTTTCTTGGGTAGTGGCGGATTTACTATTCAATGACACAGTTGCTGCTATCAGCGTGACTTTCAACACAACCACCTGGAGCGAAATATTGTATAGTCTCTCCTCAGTGTAATCGGAGCTCTTGACTGTCAATTCGTTCGGCAATATTGGTTTCGTGGTTGGAAATTCCAACTTGGAATCTTGAATTTCAGGCTCCTCTGCTGGTTGAGCACTCTCGAGACGTATTTCTAAGCGATTCTCATCTGTTGCAATAGTGCATAGTGTTGATCTATTTGCTTTCCAAGGGTATTCTCATCATTAGCTGCTCAGTTCACCGTAATTCGATGTAAACAACATTGAAATATCAGAATGCATTGTCGCATTCATCTCGCTGGCCTCCCGCTGCGGTGGTTCTGCATTCTATCATGTAAATCGAGAGGGAAAAATTATGCTTTATTTTTTTCGAATAGTCTTTTCATGAGAATTAAAGGTGTTTCGTAGTAACCCAGGACCTTAAAAAATGGATTAGTATTTTTAGTGTTTTGGTCTTTAATTGTTTACTGTAACGATAATAACTTGTAACTTTGTTATTCCACATATTTTTATTTGAAACGACCCGGGTTTCGACGTTCAAATTCCATAAAGTTTCGCCTGTAACCACCAATTATACCAATTTTTTTTACTATTTGCTATCGAAATGAAATATTTTCAGTGTCATCCTTCAGAGTGTTCTATTTAAAGGTTACTGCCGCCGCTCTTTACTGTGGGATGGCAAAAATTGCATTGATACAACAAAATTCTGCCGCGTAATACCGCCTCTCTTTCACGCTGGTGAGCTCAGTGGAAAGTGTTCCCTTATTCATTTCCTAGTCCCTCGAAATACTTGAGGTGCCGATCGACCTCACATACGACGATCCTTCAATGAAATAGAGCCCTGGGGTTCGCATAACTTTTGCAAGGCGTTGATTCTTCCCTCCTACCCACACGCTAGCTCGTGTGCTCCCCATCATCCCCCGCACCACCTCCTCCACCCCATCTCCCAGGCCTAGCGTCCCTCGCATACCGTATACTCTCCTCAACTAATCTTGCTCCATTTCCCCTCCGCCCCCCCCCCCGTGTTATCCTCCATGGAACCGTGGCCAACGAAAAATAACCCTCTCGACCTTTTCCTCCCATCAGCCCACGCTTTTGCCCTGGAGGATCGCGGAATTTTCTAAGGGTCTTCCATTTTTTTTGCTCTCTCGTCCTCTTACCTCTATCCCTCGTACCCATCGATTTCCACCATTCCGGGGCTTTCTTGTTTTATCTATTACCGGTGGTCGCAATTTAAGATTAATGAATGGGGTAGCATGCCGTTGTGTCCTCGCAATGAAGCATTTGTTCCCGTTCTTATGCGGCGATAGGCAAATAGCCCTTGCGAATAAGCATCGTTGTTTAATATCGTTAATATTCTCATCGTCTAATCGTCGTCTGCGTTTGCCATATAATGTAACGTGGTTCCCAAGATCCTGGTTTAGACCTAGAGAAATGTTTTTAAATAGTTTTACCTTCTGATAATTTCAGGAATATGTTACGAATGAGGACTTTATTTGACTTCTACGAGCTTATTTTTATGTTGATCAGGAAACTGTACCTGTCATATACAGGATCATGAATGAAAATGAAGGATTCATGAATACGTTTTTTACTATCGAGACTAATTTTCAGATTAAAAATTTTCCGAGTTCCCTGATGTTGAGCACAAGAATACTGGAGTGAAATACCTTCCCCAGGTATCACGAGAATTTCGTTGGTATGTGCTCTTTTCCAAATTATCCCTAACCTACTGATCATTAAATTACGACCGCATGTTCCCACGAAACGGGTTGTTCCGACAACTTGAGTCCCTTATTCCAGTTTTTCTGAAAACTTAACTGAATATACCATTTTTGAAGTGCGTTTTATAAATAAAGATGAAAACAAATTGGGTTCTGAGGCTATTTTAACTGTAATTCACCCTTGGAATTGGAGATTTTAGCATGGACTCGTATGGAGATTTCTCAGATTACGACAGGAAAACGTCAATTTGAACGAGGAAGCATCTTTAAGTTTTTAATTATAAATGATTTTAAGAGGCGGAATGTCCCCGAAAATGAGTAATAATAAAATATAGGAACCTTACCAACCATTTTTTGTAAGGTAATAGCAAAGTACAGCCGTAATTAAGAGTCAGTATGCGGCAGTTCCGTGCCAATGCCGCTGCAGTCGGCTCTTTACGCTGGAAAAATGTGGTCATTAAAAATATATTTGACATAATCTGTATATTTTGTACCTTACTTTTTATTTTCAATAGGCTACCTATTTCATCCACGAAAGTAGGATTTTTTTAAAAACTGAATGAAAAATATGCGTAACTGTTTGTCTTGACTTGTATAGTCAAACCAGAACCACCTTAAGTAGGTGACTCTTCGGAGCCATTGAGGTAAATGGAGAGGGCACTACGTCATCAAAATGAAGCCTGGCTACCAAAATAACAACCACATTGTTTAGCCCTGCTCTTTCCTTACTTTCCTATGAATAGCATGACGGAATGGACGAATTAGCGGATGTAAAGCTAGAAATCCTCCCAGCTGTTTGAAATTTAAGGCAAGTAACTCTTGAAACATACATTGGTTACTTAGTGCTATGGAGTCTACCCAATTTTACCATATGTTTCTCCGGAAATGCCAATTTTTAGTAATTTGAATAAATAAACAGTGTAGGTATGTAAGGAGGATGCATATTGAAGAAGTAAGTACATACTGATTTTTGGTAAGTTATCGACGGAAAACATTGTCAATTTGAAAATTAGTGCGTTAGCCCGCTAGTGCTGTAGGAAAATGAGGGTTAACGAAGATGGCGAATTGGCTTCAGCTTCTAGCATTGGCCAGCATTACAAGTGCCCTCCCTATCTACCTCGATGGTCGGAGCTTGTTTACCGGTTTGTTTCCTCTGAACCTTTTGAATACCTAGTGCCCTCATTTGATTGCTTCTAAGTACATGTTTGTTGCTCTGCTTGAAGTCGATTTACCTAAGCGTCTTGAACTCGCGTGGGAATGAATACCGCAATCGTATCAGCCTTTGACCGTTGGTTTGATTCTCTAAGTCAATTGCTTTTGCTGTTTGTTGCCTTCTCGTCAACGTCATTGAATCGGAGATCATCTGTGAGACGTGACGAGCCGCACGTTAGGGTAATCTTTGTACTTAAGTAACTTTTCTTTGTAGTTTTTTTGTGAAGTTGTCTTGATTATTCCAGATGGGAAGGTGTTGATATGCCTTGATGCGTTTCGATCATCTCCCCGCTCACACTCATTCTTCCGGAATGTGTGGCCATCAGTTTCTTCTAACTTTTGATCGGTGTTTTCTCGTAGTTGATAGCTTAGAATTAATGTCGACCTTAATTTTACTTTGATTCCCCTGAAGTGTTCCACCGGGACCAAGCGAGTACGTCTACCGGCTCTAGAGCCCGTCTGCTTGCCCGTACCTTTTAATTAGCAGTTATATGTGTCCAAGTTCTGAGATCTCTCCGAGGGTAATTTCGGAAGTTGGATGCACCACGTATGCGAGCGCGCCTCCGTGCTATCTCCTCCTCCCTCCCGTCATCCTGCTCTCCCGGAAAGTCCCGAATTCCGTCCCCACTTTTCGCGCAATCCACTCTCCCCCACCCCCACCCCCCGTCCCCACCCGCCTCCTCGCCTTCCCTTCCTTTCCTCCCGCGTCACTGATTTCACTCCTGAAAGGCCTTTGAGAATGTTTCATGCTGAGGGCGAGGGTTTTTTTCTTGATTTTTTTTCTATCTGTACCAGAATAAAGTACTGTGT
The DNA here is from genome assembly GCA_963169105.1 of Ceriagrion tenellum. Lineage (NCBI taxonomy): Eukaryota > Metazoa > Arthropoda > Insecta > Odonata > Coenagrionidae > Ceriagrion > Ceriagrion tenellum. The sequence goes on along the minus strand of OY720632.1, from coordinate 168,307,253 downwards.
GTGCATGCCTGTTTATACGAACCCCGCGAAACGTTCAGCATAGAATGGTAGAATTTTGGTTTGATGTTGGTGTATTTCGTAAGGTCAAAGTACTGTTAACTTTATTGGTATCAAAAGTTGGTGGCTAATTAAATCGATGACAAACTACTCGCAATCAATAAAAGTGGGATAATGCTTGCTCTTTGTGTTTTCATGTATTCTTTCAAATCGACCTTCGTATATTTCTGTCTTCTTAACTGGTCGTGGCTACTCAATTTACTATGATTACTTCTCATGGTAACTTGCCTCTATTACTTATCATGGGTGATGGCTTGGCCTCGGGTTGGGCATTCCACCCATCTTAGGCTTAACTTTTGAGGTGCGTCATCTGCAAAACTATCTTATTCATTGAGTGCTCGCATAATGTTGATCCTGTGTGTTTTGGTTGGTAAAATTTGGTACAGCAATTTCTTTGTCGAAAGAAATTTTCTGTCAGCTTAATAGTTTTAGAGCTATTTTCTAAGATAACCATAACTACGTGAGTAAGGATTGACTCGACTTTTTTGAAGCATGCAAATGTATTCCTCGCAGATTTTTTTGTGCTTTAACTGGTTAAGTGGACGTTCAAGTTTTTCATGTAGATAAATGGTTACGATAACCTATGTATCTTTGTTTCTTTTGCCTTAAAATTGGGCCTCGAAACAGCTGGAAAAGCTGGAATGTCGAGTGCAGTTCTCTGGAGTAATAAATATGTTCAGGAAGATGCCTTAAATTCAACAGGGTTTCCTCACTTGGAAATGTTCATTTTTTTGCCTTCCGTGGGCGGCTGTGCTTTTATGTTCCCTCGAGTTCCTCCCGCTCGTCGCACTCCGGAGAGTGTCAGAGGAAGAGAGAGCGCTAGGCCTTCTTCTGAGAAGTTCACGGGAAATTTATTTGTTGCCGCGGTGTTCTTGGAAACGATTGATTTGGTCCTCTGTGAAAGCTACGCTGGGATGTGGAACTGGGGGAGTTGGTTCGCTGGGTGATAGTGAGAGGGATTGCTGCGAAGGGGGAAAATAAGGGGTTTACAGAGCTAATAGGAGTTTCAGAAAGACAGTGACGTGAGCCCGGTCCTTTGATCTCACATCAGATTTGCCCGCTTACTCATTGAACGTTGATCGTAAAAATGGAAATTACTCTCATTCTTTTTCCGGATCCGTATCCCCTTAGATCATGATTTTCCAAATGTGAAGGTTGCAGGTTTTTCTTAATTCGATATATATTGTCAAGATAACCTATTGAGAATACTCCCTACGTGCATCTGCTACTATGATTGGAGTACTTTTGATTCAGGGTGTTTTATAGAAAAATATATTTTCGATTATTTTTTTTTCAAATTGAATTTCATGGGTGAATTGGTAGGCTTGCTGATATTTATGGGAATGGTAAAATCAGGGTTCATGTTTATGGTAAATTAATTTTGTATCAGTTTGAGTATGGAGTAACTGGACAAACCTGGCCAGATGGCCTCAGTAATCTAAAATTACTGTAATTATATATCATGACTTTCCCAATCCGTTGTAGGAAGTGCGTCGCTGTGTAGGACGTACGCATCCTGTGTTCGAAGAATGTAATCTTGAGTTTCCTAACGAGATCGTCTTTAATGAGATTTTGAGGAAAAATAATTGGAGTTTGAATTATTTGACACATCATATGATTACTAAAGATGTATGACTATTCATTCTAAGTGTTTTTCACGTTTCCATTAACAATTCTTTCCATTTTTTCTCTATTTTTATGTATTAAATTCTAATGGTTTCCCATCGACGAGCGCCGTCTGCTCGTCTGCATCACGTGCTTCCCACGATGTTTACTTGGACTTGATCTCATCATTCTTTAATTACGCTTAAATTGCAGCGTGTCATTATATATTGTAGGCATTTAAAAATTCGTGCTAAGCAACGTATTGATTGCAAAGTTACTGCAAACAAAATTTAATATCATGATGCTGGTTGTGCGGTAGTACCAGAATTGTCGCCCTGTAATAATTTCAGGGGATTTGTCTGCCAATATCTCTGACAGTAAGCATGTTCAAGTGTCAAGTAGTCTACACTCGTGCTGGCTCTGTTGTCAGTGGTAAATATACTCTCAATAATAGTGATGATGAAATCTCGAACCCACTTGGCATTTTTTTGTCCCAGTTTTCTTGGGCATTATGTGTCGAGAGTTATTTTTCCGGCCGTGGGCTTCTTGGATTTTGAAATTCTTTTTCAAGACTTGAGAGAGAAATATAACCTTCGTTTAGTGGCCACAGCGGAATCGATGATCTGGAAAATGGAGCCGAGGCGCTCTTAAGAGCCGAAATTGGCGGCGTCCACTCGGTGGACGTACGCGCACACGCCTACCTCCTCCCCCCCACCTTACCTCCAGCCTCACGTCATTGTCATATCCTTGCGCCGCAAAAGAGAGCGGTCGGGAACCAGTGCCGTGAATAATTTCGTCCCTTCTCGCCGAAAATCGTGCAATATTCATCCTACACCGCGGCTCTAACCCTTTTCATATACCCGCCTTCACGTTTGCTCAGCGTTCTCTGTCCAGTTTCCTTCGGGAAACAAAATGCTGGAGGGAAACCAGTTAGTTGTCGTGTTCGCTCACCTCTCGGGTCGGCAATTGCGGGCCGCGCTTTTCCGTCGTCCTTGTCTTCCCTGCGTCTCTCCCCTCTCCCCTCTGTACGCAGTCCCTCCTCAATTCTCCTTTCTCTGTCTCTCTCCATTCCTATCGCGTGTGCTGGGGCTTCCTTCGTGGGGAGGAGTGGAAAGGAAGGAGTTTGCTTACGCACATCACACACCCGCCTTTCCCACCTTCCACCACCCCTCTTTCCCTTCCCTTCTTTCACGACTTCCCCTTCCCGTATGGTAAGCCAAAAGGTTAGCGAAACCTCGAGCGAGTGACGGGAAGGAAGACAGCGAAACACGACCGAGAGCAGTCGCTCGGTATCCGGCGTCTTACGCCTCTTGCATTCGATCATCTTCATCCCACGTTATTCGTCTCTGCCCCACTCTCGCTAACTCCCCCGTCCGAATTTGAGTTGACTTTCATAGGATTTCGCCTTCCCTTCACCGTAGGTTCCAAAGTCCCGTCGGGATTTTCCTTGGAATATGTCACTTATGAAGTTTTGGAATGAGATCTTCATTTGGCGTCGAGGATGGAGTTCCTGTGCGCCCCTAGAAATGCAAGAGGGATTTGGATGTTTTGACTGCCTCCCGAAATTTCTCGTAGATTTTCAATCAAGCTTTCTAGTTTTAAGGGTTTACGATAATTAATGTTCTCTCCGGTGAGGACTTGAAATTCAACCCCATTTGCGGGCGAGGAAACCATTTTGATGAGTCTCATTAAGGCCAAGTTAGTGACGAGGTGAATATTTTTTTATATGGTGAGAGTCGAACAGGGCTGCATCGAATGTTGACGGGCAGTGTAAAGTACGTATTATTGAAGGCCGTGTGGTATATACTTTCACGCTGCGTCTGTGAGTCTTTCCAATAGAAAGTGGCAGTGAAGCGTGTGGATAGTGGTAGACGCATACTGAACAACTGTTTGCTTCAGCGCATTCCGTGCAAACTTTCGTGTGCTGAATCCTCTATGAATTCCTTGTAATTGTGGCTGTCCTCGTGCGTTTCCTTTCTCGTTACGCTTTTGGCGAATGTAGCGTATTTTAGGCCACGTTATCGTTTGATTGGAATCGTTTTTCGTATTTGAAGTGCAGGCTAAATATTTGAAGACGCGCATAAGATAAGGATGCCAGACCGTTGTGATAAAGTTGTTAGCTTTTTGAGTATCGCAAATGTCATTCACGTGTCATGTTAACATTGTTTTATGTGGTGTGCTTCCTGGGTGTTTATTCGGGTGTCATTAGTTTCTTTCCTAATAGATAATTTCGCTGTGGAAAAACTGGTGATGGTGATGATTCTGTATTTCTTACCTTTCGTTCATTCTGTAGAGTCTTTATTTCTCCAGCAATGCCTCTCTATTCGTAACGTATTGCCTCGCTGTCCTTCCTGCTGTAATTTATTTTTATTGCAAAATATTAATATTCCTTTGAGTGATAGTGTAAATTATCATAGTTTATTTATTTTACGGCCTAAAGGCGGTGGAAAAATCCTCAATCCAGTAATTCTTTGTCTCGACAGAACTTCCTGTCTTAAGAGTGGTGAAGTTAGTCGCTTGAAAACGCATCGTGGTTCGATACCGTATGGGATATTGGTTTTTATATGTGCTCTGCGGTGACATACATTGTGTTGTGTGCTTAGTGTGATCCCCAATACCTCACAAAGGCGTCCCCCCATACTCGCTGAGTTTGCGTGGAGGCACCAGTAGTTACAGACTTTTGGTAATTACGGACCTTGGTAATACTTAATATGTTCCAAAAGGGACTTAAAATAAAAATCTGAGTTATTGGCGTATTTTATAGAAAAGTACTATTACCAATTTGCAAACTTTACGAGGAAAAGAAACAAATTACCATTTTGTTTCTTTTCCTCGTAAATCTTCATTATGTGAGAAGAACCAGCAAAAGAAACTATTACTCTGGGTTTGCTTCAATATGGTTGCATTTTTAACGTGTTTATTGAAGATAAATGATTCTGTACTCTTTTATCCTTTGTAATCTTACGATATCTTACATCTGGTACATCGTTATTGGACACGCCTTCATATCCCTTGCTATCAGTCTTGCCATAAATCTTACGTGCAACGCACCTGTGAGTTATCGCTAACATATTGAGCCCTATTTTTTGAACGAGAAGCTATTATCGAAGGTTTTTTCTATAAGAAATTTATATTATTTTCCAACTCATAGTACAACTTTTGCCTTTTTCAAGATCTTTACTGTCGAGAAAGTCTCGCCTTAGGAAGACTGATTTTATGTTATTTTAATACTGTAAATTTTTTGTCCGCGTAATTTCTGTACAACTTCTCTTAGTCTCCTTAAATGCCTGCCTCTGATCTCAAGAGAATTTGTTCTGTTGATGAAACGAATTTATAAGTCTGCGTTTGCAAGGCATTGGAAATAAACATTTTGTCTTCGTTAACTTAGAGCGCTACGCAGATTAGTGTTTGTTAGTTCTCACTTTACTGTTTGCATCGAGGTGGCCACTTTTGCTATCCCATCTACCCGTTCAAGTTGTTTGTTCTGTGCCTTTCTCTCCACGATTTTTTTCCTACCTGTTAACCTTCTCCTCTCATTGTCATATTCTTAATATCGCCTAGGTTTATATTTTTATATTAGCAGATTATTGGTGGAGAAAAATGAGAAGCAAAAAGTAATTAATTTTTTTAGGCGCAAGAGTACTTTTAGTAATTCATCTGTGGTAATCTGCCATAGCGACAGGTGCCAGTACTTCACCTGTACTCGGTCCAATTTACTTTGGTAAATATCAATTTAACATGTATCTTGCGTGAAATTTATGAACATTGGAGAGACTAAAAAGTTCAAGTCGTTGATCGATACGTCTTAAAATGTGAACGAACCGTTATATGTATTATCTTATGAGGTTGTGCGCTTCGGCGGGGCGTAGTTCTTAATTCATGTGCTTAGAAACGTTTTAAGGTGTAATCGCTCGGAAGATTCCGCTTCACCGCTCGAGCCGTTGCACGTTGATTCAGCGATTACTTTATCGGTAGCTTTTATCAATTCGATTGGGTAGTTGAACCAAGTTGCGTAAGCTACCGTTCTCGTTCCCACAAATATTTTGTCGTGTATTTCCTTTCCTTTCAAATTGTAACAACGAATGAGATCTATGAATGAAGGATGAAACACGGACCGTAATTATCAGTCGTTGGGCGTGGTATTGTAAACAAAACAGCTGACACCGACCAAAAATTCCCCGTTTCAAGTACGGTTTAGGTTCCTAATCATCGCCAGAAAAACTCGCATTAGTTGTGTTGGTGGAGAGATGCGTCATTCTATGGAAATAGACCATTTTAAGCATTTTTAATGAAATTAATCATCTGTAGCGTCATTATCAGGGTATGGAGGCCGTGTCTAATCGATTGGGTCATAAATAAGGTGTGTGAATGGAAAAAAGTGTTTCATTGTCTGTTTACTTTGTAAATGACGCTATAGACGTGTAATCGATCGGACCATAAATAGTGTGGAATTGTACGAAGTCTCTTATTAATATGCCTCCCATTAGGTGGCCTCTTTGAGAGATAATGTTCGTAGTAAACCAAGAATGACGCTCGGGGAGAAGTCGATTAGTACAATAGCATTCGATTTGCGTTTGACGTCAGAACTCCCCAAGTGTCTTGCCGAATTGAATGTTTTTAATGTTATTCGTTTATTGTGTGCCATCGGTGATAGTTTGTGACTCCCACAAGGATCTCGATTAAAGTTTTTCCTCCATAAATTTGCTATTGCTTAAAAAATAGACTTCCCATTGCCTTTTGGTTTTATCAAACAACTATTTTTGCCGTTAAATTGAGATGTATATTTTTTGCTGGTGAAATATATAATTCACGAATCAATTCATGTCGATGATTGCCACTAAAATTGGCTCTTAAATTAAGATTTTCATAAAAAATTGTTGTGACGAAATCTATGACGTCCATTATAAGTTATTAAAATAGATCTGCGTATTATATATTGCCATCTCATCACGTGCAGCACCGTGAGTCAACCTAGCAACTGATCAGCACGAGTTAGTGTTTTCGACGCACCCTGATACAAGATTGCGTTAGTAGAGTATGTGTTCGATTCTAGTCTAAATGTCTACCTCTTCAAGCTGCAAAAATGTGTTTGTGTGTGACCTGTTTGATAATATGCCTTATTTATTTTTATTCTTGATATTCTTAAAAGATAACGTATGGTGGTTTTATGGATGGTGATATCCAAACTTTCGCGCTTGCGTTATTGGTTAAAAAAATTATCTTGGGGTCCTGAACGTTCTAAAGTAATTTTATACATTTGGAGTGGTATGTTAATATTGCCCCTGCGACTGGAAAACTTGGCTATACTTGATGTTCAATTTGTTCTAAGTCTTCCCTTCTTCAGTGCAGTAAGACAGATTGAGGTAGAGGTAATTTTTGGTCACGAGGATAAAATTAAGAATTATTTAAAAGTATTTTAAGACGATAGCTATTATAGAAAGACTGGAAAATAATTAAAAGAGTGGTTAATGAGGTGAGTCGTCTGCCTTCCTCAATTATGGAAGAATCCCTTTTTACGATAGGAGTGTATTTAAAAGTAAGCCTTCGTGGAAGCCACGATTCAGGTGGTAATTATGAAAGTTCTACAAAAATTGACTCTCGTTTTACGTTATTTTGTCAAGGATTCATAGGTTTTTAATAACTGATGCGTAGTATCCGTAATTTTTGTAACGATCATTTGATAATTGTAAAGCCACCAGATTTAATATTCCGGAAGTGTTCACAAGGAAGTTTGTTGAATATCATTAGCCCCTTACGCTACACTATTTCGATTTACACCAAATAAGGAAGGGTACATATTTGCAGGAGAATATGTTGTCGTCTTGATGCTTAGAAGGTACTTCTTTGAGTATGTTTTTACACTAATATACTCCAAACGACATTTTAGAACTTACACTAAAGAAAGAGATGCCAGGGCTCAGAACCTCGATGTTTCTTAAAATACCTCGACCAGATTCCTTTTTTACCTATTTTTGGAAAGAAATTGGGGTGACACTCTTTGATTTTACAGTTACTAGTCAACTTGTGATGTATTGTGTTCTAGTCTCATCATTTGCTTGCAATCTTTTAATTTATATTGGGCACTCCTCCCAGATTATATGCCAGCTGTCATTGCTCAGAGCTATTAGTACAACCGAATCGGTGGATATAGGCGCAGTTTTATAGGCTTTTTCTCTCTCTTAATGTCGGTGGTACGCCCAAAACTCATTTACTGGGTGGAATCAAAATCATTTCTGCTAATGGTGATAAAAACACTTTCTCGAAAGAAATTATCCTTGTGCAGAAGTCTTTTTAATCCTATGGTAGTACCTATGGTAATGTTTTTTCACAATTTGTTGTTCTTTTCTTTGGTGTTGTTGTCTTCGTCTATTGAATATTTTCGTTGACTCGATATGTTCTATATGAGGTTTCCGATCTGTGCCATCCGCTTAGAATATATCTGAATATTTGCTCCATCCTCATTTTGCCCGAGATGAATGTGTCGATTTTTTGTAGCGTGGTGTGAAGAATCGAACTCATTTCTGTACAAGTTTAAATCTGTTCAATTTTTCAGTGCAACCCGTTTCTAATATTTGCAAAGGTGAATTTTCTGCAGGGAATGTATGGTTTTTCTTCGAGGAAGTTAGAAGCAATTGTTTATAATTCAGATGCTAAGTCGCTGCGTGGATTGTTTACGGTTAGCAATATGCATGTACGAAGGACATGATTCTTGTTGATTTCAATAACCTTTACTCTAGTGTTTTGCATTCAATTTTATTGAAATATATCTCCGTAGTACCATGTGTCCAAATAATATCTTTCTTATCCTCACTTTTGAATCTTTGATACGAAATCCTGTAGGCGATGTACATCTGCAGGACATTTTACTCGCGCCTTCTCTTTGGTGAATCCGCCATTTTGATGGCTTTAATTGTGGAGATGAAAGTTTTTCATTTGGGAATGGAGTGACTGTATCGTTTCTTTAAAAGAAATTTAATACTAGTCAATCCTTTCATTCTGCTGCCTCGAATCCTCCGTGCTTAAAAGTCGTTCATTTCAAACCTGCTCGTGAGACGATTTCCCATCGCTAATGAAAATCGTCAACAACACCTCTAAGACTACGTCCGGATAGCCTCTTCACTTCCTTCCGACAAAAAAACGCGGAGCCGCATCTGTTAACACCCTAGGCGCCTGAGCATGCCCAGTCCTATGTCAATGTACGACAAGTAAATTAGCACCCACGCCTGGTTGTGGCTCGGCGGCTTGAGATATGAAATACAGTTCTCGGCTTTCTTCTTTCGCGCGTTGCTCCAGAAACGTTTTTTTGCATTTTATTTTAAATCGCAATTTTCCTGTTTGAGCTTAAGATGGCCATCTGTTCAGTCTCTTTTACGGTTCTTAAATCCCAGAGGAAATACACATCCCATGCCGCATTTTAATGCGTAAAGTGCGCAAATGAGTGTATTTTTAGTATCCTGAAATGATTTCTGATCCCTTTTGAGGCTGTTAGTAACGGAAACGGATGTTGAAGAAAATAACCCACTTTGTATTTTTGTTTGTTTAAATTTTGAGGCGCTTTTTAAGTGCGTGCCGTTCTTGTCCAGTAAGTATTTTTCCCTCTGACCAAGTGGGAGGAGAATCTCAGCGCCATCTTGCCTGTCCATCTTAGTCTTGGCTAGAGAACAGGATAGATCTTTAAAATGTTCGTAAATATGCCATTTTAGTGAAAAAACCTTTTGTTATGGTTCGTCGTAGAATGTTCTGAATTTACTGTCAGTTGGTTGATAGCATGCCCTTGAGTATTATTCCCTTTAATTTCTTTTCTCTATGAAATAGTATATTGGGACGTGGGTATATGAAAAATGGCTTCTTTCTATGAAATATTGGAAAGGACGCTCCATCTGCCAGCACTTTTTGTCCTCTAAATGGGATTAATTTTTCAGAACGTGTTGAGATATGACGCTATCATTTCTCGACCAATTTTTACGAGTGATTTATTCTTTTCTTCTCCATTGGCCTTCATCTTCCAGTTCATCGATTTCGATTAGTTCCTTCTAGTTGCGATTTCCCCAACTGACAGCCACTATGATCCTTACGGCGCTTAAACATATGGAAACAAGATAACCAAGAAATTGAGGGAGTAAGGACCGGAAGCTGGAGCCGAGAAAGGAGAGAACCTAATTGCATGGTTCCCGTTTAAGTCTTTATTCAATTCCCTTCGTCAACACGTTAATCTGGAGCGATTAAGGGGGTTGGCGCTTGCCAGATTAGAGGGGGGGGAAGAGGAGTAAATTCTCCACACCACTGACGCCCGCCGACTCCCCTGCCCCCGCTCGATCCTTCCCCAAGCCTCCTCAAACATCCTAATCCCATCTCGGCATCTTTTCTTTCATTCATCGACGAGACCGCTCACCCCTTCCCCCAATGTGTTCCCTCTATCCCCCACCACGTCCTCGTCCCAGCATCCTTTGCCAAACCGTCTCATGTCGCGCATCCACTTCGCCGCCCCGTCCTCTCGAGAGATTCCTCCTCTTCCTTAGTCTGCTACCAACATTCCCACTGCCATCCCACTCCTCCCCCCCGCCATACCAGCCGCCCCACCGCTGACGTTTTTTCGCCCGCAGCCTCTGTCGCCGCTCGCACGAGTTCACTCGTGTCGTCAGACTAATTAAGAATCATTCCCGCGTCCTTGCAACGCCTCCGAACTCCCCTAATCCTTGTAGACCACTGCGTGCTTTGGTTCTCTCGTTTTGAAATTGAGTTCCTTTTTTGGTGCTGCAATAGCAGTGTATGGCCATTATAATCGCCGCTGTCTTTTTTTCTGATGATTAAACACTTCTAGACGGAAACTGGGTTTACGCCATCTAGAATGTGTAGAACCTGTGAGATTGCATTGTGATTTTTCTGTGTCTGTGTTTTTTTGATAATCCGACCAGTAAGGATTTTTTAAAAATTTCTTTCAGATTGGAAGAGCTATCTATTTATGCTGTTGTTTTCATGCTAGCCGATTGTTTGCTTTCATGACTGTTGAAAGACTTGCTTGCTTCCTTCGTAATATTTAGTGAAAGGAGTTTCTTTGTCTCAGTGACTACTCAAGAAACATGTTTTCATTTTGAAAATGTTATTATGAAAACTCTCGACGTTGACGAAACCCCATTATCATCGTTTTCAGGCGGAAGTCTTGCCTGCAGTTAATTCTCTCGGTTAGTTAGGATTTTCTCCCCCACCATATACTAATTCATTCAGCAATTTTCTTTAAGTTAAATTTTCATAACACTTGTTCAGTGAGCTTTGCTGCACCTTTATTCCTTCGTCAACCGTATTCCTTCGAGGTTGAACTGCCGCACCGTTGGCTGCATTAGAAGGGAAAACATCTCGCGTGCACGTAGCTTGTGATTGTTTCTCATTAGAACCTGGGCCTCGTCAAAGTAGAGAGGCGTCGTCAAACGGTCGGAAACGTCTCGCAGTCCTGAGCGTGTTTGTGTGTTCATGCCCGGCTTCGTGTCTCGGGTCTTGCCTCCTCAAAGTTTTCACGTTAGTTTTTTTTGTTTACTTCCGTAACGTAGTTCTCTTGAGTGCGGCTCTGCTTCACCTTTCACTTTGTCTCTCTCTATGGTATCTCTAACCCTCTTAAGCATTATTATACATGAATCCCAAATAAAAGTTTAATTTTGGAAGTATGAAGTCAATTCATTTTATGCGCAGTTGATGAAAATTTCCTGGTACTTTTAATTCTCTATTCGCGATAATTTTAAGCTTTTATTTTCAGAATCACCAAGCGTATTGTCACCTTTACTCGATTTTTAATTGTGTGAAAACTGCTGATAGTCTGAAATTGCTTTAGAGTTTCGCCGTATATTGCTCTTCTAGGTATTCGGGATGTAGGTTTCTGTGACTTGAATTAGGCACTTCCGTACTCATCACCCGGGAAAGGCATTTTAATGGTATGTTATTGTTGCTGTTATTCTTTACTTCTCCTTCATTGAGCCTGTCTTTACGTACGTAACTTTTTACCCTTGACGCTACGATGCATTGACGGCGCGAGTTATCCTATTTCTAACGAATCTTGTATTCATCGTCGTGAGAACCTTCGAATCAAACTCCGGTCAAACTGAATTTCCTTGCGTTAAAGAATGTTACATGGAATTCGATTGAAGAAAAATAAAAATTTTGGTCTTTCACGTATAATTCAGGCCTAGTTTCACCGTTCTTGGTGTATTTTATCACATTTTTAAGACGTAAAATAATATTTCCCACATCTATTTCTCATTGGTTCTTATGTCATTTCAGTTTGGGAAGGAAAAAATCTTCATTTTCTCCTCCCTTATTCTTCCTTTCCAATGGTCGTTTGTCCATTCCTAATGGTCGTTTGTCCATTCCTAATGGTCGTTTGTCCATTGTCATTTGGTTTTATCCCGCAAGTTTTGCTTGACGACTTTACTCCAGCTGTGAAGGTATTCTTACGTGAACATATCTTGTGATATTAGCCAGAGGAGTTAGAAGATGACACATGAGCATGACAGGCGTCTCCAATTCTCGGTCGAAATTATCTCTCATTAGCCGTAAAATAAAATTAGCGTTAATGAGATTGCACTTGGTGACTGAAAGGATTGTGGTGCATCTGAAAACATTCTGTAACTTATGTCAATTCCTAATTGGAGGAAGTAATTTTTTTACATGGTATAGATCGTCTTGGGACAAAGAACATAACTTTCAATTTTGATATTTTCAATGTACGATGTTCGTCATTAGCATCCTGTGCAATATCTCGGTGTATGGTTTGCTAATATTTCACGCATTTCATGTTCATGATGTGTCATTAAATTATCTCCATTTGTTGTCCTCCTTACACAATTTTGAGTCGTAGAAATATTCATCTGAGTCGTATGAAAACTTGTCCTTGGCTGATCTAACGTAAACGTTCTCTCGGAAATGTTTTCATTGAAACCTTGAAAGCATAAACTGAGACCTCGTGAAATTTTCGATATTTACTCGGGCTTATTATCGCAAAGAGATTTGGTTAGTAGAATATAGTCATACGTGATGCCTGCTTGAATCTACCGTTCATCTCATCCTCGCGGTTGATGAGTTAGCGACACGCCGAGAAGAAATGGGAAACAGGAGACGGGGTGGACACTGTATGTGTGCGTACATAAAAGCATGCACATCCATATGCATGACCGTATCAGTCCGTACCGGAAAAACAACTTCCCCGGGAGCGAGTTAACCTTGGCGGTTTGTGAGCGAGTGGGCCGATTGGACGTGCCTCGGCCATGAGGATGAGGACTAATACTCGCCTCCGGCCCTTATTTATCGCCGTGGAATTAATCCATCAGTCGCTCTTTAACTGTCAGTCTGCGACTGGTGGGAAAAGGGGCATACGGTGGCGTTGGAAAGAGCTTTTATTTTTTTATCTGAGCATTAGGACGTGTGATAGCTTTCCAGCGATTAAACCACATCTCTCTCAAGACTTGAATATTTGGTCCTCTGAGAATTTGGATCTAGCCCGTTTGAATGTACCTCTTTTTAACTTTACTTTTGTATACCTTTTTGTAAACTGTACCATTTTGAAAAAAGATTTAGACTTGTTTCATCCCTATTTTTTCGTTTGTTATGGTTCTGTTATGGTCAATTTTTACGCATATTTTGTATTAGAGGAAGCTTAAATTTGAAGAATGAATTATCATTTTGAAATTTCACTTTGTTACAGCTTTTTTTCGTATTTCTCCGATGACTTGGGTATTGTGTCAGCAAGTCGTGAAGCGTAATAATCAAAATAAATTTGCCAAATTTTAAAACATTTTTGGTACGTTATTTTGGTTACGCTATTCGATTTTTAACTCCCAATATAAATAATTAAAGTATATTATGCTAAAATAAAAAATCATACGGAGCTTTTGTCCAGCCAGATTTGAACTACCTGATAAATTTCGTCTCTAGTGACCAAGTACACTTTTCTGCGGTGAATTTATTATTATATTAAATAGATCGTTTTATTAGATGATTACGATATGATTTCAAATATTTCTGTCTCTCTGCATTCTTAAGAATTTCTGAAAGGTTCCCAGCCGTTACCCCAAGGTTTTTACTGCAGTGGAAAAGCACTTTCGCTCAGGTTGCGGTATTTTTCAGACTTATGAATTTTTTCTTGTCGTTGGTCCGGGAAAGGCAATATCTGCTGCATGTTAGAGACGATTATTACCCAAGTTCCTGGCTCTCTTACATCTGCGTGCTTTTGCCTAATGAATGGAATCCGAGCGTTATAAGTATTGGAACACTTCAAGTTCAGCGACGTCTCTAAATCTTGCCCCCTCCGTATTCGGTGAATGGGATGTGGGAGCTGCGTTTTGGAAAGCAGCCAATAGTCTCAAGGGGTTATTCGGTTAAGGTAAGGGATAAGTTAGGTGGGGTTCTCATGGAAAACGTCGGGAAGGTGGTTTTTAGTGGTGTAGATATGGTTGGGGTCGGACTTATAGTTATTTCACAACCCGCCCTTACCTTGACGGAAAATTATAATGCATTTCGCCTTCATTAGCGTCTATCAACACATTTTCTTTCCCTGTATTGAATTAAGATTTACAGTGTGTATTTTTATAACACGCGACGTATTAGAAATCATCCTTTACTGCAAATATATATTGAATCCCACTTATATACATGGACAAGTTTCATTTTTGAACAATTTGCACAAAAGTTAGTGAGCGTTTTTGGCACGACATCCTACAAAGTAGTTAAACTGCGCAACGAATGTGATCTCTTACTTTCATCTTGTTGTAATCCATCTTCTCTGCTACCACCAAATCCATAAGGACCATAACCTTGTCTCGATGATGGTTGCTTTGGCCGTGGGTTGTTAAATGTACTGACAATGAGAATCGGTATGAATTATTTTCCGCCGTTTCGATATGAGTTATGAAAATATAAATTACGCGTAATGTAATCAGTTGGCTTATTGACTTTCGTTTGAGTTAAATTCTAACGCGTGCATATGTTTATGCGCGGCCCTCTCTTTACTTCTACAGTCTAAACTTCTTTCAAGGCCTGACCGCATTTCAGAGAACCGTTTCGCAATATTTTATTACGTCCCTTATAATGGTCTTCGGAGTGGCCAGTGGGGAGATTTTGACTTCACCAACGTGGAGGGACATTGTCGTGGTTTTAGTTTTATATTTTGATGTGATGAGCCGCCGTGGAAGGCGAGAATTCGTCCCACTTACGCAGTGCTGTGCGCTTAAGGAGTGAGATGAGCCGTAGTGAGTGGTGCGCCCCTTTCGCGGCCAACTTGGCGACTCTAGCTACTACAATGGAATCGCTTCTATTTAGGACTTAATTCTTCACAAGTTGCGGATTCTTTACTTAGTTAATTCTCTCCTTATTCAAAACATGTTTGTGCCCACGGAGCCGTTTGCACCCGTATTCCTAAATATTTGGATTACCGTAACGCATGCAGGCAGTACAACCCACGGGCTCATTTCTTGATTATTAACAGAAATACAAATAAAAATCTCACATGGAGGACCTTCTACCTTTTCCGAATCTAACCAGCGAACAACCCCAGGGTTGCTTAGATAAGTAGCTGAGATCACATTTTACAATGTGAAAAATGCACATATGCGCTCCGAGTTTTCTATTATTTCGGTTAGTGGTCTGTTATTGCTTCTTTCTTTGATTAATCGATGAGTGAATTCCATAATTTGTGCCGAAATACATCTTTGAAGTCCAATTTAAGTCAATCAAAACCCCGAATTAACCTATGCACTTATGTCCGTTCGGTATTAATAGTTAGAAACGCCTATTTCAATATCATATGGCATCTCTTAAAAATAATAATGACGAGCTTTAGGAGGCCATGTAATCCGGGAAAAATATGGGAGCATTATTGGCATTAAGTCGATGAGAGCATGCGATTCTTTAATCCTTAAAACTGGATACCGAAAATTTGAAAAGTACCGCATCGGTTTTTTTAAATAAAAGAGGACGATTTATACTCGTCGAAATCATGAGTTCACCACTCTGACTCATTCAAAGGTGATGTCATCAAGAATACTTGAAAAATAGTGAAATATCCGTAGTTATAAAATGCTATAATGCAGATGTATCACAAACCGACTATTAGGGAATGTATAGCAATTAACCTGCATTTTATACTAATATATGTAAAATAGATGTTTTAATTGGAAATATTAGCCCTCTGTCCATGTATGTTTTTTCCTTGATGGGTATCCGTAATCGTTATCCTTTGACCTATGTGTGAAATCGAATCCATTGTTACTGTAGTCACACCGTATAACCTGTGAGTCAAGTGATCTCTTACTGTAAAGTTAATGCGAAGGTCGCGCCTCTGGATCTCGCCTTAGACATTGTTCCGTCGTGATGTAATAGCCTACCCTCATGTTTTTTGAAGATTATCAAATTCCACCATCAGGAATATATAATCTCTTCATAGCCATGCTTGTATGAAAAAGTTTATCCGTCCGTGTGAAATAAAGCAGTAGAGTCAGATAAAAATGCTTGTATGAAAAAGTTAATCCGTCCGTGTGAAATAAAGCAGTAGAGTCAGATAAAAAGACGTGCCTTTCAAATTGTTCTCTCTATTATATGCAGCAAAATTGAATTAAATCAGCCTATTGGGGAAAGGCTTTTCGAGAATACGTATGTGCGCACAAGCATAGCTATTCAAGCCTCTCCAGTTTTAGGACTGTTCTCCAAATTGTTACAGTTGTTTAGTTAGCGGGCGGTTCCTTCATTACTCGCTTAAAGTTGTCCTGAGACTTATAGAAATTGTTTGAAAAAAATTGATTGAATGTACTGCTCCCATCCTTTATTATGCTAGGTGGTGTTTTCACTGATGAAGTTAGTCCTGAGCTAATTTTGAAAAAATAACGAGCTGTGAGGTGCGGAGTATTGGACAAATATATTTGGTGATGGTGATGGTGATAGTGGATGATACCAAATTATCTGAAAAGATCCTTGAAACCATGGTAATTTATTCCGGATATTCCGATATTTCTTCGCTGCCATAAAAATCTGTCGCTGATTTAAGCTGTCTGAACAGAATTTCTACCGAATTAACGAATTGGTGAGCAGAAATTGTGTTAATATGATAGTAGATAATAGATAGTTAATAGAATTAAATACTATTGGGGGTTGCTGCCTTCATTTCAATACCTTTCTTTTGTCGCAAATTTAAGCAGTATTTCCACAAATGTAAAGCATTTAATGCACAGAATGTTGCTTACTCGTACATGGCGAATAGTTTCGTAAACATGACTCCAGAAAGTTTGATTTGCGTAAAATTTAGTCAGTAAATGTCGAATTTAAAGTTTATGAAAGCTGGAAATTTTTATGAAGAAAAAGTATTATAAGTTACGTCATTAAAAATGCTGAGACGGGCCTATCTTCGGCGTCTGTTAGTTGTAAAAAATAATATATTAATTCATTCGTTTTGAATTTTAATTCCATCTTCATCTCCGCAGTTAATTATATTCTCTCCAAAAGTTCTGGAGCCCTACCCTGTGATTTACAGCATCAGTTTTCCGGAAAACTTAATCCGCTTCTCGGACCCCCAGTTTCATTGTCAGTGGATGGCACCAAATTATCTAAATCCCACCGCTGCGTGTGGGTTGGTTGCTCCCAAAAGTCCGCCTTGGGACGTAATCCTCTCTTTTAAGGCCACCCGACCCGCGTGGTACATTAATTTTTATACGAGCCCAGTTTTATGATAGCGTTGCAATTCTGAGTCCGAGCAATATCTGCGCCCCTGCCTTGGCTTGCGCGACAAATTTCTCGGGCATCTTTACCGTCGCGCAAATCCACTCGCGGTGGACCTACCTTTTTGCCCTCTCTCTCTCTCTCAGTTGCCTTCAATTTCGCCCGCCTCGTAGACACGCAGTGAGGTCAAGCCTCGTTCTGCGGCCGCGCTGCTCCTTTAGGCTATCCTGATCGTGTTTTATTAACCCCGATCTCTGCGGCGAGCAGACTGACGTGACTTCGGACGTTCCTTATATTTCTCTCTCCGTGCTCTCCTCGTCCCTCTGCCGCTTTTTCCCCTCCCCTTTCCCTTCGATCGTCCCCACCTCTCTCTCTCTTCCCTGATCCTTCCCGTCGGTGAGTGACCCCCTCTATTGTTTTTCTCGAGTGACGTCCCGCCTCTCCCTCACTCCGGAGCACCTTCGGGATCCATCGCTTATGGCCGCGTAATCTTGGATCGAGAGTTTTATCGCCTCCTCTGGGGAAAAAAATATTTAATGCTCTCGTCAAGGAGGGACACCAACCGCTCGATATATAAACCCTTGTCTTGAGAGTGGAGAGTGAGAGAGATCGATTGTCTTTTTTTCTGTACTTCTTTTGTCTTCTCGCTCAAACGCCACTCTCAGTCTCCTTTACCCTGCGCCACTTACCCGACACGGGATAAAGATGAATTCCCTTCCACTGACAAGTCTTCCTCGCTCATTTTCTTTTCACTGTGAGGAGAAAGTATGCGAAGGACTGTTGAGGCGTGGAAATATGAAGATAAATAGTAAAATTAAGATTATCCTACTTCAGTAGCACACTCTTCCATGGTAGAAGTTACCTGTATTTTTTTAAATTTTTAGAAGGCATAATAACACCAATTGAAGTATTTTATCCTCTCGCATTTACGTTGCAGTGTGTTATTCATTGGGTGTTACTCATATTTCTGAATTAGATCTTTTCATCCTGTCTGTGTTCGTAGCGCTAACTTTTGAATATGTAGGAAATAAATTCATAGATAGGGTGGTAGCGATATTATTTAATGAAAAGAGAATTGACTGAAATTTTGTATTTCAATCTAATCTCGTGCAGTGACTCTATGTTGGAATATTTTATCATTAATTTTTGAATTCAATCTCTTTTATGAGACTGAAATGAAACATGGATAAATATGCGCTTAAGTATGAAATCGCTACAGTTCAATCTCAAATACCTTTCGAATACCTCTCCTGGGAATGCGCGGGGATCATAGGCTGCGGCTTAGGAAGCCGCTTAGGCTTAGGATCAAATGGATCGTTGAGGTTGACCGCTGTTTCAAAAAATATAGGCTATGTGATTGAGTACTCCGAATTTTGTGGTTACTCAAGTCGAATTACTCTTTCCGCTTTTTCTTCCACTCCCCGCAAAATAAATGAAGTAATGGGCTGAAAAGATCTTTTGCACTATAGTAATTTATTCCGGATTTTTGGTAAACCATTGGATTTAAGCTCAGATAATTGTGAATAATTGCAATCCTTGCCGAGATACTTCGAGATGGGCTCACATCTTGTAGGCCTTGATATCGGGATACCATATTCTGTCTGCAGTGCACGACCTTTTTATTTTCTCGCGGTTTTTCTTTGTGATGAGGTTTAACGACGACAATTTCGGATCTTTTTTAGAAGGGGTCTGTTTTATTGCTAATAGACATCGGAAGTCAATCTGACTCTTTTGTGTTGCCTGCAATTTTTTATGCAGGGTAGCCCCTGTTGTAGAGATTCTATTGCTCCAGGAAGAGAACTCTTTCCTGGAAAGAAAGTACGAAAATTTCTGTTGTCCACCAGTCGAGATTGCATCCTCCTTCCCAAATTTCAGTCCACAGTTTTCAAGACCCGGACCATCCCAAGGCACACTCAGCTGAGATCCTCTAATATTTTGTCTCGCGTTTATGGGCGGCTGGCGGTAAAGCTTTACGGTGTTCCTCGTAAAATCAGCGGCGGGCTTAAACCTCGGTCCCGTGTTCGGAGCGGAATGTGATCCCAGTCATCCCGCTTCTGAGAGGTGGGATGACGGCGATCCCCCCTGCCCCTCCCCCTTACTGCCTCTCTCCTCCGCCTCCCTCTTTCCCTCCCCCGATTCACGCGTCTGCATTCGGGGGACTCGACCTACTCCTCCTACAAGGCCGTCGTATAGAGCGAGCCATTCATAAAAGTACGGGAGCGAAATGCTGGACGGCTTGGGTGTGTTGCAATACCCAGGTGGAGCGCGAGGAGCTGTAAGTTAGTCGATACCGATCGCCGCGACCTCGAACAAGCTGGAGTTGCGCTTTTGTTTTTCTCGGCCCCCTTTTTTTTTGATCTGGGTCAACCCAACCACATTGCGCCTTCCACCCAGTCTCCTGGGTTGGTTCAATAGAGCGACGTGTATGTTCAATGCTCTGTTCAGAAATGTGCCTCCGTTGCCTCGCCCAAAGATCACACTCGGCCCACATCAAGCTTATCCTTTGGAGTTCCCATATTCTCGTCCTGATTCCTCAGTTTCTTCCTCTATTTAATCCTTCCCTAAATCTCTCCTTAAAAATGCTGTTCACGCAGTACCATTGACCTTTCCGCTCTTCGTGTAATCTTGCTTTCAGTCGTGAGTGGTGTGGCTTAGGTTCAGTTTCCTCACTGTTTTCAGTGTAGGTGTTTACGCCCCCCTCCTCCTCTCCGCCGACTTACTCGTGTGCCGTCTCATAAACCCTATCCTGCTGTTGGCTTCCTCCCCACCCTTCTCATCTCTCACTTAAACTGTGGACTTTTCTCGCCGTCTTCATATCCTTATCCCTTTGGCAGTTATTACTCTCATTCCCTCGAGTTCAGCATGAAAAAGGATTGTTAGGCCGCGGAAAGTTTTTTGTTCAGTGATTCATGCCTGCACTTAGAGATCCAGTCCAGTAGTGTTTGTTCAGAAACTTTTTGTGAAATCCGGAGATCTTACAACTCCTTCATTGATGAGACAAGACCAGGCTGATAGATGACAAATGTATGACTTACTCAAATTTTTCCTAAACGGCACATAAGGTGGCTTGTTTCATTCCTATTTCAATTAGCTTTTTCATCAGGTTCTCTTATGACGAAACGGAGTCCGCTATGCCCTCTTGCGCCCGTCCATTGTCTGTGGGTCTCCAGACGAGGGCTATGTCAATGACACAAAGGTTGTTACTATCAGAAAATTGGGAAATCTTTACTTGAGTCATGAAAGTTACACGCTTTCCAAATGCTAGCTCTTCGCTATAGTTTTTTTTTTGAGAATCCTGTATTTTTCTTTGTCCTTGAGGTCACTTGAAAGGCAAGGGATGAACTCTATCCATTGTCGTTGACCCACGTTAAAGGATATTTCATCGTAGAAAGGCTAATTCAGCATTTAGCTCCCATGCTCCATTTTCGTCAAGGGCATCTAGTCGTGTGTACGAATTGGTCCTCTCGCTTGTTTTTTATTCCATTTTATGACTTCGGGACTAATATTTCGTGTTCCCATGGAAGAGGTGGTGTAAATCAAGCGTTAGATAGATTTCCTCATCTTATCCTCACGAATCCGATTGCCTGTACATCCCACATCCTCGCATTCGCTTAGCCTCCCCCCTACCCTAATGTTTTTCCCCAGCCCTTCCTTCACCTGGCCCTTCCCACTCCAGAGACGCCCTCTGCCCGCCTCTAGACTGAACAGTGCCGCGTGGGCGCGGCTGACGGCGGCGCAGGCGTTCGAGCCCCGGCGATCGATATGCAGCGACCTCCGTCGGCTGCCCCAACTCCCTCCCTCCAACCCGTCCCCAACGCCTTCTCCCTCCCTCCCTTCCACCCATAACGCTAGCTCTCTCTCTCCCTCCCAGCACTACTCTAGACCGTGCCTCCTCCCCATCCTCCTCCTCCACCTCCTCCCCAACCTCCCCCACCTCCTCCACCTCCTTCACCTTATCCTGTCCTCTTGTCCCGTGACCTTCCCAAATCCCTTCGCGTAATCTTTTCTTGTCTTCCGACCGCCGTCAGACCTCCTCCGAGGGGAGGTGGGGTTAAGAATGACTTTTATATTTTCTCTCTCTCCACCAAAATCGTCTATTCTCAACACACTGTGCTCCCCCTCCCTTGCTCTTCCAGACTTATCATCATTGCTCTTCTCGTTCCCAAGAAATAGTGCTTCCTTTGTCTTTTCCCGTTTGAAGTTATGCATTTCCAATATTTCTTATCCCCCTGCTCCAGCTGTGAGATTATTTAGCATCCGTCTGATCGTTTGTTGAAGTGCCGTTGAAAGTGTTTGCCAAACAAGTTGCAGTTGTCGAGTCATAAAGCAATTTTTTTTACCCTGTGCTCCTCCCATGAGTGATTTTAGCTGCTTAATGGTGTATTTATTTTTTACATAAAAACGCAAAGGTCCTTGAATACCTCTCTAATTAATGTAGCTTGTTACTCATAGCATTATTATAAAAGTCTCTTCAAAATAAATGTGCTTTCTTATTATTTGTTATGGGTTCAGTATTTCATTAAGTCCATTAATGTTTGCGCTCCGGAAAACAGCTATTTCTCGTTAAACTCGCCCAAAAAAAAAGCCAATTTATTTCGAAGATTCCCTTGGTAATTCATGCGCAGGATCGTAGTTTTTGTTTATCTTTATTTATGAAAATATAATGAATTTATACGAATTTTTTGCTTGATGGCAAAACGAGATGGAAAATGGAAGAAATCATTATTTCATAAAGCAAAAAATTTCTATGTATCTATCATTAATTTTAAAGGCAAAGATTTGGAAACTCAATCCTTTAAGAGTACACTTATTTGTCTTGATCAAGGTAAATTCTCGACAGAAAACTGAATAGTTATAATTTTAGTATACCCTGATCTGAATCGTATTATTAACTATAGTGAAAATCGCAATATCACCCTTGGTCTCTGGGTGCATCCAACACTAAACTGAATACTTCCATTGAATGTGTGGTTAATAAATTCCTTTAGAATTTTAGATTTGTCCAAGGGTAAAAACCCATATTTGAAATTAACTTTTAGTAAATCACAGTGAAAGAATAAATCTATCTCAAACGGAAATCTGTTGCATAAATCTTAAAATGTAAATCCTTTAACCTCTGGCTGTTTCAAATGAGATACAACACGTTCGAAGAGATTAGTTGAAATCTAAGCACATTGTGTAGTTTCCAAACAATTGACGAGTGTGCTACTTAAATAATGCATTATTATTTTCAACGTGGTATTTAGAATTTTCCAAAGCCCTCTCTTGAATATTTTTTTTCAATATTAGCCAAAGAGCCCTTATTCCCTTTTGGCGTACGAAATCACCCGTCGAAAGCTGCTTTCTATTGTCTTTTCTCCTTCGGCTATGGCCCGTGATATTTCTACTGCGGAATTGCGAATTTTCAAGTCCAACGTTTAGAATACAAAGGGTTAAGCAATCACGAGACTCCACCGCCACTATAGGAATATTTTATATATTTATTTATCTATGTGTATTTTATGTGCATATATGTTCTACTTTATAAGGAAGAGAGTAAACTCGAATCCCTATAACGTTCCATAGTAAACTAACAATGAGAATAATCCTGGAATAACAATTGTGTTGGAAATAATGCCAATATACCTTAGATTTGCAGAAAAATACGATAGTTGTTGTTTATTATTTGAAATTTTTGTCCTTTTCTCAAGTTTAAACTACCGTTCAATCACCAATTTTTATCTCCTTACTTTTCCATGAATAAATATTATGGATTTTAAAATTTATGAAATAGTTTATCCAATCGTAAATCCCCTTTTTTTAGCCAGAACGAAGGTGTCCGCAGTGGCTTGAAGAACTGGATTCCATGTTGTCAGGTTCAGCTGCGCGTATCACCGTTTCGATGGGACGGGGAAGAAACTCTGGTCGTCGAACCGGTGACACACACAGCTGAACCTGAAAACATGGGATACTTATAAAAATTTCATTTTGTCGTAATTTTTCATTAGTTTTGGCTTCGTCAAAATTGAATTTGCTGTCAGAAGATAAGATAGTTTTCTGGAAGACACTTCAGAGGAAACTTCCTGAGATTAGGATGATTGTATGCAGGACTAAGGATATACTATATGATTGATTGGTTATTCTTTTCACATATGATTGATTGGTTATAAGGAGAAGCGACCGACAGCTTAAGTCATTTGCACTATTTGGGATTTGTGGGTAGGTTTATTAGGGGAGTGCGAAATTCCACAGAGAAAAAAAATCATCCGCCTTGACCGGGATTCGAACCCGGATCCCTCGATTTCCGGCCGAGTGCTTTAGCCAGTTAGGCTACCGAGGCGTGCTCTTCCCCTGTGGACGGCTGGAATTCGAGGGATCCGGGTTCCATTCCCGGTCAAGGCGGATGATTTTTTTTCTCTGTGGAATTTCGCACAATTGTGCATTGCGGGTGACTCCGTAAAAGTGGAACTCCGTGGCTAGTCCCGGATAGCTTAAAATCTGTTTTTAGGGAAGGATTATTTTGGAAATGAAAGAAAAGTAGATTGTAATCCGGTGTCTATTTTATCATGCATTTAACGAAAGGCACCATGGAGACCATATTTATGGACCACTGTTGGACTGAGGAATACCTATGATGATGGTGTTCGGTGAGAATGATCCTTTTGCGTCGCTATGAATGATGCCTTTGTTGCAGCCGGAAAAGAAAATCGCTCTCTTTAGGGATATTACGATATTATAGTGTTCCGGAATGTGTGGGCTGACTTTCTTAAGCATTATTTGCTATGAAATTTTGACTGAAATCATTCCTAGAAACGTGGATGTTACCTTGAATTCGGTCATTAACTTTCCTTCGCCAAACGGCATTGCGTATATATCGGCGATCGTGGTGCAAGAATAGCGTCCGTGGAAATATGTTGTAATAGTGTATGCACTGTGCTAAAGAGTTCAATTCTCTGGGAAGAAAAACTTTTCTTGCGTATGCACTCAATTGTGCTATTCGATCGACTAAACGAGAGTTTTGTCTCTTTTTTTGCTCGTCTTCTTTAACCATTTTCTTTTTCTCTCAGAATTGAATATCACTTCTCCGCAACTGGGCTAATTTCCCCTCCTAATCTCCCGGGAAGTGGTTAAATCTTATTTCTCTGCGAATTACTCACCATCATTGCTCATGCGTTTGTGGAGTGGTACCGACTGAAATTCCTTCCCTGCTCTATTTTTTATAAGATATTCCTCATCTTAGATAATGTGGAATCGAGGTGATTTAATTTTTTGCATCCCTTAACATGCCATCGGATCACGTTTGTTACCCATAGTATACGGGTCTCGTAGATGTATCTTCTTGATAATTGGACTCGAGGCAAGACGGCATTCCGTTTTTTTGTGTATTAACTCTTATCTCTCTTACTCTCCTATTTATTTTCTTTTCTAAATAATCATAAAATATTTTAATACATTTTTCTTATTCATGCGCGAACATGAAGCAATGCATTTCACATTCCTTTGTTATTGGGTAATTTTGATACTTTTTTCTGTACAATAAAGTCATGGTGCAACGAAATGTTCACGTGATATGTTATCCGCTATACTTCTTTTTCTGTGATACATTATCATTCAGTTGGTAATGATCTGTTTAGCCGAATCCATTCTTATGGTATTCTTCTTCATTGAACCTTGGTCAATGGAATCGCTATTTTACATAACTAATTATCTTCAGTGATTTGGTTTTGTCCGCATTCTTCGTTCTTTAATTTTACGTGCTTCTTCAGTTCAGGTCACTTCGTATTTACATACGGGCTGCAGCGTTACAATGAATTGTGCGTTCATCTATCGTAATCGGAGCCTAGCTCAGTGGTGCAAACCACGGTGTTCGAATGAGTACCGTTGTTTCGTCTACGGTAGACCATTTCTCCCACGTAGTACTACGCGTAATATTGCGACTATACCAGTTATTGGGAGCCCTGTCGTCGCATGCATAGCTAATAACGAAAGTTAATTCTGTGTGTGGCTCAAAAATGCAAGTTGCGAACTTCATAAGGTCATCTGCATTTTACAGAAATTTTCTTTTGTTATGTTCAAAGGCAATACCTTCATTCTTATTTACCGATGAATACACCAGAGATTAAAAAATCATGATAATGTGTATTAAAGAAGCGATTATTTTTTCAGAAATTAGTCCGCCATAATGAACGTGAAGGACGTTGCTAATGAGTGTCTTTGTGTATCATTGTAGTAGTTCCACTTAGGGAATTTATTGGTTTTCCGTATGATTTGTGTTTTATAGATTACTCTTAAGAGGAGAACTTTTCGACATCTAAAGTTATTTTCAACGTGATTCATACCCTCCTGCCCGACTATTTGAGCCAGACAAGGCATTGACTGGAAGGAAAAAGAATCGAAGTATATAAATGGAAAAGGGGAAGGAAAGCCAATAATGCGTGAATATTTGGCTGATCGGCGAGGAAAACTTGCGTAGAAAATGATATTTCGAGAGAATCCTGTGGTGAGATGGTCGTATCTGTTAAAGCTTAGAACACCATTATCCTGTGTCACGCTTCCTGCAAAATGACCAAACCACCAAAGAATGAGATAAACCCTCACAATCTAACAAGCAATGAAAACTGTTGGGGAACATGCGCAAAAAGGTTAAATTCGCGGATAACGACGTCTAAAACCGATTTGATGTCAATGGATCATCAGAAATCTAAGTAATCAGAAGTAATAAATTGAAGTATCATTCCTCCTCCTCTCACTGAACCGAAATATCCTTCTTGAGAAGTACTGAGCTTGTGTTTAAGGGATAAAGAAAGACAGTCAAACCTTATTATTGCTCATATTTTCTAAGTAATATGATTCAAAATCAGCAAATTTAGAAAATGAATGTTCACTTCTCCTGTCATAAGTATGAATTAAATAAACGACATGATGCCCGTTTTATTTATTTTGTGACTTGGGCAAGAAAGGTTAATACCGTGCTAAGAAATAAGACCGAGAGGATCCCATGCGTAATCCCTACGTCAGTCGACAAAAAATTATATTGAATGAGAAATATTTTGTTTCAGAGGTAAATGAACAAACCCTTACCTTCGCCGCAACATAGTCTGTTCTTCCAGTCCTTTTTAATCACTTACTGAATAAAAAGCATATACTCTAAAATCACGCAAAAACATCGCATGATTAAAACGTCTCTTCAGATATATTCTTCAACAAAAGTAATCTTTTGTTGGCAGTCAGAAACCATGAAGTTTAACTAGAAAATCATACTATGCCTCAAGCGAGAATTAGATTCAAATTGTTACCATCTCCTTAGGAAATTTGCTGTTGCAGAAAACTTGTACCTAGGTTTTTAGGTGTGGAAAACTGTTCAAGTAGGTTTGTTTTTGGCAATGAACGGTCTAAAGCTGGTGAAGGATTCATGTTTAATAACGACACCTTTTCGGTCGTAGTAATTCGTATTTCATAAATACTGTTTCTTTTGTGTGAAAGAGGTAAGGTATGGCACATCTTCCCCTGCCATTAGTAGCCAGATTCGTCTAGAAATAGAACAGCATTCTTACGTGTCCATTCCCTCTCCTAAATTTATGCCTACATCGACATAACCTGTCCTCTTATCTTAAAGTCTTTTCCTTGGCTATGTGGTTCAAAAGCATTCGTTGCGAAATTGAAAACTCATATTCCGCGCCGTCCTTCAAACCTCATCCCCGGCAGAAGATACATCTTTAAGTTGTGACTGCCTTGGATTAACTTCTTTCGCTGTCATTCGATGCTCTGCGTTCGACTTCTGGTTAGAAAGTTCTTAAAACGTTATGAATGGAGCTGATACAGTTGATAATACCTATCTACCCGTCAACATGTTGTAATGTATATCGTGACTTACTTTTCTACTTTTTATCTACCATCATATTCTTTAATTTTTGAATTGCCTGAGAGATGCCTCCGAGTGTCCTTAACTCATGTTTTATTTCTGTATTTGTATGGGGCCCATCGAATGATACATACTTGAAGGCAGGTTTCGGCTCATTTCAGTAGCGTCTTATTTTGATATTTTCGTTATTGCTTGAGCTATTCGGACTCAACGATACGATGCCTACAATAAGCCATGCACATTTCTTTCTTACTGTTGTGTTATCTCGTTTTAATTTTCTTCATTTACTACATATCGATACTTTCTCCGTAATGGTGCCGGTATATTTTGGATTAGGTGCGCTCGCAACGACACGCGGACCTCGTAATTCTTCGCTTACGTCACTCGGTAATACCCACTCTCACCTTAGTAATTTTTTTTTCATTTTCGAATTAAATTCATTTATTCTAGAATAAAACCATTTTAAATTTAGAAACTAGCGTACTCGTTTCATTTCAAGCCAGTAAAATGGATCAACAAATTAAATCAACTTTATATACTTTGATCAGCCACAAAATTAACTGCCAAAGAATAAAACTTGCAAATCAAGGACAAATTACATCACGTCCATTGAGTCATCGCATTACATGACAATTCATTCATTCGATGACGTACTGGATTTTAAGTCTCCAGGATAAAAATGAAAGTAAGTAATATCTTACATAAGAGTTTCAGAATTCACCTGAAAGGTTATCTATCATTTGTGAATGAAGAAATAAATATTAGAATAGACATCTGGGAATACTAGACATATGCATAATTGACATATCAGGTACGAAAAATGATCGGTAATTAAAGGACTGCTCTTATATGGCGCCTCATTAACAATAAGAGAAGTAACTTTCGGACGATGACAAGGAATAATAGGATCCATCGAATTCAAGTTTCTTCATTTTCTCGTCGATCCAGACCCTGAAGTGGGCCACATCGGCATAGACTCCCGGGACTCCCTCATCCAGACACCCGATGCCGCATGCAACGATGCCGGACTGAATGTAATGTTCAGGATGCTCCGGATGAGGGCAAACCAATGGACTACCAATGGAGTGCGATTTTAGGCTCACCCTTGCATGCGTCCTTAATAATTAATAATTAATTATTGTAATGATATTCAGTAAAGACTGTCATTAGTGCTTTCATTTTTGCTGAGTACTTGACGTCACCTTCGATTCTTCCTATCAATTATGTCATTCAGTTAGCCCCTATTTTTGGATTTTTTTTACCGTTCAATTCAAGGGCAGTTTATATAACTGGCGATTCTCTCCAGTAATGATTGCTATTTTTCCTTTTATTCCTCTCCCTGTGCTGGCTAAACAACTAAACTATAATCATTCAAGTTCTGAAATCCCTCTGCGTATATTTTAAAATTGTCGAGTATTTTCATTAATAACACGTTATTTGATAAGTTGATGTAGTTCTCGGAATTTTAACTGATGTCAATAGTTATGTGTGGAGTGCGATTTTAGGCTCAAGTTTTATGTTGTTCCTTTTTCCAGCCTTGGGTGTTTGGCAATGCTGGTGTCAACATTGATGGATTACGACCGATTGTCAGTACTTCTCATTCAAAATGCTTCCACGCTAAATATTCCCATTCGATTCATTCCAATGTAAAATATTTTCATTTGAAATGCCACTCATGTATTTAGTTACCATCGCCCCCTTACTTCTTCTCCTATACTTGACAAAGCTGTGGGAAGATTTTAGGGCATTAATTTTTTCGTCGTTTGTGATTGCGCTCCCTCTTCGATCTTCATAGATAATTTAATATGAAGATTTCAAGAGCCAGAATTTTTTTTTTACTTTCTGTGTGGAGTGGACTTAAGCTTTTGAATCATTTTCCTTTTTGATGGATAGTATTGTGCCCCGAAACGCCATTTTCTACGTTGTAATGAGCATAGGTAGATTAATGAGGTATTGTACCAAGGGAAGAATATGCCTTATTTGTTAGATTAACTTGTTGTTAAAATAATTTTTAAGGTGCGTTGGTTTAACCTAATTACCCTTTATTCCTTGAAATGTTAGTCTCGTGTACTAGCGTTTAGATTCTTCCTTGCCTTTCGTATCGTCATACATTTTTATTTTCTGAGATGTGAGTCTATCCTTGTACAAACTCGTGTCGTGTGCTTAATTTGGTATGGCATGCTTTACAAGCGTTGTCCCTTCGCAGAATGGTTAATATTTAACCGCGATTAACTAATCCGTTTTAATGCCGATTCAGTGAACAACCAGTTGTGCATGAAGGAACCCTTTCTTGTCTGATGGATAGCATGGATTTAATATGAATCAAACGCGATTGACTTGTGAACAAAGCTGCCATCCGCCCCTGCCGTTGGTCAAGGATGCGCATCTGTCTTTTAGTTGGATTCATATGAGGATCTCCTCGGCACCTTTAAAGTAACACTGAGGAGATATGTGTTGCTCAAAATGTGGTTGAAGTATGAGAACCTCCATTAAATTGGTTGGATTTTTCCCTTAATGCACTAGGCCTTAAAATTTCGATACTAAATTGATTTTAGTTTCTCTGATGAG
Organism: Ceriagrion tenellum; assembly: GCA_963169105.1. Taxonomy (NCBI): domain Eukaryota; kingdom Metazoa; phylum Arthropoda; class Insecta; order Odonata; family Coenagrionidae; genus Ceriagrion; species Ceriagrion tenellum. The sequence goes on along the minus strand of OY720632.1, from coordinate 168,277,492 downwards.
ATGTTGAAACATTAGCTATGCATGATTGATCAGCCCTTTGCTGAGGAGCTACTGAAACTTTCTTTTTACTGTTCGTCTCATTTCAAAATTGAGTTGTTGAGTGGTAAGCGTCTCATTTCAAAATTGAGTTGAGTCGTTGAGTGGTAAGCGTGTGGTTTCTTCTAGAAACCAATGAGCATACGTTTTATTTGATGTTCAGTTCTTCTGCTCGATAGTGCCTTATTTAGCTATTTCTCTTATGTAGAAATTCGAGCCAAGAGTCGTTATTGAGCGCGAGTCAGTAGTTGCTATGGAAACCACGGTAACGGTGCGGCATCTCTTTTTGTTAAACCCGTAAGCGGTAAATTCGGACTTATTCTCTATTCCATCCTGCCTTTGACCGTGGAATTGTCTTCTAAAATCAAACAACTCAGTGATATTAAATTGGTGGATTCTTTGGAGTTCCTTGTCGTTGAATCTCTTCATTTTTCGGGTCTTTCCCTGCGTTTGCATTATGTGGCGATTACAGTTTCTTTGGCATTTTCGATCTGAAGGTATAGGCAGGAATGACGGCTAACTGCTGTCGCCATGCAACGAAGAGATTCGCCCCTTAATGATCTGTTCTGAGACTTCTTTGTGAAGTATTGATTACATTAATGTTCGAAGCATTTGTATAACTTTGGTGTCTTCGTTTGAATGTGTGAAAAACAGTTACAGTAATGGCGAACTTCAGAGGCTTGCGGTGTTCTTTTTTTAAGCTATACATTTCTGAAACGGCTTCTGCCGACGTTTTGAAATTCAGTCAATTGGATGAATATTCGTCTGTAAATGGTTTGGATTATGATTGACTGTGGGGCAGTCGAAGCTATTGCCCTCAATTACATCCTTGAGGGATTAATATCGTAACCCCTTTCCATTTCGTTCTTGACATATTTTCCTTCCTCCATGTCGTCCACTATTTGAAGAATGACTGTCGTTTGACGGTAATGAATTCACTAGTCTCTCAACAATTGTAAACCCTGACGGCATCGTTCAACGAGCGCTATTGGAGCAGCCTTATTGGTTTCTGATCCCCGCGCAAAATCCTCTGCGAAACGGGATTCTGAAGTGAGGTATGAACGAAGAATACATACTGCCGCAAGATTATTGCCTTAAACTTCAGGTCGTAAACCTGAATCTGTCAAGCCTTTTAGTGTCAAAATTCTGTGTACTCAATGAATGGCTGATGGCAATATAAACATATGGTAAATGTGTGTAAAATTTTAATCGACATTTTAAAGATATATTTTTGTACCTCTTAAATCCGAAAGGACTAACGTTTTTTGTCAAAACACGCATTCTCTCTTCTGTTACATAAAGGTAGTAGCGATTGAATGATTTATTTCACAGCATTTTCTCACATTTTTCGTAGCTCAAAACTCCGTTATCAGTTTCTTAAAACAGGTATTATATGGATTTCCTGTAGACAACTCTGTTGGTGTTTTCTCTTATTGTCGTTCCCAGCTATGTTAAACACGTATTCGCTTTGTCTTAAAAATTAATCTGTGAGAATTTTCTCTTGTATGAGGATATTATGTGGAATTCAAGTATTACTAAACAGCCTCGAATGGTGTACGACTTCTCGTGTCGTATCCACTTGATGACATATTTCGTAAATATCTTAGGTTGTAATATGCTTACATGTCAGCATTACAGTGTTCGTCTGTAAGGCTAAAGACTTCGGAGGCTACCTTTTAAATTTAATGTTAAATTTTAGTCACTTAATAATGTATTGCTTTTGCTGATGTGTAATGTATCGCAGTTGCTATTTCCGATGTAACTACATGCTGGCCGAAATATCCTCGTGTCTGTTTTCATGTAGCGGCCATTCTAGTACCTCGGCATTGGGAGGAGGTATGGCTGAAAACAGCGGATATTTTCGCTCATCGCCCGCCGTACTGGTGACCTCTTTGAGCTCCTGCACGTCATTTGAGCCTGTCGAGTTTATTTCCCATCGTTACCGAGGGCAATCTACTCTGCATACAAATGGTGGAATGGAAAGGGAAGCGGGTTGCTAGTCTTTTTTTAGCCATTCCATGCCTTATCCTAGCTCAGTGAGATACTTGCATGATACATAATGAATGTGTCGTTCACTCAGTGTTTTATATTTAAAGACGTTATAGGTTTCACTTGTTCTTTGGTAGTATTCTGTTGAAACTAAACTTTAAAATTTTCCTATCGATAAATTAACCTATTATCTCAATAGCCGTGTAGTCTCTGCTCAGTCACAACTGTGTTGTTTGAGCAACAACATCCATTTCTTTCAACGCACTTGCATTTACCAATTCCTTGGTGTTAGTTATGAGTACTCCTGTTAACTGTGAATATTTACTATCAATTTCTCCGAAAAGATCGTGCTAGGTAATATGTATGTTTCGTGGGGAGTTTTTTTCAATCTGTTAATTTTATATAATTTCTTGTTACAATTGGTTTTTTTGACATTGTTTACTTAAGAATAATTTTGTCTAATACATTGGCTTTTCATTTGTTTCTGTTACTTTAAATTGTTGGCCAATTTCGTTGGAGGAATACTTTATTCTTTCTTTGCTCATATTTAGTTCGTATAACGTTAACATGTTCATACCTTGGCGTCTAATGGGTTGGACTATGGTGTTTCGTGGTTTCTCTGCACTCTTAAACCGTTCTTACAAACATCCTGCTTCTTAATAAAGAAGTGAGCTCTTACGGCTTGAATAATAGAATAAGAGTGAAACTCCAAAAGCCCTAAACAGGAAACTTTCAGGGATAAAAATTCGGGGGAAAAGGGTTAGTCATGACATAAGATTGGCTTCACTTTTTACAAGGCACCATATTACAGCGAGGCCATTAAAAGTACTTGGCTTTGAACTCGTCACAGTGACTTAATTTCTGGGGTAACAACCCCTTAAATCGCTCAATGACTAACCTTTTCCCCCAATCTTTATCCCTGAAAAGTTTTTGTTTACGGCTTTTGGATTTTAACCCTTATTATACCCTGCTTATTCAATGGTAAAAATCACCCATTCTTCATTGAGCAAATACATACATTAACTGCCGGTTTATTCACTAAAACTTATTTTATATCCCCATTATGTATTGTAAATTAATAGGCATTGTGACGAGCTCAGAACTAAGTGGTTTTAATGGCCTTGCTCTAATGTGGTGCTTCGTAATAAGTGAAGCCAAGTCTATGTCACGATTCCTGAAGATTTTGGTGTAGGAGAAGCTTCTTATAATGCACAGTCTTGTGGTCACTCGATGGGTAGTTAAAAAATAGCCATTAATAGATACACAATAGATACATTAATAGATACACTATTTCTAATATTCCGTAATGCCGTGCTAATAACCATCCCAACTCTTTTCCATTGCAGCACGATGCCCTCAGACAGCATGGACGATATTGAGCTGAAGAACATCCAGCTTCAGTTTCCGACCGCGCGGACGCTCTCGCGCGACGACACAGCCGTGAACGAAGAGAGGTTGGACACGGAGAAGGGCAGCATCCTGGTCGCGGTGCAGGGCAAGAGGAACAAACCGGCGATCCTCACTTACCACGACCTCGGCCTCAATTGTGAGTCTGACCACCACCGCGCCCCCTCCCTCATCCTTTCCCGCTCTCTCTGACTCGATTTAACTACTTTCAACGCGCTTGTGTTGCGTAGCGGGGGTCCATCGGCGCCTGAAATTCTAGCGGATGCGTCTTTTTTGTGTTATTCGCATAGTGACATGAGTTTCGTATCCGTCATTGATTTGTGATGCCTTGAACCTTGAACTTTGGTCGTCGTAGAGGAGACACTAGTAATTTTATTCTTTGAAATGGATATATCTATTTTCCATTTGTAGAACGGTTTTAAGGCTTGTTCGTTGAACTTCGAGTTTGTGGAAATGATCATTTTAGTGGAATTAAATTATATAGGTTCAAGATGGAGTTCAAAATTTTCCCCCTTTACACAAGGGAATTATTTGGTGAAAATCAACGTCTCTAATGTCTTACTGTGGTGATAAAATGGTAAGTGCTTCATTGTCTTCAATGATTTGAGCCCATGATACCTCTTAAGTTTGAATCTTCTCCACGAATCTATTTTTATATGAATGACTTCATACGGATGTTAGTCAGCGTCCTTCGCGTTGTATCCGGATGTCAATGACCGAGGTGTATTACTGGAAGCGATTTAATATTATTTTTCTCTCGGTAAGAGTGACCTTGAATGATGTCTGATGGGTACAATGCGAGTCATATTTTCGTTCATATTAATCGAATAATTGTATTTATTAGCCTTCCGTATTGACGAAATAACCACTAATCGGTTGTAAAATGACCTTTGTGGCATTAACCCTCCTTTTGATGACTGGAAACCACCATAATAATTGAATAATAAAATGGACGGTTGTAAATTATAATTTACCAAATGAATCATAAAGGGTATGATTTCAAATGATGTCATCAGCTATCGAGGAACATATGTGTGTATTGTAGTGAGTCGTATAATAAAATAAATGAACCCCTCTTGTTTAGATTGTCACCCCTTGAGGATAAGGGGAAGCGTGTAGAAATCCCCGAAGTGCGTTGAAAGTATTTTATTCTCTCTGGGAGTTATTGGATAAATATATGGCACGCATTTGTTGGAAGAAAATTTTTCTGAATTTTTAAGCCCACCTTCTACTTTCTGGTTACAAAAATCAGCCCCTGGTTTGCCTCACGTCAGGTATTGTGGACTCCTTCTTTTTGATGATTGATTCTTGGGAGTGAGAATATGACAGGAAATATTGTATTGCTCTCGGTTCACTTGTCTTTGGCGCTATTTATTCATATACTTTAGTTGTATTTTGTGAAAACCCTCTTGATCTGATCATTACATCTAGGCCTAATTTGTATGTTTGTCGGAGAGGTAGATAATTATGCGTAGTCAAAATATTCGGTTCATATTTTGGTAATCACATTTAGTGGGCACATAAGTGAATCAAAATGACGATGAAGGTCTATACTCCTTCTTCAGTGTTGATAGTGACGTTCCTGAGATGTAAATCTTAAAAGACGAAATTATTTCATTGACCCGTGATCAGGCCTTGATGATCCAATATTATCGCATGTGCAATTTAAGTGGTTGGCTAAGCTCATCTCTTAATCAATGTTATCGTTAGCGATTTTGTATTTTGATAACTTTACTTGTAGTACTTTTTCCATCTATTGCAAATTTTACCCAGAGAATTGTACGGCATGTTGAAATTTTGATTCTTGGAAGTCAATTCGGAAATAATATATTGCTCTCGGTTGTTATGCTTAGTCAAAATATTGGGTTCATATTTTAGTAAACATATTTAGTGAACACAGGAATTTGCGGGTTGTGCGCAAAAGGCCGATTGTCGAAAAGTGGAACTAGATGAGTCGTGCGTGCATGCGAGAGGGAAGAAAGGTAGGTTATTAGTTCACAAATGACGATATTTAAAATCGAAATTCTGTGAAAGAATTACAAAGATTAGGTGGTTCCAGGGTAAAATTTGACCGAAGTCGTGGGTAAAAATGTGTTTTTCTTACTCGCCGCTGATATAGTTCTCTTCATTAAATATGTGAAAGACTAATGTGGTTTCATTTTTTCCCTTGGTTAGTATGATTGTTATATCCTAGTCAGTAACTTTTATCGTCGTCATTTATTTGATATTCATGCGGTGATTCTTTTAGCTTTCATATTCGAATTCCTGTTTCAGTTTTCTGTTAGCTCTCAATGCTAACACTCCTGTGGACAGTATCTTGAGTGCACCCGATTTCGTGGGCAGCTCCTTCCGTAAAGTTTCACTCAGTTTTTAGTGTGAATCCCCATCTGATCCCTTGATGAAGAGTGGAAAATATTTTCAAAAGAAAAAAATTTCAGATGCTGTGTTAAATTTTTTCATGCCCTACGTACAGAGGTGATTGGAGTTGATTAGTTCACATATAACGAACGTTCAGCGGACAATGCGTCAATTCTGATAACGGTAGAAATTAAAACTCGGTCCGTCACCTCTTTCGCTCCTCGTTAACGCCTGAAAGGATTCGAAACGATTCCCAGTTTGCCTCGCGGACTTCCTTTCCTTCCGCGAGAGTAAGTCAGGTAGTTCGCTCGAAAGAGTCACCACCAGTCGCCGGTAGTGCGCAAATGGCCGATTCTGGGAAAATAGAGCGAGAGGAGTCGTGCGTGCGTGGGAGAGGGAGAAAGGGAGCGGTTATTTGTTTTTGACGCATCATGTGTGGTGTGGGAGATTAGCTTAGTCGCTAATGCTTGTCGATTGCTTCGAGCGCAGTCACGGCTTTCGATGCGGTTGCCCGGTTTTCATCCGCTCTGATCTGGATATTGCGCAAGCTTCATACATGACTTGGCTTCGTCATCTCTTTTTGCTTGATGATCGTCCTACAGAATTTTGCTCGGATCTCAAACGAGTCGTTGCAAGCAGATCTTGGGTGAAGGCAATCTGTGCTCGATGCTCTTATGGGGTGATACAACATCGAAGCTTTGTGAAAGAATGACAAAGGTTAGGTGTTAGCAGGGCAAAATTTGACCAGAGACGTGGGTATAATGTGTTTTTGTCACTCGCCGTTGATATAGAGTTTCTTCATTAAATATGTGAAAGTCTCATGCGGTTTGATTTTTTCCTTGATTAGTATGATTGTTACATCCTAGTTAGTAACTTTAATCGTCGTTATTTATTTTAAATTCATGCGGTCATAAATTTTTAAATAAAGTGAAATTTGAGCTGCCTTTATACACCCTTCCTTCTTTCCTGGATGGGAACTAATCGATAGAATTCAAATCGATAAGAAGAGCGATCTTTTAAAATTAAGCTTCTCATGGACCTTATTCTGTAAGGGCTCAGCTCGGTCGATCTTCTGAAAACCCATGGAAATGACACAGACCCCGACGAATTTCAACTTTTGAATGGCCCCGTTTGAAATTTTTGAGGCTGAGGCGTCAAAATTTAGTCGGAGTCAGGGAAATTCTGAGGCCGCACCTAATGCACCGATCGATCGAAGTCACATCGATCCAGCTACTCGCTTTATGCGCTGTACGTGATATTTTCATGATTTAACCCATTGCAGTGTCTTCATTTGAATAAAAAGCTGTTATTTCTTTTGATTTCCTTTCGCCATATTATTATTTCGGAGTATTCTAACACACCGCACTATGCGCCCCTGAATTGGTTGGTATGCCAATGAAAAACCTTAAATATTCAGAAATCTTCTAAGCTTTCCCAATAAAATGACGTGGTAGATGATGTAGATTTTCCTCTGCCACTATGTAACCATATATCTCCATACTTTAGATTCGAAAATTTGCTTACTTTCCATTTAGCCTGTGTGTGACATTATTTCAGCGTGTAATATTTCCTTTCCGTGACATGAATAAATATTTGTTTATTTTTATATTATATTTTATTCTTACGTGTAGTTCAATTATTGTTGCTGTCGGTTGCATCCGAGGAGTTATTATCGTAATTGGATAATGGAACTTATTAGCTTAAGCAAAGATAATAGACTTTTTAAGACAAATTTCCGTGCAAGTACAAGTATTTTCCATCGTAATTTTTCACTCGGAAGCTAAACTATCCTGAAAAATCCTGCAGTTCTGAGCTGAGCGTTACCTAAAGACGGCTTTCATTGCTTTTACCTGTTGATCTTGGCTCAAGGAAGACAAATCCTTATCCTTCTGTGTTTTTCGTTTTGGCCCACTATCAAAATTGTCCTATTTAGTGCCGAAATGTGCTAGTTGGCACAATATATCCAATCTGCGCAAGTTCTTGTGTACATTTTTGATAGAATTATTCCTTTCTGTAACCATAATTGGAGTACCAGCTCTGTATGTAACAAGAAGTTGTGTAAGACACGTGCATAAAGTCTCCTTTTTCCTGAGGAAGTTTAACTTTATATACTATCTATAATAAATTTACTTTACACTGTCTATATGAAGGAATTTTTTACACTAAACTGGTTTGCTATATTTTAAATAGCGTTGGAATGAATTAGTGTTCACTAATACCAGGTAATTCAAAGGTTTCTTGGTATAGGAGAATTTAAAACACTTAGTAATATTCCACAAAGATTTATTTTCCCAACCGGTTTCAACGCTAACGCGTCATTTTCAAGGGTACAATTCTCCTGTGAGAATTGTACCCTTGAAAATGACGCGTTAGCGTTGAAACCGGTGGGGAAAATAAATCTTTGTGGAATATTACTAAGTGTTTTAAATTCTCCCACGATATGTTATTCCACCAAGTAGAGCCGTCAACAGTTGAAATGTTTCTTGTTATGGAATTATTTGATCTTCATTATGAAGAATGTACTCTGTAAGTTTTTATTCTTTATAATGTAGTGTTAACAAGTTTGAGATGGCAGCTGCGTTTTAACCATTATTTTTCTGCAATTATGTTCGAGGTTATGATTTACATAATCATGATATTGCTATCCTGCTATGAATTTGGCCTAAGTTAGAGTAAGTTTTTAGCAACGTACCGCAAAAATCCTTGTCATTTATTGAAATTTTTTCTTTCCTCTTTCAGATATTTCTAACTTTCAAGCGTTTTTTAACTACATTGACATGAGGGCTCTGCTAGAAAACTTCTGTGTTTACCATGTGACAGCTCCTGGCCAAGAGGAAGGGGCCCCATCGTTACCCGAAGAGTGAGTACCGTGATTTCAGTATTTGATATTATCTATTCCTCGCGTAGATTGGTAATGCTTGATGGGCTGTTGTTGACTCCTTTATACAGATCCAACCTCTATTAGGTTAAAGCCCTGCTATACTCGTTCCTCTTCTAGGATGGCTATTTTTTACTCTCTCTTAAGGTCCCAGCGCACCGCTAGTACTGCGGGAACTTTGTAGTGTGTAGCATAAGGGAAGCTTTGGGTGCTACATCTGAGAATTTTTGTGTGACCTGTGCAGCATCAACTTTTATACTGCACTAGTACTGCGGGAACTTTGTAGTGTGTAGCATAAGGGAAGCTTTGGGTGCTACATCTGAGAATTTTTGTGTGACCTGTGCAGCATCAACTTTTATACTGCACTAGTACTGCGGGAACTTTGTAGTGTGTAGCATAAGGGAAGCTTTGGGTGCTACATCTGAGAATTTTTGTGTGACCTGTGCAGCATCAACTTTTATATCCCCTAAATGATCGATTATTGATCACGTTCAGCAGATATGGTGGAGGGTTAGATAGCTAGATTGACGTGAAATGCAAAGGCCGTTTCCACATTTAGGTCACTTTTTTGGGATCGTCGAACTGATCTGTGACGCAGATCATCCAGAGATAGCACCGAAGTAATCTCCCTCAGTAACCATTTTTGAAGGAGTTATTGATATTTTTATGGAAAAATCTGTTTTCAATGGGCGAACAATTTTGCATCATTGAATGAGAAAATGATGGTGGTCCTTTTTTCGTGCATTGTCGATAATAACTTTTGTAGGGTCACGGAGGTAACTTCGACGATAGAATACATTTACTTTAAAGATGCGCTAAAACTCAAGCTAATATCTGGAGATTTTTTACCAATTAAGTTGAAAAAATTAAGTTGTCGATTTAATTTGTAGCCTTGATGTATTTCTTCTACTTGAAATTACTGTGACTTTTCGATCGAGGTATCCTTACATTCCCCCGATTTCCCTTATTCATGTCGCTGGTGATGTGTAATATTCTGAAATGGCGCCATTTTTTGAGATTAACCATAATAAAAATCCCATCCGCTGAGCATTTTTTTCATTACATCTGTAAGTATTTTATTACTTAGAATAGTTACAACCACCCTTCTGGTTGGGATATATATTCAAGGTAACCCTTCAGCTTTGACAATGAAGAGGAAGAGAGGAAAAGGCATTTAGCGACCGGGAGCATAACAATTGCCTGAAGATGAAGCGAAGCATATGGAGTCTCACTTTCAGACAAATTTATGAAGAACGTTCGTTGTCGATCCCCTTGTAATCACTCTAGCTTGCGTTGCGGCGTCAAATGTTTCTCTCTTGAAGCATGTGGCGCTAGGCACGATCTCAAGACTGCCTTGGATGTTTTAGTGACATAACCTCGGCATTTTTTGTCACAGAGAGCCTCTGTGTGATAGCTAGTTGCGCATTCGCACCATGGACACGCTCGACGTGTTAGTAAATCACGATAAGTCAGCTAAGTGCCCCGTAATATAATCGGATTAGCTTCCTCTTGTTTTCTCCCACTCTCCTAAAACGCGCCATACTTAGTAACTCGCGACTGCGCTGTGGAGCTTCCCGTCTCGTTCTCTTTTTGGCGCGAAAATTATTCCTTACTATACGTTTAGATGGTGCTGAATGAGTGAGTTATTACAGTTTTTACCTGGGAGGTTATGACAACCTGCTTGGTTATTACAAGTGAAAATCCTCATGCCGCCTGGATGGATTTTCCGTTGCTTCGTCGCTGAAAAATTACATTTTTTCTCAGTGGTATGGGTTTGTATTAATTGGCTGATAATAATTTAATGGTAGCATTAAGATGTTAAATTGTAAGTAAACGCATTCGGTCAATATATTCTGTCGCTTAAATGCTGGTAAGGCTTGCTACATGTAACTTATACATATTCGATTAGACGATGAGAGTTATGTATGATTAGGGCCGATAATTGTAATCGAGAACACGTCAAAGAGCGTCACGTTTGGCATAAAATGCGGTTTAATTACTCAATATTTGTGTCATACATTTAAGATTTTGATAATTGATGAGAGTGGTGGATGCGATTCTCAATATCTCAAGCGATTGTGGAAAACATTCTGCGATTAGATCTTTGGCTTGTATTCCTCCGAAGCATAAATCTGTCCTAGTGGAACCCCTATCCCTTTTTGGGTGTCGCCTGTAAACTACAGCATTTCGTCGATTGAGGCGTTGTGGATCCCTTGGCATATTTTTTCAGAGCTAACTGACACTGACGTCGAGTATCACTCCGCCCATCCCAGCATTTCGTCGATTGAGGCGTTGTGGATTCCTTGGCATATTTTTTTCAGAGCTAACTGACACTGACGTCGAGTATCACTCCACCCATCTACAGAATTTCGTCGATTGAGGCGTTGTGGATCCCTTGGCATATTTTTTCAGAGCTAACTGACACTGGCGTCGAGTATCACTCCACCCATCCCCTATTCCCCATCTTATTCTACCTCTAGACACTACCTTCCCAACCTTAATGTAGTTTGAGCGAAATATCTTTTCACCGAGAAATCAACGAATTTGGTCTCATTTCAAAGAAAATTATCTCACCCTTCCAACGATACCAAGATATTAGCCCCTTACCGAACTAATTTCCAAGATTTTTTTTAGAAAAATGCCCGTTTTTCGTGGGAAATTGTACCTACGTGTATGCGCTCCAGAGGGACATTATTTAAAAAAATGAGAAATTTCAAACTATTAGATATCGTCAAAAAATTGAGTTTGTAGTTTATATGTTTTCTCAACTATTTTTTATCAATAAATCAAATTGTCTCCGCAATAATTTATTTAGGATCATAGAAAAACCTTCCGTTGTGAAGAAGTTTTAAACGTACCGCGCGAAAAAAATGAGTCAAGTTGAAGACTTATATTGATATTTTTATTAAAGTATTAAGATGTTCAGTCATCTAAAAGTATATATTTGCTCCATTATTATTGAAATATTGAATTCATGATTCCTACAACTGCTCAAATTAAAGCGCATAATCCGAAATTGGTCTCCATTATAACTTGGAAACGATCTCGCTCTAACTACCTTAAAAGCGCTTACGACCCCATCTTTCGGTCGCCTACTTGGTTAGAAAAGAAGTGGAGGTGACATTCCCCTTGATTATTCAAACCGATTCCGCCATTGTTGTCGGCACAGTTTATGCCATACTCTAGCTTAAGTTTTCGGTGGTCGCAGTTAAAAATCTCTAGGTAACGGGGATTTTTGTGACTGGTGGGCCAAGCCCACTCGGCACAAAATCCTTACTTTGCACCCCTGTTCTTGCTTCACCTTCGCCCTTAAGCATTCAAGGAGGTGCTGCCTCCATTTCATTTTAACTTCCACGGTTACTTCCCTGAGTTGCTCGTGCCACTGTTCCATTGATATGCTCAATTTCCCTCGGTAGCGAGAAAAATGTTTGGATAGAGCTCGATCGTATGCATTTTCCTCTTATATTGTAAATGAACCTCGCTTCTAGTGTGAAGTAGGTACGAAGATAACCTTGCTCGTCGAAAAATTGAGTGGCAATTTTTGCAGTATTCAGAAGGCACATTGAGGGGCTTATTTTCGCATTAGCAAATGAAGTTACTTCATTTCATGGGCAGCTGGTGTTCAAGTATAAAGGTTTTTGATATCTTACGGTTGATTATCGTGAGGTTGTTGCTAGGTGTCCTTCGTTTTTCTTTTGGGAACATTTAACATTATTTATTGTGATATTTTCTTTCTTGTAATCTTTTTTGATTATTCTTTGCCCCAATGGATATTTACCTTGCTAATTATGCGCCCCCAGTTGAAGCAATTACAGGTATTTCTCGGTCGAGTGACTTCACTTGTGGTAGACATTCATGAGCGTATTAGATTTGAGCGAAATTGAGCCGAGAAGTTCATTTATTTGTTCTTCATTTTCTGCCCATTATTTAGACCAACTTTTAAGCTTAGCTAAAATAATTCCGTGGTAAATTATGAAGTTTCTTCACGTATGTCGACACAATGCTTGGATTTCGGCCTCTCGAGCATACTCTGCCTCCTAGATATTCTTTCTTTAATTGAATAGTCCGGTCGTCAGTTCTCAAAAAGTATTCGAAAACTCTTCGCAGATCTTTGTGCAAACAGTACCCAGGTGTGTCGTGAATATCCCATCCGAACCCGAATTCGGCATGTAATCGAGAAATAACTTCCGTTGCTTCTATCCAGGTGATTAAGTTGTCCTTATCTACTTCCTTTCCTCATGCTTTCTATGCGACCTGTCTCAAAGTTGAATTTCGGTTTGGTGGAAACGATAAATAAAGAAGGATATTTCCTCGACGAAGACCGAAGAAAAATTACGTTAGCCGGGCGAAAACGGGATATGAAAGAGGAGAAATATCAGAGGTTAATTGTGTTAGCTTGGGACAGGGGAGGCTCGAGGACTGCTGTCAGCCTATCATAAGATTGAATTGACTGACGACGATGCTCTCTGTGAGTCTACGGCTTGTTCCGATCGGATGGTTGGTGTCCACCTAGTAATTCACGCCGGCGTTTAAAATGCGTGTCGCCTGCGTAGATATGAATCAAGCCCACACCTGTTGTGTTCTCACAGCCGTGTCTTCCCGGCGACTGCGTCCGTGGAGAGCCCCGTCGCTCCCCGCTTATGCGCGGCGGTCGGCCTGCTTCCTTCCTCCCCCACCATCACATCCTTCTCCTGAAGCGGAGGTTGTCTCATCATTCCCCCATCCTCCTCTTTAAGATTCACTCGCCGTCTGTTGCCCTTGCCGTTTCTTTGCCTCGCGGATTTGTTGAATTACATTCCCTTCGCCATGGCACTGCGTCCTACCGGGTATTCTTCATCTTATCGCTGATATCGGCCCTTTCCAGACTTATCATACTTTGATTGTTTATTTTACTCCTGAAATCGATTTAAAACATAACTACTACAGGCGCCGAGTCTTGAGTGTTACGATTAACGGTCAGCCGTAATTGAAACACTCGTTCACGTAAGAGAAGAATCGTTGGGTTCTGCTCGACTTCTGAGGAGTGATCCTCCAATTCGTCTCGATTGTTGTTGCCCTTGTCTGTTTGTGGCAGAAAGTAAGCTCGAAATAATTTTAGCCGTCGTAACGCACCTAAAAGATTTTTTTCTTAATTAGTGTTTCTCGGCTTATAACGTCAAATACGTCGTTAAAACTGTTTTTGTCTGCTCCCAGAGAAGGTGATTTATCTAATGTTTCTCCTGTCTTCAAAAAGCATAAACAAAGAAATCAAAATTACGCATGATATGATTTATGCTTGATTTATTGATTTCCTGCTTATGCCGTGCTTAAAGCTGCCATGAGCTATCTTTTCCCTCGCTTGTCAGGATTCTGGTTGTTTACGGCGTATTTAATGAACAGCGCTTTTGTATGATGAGACCGTTGATTTAGTTAGAAATTAGCATTTTTGTAGATTTATTCATCGTGTATGCTATATTACTGCTCCGTTACAATTCTGCTATGTCTCTTTATCAGCGATATTGAAATCAAGGTGCCGCTGAAGAATTCGCTGCAACCTGCACCAGTAACGCTGTCGCATAGACTTCGTAGTGTCCGAGACTGGCGGAGACCTGCGCTCTCAATCCTCTACCCATGAATGTAGAGGTCCTTTTCATCCGGGAGGTTCTCCAACAGCTTTTTTTCTCGTCTATTTTGCTTGAAAAACAGCTTAGACGTGTAAATAAATATGAATGTTGAGTTTGATCGTTTAGGCTACTGTTCATGTCCCTATGGCTGATATTCTGAATGATATAGCGACCGCACTTTTCGTCTGTATAGCGTCTAAAAGAGCCTTCCAATTCAAAACGCAATGGAAACTCCCTTGTTGGCGTTTTAATTCTGAAGTAGGCTCTGTACTAAAGTTTTCTTAGTTTTTAACTGTGACCCATCCATACTTGGCGATAGCTATAAGTTGGTGTCTGCCACAAACAGTGCGAACGTAAACCCAAGTGGAGTGGCTATTATTGCCCAAGATTCTGCATTGGAAAACCCAACAGAGCTGATGGGCACATTCATGATGACTCAACCTCCTCCACGCATTAAATTATGAACAGCCAAGTTTGTTGTGATGCCATGCAACAAACATTTGGTGAATTCCATGGTTTTAGACACCTGCCGGACATTTTCGGAGGTAGAATAGCCTTGCCGAAGCTCAAGTCAGCATCACTAATCGTGCTGCAATAGTTAGGAGTTGTGTTTATTGATTATGGGCACGCAAGACTACCATGGCTGGTGTTCTGAAGGCATAATAAATTCTCCACCGTGGTGTAGGTGGCTCACAATTGCATGATTCGCTCGTGGAAGAACGCAAAATCACGTCATTAGACTAATTCTTTGACGCAGGTGTTCCAGAGGACGATGACATGCTCAATAAATGTTATGAAAGAATGTTATGTGAACTCTATTGGATTGGTCAGAAATGGATAAGTAAAGTATGCTCTTTTATCGCAATTCTATCGGTTTTGTATTTTATAATATGCTGAATTCATTGCCTCACATGATAGTGAGATAAAATGACGCAACACGCATTGTTTTGTCTTGTTTTTTGTCTTCCAATTGATATCAATTTCTGGCAATTGGAGAGGAAAACAAAATCATTCCTTGAGACGTTGGAAGATGTCAACTCCGTACAGCCCGTGGTTACTTCAAAAGTCAAATGATCAACGCGGCTGGAGTTACGTTGTCAACCGTGGTGACTGATTGGCTCAGGGCGTTACCCCATGTAGTGGCTGGTAGTTGAACTAATATTGAGGTATTTAATTCGAATCCTTCATTTCAAGAGAATATTTTCTTCCCTTGCGTTCAAATGGTACCTATATCCTTTCTTAACTTTCAGGAAGCGAAACTGTTTACTGGAGTGTATGTAGAAACTCAAAACGTCCTGAAAAGTGGTTAATTTTGAAATATAAGAAAAATAATTCATAAATCGTAAATATGCTGTTGATTGTTGGCTTGTCCGCCGGAAGTAATTGGCACAATGCCTTCGTTTGAATGATGGCTTTCTTCCTGTACAAGGGAAAACCGGTCGTTTCTTCTTCATTTTCTCATATATCTTCAAACTTGATAAGTTTTCTTAGAGTTCTTTCAAAAATAGCGTAAGCATTTGTACGTAAATAAAAAGTTTGTATCTACATCGAAACAAAGACATTGCTCTCTGCTTTTGACACTCCTGAATTGACGTCTTGGTTCCCTTCAATCCATTCTGCTCTCAACTGCTATTTTTGAACTAGTGAAATCACCTTTAGTCTGCAGTGATATGACCCCTCTAAATGCAATTTTTAAACTAGCCAGTTACTTTTCGATGATGGCGCGTCGAAGGTGCTCTGCCTCTTCCTTTCCTTCCCTGGAAGTTTATCAGTCGCTCCGTAATCCACGATTCCCGCTCTGGATCCGAATTGGCATCTATGTTTTCCTACGTGCATTCAGAGTGGGTCACAGGATGAGGAGTAGCGTAGGGGAGAGATAACTGTACGCGGGTGGAGGAATTCAAAACGAAGCCGTACTCTGACACTTCTAGTGGTGACGTAATATTGCCTGGAAGACCTAAAACAGAAAGGAAAACACATATAGCCAAGAGCCATCCAAGGTTCCCTTTCCCATCCACTCTTGTTTAAACGACGCGTAATGCAGCCGCGTTTACGTTTCCAATATCCAATCTTTATTTGTTGAAATATGAACCCTATTTATTTGTTGGATGTTAGGTACGTTAATCACCTATTTTTCTCAGCTACCCATCAGTTTCACGCGAAGTGAATTAGGATGCGTTGTATGAAAATTGGTTTAAAATATTATTTAAATTGCATTTGTTAACCCCGCCGCACCAGGACATGCAGTTGGAATCAAATACAGCCGCCGAACGAGAGACTGGAGTACCACTCTGGAGTCATTGAACTTGTCTTCATCCCACCATGTTGTAGCCATGCGTGTGTTTTGTGGGCAGTTATACCAATGGAAATACTATTTAGGGCGCTTCTCTGTTGTAAAAATTAAGTTAATTTTTGTAGCCGCGCGTAGTAAAATTCCTCAGTCATGGGGCGCGATTGTTAATCGTGTTATTTCCATTCCTTCAATAACCTGGTGCGTGGAATCTGAACGTTCGCCCGTTACTGTTCGATAAGGAAGTATTCCTGCATAGCCGAACATTTCAATCGAGTGATCAATCGTTTTGAAGGACTCGAAACTGCCTCTTTTTTTCGTTTTGGGCTCTCGGCGACGGTGTGCGCTCATGGCGCAATCACGTCCCTGTAAAGCAGCTTTAAGCACAACCGTCGTTGACTCACTCGTGCGTTGCGTCACTTTGCAGGAAGTGAAAACCGTTCAGCTTTAGTGCATGTCATAAAGATCACTTTACCATGCTCGCTGAGGAGATGGTGTGGACCATCAAAACAACTCCATATGCAGCAATTCCCTTTATCGATTGCATTAACCTTGGCGTACAGTGAATCTCTGGTGAACTTACGCTTCTTTGCTCCCTCGATCGCTTGTTTCATCTTGTGTAATCAGGTTAAACATTTAATGTCATTCTCATTGGTGGAGCGAAGGAAACACCGTTCCGTCTCTACAAACTCGACTTTAATTCTCCACGTTTTCTAAGCACTACCTCCTCGAAGTTGCATGTGTACAGAATTTGGCGACCGATTTAAGTACACTCATTATATACCACCGCAACCGCTCCTTAAGTTTAGTGTCAGCCGTTTTCTTGCCACCAAGCCATCTTCGAATACTTTTTAATTGCTGACTCGGGCCGAATCACTTACATACACGTTCGCGTGGTTTTGTTTAATCTTCGTAGGTGCTTTACTTGCATTTAATTCCGTTGTGCCAGTTGGTGGAATTTGGTTCTAAGACGCGTTGATGTAGGAGGTCATCAGTGTGCCACCCTTTCTTCAAATAAGTTAGACTTATTTATACAATAGTAGTTTTTTACTCAGTACCACGATGAATTTGTTCCCGGGAATTAATGATTATAATGGGTACTCCAGAATATCTTAAGGAATATTAGGTTGTATCGTAATGGAGAGATCCGTGAAATAATTAGTGTGAATAATAATAATCTTCGCAATGGGTTACTTTTTTCCGATGATGTTCATGGTGAATTTTATTTGGCCACATAAACTTTCTCCTTCAAAGAGTCATCGTTTTGATATATGTACTTTAAATGGTGTAGTTATATTCGCCCTCGAAAAGAAAGACATTTTATTTTATGCATTTGTTCTCTTTTTTACTATTCAGCGCTAACTTAGTTACTCTGGAGGTGAGATTTCGCGCGTTTACTTTTCACTTAGCGACTCCCGATTTTTGCGGTCAGTCTCCAAAATTCAACATTTCCCTTTTGTTGTGTACAGCTAGTCTTTTCAAGATTAAAAAGCAAAATGTTTAAGTTTAGTCTAAAAATAATTCTGTCAGAAAATAGTAAAAGTTGCAGTCTCCTTCACGCGTAGAACCTACCGTAAAATTAATGAATTGTATTGGTTATTTATGTGTTATTCATAGAAAAAGTGTAGTCTGTCCGGTTAAGTCAACAAATTCCGAAATTTTTTCAGAGGATTTAATGGTTACATTTACAAAACCACATACTTAAAAACACACACGACCCGGGTTTCAACGCTTAAGCGTCATCTTCAGGTCACCCGAAGATGACGCTTAAGCGTTGAAACCCGGGTCGTGTGTGTTTTTAAGTATGTGGTTTTGTAAATGTAACCATTAAATCCTCTGAAAAAATATGGAATACCACAAAGTTAGCAAGGAACTTGTATTATAAATTCCGAAATTCCTGCACAATTATATTTCAAAATCACCTTAGGTTAAGGATATTACCTGTGGAGCATACGTTTGCCTCAAATGAATATACTATTTGCGAAAAACTCATAATAGAATCAAATCTTCCGGGAAATACTGTGGCTATAAAATGAAGGCTCCAACCCTTTTTTGTTAGAGAGTACTTAGAAAATTATTCCTATCATTGAAGGCTAATTGCGTTAATTCTTTGGACTTCTTGGGTTGGAAACTAGTATTTACTAGTATATATTCCGCAACTAATCGACGTATTGAGTGATTTCGTTCCATTTATTCTCGTCTTGTCTGGAGCACTTATTATGTAAATCTGTCTTTTTTTAGGATAAATTTAAAAGTATTCTAGGCGAGGATGAAATGTTGGAATTTGTTCTTTTCTCTCGTCCTTGCTTGGAGCCTCTATAATTCCCGCCAAGAAATTTACCTTCCGCTCCGATTACATTTATTATTAAAGTCAGTGCCTCGTCTCACCTGCCTTCTCGATACACGACCGCGTATTGTGACGTTATCTCTGGGCTCTTCGATCCAGGTGCCGCCGCCCTAGGCATTCTCGCCCAATACCCCATCTCCCGATGTTGTTAGCGCGTGTTTGAGCATCCTTCTCCTCGGATTGATCGCTCGCTTGTGAAATTGCTGGGACATCCTTCGCCATTGTATTTTTACGAGAAAACGGAAGTTGGGATGGGTGCGCCGATGGGTAATGGGCCAGAAAGACGGAGGCAATCCCGGATACGTCTTTTGGGCACCCGACATCCCTTAAGATCGTGGTTTACGATTTTTACGCGGACCCAATCTGTTGGGGAATGATATATGCTCCGTATTATTTTTTTGTGCGGAAAGGCTCAGTTGTATCCTAGTGTGTCTATGATCCATTAAACTAACCCCGGTATTATTTTTTTTCCTGAAATGAATTTCCAGCTTAATCCTCTCGCGTAGATGAGAGTGACTACAAGGATGACGAATTCTCTATCAATTTCTAATATTGGAATGTAATTCGTGACTACCTTTGCAATCTGCTTACTACTGTTTTGACCCTTGTCTACAAAATGCCTTCTACTTTTATCCCAAGTTCCGTTAATTGTTTTGCTCAAACGTATGCGAAGTCTTCAGACAAACTTGTTTGTTGCATTCATTGCCGTACTAGAGGTGCTTTGGGAAACTCGTCCCCTGCAAGGCCGGTGTCAGAACCTGTTTCCTATATGATTAACGGTTACACTTTGATTCATGGATAGGTTTGCGCTTGTTGTTCTCCCACCATTGAACTGTCGGTAAACATTCCCATTCGCCTTTCCGACTGCCGTCTGTGCTAGATGGTGTAAACTTTTGTTTAGATGCAAAATACGCGCGTTGTTTTCGTCAGTTTATTTGCGAAGCCAAGACTGGGTAAAAGAGCAAAAAACGCGCTATTTCAGCGGCGCGAAGATGCCGAGTAAGCCTTCCTGTCTCTTAATCCACGTCTTTTCCCACGAGGCGTGGGTCTGGTACTTGTGCCGACAACGGTTGCTCTTGGAAAAGGAATGTCACATGTTCACTTTCCTGAGTTATGCATCCATATACCCATCGTATTTCTATTACTTAAAGAATTAAATCATTACTCACCGGAGTAACGATTCCTCAGTTATTTCCTATGCCTAATGAGTGAAGGGTATTGTGCAATGGTTTATAAATATAATTTCGTCGTCTAAGTCGTAATATATTGAAAATCCAATATGTATTTTGCATCATACATTCACATTAATGTAAATTTTATTACTTTATTAATATAAATATTATATATATGTTAATATTCGTCGTTGACCTTAAATCGCTTAAATGGCAGCGGTCCACGCTAGTCGTCCTTAATGTTGTATAGGCTAGATTAGGCAAATGTTTTCTCCATCAATATCTTCTCAATAGAGCAAAACACCTAACGTGAAAATGACCGCGGTATTCTTGGCAGTTTCTATAATCCGATTAACAATAACATTTTCAACTTGACTCTGGTACACGCTGTAAACGTGGTGAAGAGAATAATTATTGAAAGACAATGCTATATGAAAGAGTAACATAATTTGAAGTCATTGTAAATAAATACCAACATTTTTGTTGTTGTGTGCAAGTCTAGTTTTGGGCCTAAATCAGATTTCAAAACTAAATAATTGGGTACAGTCTGGAAATTTTGTGTAGCAGAAAATTGTGATTGAGGCTCGAGTCTCCTTTACGCGGAGAGTCTACCGTAGAATAAAGTTTGTTTTTTTTCATGGTTGTGTATTGTATAAAAAAATTATAATGTCATTTGTTTTGCCACTGTTAAATTTCTAACATTCTTAAAACATTGTAAGCAGCTAATTTTTATCCTTGTATGCTCTCGTTTATTGGTTTATTCTTCATCTTTTGCTCATGTCTTGTCAAAAAAGATATTGCTATATTTTTCAGTGATATATTTTGATCGCATAAATAAGTGCTGGTAGGTTCTACACTGGTGTAAACCATTGAATCTACCTAAAGCCCCACAGTTGTATTACCAAACTTTTTTCTGTAATGTTTTTTAAGTGGAGCAATAATTTTATCTATCTATTTTATGATAAATCCCAACAAAAAAAGTATACTACCACAGAAGTTCACAGAATCGGAAGGGGTGTTCCCAACACCATATTTAACCTTCTTCGGATTCGTTCGAGCATTTTCAGCTAGGCCAGAAATCATAGCAACCGGCCATCTACGTGTGAAATGGGGGTCACTTGTTCAAATATGATTGATTTTCACTATCGTTTTTCCCTCTCAACTTCCCTATCTGTCACTTTTAGTCGTCTGTTCGTGTCCGTTTTTTCTGAGCTCTGCATGTTGAACTGGAGACTGGAAATCTGGCACGGTGCTATAATGTTCAAAAAAACATTGAGGTAAAATTCTTGTCGACATTTATTTTTGAGTCATATAAACATGAGGCAAATACGTGCTTGAGCGCTCTCATTATCGGTGCCTTCATTTCTTCAGTTTATTTTTATTACTCTTATACATCATTATCACTTACTCTTGAACATAATTTAATTGATGTAGATTTTTTATAATACGCCATAGAAATTAAGGGAATTGGAAATAAATGTTGTTCCTGTCTCACACCTTTGTCGTTGGCCTGTCTTTCTTTATAAATTAACTGTTGGAGCGCAGGCGTCACGTCGTCCTTTTTCCCATTTATTTTCGACAGTTTCTATTACAACTTTTGACAGTGGTGAAATAATCGGCTGTAGGTGAGTAAAAATCGTTTCCTTTCCGGCATTCTGCTTAATGCTGCTCAAATATCTCCGCTGTCAAATATTTGCGATTTTTTTTTTTTTTAATTTCAAAGCGATTGCACTTTAAGAAGACCTCGACTCTTCTCAATTCAGTTTCCTTTGTATTCAGGCCACTAGAAATTTCTTTTTGTTGCCCTGTGAGTGATCATCTCTTCAAAAATTGCTTATCGTTACATTCTGACGAAAAGCAAATCTGAATATACATCATCCCTGGCCTTCCTTTCACCGCCTGAAATTGAGGGAATTCCTTTGAAAGCCTGCTTCGATTTATGACGTCTCCTGCGAGTCATTTGAGTCCTTGGGGCCGTGGTGGCGCTGCGCGTAGAAAGTTGTGACCATGTTGTGACGATTTCAGAACAGCGTTGCCGCCTGCAGTGGTGATCCGTCGCGGGAGCTCATTCTCCGAAGCTGCTGCGCAGTTCACTCGTTCAAAACCCTCTTCCCGAGGGAAGTGGACTGGGCAGTCAGTCGGACGCACCTTTTTGCCGGGTGGCTTGCGCGACCAGCTGTTGCCCATGCCCCCCCTTCCTCCCTCCGCCTACCCCCCGCACCCACGTCGACTCTGTGCTCGGGTCTCTCGCCTCTCTTTCATCATTTCAACAGCGATCACCGCGCGTGCCTCCCATTCCAGATGGCCTTCCTTTGTTTGGTGTCACGACGCGTCGTCTTCGACGGGAGGCTAGCCGTCGCGCTGACTCACACCCGCGATTCTCGGTATAATTCTTTCCCACGTACCCGGCGGGTAGTGTATTTTCGCAGGCGTGTGTTTTCCTGCGCGTTATCGTGCTTTTTAAATTCAGTTTTCATATACTTGCTAGCTTCCGCTGTTTGCGAACGCACGCGTTCACCGATCGACTACCCTGCCTACCTTCGGCGCCACTCTCTGTTGCTATTTCCGTTCCTCTCGGCTGTCGACCGGAATAACGCCGTTTACTTCTCAGAATCATAAATCATGCATGACGGTGACTCTTTCAAGTTGTGTTTCTTGAAAGGATGATGTACAATTTTGAATTCTTTTGGTGAACAACAATGGAGAGGAAGAAGATGCCTCAGGAAGTGCAATGTTGTCCTCTTAACTTGCTTTTCGCCATTGAATTACTAAGAGAGGAAGTACTCCGTAGCTATTAGGTTGGGTTAAATTATTCATATCCCGGAGCAAAGCTTTTCCTTATTTAGAATATATTCAAAATTGACTTCGACACGAAGTGCCACAATGAATTCCAAATGCAATAAAACTAAGGGTAGATTAAGGTTGTTGCTTGGAGGTGGGGAAGGATTGTTACTTTCCGTGGATCTGAATACCTTAAGGCATACAGGTACACTACCACATACATAGAAGATATTGTTTGTGGTTATGTGTGGCCACATTAAAGAAAGTGTTCTCAACTTCTGGCCACACTATTTCAGATGCGGGCATGGGCTCACTCATATTAGTGGCCTTGAGTACTAGTTAAGGGTAGGAAGAAATGAGTGAGTAAGATGTGATGCAAAGGAGGGGAAATATGAGGGAGTGATGTGTATGAAGGTGGTTTCTTTCTCTCTTCCAATCCTTCCAATTCCAAAGGAATGACATCAGAAAACAAGCATAGGGTATTCTGTAACTGCCCTGGACTGTAGAACAGGAATTATCCAAATGAACATGCAAAAGGTCTTAATACCTAGATTTCTTCAGGAGGTTACTGGAAATCTTATTTTTTTTCTATGTACAATCATTGGTGCTATCCATAAATGATAGATTGGAATTATGGTGTAACATGAATTTTTTAATGTTGAAACTGCCTTTCTGGCATTGGAAAGCCCTATAGTACTATATATGTAGCTTATTGACTTTGGACACTAAAGTAATAGGCATTGAAGAACAAATGAAAAAACGACTTCGTTTCCTTCCACTGATTTATCAGTGGAAGGAAACGAAGTCGGTATTTAAACGAAGGTGGTATTTAAATCAGTGGAAGGAAACGAAGTCGTTTTTTCATTTGTGAATATCAACTTCCACATAGTTGAGCCTGATACCATTGAAGGCATTGAAGAACTTTAAATCATATTTTATGTTTAATCATATTCATTTGAAGCTCATAATTCAGCCTAAAAATTAACTTCATAATATGATAATGTAAGCGCAATGTTACTGCTATTATAATTTGACATTGTTTTTTGTAGGTACCTGGTAGTATTATTATAATGTCCATATTTTAGATTCTTTTTGCATGGGATATTAATGTGCTATCCCTCTCATGTGCTATCTATCAGAGTCTCTCTGATCCAGTGCAAGTTGTTGAGGTCTCAACTTGTAGCCTGAGAAATAGTTACGGGATTTTCATTTATTACCTCACTTAACTGTCAATAGGGAAGATTACGATCGATTTTCTTGCCTCCTTCGTAACAGAGCACCCGGCAGAGCTCAGGGGCTGCTTCTGTATTGCGTAGAGGATCTTCATCCCCTTTGACTTTCTCAGGAAATTGCCACTTATGAATTGACATTAGTGTTGCCTTATAACCTTGCACCCTGCATAGAATTCCTTTACATGTTTCACCTCAACCAAAATTGAGTGAATGTATGGAATTTGGTCCCACTATACTAAGAGAGAATTGTACTCAGTGTAGTCATCAGTTCTCATTGTCACTAGAGACTGCACAGGGTAGACAATGCTGGAATTTCAAGCCTGGAGTACTGTCCTATACGAACAGCTAGCATTGTCTGTTGTGATACTGTATTAAGTGACTGTGTGTTCATAAATAAGTGACAGTTTATTAAAGCCTTGCTGGAATCTAATCATCAATGCCTTCTCTTGCTATTTCATGTGTTTTTCTGCTATTGAACCTTGCCAGTGTTACTTTCTTTGCTCATGATAGAAATTACCCTTCATTACACATTTCTTAAATTTATACTAGTATTTATCTAAAAAAAAATTCATCCTCTCTCCCCTTTCCCAAATGTTAAGCAAATATTTGCTATAAAATATCTCCGTCCCAAGATTTGTCTTATTATAGCTGATCTATGCTTTGATTTGGAATTAATGAGTATTAATATGTAGTTGGCCCCCAGGAGTGAGGGTTATTTGTCACACTTTTCTTTACTAGTCATTCTCTCATATGTTAGCTTGGTAAATGGAAGCTCCTCAGAAGTTGCTTAGATTTCTCCATTCTGTATATACCTCGGAAAATATCATTCCCTCACCGTAAACATCCCATTCCTCATTCCACTTAGCCCCTTCTCTCCCCTCTTCTTCAATTTTCCCTCCCAACGTATTTCTCCCTTCGGAGCCAGCCCTCAGGCCTTCCACTCCATACTTGAGGAAAAGCTCTCTTCCTCTCCATCCTTCTCTTCCTCCCCTCCGTAATGGTTTTTACTTCTCCACCTCTCTCAAGATCCTCGTAGCTCCCCAATTTCCATCCCCTCTGTTATTTGCTGTAGTCTCATCTTCTGCTGGCCCATCATCAGAAGAGTGGAATTCTCTCCAACATTTCAAGGGCGTTGAACAATATTGTGAACATCCTTGATCTTTTCTATAAGCACAGGCCATTAGCATACCTACTTTTGATGTTTACTTAATGCTTTGCGGTGCTATTGATGATTTTGATGGCAATCATTTGGTGTTCTTTCTTAGTTTTTTGTGAACTATATGTACTTTCATTCAAATTATGTTAAAGTTATGAGCTATATCTATGCTCTCATTTCATTAAAATAAAATGTGTGTAGTTTAAACTTTCAGGATATTGACAAATAATAACCTCAATATTTATCATTTTTACTCTGAATCAGCTTTGTGGTTAATTTACCTAATTTTCATGTTAAAGTTTCTTTTTATTTTTGTCAGTTGGAAAACTTATGGCATTATGGTTGGTAGATACACTCCTTTGGGGATTTATTTAGGAGGGTGAGGGGGGGGGGTGCCCTCCCCCCTCATTATTCCTTGTAGTATATGGAAAATGATGGTCATCATGTATTCCATGCCCCTCAGAGCAATGGAAAGTAGCAGTGCACCCCCCAATACCTATAAAAGACCGTAATCTGCTCCTGACAAACACAATTGGTAATTCATGCATTCTGTACTATGCTAAGTATCCTTGGTATCTATGGTGATGTAGCATAGATATTGATGTTGAACTATATTAATACCCCATTTTCAATTGTGTCTCTTCTGTAAAAGCCTCCCTGTATTTGAATGCATTTCTGCACCAATATTCAGGGTAGTTTTTATGAAGAATGGATTCATTAAGCCAAAAACAAATGTGGAATTTGTAGTACAAGAGTTGACCTTTTTCTCCGTGAAATATTGCATCCCTCCTCTATTAAAATCTCTTTTCCAATATTTTCAGTGTCTTATTGAAAATGTGATTAATTAGTACATTGTTGCTGTTTTGTACACTTAATTCAAATTTTGAAAGCTAAGCTTTTTTAAAATAAAATGTTCATTTGGATAAAACTGTGTGGTACATTGTTTGGGTTACAGTGTTCTTGAGTAGAATGCTTTTGATTAGAGAAATACACCATGGCTTGCCAGGAACTTTACCTTTGCTTTTTAACTGTTTGCTGATAATCAGCCCTCATTGTTGAAACATGAGGTAATTTCCAATAAGTAGCCTTCAAATCAATTGAGAAGGAAATTGGAATGTTAAGTTAGGGGATGAAAGGGTTAGTTAGAGGGCATCATTCCTCTTGGCCATACCCTTGCTCATGGGAAACCTGTTAGCTTATAGCCTCATGTATTGATGTAATTATTTTCCCTGTGAGCCCGAGAGAATGCCTGGGAGGTCTTTTGAAGTATCTCCTCTTTGATGCCTTCCTGTGGAAACTAGTCCTTTGTTCAGTCTTGCATGGCCAATGGGATGACTTTATTGGCTCTTGTGGTGGATATATTTGTCTGGGATGGAGGAACAAGAATGAGATTTTATTACCTTCTATTAAAAAATTGAAATGAACTTATTAGTTAAGCTGTTAGTTTATGCTGATCCCCCATATTTGACTCCATTTAATCTGTTGGATGAGAGTCCCTTTTGTATTTGTCTGTCTGTGAGTGTTCACATTAATGCAGGGTATTTTCCAGAAAATTAGGAAACAATTATCTCTGTTCTCACTCCTCTGATTGTGAAAATAGTCTTTGTGTATCGAGTGGTTCTAGAATTAAGAATGATTTCCATTTCTTTCAATTATGATGGAAATTCTGTCACCATTGTTTGATGAAATTCTCAAATTTTCCTCTGTTCAATCAAAATTTATAATTTTAATGGGATCCATCTTTGCAGCGAGCATTTGTAGTGTAATAATGTATCTCAGCTCATATACAATGTGGACAGTTTGCTCCGTATGGTAAAACTGGTGGACCAAAAATTTGTCTCAAAACTCTGCCAGCTGCCTCTGTTGCTTGCCATAATTGTCTATTGACTTTTATTTATCTACAGAATCTTTTCACATCCTAAGCTCCCCTCAAAAGAAATACCTGGTACATTATTACAAATACATGGTATTTTGGAAATGGGCCACTCCTAATGATACAATAGAAATAATTTGCGAATAAACTCATGAATGGAAAACAGTTGGTGAGAAAGAGAAAGCAGTATGAGAAGGGAATCCTGGAAAAGCCAAAAGGGTCCATTGAATCCCTTGGAGTAACTTAGGAGAAGTGAAATAAAGGAAGATGATATCAAGTACAAGGAAAGCTAACATTTTTAAAATTAATTCTTTGGGTAGTTGGGGAAAGGATTATTTATAAAGAGATTTAATACCATTTACTAAAGAGAAGAGGTCATTATATTGTGAATGACAGAGAATGATTGGTTGGACTTTGCATGCAGCAAAGGTATCACCTAGGTACCTTCTTTCATGAATCTTACATTTTCTTTGATTTAGTGATATCAGTCATTTAAGTTTCTCAAATTCATTTGTTTTTATTTTTATAAAAGGAAACTTGACCTTTTTCAAATTCCAATTTAGCAAGCATAAAAATTAACTGTCTTATAGGGAGGAGACAAATTATTTTCTGGGTAAATCACAGTGAGGAGTAGAATTTGTTAACAAAGATCATTTATTTCATTTTACTAGGGCAGATAATGCTTATAGTAAGAAGTTAAAGAATTCATTTCTAGGATGAATCTATGAATGATAAATAATACGTTCCAAGGCCTTATAACTGGGAACTCAAATGGACTGGATAATTAACCTTGCTCTGTTCTTACTTTGTAGATTTAAGTGTATCATTTATAACACTTATATAAAATTAAAAGAAAAAAGACAGCAAATTTGGAAATTTAGCACGATTTAATATAAATATGTATCACATTTTGCTTCTGATTCAAAATGTGAAGATGATGCTCATACCTTAAAACTTGTGTCAGGATTATTTTCACAATGTAATTTTTAACTTGTTGTTAAATTCAGTGAATCATAACTAAATTTTCTTCCCAAATTATCAACGTTTTTGGCCTGAATTATCTTTAGCATATTAAGTAAATGTGTGAACACAATCCTAAAGTGAATATCAATGTCCAATTACTACCCCAGTATTATATGCAAACTTGATAAACTTCAGAAATTTTTAGTTCTCTGGCCTTGGGAATGTTATCTGATTGGTGTCTAACTATCCCCAAAAGAAGTTAAAGAAATTGGACAAGCTGTGTGCATAAGCATCTTCCTGCTTTCAACTTTTATTATACGAGTTTCACTTCTAATGTTATGCTAAATTTTTATATTTATTTACATGGACCACACGTGCATGGATGTCAGACGAAAATTATATTTATAATACTTCTAAAGAAAAAATTCATTTGCAAGTGGCTTGATTCTTAAACTTGATTGTCTTTTCAATTTTAGTTATATATACCCCACAATGGATGAATTAGCTGATCAGATTAACATTGTGATGTCGTACTACAATCTGAAGAGTATCATTGGATTTGGAGTGGGAGCTGGTGGAAATGTTCTTGCCAGATTTTCTCTGGCTCATCCTGAAAAGGTGAGGACATTTTTTTTTATAAATATTCATTGGTACATTATATATCTACTATTAGTGTCTAGTTTTGGTGTCTGAAAAAGTTGATACTGCGGAGTGGCATGGGGTGAAAGTGGAACAAAAAAATAATTAAAGTAACACATACATATTGTATCAATCCTAGAAATCTTTCATCCCATGTATTCATGGATTCATGGAAATGGATTCATATCCATCACTCTATCCCCTTTCAGGGTATTGTTTCTAAAGAGTTATTTCTTTCAGGTCTTGAAATCTGGCCCTCTTTAAATCATTTCCTCCATACTGCTCTATCTTTGCAGATCTTTTTTGTCTTTAACACATTCACGAATTTCTTCATGCATGCTCTCTTGCTCTTAATTCTTGAAGAGTACTGTCCTGTTGTGGAACATGCGCAGTAGTGCTATACACTCAGTGCACTAGTGGTAATTTCATAATATTTTGTCTTAAACCCAGGTCTTTTCAATTGATTTTAAATTTTAAGCCTTCACAAAACATTCATAATCTTATAAAGACTGGTAATCTAAATTTTTAGCTATAAAGGCTTTTAATTACAAGCCAACTATATGTCAAATAGATTGTGCTCAAAATGTTGAAAATTTTGCCTTATGTTTATTATAGAAAATTCCAAGTGCATGCAACCAACCACTCCTTTTGTAATGCATGCAAAAATTCTGCAAATGAAACCACCCTCCCCGAAAACAAATTCTTCTGGGACCAAGCAAGTGGCATAGTTACAGTTTTCCTTACAGGAGCAGTCATGCCAGTGGACTCTTATGTGCTACTTGACTTGGGGTCAAAATAGTATGATAATAGCTTAAATAATATCTGAGGAATGCTCAATTTAACCCATACATTTAACATCATTTTAGGAAGACTTGAAAAAGGTGGGATGATTACAAGTAAAGAGAAAGAAGTTGCAAAGAAAATTCATATGTTGGTGCACACAGGCTACCAGCACAACTGCTTGAGGGTTACAATTCCTTAAAATTCTCCTCATCAAAGTCTCCCCCTAATCATCCACCTATGACTTTCTTGCTCTATCCTTTCCTTCCTTACGAACCACTCCTCTATTGTATATGTTTTGTTATTTGACTACCATCCATTCTTACATAATCCACTCATTACTTGCTGTATCAATCCTAAAGACACTGCTAACACCATTCAGGTTCTCCATATCCACTGCATGTAGCCTACATTTATGACTATACTGGCTTGCCCATGTTTCACCTCCACACAGTAATGTTGGGAGTTTAAAACTTATTTATGCTGCAATTTTTTCTTCTTTAGACAACCACTCATTCCTTGATATGTTCCACATATCAAGGAGTGATGATAGTCCCATATGATAGTCCTTCAAGACGTTGCATGCCACATCAATCCATAATCCACCCTAACATCTTGCTCAAAGATTGAGATGCACAAAATCATCCACTTTCAATTATATCACCATCCACTCTCATCACACAATCATTTTTTCCATTCTCCATGATGAAAACAGCTATTTTTGGCCTTTGATGTGTTTATCCTCAATTCCATTCACTCTGTTGCTTCACAGAAGTTATCCAGCAGCCCTTGTTATCTCTGTGAGTCCAAAGACAGCAACACTGCATCATTAGTGTAGTGAAGAGCTCACAGATTTACATTCCGAACTGTTATGCTGGCATTATCGCTTCATGCATCTCTTACATATCCATCAGAACATTGAACTGCCGCAGTGGCATTGCTCATGTATGATATATAACCTGTTTTATTTCAAACCAGTCACTCAAGGCCCTATTCACTGTAACAATTGCTTTGCTATTGAGTTACATAACCTTTGAAACATTCAGTAGCTGCTTGTTCCCTCAAAGTTACTGCCAAACCTATTTCTGTTTACCCAATCATATCCCTTCTCTAG
The DNA here is from genome assembly GCA_963169105.1 of Ceriagrion tenellum. Lineage (NCBI taxonomy): Eukaryota > Metazoa > Arthropoda > Insecta > Odonata > Coenagrionidae > Ceriagrion > Ceriagrion tenellum. Next base: position 168,246,874 of record OY720632.1, on the reverse strand, counting down.
ATCCACAAATGCAGAATATGTATTCTTTGGTTCTTACATCAATACATTTTCTGCTTCAATCTGCATCAATGCATTCTCATTTTCTACTGGTGCTTGCTGAAGGGCAACTTAGCTGATCTTCACATCCCCTCCCAGACATAAACCAACCCTGCACCCCCAGATTCTTTCATTTGTTATCTTCCTCTCCCCATCAATGTATTACAGTATACTTTTCTGGAAATCTCTGCATACTCATTGCTCTCTATTCCACAGTTTGTTTTCCTTATATACATGTAATGGAACTGATGTCATGTTCTTCCAATCATTTGATTGCAATCCTTTGCAGTACCTGTGCTATGTGTGATTTCCTTGCTCATTTCCGTGCTCATGAGGTGGATTTTGGCATTTTTCTTAAGTACACCACTGGAGAAACCAAGTCCTAGAAATACCTCGGGGCAACTTTCAATATTCTGTTCAATTTAGTAACCCTTCTGAAAGAGCTTACTTCAGATCCAGCATACCATTGCCCACAGTCTACTAGTTGGTACATGTATATGATATTCTAGAATGCAAGATATCTCTTTAGTTGGGGTATTCAAAAGTTAGCCAAAATTAGTTTGACATTCATTTTCACCACCACCCCCAAACTTTCTGCCTCCTTTTAAGGAGGTTGGTTCACAACTGAATGAGTCAGAATTCCAGCGGCATCCCGATTGTTTTAGTTATGTACATGAGCCTTTAAAAGAATACTGCTTTGATTTATAATATGTCTAATTTAGAGGAAAGCTGAAATACTGCATTAAAAAGGAATATTAGGAAGACCAGTCTATGAAAACACTTAATCGAATTCCGAGAATGGAGTCATGCTGTGATTATGCCTAAATAAGTAATTAGATTTATGAAACCTTTTCAACAATATATATCACCAGAAATATCTAAAAATTCATGTGATTGTTATATTACAATATTTTCTCAAGTAAACCCTACATTTACATTTATTTCAAGGTTAATTAATTTCTAAAAACTTTGGCAACGCCATACTGAACTTTGTTGATGTCCTTAGTGACTGGTGTTTGATGTGCGTGAACTGAAGTGCTTTCCTACTTTATACACATTGAATAAGTTTCTTTTTAGAAGTTCTCATACTACTCCACTACAGGAGTACACATACATACATAATAGTCCTTTTCAGGACTAAATTGATCACTAAATGGTGTTATTGTGGAGATCAGCACTATAACGCACTTTATACCTTGTTTTTGTATAATTTAATTGCTGCTACACTGTCCTTAAGTCCAACCTAGCGGTGGATGAGAGGAAAAGGAGTGGGTTGTGAAGAGGAAGGTGTGAGGTTCGTTTCTCTGAAGTGAAATATATTTTTCTTCTTTTTTTCATAAACATCTTTTAAAAATTTCGTTTTCATCATCGTAACTCTCTTTAAAAATATTTTTCCCCTCAAAAAAGATAAAAATTGAACGTTTGAACGAACATTTCGTTGCCTACAAAAAATTGACTGAGAATTTCGATCAGATCGACCATTCAGACACTAGCACTCAAAATTGTGAGAAATGATACGGAAAAAAGAGTAAAGAAAGTAATTTATATAGATGATGGGCTAACGGCATTAAGAATAGGAATGTTACCTAAGGTCATAATTAAAGTAGGTATATATGCCTACTTCTGCCTAAGACGATGAACAGACATGAATTCCAAATCACAAAGGTATACATTAGGACTTAAAAACAACTCAGAAATATTTATAATATCAAGCATTCTTTTTAGCTGTAAGTGCCACATTTATCAGTCGTTTTTAAGTGATGTTAATTATTATTATGTGTCAAAAAAATGTTTTAGGAATACTTACATTCGGGTTATATGAAGCCCCTCATTTTTGACCGATGTTTGTTATTGATCGAGGTGGTACTATATTTTAAAACAAACAATTTACAGCTTCTGAAATGTGCCTCTCTGTTTGAATTCCCATGGTATGTTTAAGTTCACTTCCAACGCTGCCACATGTATGACCGACCCCAGATCGATCGACCGAGCCCCGATCAGCTAACTACTGTGTCTCTGATAAATTTCGATAATAATCATTTAATTTCTCATAAACTAAGTCAGAAACTAACCGTCATTTTTTCACTAATCAGTTTCTTAAATCCTTGTTTATGTCATATCCGTTTTTTGTATAACGAAATGGGTTTCAGCACTCTAAATCTATATGTACCTACTAAGGATCCGCTCCTACTGTACTACATAATGTAAATTAGCTATTTTCAAATGCGATTATTGGAATAATCAGGACAGAAAGGTGTATTTCTAATTAAGCCAATCGATAGAGGGCCTTTTATTCTATAATTCCTGCGAATATGAAGAAAATGACATGGACTTTAGTTTTCGGACCAACCTCCTTAAGCCAATCTAGGATGCATATATTTTTCTCTCTCCTCCTGCTTACCCAACTTGAACCTCTTGGTTTGGCCTTCTACATCCCTCTAGTATTTAATATCTCTTCCACCCCTTCATCTGTGCTTCTTTCCTTTCGCACTGTATTGAAGATGCATAGCATATTGATATTAATTGAATTTACTGAAATTATATTTATCAGTGTGCTGGATATTTATGAGTTTGCCATTTAGATTGGAATCCACTTCTAATTTACTATCAATGACTCTTGATTTATCTTTTGTTAGTTTAATGTGACTTTTCTTTGTTTTATCATAACTTTTTTGTTGTTTTATCATAACTTTTTTGCATTATCATCTTAATTTGTTTCTGTGTTTTTGTAAGATGGTGAAAAGAGAAATGAATATTTTGGTGAACAGAGAAATGTATCCATGAAGAGCTCACCATTCAATTTTCTGAGCTTACCTGTGCTCCTTTGTTTGTCCAGAAGTTTAACATGTTCCCATTGCAAACAGATCAGTCGTATAGTGTTTGTATGAGGGAATAGCTATTTCAAAACAAAATTCAATTTTTATGCCTGGGGGTTTTCGGTTGTTCTATACATATACACCTTAACCTTGGTTGACCTTAAGCTTTTCAAGTGCTACAAAATACAGTCACTTGATTATGTCAAAACAAACTACACTTCTGGTTCATATGGGGGGACATTCAATGCTTAAAATACTGGTGCGTTACCCTGGGCTGTATTGAAATACTATTGAGTTTGTGGATATGCATCGCCATGTCAAGAAGGTAATGCATTAGGTCTTTGGGGCAGCATGAAAGTAAGCAGCCTGTGGTCACAGTATTTCTGATTCTGGCATAGGTTTGCTCACTGACATGATTTTGAGGCTATAGATAGAGGTGGAAAGAAGTAAGGAAGGCAAGTTTGGAGGCAGGGAACATGCCCATTATGAAGCTTGTGACTTATCAAGTAAGTTGGTGGTTTTTTTCCTTACTTCATCCTGAGAAAAGAAATGTATGATCTCTCATAACTGTGCTGTGCTGTAGAATGTACCATAATATCCAAAGAAACCAGCACATAGCCTCATTGCCTATTCATTATGAAGCTTGCTGGTTGTCATGTCCTTATGCAACTTTTTAGATACCAAAATGCCTATTGGACTGCCCAATGGTATTATGTATTATGTTAACCTTGGGCAATAAACTTATAGGAACAAAGACCTTTATCCTGTTTCCATGCCAATTTCTTTTATTCTGTGCACCTGAAGCACTTACTTTAAACCTAAATATTAAATTCATCATGACTAAATGTAAACATGATAATATTATGAACTTAATTTTAAATCAAATTGGACAGTGGTATTAGCTGTGGTTGTGTGTAATTTTTTTTTTTTTAGGATCTGGGGTCCAATGACTGTTATTGGAGAATTTTTTAGATAGGATCCAAATGTGTAAATCTTATGTCTTGCATTGGGGTTGAGCCCACATTTTCCACACCTTAGGCTGCGTTTGTATCATCAATAGGAGCTCGACTCATATTTAGCTTACTAAGAAAAAGCTAATTACTATTTTGAGGGCATTGCATTGCAGCGGCCTTACTTCCTGCAGTGAGCTAATTATAGTAAATATTCCTGTCCTATCATGACCAATGTCAAGAGCACAGCCAGAATATTGTCTCACCTGACTAAGAGAGAAGATCTTGGTGATTATCTAAACATTTTCATAGTCACTTGAGACAACACAAGATAATCAGAATTATCCAAGTTGAGTGCCATCCTGTATGAACCACTTGTGTAGTTTAATGTGATACTGCATAACTTAACTATTTATTTATAGAATTGAATACAGATTTTTAAAAACCTTATTTTACTAATCACCCTTCCTTATTTGTTTAACTAAGGCAATCATTTTCATTTCTGGTTTATGTTGGAAATTTTCAACTCCCTTTGGTGACTTCACCTTTTTTTATTGATTATTGACCTCAGCCTTTGTTGTTGAGTTTTGATGGTTAGAATGCATCCTATGAAGTTTGATAAGTTCCATTCTTGATTGACATTAATTCCAAATATCTATTTTCAGGTGGAAGCGTTGTGCCTAGTGAACTGCATGTCAACACAAGCTGGATGGATCGAGTGGGGTTATCAAAAGCTCAATGCAAGGCATTTGCGATCAAAAGGAATGACGCAGGGAGTAATAGACTACCTCATGTGGCATCATTTTGGAAAGGTTTGGAGAACTCTATAGTCATATCATAAGTCATAACCTAATGTATGGATCACATGCATCAACAGTAATTTCCAATTATATCTCACTTCCTCTGTGGGCCAATTTATTAATTGGCAGGTAATGTTTGAGTGCTTTGCGTTAACCAGGCCCATAATTCTTGAGGGCCAGGGCATACTACAACCTCTCATACTTGAGGTTGTGTGTAGTATTGGATCATTTTCTCTCATTAGTGTACCCAATAAAAAATAAGATTTAATTAACTGTTTATTGTCAGAGATACATTCTGGAGAGTAAGAAAATGAAGAGGACTGATAAGAATAAAATATGTACATGCAATTCTTTTAGTCTTAATTTTGCTCTCTTTGGATGATCTTGAGCCCCACATGATTTAGACTAGCCTCTGATATCGATTGCAAGTGGAAAAAACTATGTATGCTAGTTTAGCAAGATTTTATGCATACTAAACCCTGATTTGGTCCAAATAATTTGAATTGTTGTTATAATTCTTTGGCTAGCGCACTCTGATCTTTTGTTTATGTTAGTATTTTGGTTGATATTTTTCTGCTTGTGTAAATAATTCAAACTTTCTTTTTTTCATTCTTTCTTCAATATTTCAAACTCTTTTCTCCCATGAGAAATGTGGAAGAAATTGTGGGCACAAAAACATTTTTCATTATGAGGGAAATTACTCTCCGAAAGAGAAAATTTATTTAATATTTAGCCACTCTTCTTAGTACTTAACTAAATACTACATATTAAATTTATTTCAAAGAAATCACCCAAAATTTAGTTCTGTATGGACAAAACCAATGGTTAACGTAATTTTCCGATTATAATACGCACCCACTATAAGATGCACCCTCTTTATGGCGAGCAAAGTGTAAGAATTTGCTTATCACCATGTATGATACTCAGTCGGCTTTTAGAGATCGGCATTATACGCCACTATCCGCCGTGCCGGAGAGATCACTGCGCAAGTGGTAATACCAGTAATACTGCCTATGGATGGCTTTTCCCCTTGCTTTTACCCCTTTCGTTTCTCAATGTGACAATCTATTTGTTGTAGGTACTTACTCTTCAAAACTTCCATGCGTGTCTATGGAAATACTTGTCAATAACTGATAGAATTGCTACACTGTCGCTAAAAAGTATCTATGTTTGTATTCAATTCGCCTCACTTGATGTCTGTTCGTTTTGAATTCCGTCCGATTGACTAGCAGAAGAAACGTTACTCTGTAATTTGAAGGTGTTACATTTCTGTGCAATATTTAAAAGAAAAACTCTCCTTAAGAATGTTATATGGCCGCAGAATATGCTCGTATGCGCAAATAAAAAGGCTGGGTGGATGAAAATTCGACCAAAGATTGGCTGCATAATGTGTGGTGCAAAGATGCAGTTTGTAGACGTCATATGTTGGTTCTAGATGCATTTAGATGCCATCAAATGCCATACATCAAGAATATTTTGTACGAGAGTGGCACAGATCTCGTCGTTATTCCTGGAGGTATGGCAAGCCAGTTGCAGGTGATGGATGCCATTTGCAACCGTCCGTTTAAGACACAGTCGCGTAAAAAGTGGGATGAGTCGCTTTATTCCAGACCACATTCTTCGACATCTTCAGAAAAGTCAAAGAAACCGGAGTTATCGCTAATTAGTCAGTGGATTAAAGAGTCCTGGGATACCACCGATTCATCAGTGATTACGCGAGGTTTTAAAAAATGCTGCCTCACGAGTGCAATGCATGCGTCCGACGATGATTTGCTTAGGGATGAAGAATGTGTAGTGAACGATGAGGAGGACAAATATGATGTCCTTGGCGATGCAATATATGCTGCCAGCGAGCAAGATGTCAGTGCTTCGCATGAACCATTCGAATCATGCGAGGATAATGATTTTGAATTCAGAGGATTTAGTGCTAACAGTGTTAAAGACAAGAAGATCTGCGTGTAAATTTTCGTTTTGATAAATAAAGTAAATGATTCATTGCAATGTTTTTATTAAAAATTGTAAAATTGAATATCTATAAGTAAGTTTAGATTACTTTAAATGTGATCTACGACCTGAATAAAAACGCGATAAGTTTGTAACCATCTATAATATGCACCCTACTTTTGTGACGAATTTTTGTGGAAAAAACTGCGTACTATATACGGAAAATTACAGTAACTATAACTATATAACTATATTGTCCTATTTTTAAAGATGGTTTTATCAGTATAGTATGCAAATGACACTATCCAGAAATGAACTTGTACTTGGAAATTAACGTAAGTAACTTAGAAATTTCTTTTTTTAAAACAAATATGTTGCTTTCCTGAAATTTACATGCTTGGTGATATAAATGCTCCAGTGGCTGCATTTTCTATTTAAATTGTAGCTATGTATGTCAAAAATTCTTATTTATGGGCAAGATTTTCACTTATATTGTCAATATATTGCATGAATGTCCTATTCATCATTGCAATTATAAAAAATTTCACTTTAGAAATGATGCATACTACCAGTGCTTTCCAAGTATATGAGTCCATTGTTTTTGTTCGTGTATGTGATGTTGAAAGTGCATGTTTTCTTGCTGATCCTGCAGTTTCTCTAATCAGAGCATATAGTTCTTATAGTGGATAGTAATTAAATTGATGTTTAAAGTATGAAGTATATTTCATAGAGGAATAAACTGAATGTCTTATCCATTTTTCCTGGCTCTCAGACACTCTTGTTGTAGTGATTAAAAATAGTTTTTTTAATCACTACAACATCATAAAAGTTATGAATTAATATCAACACTCTTGTTGACATTCATGCTTCATAGCAGTTAATATGCTTTAGCAATTTAATATCATAGATGGTTTAATCTTGAAAATTGTAATTTTGCAGGCGACAGAAGAGCGCAACCACGATTTGGGTTTAGTGTATAAGGAATATTTTGAGAGGTACATCAATCCAACCAACCTTGCACTATTCATCGATAGCTATATTAGGCGGACAGATCTTAACTTAATCCGCGGTGATGTGGAGTGTTTGGCATCTGGTGGTCAGGGAGCCCGGAGGGACTTGGCATCTTCTCGTACCCTTCGCATGCCCGTCATGAATATTACGGGTGCCCTATCACCTCACGTGGATGACACTGTGACCTTGAATGGCCGTCTTGACCCAACCAATTCTACGTGGATGAAGGTATTTTTTTTGTCAATAGATATTTAATTTTGAAAACATTCTTAGCTGTTTTTTTTACTATATTATGGTAATACCTTCTGTGGTTCTAGAGCTAACAATGACCGTTCAGTGATTGAGTTGCTTTTCCCTCTTTTGATTCATGGATTCATCCAGGAGGAATACATGTATACAGTAACTCCCTGACATACAACCATCTTGACTTTTGACTATCCAAAGTTAGACCAAAATTATTTTGAAAAATGTTTTAGTTCTTCCAAAATTTCCTCTTGAAATGTTACAAAAAAAAAGCTCTCACAAAGTGTGGCCATTGTGAACTGCTGGAATGTGTAATTTAATAATTGTTATTAAGGCTGGTTCACCGCTAAAATCAACTTTAAATGTTAATCACGCATTTGTTTTTAAGTTCTTGGCACCAGTTTACAACTAGCCATCAGCTGAAATGTGTATCAGTAAATGTTAGTTACCTTCGTTTTTCTTCAGTTCAGCCACCATCCATTCATTTGCTAATCCACAGGAGAGCTTGAGCATGGAAAAGTATGAGTTTTATGAGGGCATAATTGTTGCAATAACGTATGCCACTCATTACTATCTTAGCTAGAGGACTTTCAGGAGTGCTGTGAGTCAAAGTGCAACATGGCAGGCAAATAAAAATTGATACACTGTACACGCAGTACCCACCCAGTGAGCATACTGGTGTCAACTGTAAAAATGGAAGTTGGAACTGACTGAATGTCATTTTTGGTTGATGGTTTCATGCAGTTGTAAACACATCCAAGAGATCCTGTGTATTCCACTCCAGGGTGAAGTTTAACCCATTAACATCCATATCTTTTTTCTTTTGAAATTTATCTTCTTTATATTTTTCTGTATTAAATACCTTGCCCAGCTTGTAGGAAAAATAGTTTAGAAAATCTTCTTACAGTATTGAAATAATTATGGAGTATGTTGTTAATGACCCATTGGGCACAGCTTTATGTTTGAGTAGGTAGTCAAAAGTGTTGCTGTGGTTTTTTATTTCTAAAATTTCAAATTTAGCTCAAATTGACAATTTAAATACCGTATTGGCCTGAATATAAGACTGTTATATTTTCCACTTGGAAGAGGTCAAAAATTGCTATCAGTCTTATTTTCGCACCCTATGAAAAAAAAAAATTGGGACGCAACCCACACAACATTGGTGCGTGGTGTAACTACTGGTTCCTCGCAAAGACAATTTCAAACTTGATTACAGCGCAACAATGAACGAAAACATCACATTTAAGCTCGCTAGGCATATCATGATGACTGATGTTTGACAACGTCAGTTTTTTACGAGTAAAAAATCTACATGCTGCTTTCATCCTATATGAGCATTAAAATGTTTTCCCTAAAATGGCATCTCTAGAACCCAACCTGTCTTACATTCGGTGCCGTCTCATATTTGGGCCAGTACGGTATGTATCTAAAATAAATTTGTGCAATTCTTTAAAATTTTCTGAGATGTATATTATTAACACTAATTGATATTCCATATGGCAATACAGAATTTCTAAGTAACTTAGGAAGGAAGACTTGGTTCTTGAATATTTTTGGGCTGTGCAATGTGATCAGGATTTCAGCAATTTTCAAAAAATCAAAAGATTAAATATTGCGTAAATTTTTTGTATAATTTATCGGCAAACAACGCAGCTTCTAGGTTGCCCTGTAATGATTTAGGTGACCGCCTTGCTGAATTCTGGCAGGCATCCTTACTTTTTCAGCGGCACTAATCGGACCGGATAAACCATTAGGAACCCAACCAGGGCTTTTACCCTTGACCAAGGCATTGCTCATAGCCGTGTCAAGCAACCAAAATATGGTGATGAAAAAATCATGCACAATTTTCCCCTTACTGCAAATATGAACTTTAAGATAAGTCAATCCAAGAGACCCACACCCCCATGTTGTGGTATTAATGGTCGATTTAATATGGCAGTGGCACACCTACTTTACTTTTATTTTTAACCAAGTATCAGAAGACTTGGTGGATTGGATTAATCCTGTGAGCATTAGAAATTGCATTAACAATATCATTTTCATTCCATGCCACCACTAATAGGTCCCCCACTTTGTTGACTTATGACGAATTGCTTTTCTTTCACTTTCTGTCATTTCTTTTAACCCAGCAGGGGACAATGATCCATTTGCTTAGGTCCTATAGTGCCTATTCCCAGTATGCCATTTGTTGTCAATGCTGACTGAAGCTTTGCCCTCTTAAAGAAGTTCTCAAAGTAAAAAAAAACTTCACATCTTGAGAATTTTTCACAAGAATATCTAATTTTTTTAGAACAATTGACTCACTGAGGCCGATATCTACAGGTTGGATATCTCCAACCTTCCTTGGTATATATCCACATCAACGCAATACCCTTATTACCCTTATCATTTGGGGGCTATCCTAACTTAAAAATCAAAACATATTGGTTTTCCTCTATTGAACTGTTTTTGCATCCATGACTTTCAATCCGGAATCTTGGACTCATTATTTGATACATGTCTATCATCTGGGGTGTTTGCAAAGAAAGTTGTGTTCAATTAATTAAAAATGGTTGTGCTTTAGCCATTCTATCACCAGTCGCAATCATTTTTGCTTTCATGGAGAAACCTTAATATTACCTCTAAGTGGTGTTTTCTCATGGAATTCACCTGGGAGCAACTGCATATTTCAAAGCTTAAACCTTGGAAACACTTCAATACAAAATACAGTACGACAAAAAATGCAGAGTGGCTTCCAAACTTCAAGTGACAGTGAAGTCAAAATGCCACCTGAGGACATTGCCACCCAATTATTACAGTTTCAAATATTTACAAATTGTATTGGAAGTCAATTTCATGGGTATTTTGGAGAAATGTTGACGGCCCATGCTAAGGACTGTGAATCGATGAAGTTAACAAACAAAGAGGTTTAGAAATCAGAGTGTGATATGCACTAAACTATGTGCATCAGGCACTATCAGCTGACCTGCACTAATAAAGTGTGTATCAAAATACTACAACCTAGATGTTTATTTTGAGTAAAGGACATAGATGGAATAGTAGCGTTCCAGCAGGCGAAACTGTTGTCATCAAAAACAACAACGCGGTGAAATCCCTCGATAAATGCAGCCTACTACAACAGAGCACCGCAGAAGCCTTCGCAGCAACGACATAGATGAAATTTGTTCTTCATTTCAGACATGAATATGGAAACTGATTAGTAAGGCTTAAGTAAATGATGAAAGCTCTCTCTCTCTGAATTGGAAATTAAGTTATCAATGCAGCAGATAAATCACCACAATTGAGAACTTTGTATTGTTTACCATTTATAATGTAGCATGGATATATTTCACATTGTTTGGAAGGATTTCGATTTTGTAGCTTAATACTTCTGTCTTTCCTGTTCCAGATACAAGACTGTGGAATGGTTTTGGAAGAGCAGCCAGGCAAAGTTAGCGAGGCATTTCGGTTGTTCCTTCAAGGCCTGGGTTATGGTAAGTGAGGAGTGATTGGGTGGCAGTGATGGGCAAGAGGAAGACGATGGGTTTGGGAAGAGCTTAAAATCATTTGAAGAAAGAAGGACATTTATTTTGTGAGAATTACTTACCTCTCTAAGAAGTAAAAATGTTAGAATTTTGTGAAGAGAATTGGATTCATCTGCAAGTACACTTGTCGTGATAGTGATATGGTTTTAAGATGTGATCTGAAGAAAATCATGTCTTAGTTGGAAGAAGAGGGATATAGATTAGAAGCAAATTCAGTAAAAATGAAAAAATATTGCCCTTGGAAATTTTGTTGTTAGGTAGAATGTGAGAATTGTCGTTGATTCTGGCAAGTCATGCATTTTGTACAATAGAAATGTAGAAGTACATAATTGATACTCGCAGGTTGTGCTTCAGTCAGTTCTGAGAATCACACCTCAGTTCAATCGTTGGCCCTTAATAAATTGGTGTAATTCAATCTCCTCTGCTAAATCTATGTCTCTCTCACCCCAAAATCTGCACTACTTATTTCCATGGTAGTCCTGCACAGGAAGTTGTTGATGTTGTCTAAATAATGGACATTCATTATTCCTATTACTTCATTGAAAGAGGGGCATTTTTTACTGTGGTAGGAAGGCATCATCAATAACAGTTCACACCTTTGTGCATGCCGATCTCATGTTATTTATGGTCACTGTGTGTTAGTTTATATTTTTAATCTTGCTTAATTTTTTATGTGGTAGTTTAATTGCTTATGCATACACCACTACTTTTATTTGACCTTGTGGTTGTTTAAGGAATTAAATGCTAAGGATATTTCTCCTAACAATGAGGTGACTGCATTTGATGACAGCACCATAATAAAAGTCTTATAACACTTCATAAAGTTATTGTTTCTATGCAATAATTGTTAATTTTATTATGAAGCATAAACTGAGAGACTAAATCTGTGACTAAAGTATTATATAAATTTATATAACATGTTTCCAAGACTTTGGAAACTGCACATGTTTGTTGTCAAATAATTTTGTCTTAATTAATGCGAAAATTACAGTCGATCTCTATCTCAACTGATTGGATTATGTTCATAACTTTATTTTCACTGTTACTCATGTGGGAGAGCGCAATATTGGTATGTATGTCAAATTTCCTTTACTGTCTTCAATTACAAATTCATTCAATAGCGTAGTTTTTTGAGCAAGCCTCTGCAAAAAAAAAGGTGTCCTTAATTCATTGTTTACTTGACGTATGCTGTTCTGTAATGTCAAAGTATTGTTAATCGCCTCGACAGTGTGCTCAGTGAAAATTTGTGGTCAGTTCAGCATTGGGTTTCATCCTAAAGAATAGTACTAGCTTTGTGTGTTCGAGATCCGTGATTACTCATCAATGAGATGCATGGTAATTCAAATTGAATGTCGCAAGATTAATTTTCAGTTAGCAATCAGTCAAGGAATAGGTTGAAGAGATAGTTCTTCCTAGAAATTGGACATTTGGAAGGGAACACAGCTGCATGGAGAATGATGTGATTTAACCTGTTTACGGAGTAATTCAAGTCAAAATCTTGTTGCAATGCGGGCTCAGCTTATGTGTTGCTTATGACATGGCCCACATTACAGTCCCCTAAGATGGGTCCCATTTTGTGCCCCATTGTGATTCATAACTTCAAGAAAGCCTCAATAATGCCATTGCTTGAGCCATGCTTACATTCTACTGCAATGGAGATAAATTCATGAATCTCCTCTAAAGGCACTGCTTTTGCTTTCAAGCCTCTTTGCACCTATCCTTTTCCTCTCTCATTTATTTGTGAATTTGTGTGATATTTTAATGCCATTTACTTCTTTCTGCTGATTTTTGTAATATATATGGATTTTTATTAGTTTTTAACTTAGTGGCTATTAACATTTTGTAACTGCAGCACTAGACCATTAGAAAATTTCTTAAAGTTAACTTGGGTGATAACACTACCACTGCTACCACTGTGAAATAAAACTGAAACATGTGTTAGTAATTATGGGAGACATGAGGTGCCTAATAATACTAATATCTCCCATCATTTTTCTGCTTCTTTAACTATTAGCTATGTCTGAATTGCAAACTTTCTTCTTTTTAAGCTATGAAGCTAAACCGGAAGATATCAACCTCTTCAGCAGAAGGTAAATGTAATTAAAAACATCCTTCTCTGTGTGGACGAGATACTGCCCCATATTATTGGTTGATGTAAGTGTCTGCTTATTTTTTTTAATATTTGCTGTTCTCGTCGGTGTCCTGTGTGGGTGGCATGATATGGTATCTATCTTCTCTTTTTCTTAGCTTTTTCTTTAACATGTTTAACTAAATTTCTGCCTTGTAGCAAAGGGAGGAGGTGCACCCAAAATATACTAGTTTAAATTAATAGTCTCCTCTTTTCAAATTTGTTGCTGTAGAGTAATTGTTTAAGTAAATCCTTTTCCACAAGAACTGATTGTATATCTAGAAGAATCAATGCTGAATTTCCTAAGTTTGCCTTAGGATTGATAAATAGATTATCTAGAATTTCCAGTAGTGACTACATGACTTTCATAAGTTCTCATGATTTCATTGATCATGTTATCTTTTTTGTCATTTATATTTGGATACAGTGATGAATTCGGCTAAACTGTGATGTATTGAATAAGACTAAAGATAGCTCTGAGATCTTATGTACATTTCTACATGGGGTTAATACAGATGATTTGCAGGTTTCTAATAGCTGCTTGTTTAGTATTTGTACCATAATAAAAGACATTATTAAGCTATTTAATTCTCTTTGGTGGTGATAACTTTGGATGGGCAAAAGTGCCTTTGTAATGAGTGTACCTATCCTGATAGAATACGTATTACATCCCCGTAAACACTTGGATTAGCATGATAAATCATTATTATTTATTTCTGTTTGGAGTTACAGAGAAGCTTGTAACTTATAGAATGCCAATCTGGCTATCTTCCTGTCTATCCTTCACTGTCACTTGGCTTCTGAGTGTTAGGCAATCAGAACCACAATGACTTAGCTATCTATAAATTAATCCTTTGGCTGATAAATTTACCAGTGTAAAGCTTACTTGGCTTATTGTAATGTTGGAAAACCATGAACATAATGTGTTTTTACAAATTGAAGATTCAAAAATTTAAAGTCAACCACTTAGAAACATGGAGTTGGAATAGGAATTGATGGAAATTGACTCCTCCCATTCTATTTTTAGCTACATGGAATAAAACGATGCCAACTTGGGAACACTGCCCAGAAGTTGCATTTCACTTTCCTAAATTTTGATTTTTTTAACATATATATTGTATTACATTGATACTGGAAATGTTTAACGACTTCATACACCATTCATTATTCCTGACATTGCTAATTTTTATGCTCTCTAGAAATACCTAACAGTGCAAGATAGCATAGCTGTTGTTGTTGTTCTTTAAGTAATGAGTTTCTGAAGTTATGGCAACTCCCAAGAAGTAACAGTTCAAATTACAATTTTTTTCCACTTAATAATCCCAATTAACTATGTATAGAGTATTAAATTGGCTTAGCAAAAGGTATTAAAAGCTCTCCAAAGTTACACCATTCGGTTGTAATTTTTCAATAATTTAACTAAGGGTCGTTATTTTTATTTTTGTAGTAACCCTCCCTGATTCCGTTCTGTACCTCTCTCGAGAAACCTTGTTTTTATCTGGACCTGAAATTAGTTTCAATCCTTTAAAAGTAAAATTTGATCAATTGCAACTATTTGTTGTGGTACGTAAAGAATTGCTGCCAGAACCCAAAGTCTTGAAGTTCTCATCAGTAATGGTAAGCAATTTTTAAAATGTGTTTTTCTTGATGACCCCTTAGAGTTTATTCATATGATGGCATTTATGTTAATTGTTAATTTGTGTTATTTTCAACTCGATGCCCTGAATGTGTGGAAACCCTCCGACCAATTTTGCCTGGCTCTCTTTTTGTTTTGTGTGACATGACCTCATTGAAATTCTAACGAACTCTTCCTTTAATGCCTGATGTTTGAGTAATATGTGTGTCTTTACGTTAATGCGTGGGAATGGTTTGCTAACAGTGACTGTTTAGAATGTCCAGTTTTTGGTGAAGTAGTAGTTGTGTTGTAGGGTGAATAGGAATTTCCATTCATATTTGTTCGTCTAAGAATTTAGCGATGATTCACATTATTAGTTGATTATTTTCTGTAACCTAACACGTATCATTCTTGTTCTCTGGGATAAAAGAGATACTTGCCAGTTTCGATTGATCAATTCTTGGTCTAAAAGAGCACTGAACACTCAATGGTACATCATGTGTTGGTCAATGATCAGCATTTTAATTGGATAATGATGGACATTTTTCATGTAGACATGATTACCTTGCTTTTTATGTAGCAGACATCACTATCTTGTAGTTTTGGTAGCATGCCTTTAAAGTTATCCTGTTTAATGCCTATTAGGTACTTACTTTTTAGTACTTTGGTAGCATTTTACTTCTTAGCATTTTTAGGAGTTATGACATTGTTTCTTCATCTTTCGAGTTTTGGTCTCATTAGTCTCTTCTTTTTTGTCTTAAATAACCTTTTACAGTATGTATTTTTAATTCCTATTTTTCCTGGGATATTACCATGTTTTGAAATAGTTACTTTAGATTTACCATTGCTTCATTAATTGATTCATTGAGATATTATTTTGTATGAACTATATATTCTGCATTTTTTGCATAATGAAATTTAAATGTGGTTAATTTTGTATCTTCAATACGGTATATACTTGTGTATAATCTGATGTCATATATTGTTCCACCTAAATTTTCTATGCTTAGGAATGCCAAATGATCGAAAACCCTAAGAAAATGAGGATTGATATTTTTCATCTTGGTATTATGTAACTCACAGTCAATGTACATTTACATAACGATCTTATTTTTCAACCTTGTTTGGTATTATTGTTAATGAATGATTATGGCTTTCCAACAAACCCTCTACAAAAGGGTTACAGTAGTTTACACCAATATTTAGAATTTCTTATATTGAGAAAATTATGATGATATTGCATCAACACAACTGGTTTCGCAATTTCACTGGGAAATATATTCACACTCTTCAGACTGCCAATCAACACGACAAAAACATGAAGTCATTAGCCTACTGGGGGTAAGTATGTAACTTATGTAGACCATTTACAAATACTAATTGTCTCCTATGTGGCCTTTATGGCGAGTGTCTATAAAAATCACTTTGACTACATGGCAGCCGCTCCTGTGCTCATCTCACATTTTTTCAACTTTTTTGTGCACTTGAGTATTGTCAAATTTTATATTTCCTTGCTGTGAAAATGTTGGTCTTGTGTGAGGGAGTAACCATTAAATAATTCCCAAACCATGAGTAAAACTAAACGTCACCAGAGGAGGAAGTGTGTGTACCTTATGTGAACTTTTACTCTAATTTTTATGGATTGTCAACAATTTTACGACCAGGTTAGGAATTAGGTACATTTAGTAGACATCCAAAGTTACTTATATAATGGTCAACATTGCTAAAATTGTCAACTGTTGATAAAAATTCTTGTAATTGTTTGTACGTATGACTCGTACAGTATTATTTTTCTGTTGAGCTTTCCAAAATTTCTCATGGTTTGTTTCTCACACTAGATGCACATTTCTACAATGAAGAAATATAAACAATGCCAATACTAACTGTACTAAAAAGTTGTAAAAATGTGAGGTGAGGTCAGCAGCAGTGGTCATATGGTCTAAAATTAGGCTGACAGACTCACCAATGTCCACTTAACCATAAAGATGACAAGTTACATTTGTCAACAGTCAATCAAGTTTCAGATACCCTAGGATATCCAATCCTGTATTTGTTTTGTCATGGAACTCTCTTCTAAAAATGCTACCAGACGTCAGTCACTCTGATTCCATTACAAAAGTGTGAAAAACAGGCCTTCACTACTCCAAAATCATTTAATAAGCTCTGAACATCAGCTCAAGATGGTAAAATAAAATCATCATGCACTCGATCGTAGAACAAGAGAAGAACACATTTGCACTGTTTGTTTAACATATTGTTTTGGTGGATTTGGAGATTGTTATTGCATTGTGGTGAATTCCAATGGCCTAGAAAAGATTTACCACATTTTTTAAAATGTTAAAATTTAAGCTGTCATAAGTTTGTCTTTTGAATATTCCTCGTCCTCTACATCCCCAATTTGTTTACCATATTAAGTCTCAAAAAGTCTGACTATACACAAGTGTGTACAGTATTTAGATTTTACTGTGTAAAAAATATCTGATTTCTGTTTTTATTTTTTGATACTCTTAATATCTCTTTAATGTTTTCTTTAACTTTCAATGAACTTTGTTGATTGGTTTAATTGTATTCTTGCCATTTTGATAGATATTGTATTTCTTAGGGTCATTGCTCAGAATTCTCTGTGGAAATTGGAAGTCATTCGTATATTCTTCTGGAATAGCTGCAATTCTCATTCTTAACTTTTTGCTTTACCTTTAACCTTTTCATGAAATATCAATTTTGAAACAGCTATGAAGTTCATATTCAAAATAATGCATAATCATTATTTACAATCATCCTGATACTTTGATTAATCCATTGTACTAATGTTAACTCTTTGTCATTCCAAATTCACAGCCTGTATTCATTGAAATTAATGTAATCAGAGACTTATTTGGAAATGATATTCATATGTTACATAATTGTCACTTTCATTTTTTATTCTTCAAATACATCATTTATTGAGGAATTTGTTGATATCAGATAGTGTGTGTATATAAATTTTGCTATGTGTTTGATAGCTGTATGTTTTCCATTTTACCATTAACTAAATTATATCTTCTTTGCTATTTAACCCCTTTTTAATGTTAAGTGTTGTAGAAGCTTATGCTCTTTTATTGTAACATTACCAAATGCTCATTTGCTCATTGCTTGCTTGCACCATGATCTATTTCAGTTCTGCCCCTATCTCGGGCTAAATTGTCTGCATACAGACAGGCCTGTTCCCTGGAAGGCCTAGAGACCATATCCAAGTCCCAAGCAACAGAGCAGCCGCAGCCGCAGATCCAGCATCGACCCCACAACCCTCCCTCAGCTCTGCAGGTTGCCCCTTCATCACCCCTGATGGTCCCCGTTGCTACCCCGCCCTCATCTTCTCCACCAAACAGAGATGAGACCACACACTGGCCTAGCACCAACATTCACATAACTGAGAACCCCATTTCCGAAGCTGCTATTTGTTAGGGAGACTGAGGAAAGTGGAAAGAGAAAAAAAATTGTGCGGGAGAGAGAGAGTTGGTAGGAATGACTGGAGGGGGCGTCATGCGAGCAAATTCTAAAGAAATGTTCTTGACCACAAATGGCTGCTGCTGCTGCAAATGGCCTCTGCTACTGGTGCAGAATCAGCTCAAAGAAAACATTTGTTTTTTGGCATACACTGTCTGCCTACCCTAACTCAGATTGGAAACAACCACAGAAGATATCATGTAGCAATGGCTGTATTGAGAATAGCCCTGCTCACTTGAATAGGTTTGGCTAATCTGTGTGCATTTATTCTCCCTTATATCATCGAACGAGTCGTAAAGGAATAAGGAGATTCTAGTGATTGATGATACCAAATAGTTAATACAGAGCTTTTGCTGTGTAGGGAAAAATCCATTGGGACTTGATTTTTACGAAAGCATAATTGAATCCAACGTGGCCTATTTGTTTACTGTGAACTTACAAGGAAAATTTATGAGTTCTCAATGTATCAACAAGAATGCTCCTCACATATATTTATGCCGAATGCAAAGAAACATATTTTGTAGAAAAGAGAACACTAATCGATAGAGCTTGTGCATTTCACAGAGTGGTGGAATGGCAGGTTCATGTAATCTGCTTCTAGTCACATCGAAACAGTGGACTCATTTTTTTATTGCAAGCAACTTTACACTGATGCAACTGTACAACGATTGCTTGAATGCTTATTTACTACAAAATGTACAGTATGTGTCATCTAATTGTACTAGAATTTTCATGCTGGTGTAGACAAATTCCTTAGGTAACACCATCATCAACTTTGAGAAGAGGTGATGATTTACTATTATGTATATGTATATATATTTGCAGTATTTTATTGAAAGACTCTAGACGGTCTCTTAAATTGAGTCTCATAGTTTTTAGAGTAAGTTTTTGTTATTTTTATTACCATAATGAAATGTGCCTGCTACATTGAGTGGCTACTTAGGTGTATTAGAGGTGCTGTCGATTTCAACAGATGCCTAGTTGTTAAAACTTTAGGACTTTTACTTTAAGTTATATTTACCAAAAATTATTTCTCATATAAATTTATACTTGTAAATCCTAAGTGGTACATATTTGATGTAAGTTAAGAATTGGGAAATTACTTTCAAAGCATTTCTTTTTAAATTTGAAACCAATAAACTTTTACTCTTATTTAATGTGTTTGTGTTATTTCTGTGAATGTTTTTTCAACCCATGAGTAAGTGCAATAATTTTCAGTGTTGTAGATATTATTGCCATTTTATTTGATCCCTTATTTTCAGTGAACAATTAACTATATGAGGACTTGTGAATATTTCAATTGGAGACATTCTCTGAATCCCATGAAGTAAAGCTTGGGGGAGGGAGTGTGGAATGGCTTTAGTTGAGCTCGCATGCAAAGTTATTAAATTCAAGACACACTGACTTGGTGTAGATTTAATGGGCTCATCTTTTACCATACTATGTATGGTTTGGTGTGGCTTATTTTTTCATGTATTTTTCATTTCAACATCTTCAATTAATGTATGAGGTGAAGGAAGGATATTTGTAAAAATTCACCACAATTAGCATTTAGAATTCTCACAAAAGCCATAAATACGATGACATTCAAATTTTCCTGATTGGAGGAGAAAAATATCATTTTAGTGGGAAACATGCCAAATTACTGGCCATTAGGGCACTCAATTATGATGGGAGTGCAACTATTTTTCATAAATATTTTTGTGGTGGCTTCTGCCTTGTGCTCCACATATATTGCAATTCAAGGTGCACACTGGCTGTAGTCACGGTTAGCTGATTCCTCCTTCACCATTCATTGCCCTCTGTCTTTTGCTAGAGTTTGGGGAGTGATTTCAATTGAAATATACTTACAGTTCGCTAGTGACACACAAACAGTTACAATCCTCACAAGAGTATGATGATGATAAGAGTGGTGTTGCCTAATTTTGAACTTTGTGGCTAAGATCCAGAATCAACTTTCTTCTCTTGTTTGTTTGAACAGCGAATTCTTACACAATGTGAAGTTCTTGTGCAGTGTACATAATTGGCGTCCCTGGAACTGGAGACTACTCTTTCCCTGAGAATATACTGCCTTTGATTCGTGAAGTGCTGGAAGTGATATATTATTACCAAGTAATCATAAAAAAAGTACAGCGTCTGCAAGTACAAAGGCAACAAGGAATGGGTCGTTTCTACATTATTTTCTGTTCCAGTTCAGTTCAGTTCATAGCCTTGGTTCCGGTCCTTGGCTCCAGATCTAAATTTGGTATTTACATTGCATTGCTCGATTTTCAATGGTGAGAGAAGTTTTTTTGTTCGATTATTGTGCATATCTATTATTTTCCAATATCCACATATAGGATCTTCAAATTTGCTAAATCATGAGGCCTATAACTATGCAATATATCTGAGAAATGTTAGAATCCTGATTTGTAATTCTCTTCATAAGAACCAAGGAAGAAAAGATTGATACAAAAATAGAGCAGTCTGCGATATTTTTTGTAGAAAAATAGACTTGAAAAGTCATGTATTTAATTCTAAATTTTACACTTCTGTGCTTAAAGAAATATGTGCCATTAAATGAATAAATATCCAATTTTTTAGATCAATTTTAGTGAATCATAAAGAAAAAAGTTGCACCATAATTTTTTCGTAGCATTTTTCCGACTCCAAAGTGGAAGCTGTTGGTGAAGATGGACTTTCCTGAGAGCTACAATTAGAGTGGTAGAATGGGGAGTCACAAACAATATCAACATATTTTGTGAAGCATTTCGTTTCCATATAGATTCTGTTGGACCTGCAAGTATTTATTTTATTCATCTTTTGTGCATGTTTTTTGAGGTTCAAAGTATACTCACAAGCACTAATGAAGTATTTCCAAACTCAGAAGGAATTGCAAGGAAACTATTGCACAATCAAAGGTTGACATTATTATACTAATCATCACAGTAATGTTAAAATATCGATAGCATGTCAAATCTTGATATGCTAAGCTAAAGAGAAGCACAAAAGTTGGCAAATAAAAGTGTCAATTCATTTGTCTTGGCATTTGGTCCATTGGGACAGAAAAAATTTAAAATGTGTTAATTTATGTCATATTTGAGGATTTTTCCATATAACCTTGTGTATTAAGAGCCATCTAATCAGAGTTTCATACTTCTATCAATTGAGCATTGTAATCAATCATAAGAACTCCATGTATGCCACGATGCAAGTTTCTACTGGCACTGAATGCAAAAAAAGTTGATAAAATATGCTCAATTTATCATTAAAACCAACTTGTTGACACTTAACAGCTGTATGTGCTACTTCTAAGCAACCTCCAATTGAGCTAGGAACATGATATTTTGCACGAAGAAATCACTTGACGTACAACCTACTTAAGGAAATGTTATACTTTATTCCTCCTGGAAATTGAAAATGACAGACATTTTATAATTGTAATTATAATGTATTTCTAATTCAGCGGTGGGATTTGGAGTACAAGATAGACATATGGAAACATTTCAAAATTTGGGAATTTTTTTCTTTTCACCCCAGAGAAATACAAAATGGTGGATGCTATATCATAATAACTATTATGAATGTCTTGATTTGCACACTGATAGCTTACAGTATGTCATTGCAAGAAAATTTCAGGGAACTAGGAAGGGCTAATATGGTGAGCACAATTTTACATAACATACTTGAAGTTGGAGAAATAATTTTAATCTTCTCTAAAGTTCTTGATGGCTGGCACAATCTTACTTGGATGCTTCCAGTGAAGCTTTAAGTTTTTATGTCTTCCTTACACCTAATGGTGTTTTATCACCAGTATACAACAAAAATACATATTAAGTATTTTACAACCGAAAAGGAAGTGAGTAACAATATAGAGACAGTTGCTTCCAGTCAAAGTAGAGGTAACCTATGTATATATCATTTAAAGGCTAAATAAGGTAGTATTTCATCACATACTAGAGTTGAATGGAATAAAATCAATCATCCTCATTACATACGAATTTCATGAATGTGTGAGAAATTTGAAGCGTCTATGTACCATATTTTACCACGCTTCAATGTAAAGCCTCCACTTTGAGAGAGCAAACAGGTTTCAAACTGGTTTTCCAACCAATTATTTGGGTACCAATTCTTTTGGATCTGTTTCTGAGCTCAAGAACCTGTGGAACCAAGAACCAAAGAACTGAACCGACTCATCCCTAAAAACTATGATAATTTGATATATGTTGACGAGTAAAAAGAATAATTTGGCTGATTGTTTGACTTGCAATCTTAAATGATCTAGGGGAAATAAAAAGGAGAGAAGGAGTTCTTGAAAATCCACAGGTAACTGGTATGCTTAGGCAGTTTTAAATTGGTGGCCAAGACAATATTCTCATAAAAAATGAATTTAAGAGATCTCATTTTAGCAGAGAGAAAAAGCAAGGGACTTATTGCTGTGAATTTTGTCTTGCATCATGGCATTTTGAATTTTGTTACTTTTTAATGGCAAAGGGCCACTGATGCACCAGGGGCACCAAAAAATTATTTGGTGGTTATTACTTGATTAAATGACTATAGGAGAATTGAGAGTACAAGCATATCCATTGCCCTGAAGATGCTGGGCAAGCACTTGGGTATCTAAGCGAGCAGTGGTCTGCAATTGTTTTATGATAATGTAAATTCATTTGAAAAAACTTGATTTGAGGATATTAATGCCCCGTTAGGTAAACCTTTGAGTTATTGGCCATTTGGTGTTTTGAAGAGCATAGTAAGACTGCAGTTGGACTTCATTTACAATTATTATGTCATCATTTCTGTTCCTGTAACTTTCTTGAAATAATCACTACATGTCATCGAGTTCAGTGCGACAAGATTTTACCTAGTGTCTGCTATTACTGAGGACTTCTGTCTCTTTTTCTCGAGGAAATAAAAAACAGTAAAAAAATCATTGCAGTTCTCTCTTTCACAAAAAAAACTTTTTATACATTTTTAGAGATATGTTCTGGCTACTGCAAAAGTATTTATTTGTAATATATGCTACTTGCCTCATCAAGTGGCCCAAACTGACAATGGCAAATGACTAATCCTACTTAACTTCATTTTCATCTTTTGACCCCAACCAATAACTACCAAATGTTTTTTACCAATTTTACCAAATGTATACAAA
The DNA here is from genome assembly GCA_963169105.1 of Ceriagrion tenellum. Lineage (NCBI taxonomy): Eukaryota > Metazoa > Arthropoda > Insecta > Odonata > Coenagrionidae > Ceriagrion > Ceriagrion tenellum. Next base: position 168,223,193 of record OY720632.1, on the reverse strand, counting down.
TATGCACTATTTATGTTAATTTTTCTCCTTGGTTACCATTTTTGTATAGTTTTTCTCAATTGAAATTACGGAAAAACCCAACTTTGGAATATTCCACAAAGTTTATATTTACTCTGGTTAATGGTACTCAAAGTTTTTATTTATTATTAGTTGGTTTCAGCTAACATGTGTCATTCTACATGAAAATTATGACTGCCCAGTGATTCATTATTTCCATAATTAGGTATAGGCTATAAATTCCCTTGAGGATGACATGCATGTTGAAACCCATTTAGAGTTAATAAAAATGATGCGGTGTATTATGAAGTTGAGGGAGAGATTGGAGATGGAGGCAGGAAAAGTTGGGCTAAAAGTGAACTCTGCCAAAACACAGTACTTGTTCTCTTCCAAGAAAAGTGCTACTGTTCGAGATAAATCTATAATATTAAATGGGACTAAGTATGAGAGATGTAACAACTTCAAGTATTTGGGAGTGCTGGTGACAAAAGATAATGAAATACATGAAGAAATAAAAGCCAGGATTGCAGCAGGCAATAGGGCTTATTGAGCTTTATTGAAAGTGCTCAAGTCACGCAACCTCAGTCGGAACTTGAAAACAAGGATTTACCAAACAGTGATTAGACCTGTGGTCATATATGGTTCAGAAACGTGGACCATGACCACGGCAGTAGAAGAGCTACTTAAAAGATGGGAAAGGAAAGTACTAAGAAAGATTTATGGTGCTACAAAGGAAGGTGGAAAGTGGAAAATACGGAGAAACAGAGAACTCGAGGAACTCCACAAACATTCTAACATAGTGAGAGAAATTAAGAGCAATAGATTAAGGTGGTTAGGACATGTCGAGAGAATGCCTGAGGATAGGATGGTGAAAAAGATATTTCGTGGTCATCCTGGTGGTAGAATATTGAGAGGGAGACCCCGTAAAAGATGGTTGGATGATGTAGAGGTTGATCTGAGGAAGATGGGAATGAAAAGATGGAGAACGCATGCTGGGAATCGTGATGTCTGGGCTAACATCGTCGGAGAGGCCAAGGCCCTACAAGGGCTGTAGCGCCGAGGAGTAAGTAAGTATTATGAAGTTGAGCTTTTTCATTCACATATAATGTCCACATAATTATTACAATGGTTCATTTTTATTTCTGGTTAAACAGTTATTTGTGGCCCGGGCAATCACTGTTGCTCACTTTGCCTATAATAGTAATTCTTAGCTTTCTAAAACTTTGAATGCTGAAACTCAACAACATTAAACTCCATCCTGACCTATACAACAAATTGAGTAAATTTTGGAAATAGAAGGGTCATATTCCTGAAAACTATTCACTGCTGTTGCATTGTAGTATGATATGGTTTACTTTACATTACCCCACATGCAACGTGCCTCCCATGTAACTATGGGTGAAAAAAAATCAGACTTTCAACAGTTGCAGCTAGGCTGAAAGTTCTGTTTCCATCAAAGTGGCACTGAGATACTTAGAATAATGGTTTTTAATTATTTTATTATTCCAATAATTTTATTCACTTCAACCTCTATGACTTTTTTTTTGTTCAAGCTTTGAACTGGGAACATCCTAGGCTAGGTATTTACACTTTCACTGAAAATGAATTCCAGATGGGTTGTGCTAAGATTGCCAAATCTTTTTCTATGCCAATTTTTATGTTGCAGTTTTTTATTTTTTATATGTAGTTACATTTATTTATGTATCTAAAGTTTGTTGTTTAAAAAATTTTTATATGCTTGGAAGTATCATAGTAATAATAATGATGAAAATAATGCATTTTGAATGCTTTTAATGCAATGAAAGATGATAGTGAAAATAATGCAATTTGAAGGTTAGGGATATTAAACAATTCTTTTTGTTTTCCTTTTGATAGATCTTGAATCTGTTTCTTCAGAAATAACATCTCCCATACCTGGTCTGTATGTATTGGGGGAGATCTATCTCTCCCTTAGCTGGTCTTCCTGGCAGACGGTGAGCCCAATGGAACTCCTTGCAATACAACCTTGGGGATCCTTGAGTCAACTACCACATGGTCTCTCCAAAAGCATCTTCCCCTCTGCCCCAACATACAATATCTTCCACATTGCACATTTTGATACTGAATTCTTGCACCTTCCACATGGCTAAGGACAACGCTAGGGCCTGGCATCCAAATGTCGATAACAATAGAGAGCCTGATAGTGTTTTAAACAAAAATACATCCATGCAAAGGAACAGTAGGAGTACAGTATAATACAATCAGTGAGTTGTATGGATTTAGAGCATTATGTAAAATTTTACATTAAAAATATTGTAAAATACCAAAAATTCTAAGTAGACTTTTGCTGGTGAAATTAAGAATGCTGAACCCTGGAGTTATGTATGAGGAGTGAAATGCCTCATCAAATGATAAATTAATCCAAGTTAGGACAACTCAGTTGCTTTGGTGATTAATTATCAGGTAAACCCTCTTTAGTGAGAATTGTGTTCTTTGGGTAAGCTGATTTCATCATGAAAATGTGATCAATGGCCCTCTAGAAATGTAGTGGTTAAGTTCCTGACTCTAACATAGAATCATTTTTAACAGAAAGAAGGTTCTGGTAAACTGATAACTCATATTTTATTTCTTACACGACATATTGAGAGCAATTACACAACCTTTGGCTCATTAAGTTGATCCCCTTATTTTTTGGACCACGATTCATCACAACTAATAATAAGTAATCTGTATGCATTGGCTCTTGGATTGATGGGCATTTTTTTACTATGATTTAGACAATTTGTTCACTGATTACAAATTATCTCAATTGAAGACTATAAACTGCAGTAAAATCAGGGCAATATCGGAAATCAGATATTGATGTTGATCTACATCCCCCCTGCACAAAAGAAACAGCTAGCAGACTTTTGTCATGTATAAAGTCCTTATCATTATCATCAGCACCAACTATAGCTTGCTCTTATTTCCCATCACTTGTATCTATTCCTTATCAGTTGGTGTACGATTTATTTCGTAAAAGAAACCCTGGTGAAAATGGGCTGTTCCCTGAAGTGTTCATGAGCTGTGCACTAACCGTGCGCACGCTTCATGAACTTACTGGGCTGTTCAGGAGACATGCAGGAGCTGTGCACTCAGCTCCATCTGCCAAACCATGAACGGTTCATGAACGGCTCTTGAACAGAACATTTCCAGCACACTTCCCGCAGGGTTTACATGAACTGTTTGTGAACGGCTAATGAACAGAACATTTCTGGCACACTTCCTGCACGGTTTACCTGAACAGTTCGTGAACGGCTGATGAACAGAACATTTCTGGCACACTTCCCACACGGTTTACATGAACAGTTAGTGAACGGCTGATGAACAGAACATTTCTGGCACACTACCTGCACGGTTTACATTAATGGTTCATGAACAGCTGTTGATCAGAGCATAATAGTAAGAAAAAAATACTATAGAACTACATAATTTCTATAGCCACTCTTAAGATTGTCTATAGTTACTAAATTTACAGCCTTGTTAGGCATTTCCACTTTTAAATTAAGCCTCTTTAGGCTGAACATTATGGATACCTAATGAATTTAAGACTTTCCCTGCTAATGAACTAATTCTAGTTTTCATGGATTTCACACGGGGGTAAACGACTGAGAACAACTGTTTCAACATCTAACCGACCAATGTTAACTAAAGGTAGTAAGGTTGGGAATTAGTTTCAAGCGATTTTAGTGAAGTGCTCCTTCATTTCTATCCTAAATAAATTGTATGAGTCTACACACATTATCTCTATAAATCTACAACTGCTGCACTTTTAGGTATGAACGCTACACTTGATTTCATATTAAAACAATAACATTTTGTCAGTTGAATTTCAATGGGATGGTGGAAAAAGACCGTGAATAAGATAGAAACAAACAGAATTTCAATTATATACCTTTATTACAGCAACAAGACAAATGTAATGACTGGACCACAATTAATCTCCATAGCATCCAAAAGGCATTTTACATATGAACTCCCTGTTTTTTACATTCATATAAACACACTGACAGTCAATGTCCGTGGCTTCAATGGCCTGCAAAGGACCACGGCCAATAACCTCTCTTATGTGAGTCACCCGCACATTTTCATCACAAAATATAGGCCTCCTATCAATTACAATTTCCTTTGCAAAGATAATAAATTTATTTTCATTTGCCTCATCCACTTATACAACCTTCATTATGTGGAGGTACATTCCCAAGGCAAACACAAAAGAGTAATTAATTTTGCTTCCTTTACAATAATCCTCGGTGCAAAACCTAACTCCTTTGCATATAAATCGGCTGAACACTACACCACCTGATGCAAATAATGCCAGTCTCTTGAGGCAGCCTTGTTCCACCTCATTAAATATGTAGTAGGTACCCCTGCCCACAAGCACTGTTTTGTCAACACGAACAAGAAATTTTAGTTTCTTCCCAATAATTTCCTCAGAAAACTCAATCACATTCTCAGAAGAAGAGTATTTTTCGCACAGTTTAGGGAACCCCTGAAAAGTCAAAAATTTGCTTACAACTTGAGTTGCAGCTTGGGCAGGGCTGTGTAGCTGTTGCAGCAAGTACCTATTCTGGCCCTCAAACGAAAATGTGTTCAGAGTCCATAATGGACCCCAATTTATAACTCCCTTTGACAGGTGAGTCAGCAAATGAACATTGAACACCATCTGCTCTTTGCCAAAGTAACTTGGAATAAAAAGACATACTTAACCAAAAGGTCATGAGCCCTAGACAATTCCTCGTGGCTTACTGACTTCTGGAGACATATCGTGACAGCAGTGGAGAGCATACCCAAATGAGCCAGGTACTCACGCTTAAGTATTCCGTCAAAACATACTATACAATAGAAAATTAGGAAGGAAGGAAATATCTCCACTCGGAAGCTTTCCAAAGGTTCATTTCTTTCAAACCCCTGGGAGTTCTTGTGATGGACTGAGGGGGATGAATAGATGTCAGGTTTGCATCTATAATTGCAATTTTATGCTCCCCTCCAATGTAGTTTTTTTTTCCTACAGAGGTCAAAAGGAGTTCCACATGCCTCCTAATGACCCCCAGCAGAACAAAATGCATATAGTCTGGTGGGAAGCTTACACCCAGGTCTATATGCTTCAACAGCATCAGAGGTGTAGGACCTTTCACCCCTTTCACATTCCTGTTCCTTGGGTCCTTTTCATCCCTCTTTTCAAATGCGGACATCATATCATTAACGATACCATCATGAGTTCTATCAAAGCATCTTACCTCTGACACTGTGTACCGCATTCCCTTCACTGTGTGTTCCGCTTTCTGATAACACACAGTGCAACCATAGTACCCATTGAACTGTGACATATTAAGTATCTTTGCCCTTGCAATAGAGTCCACAGAGACACATAATGGTATGACTTTACTCTTGATTTCCTCACCATTTTGGTTCCATTTGATACCATTAGAAGCAAGATCATTTGCCTCTTCTACAAATGGCTTCAAAAAAATGGACATATTAGGATCTTTGTCTCCAACCCATAACCCAGCCAAGAGAATGTGTTTCGCTCGTTCTTTGGGAGCAAGCTCATTAATTTGAACATAAATTGGCCACATGGTTTTTTTAGACGATTTTCCCATCGGAATGCCATCTGTATTGAAGGAATATGAGAAATTATGTGGTGAGGATAAGATTTCCCCTGGGGCACAATGCTTCTTATACCCTGCACCATCAAATATGTCCTCCAGGGAATCTTCATGCACTTTCGTCCTCTCAAACCTATAATTTAGCCCTGAGGCAAATTTATCATTTTTTAGTAAATCTTGTAGTTGAGCTCTAAGCCCAACACATAAAAAATACGTGGATGCGGAGGCTGTATTGATTGACTTAAGTCTATTGAATTTTTTCAATCTAAATATTTTATGTTTCAAATAACAGAGGTGAGCATGACTCATGGGAGCAGCCAGAAATTTAAAAGAAATTTCATGGCCCTGATGAGAAGGTTGATAATGAACATCTGTACCCTGACTCATCTTCCATCCTCATAGCCGTCTCAAGGTAGATCCTCCCCTTATCGAACATCCCGCCTCCTACCGCCACCCCATGACCTTCTGGCCCCGTTCACACCACTACCCTAATCGCCCATTCCTCGCCCCTCCTCCCTTTCTCGTCAACTCCTTCCCCGCCTCATACAGTCTTGTATATAAGAGATTGAAAAACCGGAAAAAACGAATATGACGCTTAACCGTGGAAAACCGGGTCGTATGTTTTTATTAATCTGTGGTATTGTAAAAGTTACCCATTTAATGATTTACTGAATGATTGTTCCATTGAGTATTAAAGTATGATCGATTTCAGACATGGGAGAGGACTAGGGATGCAATTAACAGATGAAATCTATACAGATGTTTGGGAAAATATCGAGTTTTTATTTGCTAAGCTTTTGATTGAAATCCAGAGATGGGAGGGGGCGTGATATTCGATTAAACAGGTGATGTCTTGCGCAATTTCCGTTGGTGCTTTGATTATCGTCGGCATCATTATTGTTTAACCTTCGAAGGTTGAATAATCGTTGAAGGTTCGAAAGGAGGAGCGAAAAAATTTTAAAAGAGGTTTTATTACCACTTCTAAAAAATAGCCTTTCTCTCTTTCCCCAATACAGATGGTTTGATAGAAATGTTCAGGAACCATAAACCAGTGCAATTAGCATCAAACCCAATAATCATATTTTTTGAGTTTGTTAATTAGGCCGAGGTGATGCTGCGCTCCCTCCAGCCATGTCAATACTAGATAGAACAGTAAATAAAAGGCTCTTGTCCAGACAACATGTCTTGTCGACGTTATGAAGTCTAAGATAGTCGCAGGAGTCGAAGTCATGATAATTCAGTGTGTGCCAATGCGTACCCAAGTCATGAAACTTAGGTCTATAGTGAATGGATATTTCGGAAATGATCGAGAATCCTTCTTTTTATTGCGCTTAATCTTACTGATATGGTATAAATTCCTGCTGGGCACCGGCCCAGCTCTTGTATTTCCTTTCGTTTGTCTTTCGTCTCGAGACGTGATCAACTTAGCACGCCCAATCTTTCAAATTTTACTCTGCAAAGAAAGATACTGCAATCGAATGAAAGAACTCAATTCGTATGCTTATGTAACATTCCCGAGACAAGACCCGAGATATCAAACCTGAGTTTGGAAAACGAGACAGACGAGCCGGACGAGCCTGAATCAAACTCGTCTCGTCACGCAGCATTCGCCAATTTCTTTTACATTTCTTTCAGAATGCGAGCCAGTGCGGAGCGCTGAAAATGTCGGGATGTTTCCAATGCCCTGTCCCTTGTCGAAGTTACCATGGGCATCATAATAAACTTGAACAAAAATATGGAGCAATTCTATACCTTTACTCATTAACATACCTATTATTTACCGTCAAATCCACTTCACACGAACACACAATAGTTTTAACGATAATCCAAAGGTTACGAGCGAAGGAAATTCATAAGGGGTGTTGCAGAATATCTAATACACGGAAAAAATTATTAATAAAAACACTGGAAGAAATGCAACTTTAATCTAGGCATTGATTGTTATCGTCTTGTTTCTTGCACTGCATTTGATTACATTTTTATTATTACTTTTGCAGTCTTTTTTGAAAGACTGTTGCCGATAATATTAAAAAATTTTCTTGTAAGATTTTCAGAAGATGCACCGTTAAAAACAACTCAGGATCCATCAGTGCTCAATACATATATTCACACAATTGACTATATAGCCTTTCAGTTGAGCACTTAAAAATTGTCTCATTAATGCACAACGATGAGGCGTCAAAAAACAAATTGCGTCCCAACACAAACATCCGTCTCAAATTTTGGGGCAACATTTATGCACAAAAATTGGCAACCATTTACTAGATCAGTAATCCTAATATTCGAACAGTATTGCCCAAAAATAATAAAATAAGATTCTCTCTAATAAAACTTAAAAATTATTTACCCAATTAAATACGCCAGAAGAAAATATTCAAAATACATGACAAAAATCAAAATGCTGAGCAATGATTCTTAAGAAATTTTCAATCTACTTCACTGCCTCAGTTCTTGCGTGAATACACGAAGAAATAATAGGCGATGAAAACATAAGGCAATATTAATAATTCAAATTGAACTGGGTTTTAAATAATTTCTTGTAAATCCAAGAAAAAAGTAATTTATAGATTCTTTTTTAAATATGGATCTGCGCTAATTTTTCCAAGTACTCCATTCTTTCTTCACACTATTTAAAAGGAGCATTCAGCAATGCTGAAAAACCAATCTGCAACAAATGGAATTCCATTAATACGCAAAAATAAAAGTTGAACGATTTTGAAAAAGAAAATTGAACGCTGTCTCAAAGTAATGCTGTGGTTCCAGTAATAGTGACGTAAATTCATCCGATGAGGCTGAATTAGCCCAAAAGAGAAGGTTTTACTTACGCTGATCTGCCGGCGTGATCTCGGTAAGACGGATTCATTACATTAGATTTTTCTACTTTCAATGCGGTCACAGAGCCGTTGACATTTTTTTGCATGTTAAGTGCAAGGTATATGTGTGTGGATCACTGTTCATTTTTTTGTGTATCCGTTACATTCTGCACCATTAGATAAATCTTGGACAAAAAGTTTACACCAGGCTTTTAGGGTTCCGTGAATTTCAAAAAATTGCAATGATTCTCTTGAACTATAAACGCATACTTATCAATGCGCATCACTCATCTTTGCCTGAGTCTTCAATTGTTCACGTTTAATTTTGCTGCTGAATTTACCTATTACTACAAAGAAATCGAAGAATATAGCCATCGGCTTTCAGAGGCAAGATTTTTCACGCCACCTAAAGAAAAATCAAAAGCAAGAAAGTCATTCACTCATTCCAAAGAAATATATCAGTTTTCCGCAAATAGCAATAGGTCCCCCAAATAGCATTTCGAATACTAACATTATTTTTCCTCAGACTCTAGCACTTTTATTTTCCTGGAAAAAAATTGAATTGACCGGGATTCGAACTCGGATCTCTCAATTTCAGGTCACGTCTTAACGCGAGGGAAATTCTTTGTATCCGTCCATCATACTGCTTATCATACCGATATATGCATTTCGCATCATTGATTTGTCTAAAAGAGTCATTTTGTTGTCTAAAAAAATATTTCCATTTAAATCAGTGTTTCCCACACATTTTCGAGCCACCTTCCGGCCTTGGTTCAACCAAGACCGGTTTTATTTACCAAACTTCCTCCAGCAGTTGGCTTTAAAACCGTTTACTACACGACCGAATCATGATTTTTAAGCAAAAATATGATTGAATAAATGTTTTCAAAATTTCAAATCGAATTGATAAATTGTTTAATCATCCCAGGACATGCATGTATGGTCATTACCAAGGAGTACCCTGTACTCCTTGATCATTACCCTGCCTCTTGCGCCCTCATGCCGCCCCCTTTTGTTTTATTCCTCCCCCCTCGATGAAAGCCATTGGGCGATATTGTCATCATTTCATCAGGGGACGTATATTTTGGGGACGACTGGATTAAAGTCTTGCCGGGAGGAATGTTTCAATAGAAAGCACAATTTCTGTTTCTAATTAAACGAAGGAATTGATAATTTTCAATATTTCATTTTAAAATATTGCATGATAGGAGCTACCCCACAAGTGCTCTTACTAATTACTCAATAACTATTATGGCCTGATAAAATAAAAGAACGAATTGAGAAAAAAGTAATAGGCAAGGCAAGGGGTGACCCTTAACTACGTACTTATTCCACGAATTACGGACAGCTCAACCATGGAAATAAGTGTAAAAGCCTTCAACAAACTGGTAGAAAAGTGAAATGACATTTTTCAACACTATAAATCTTCCTTATTTTCTGGAACCACCGTCATCCAGGGATTCCCTGCTCGAATAGTCGTTGAAGGCGAAGCATTAAAGGGAAAAATGAGATCGCTCACTCCACACGACATATGACAAAAACCTTCCCTTCAAATGCTTTCCCAAAGCTCCACTATTCCTACGTTCCCGTGGAGTTCATCGCCACCCAAACGAGATTAAAAATGCTTTAAAGGTTTCGTCTCCAAAGGTAAAAATATTAGGCCATGTCAGTTTATCGTCGTTCGCAAGAGGAATATTAGTGAGGAGGAAAGTAATGGAGCCGTGGAATTGGAAGTTCTCGGCACCGAAAGATCGATCACTCTTGGTCATCGACATGATACTCGGGAAATTTGGGAGCGCTGAAGATTAAGCGATCAAATGCTACTAAATGAAAGTCGTATCGGGCTTCAGCTTCGCCAAACAGTTGACTCCTAAGGATGCGGAAGAACCGTACAGCCTTTACAGGAAGATTTTCTTTCTATGTCAGCTAGCCACAGGCACTTGAGCAAGCATTTGTCGTTATCACTTCACTTCTTAGTCAACGAGCTGGCTACGGCCAATTTAAAAATGCATATCCCGATACAAATTCAACTACATCTACATCTACGATATATCGTGCAAGCCACCAATAGGGTGTGTGGTATGGAGTGATTTCACACCAGGCATGCAGCACTCATCCTAGCTCAAATCAGAGTGGAGAGAGATTGGGTTTCACAACAAAATGCTATGCATTAACTGATGGTTATTCCCTTGCCGTATCATAGAGACAACTTACCTCGGCCACAGTTTTATTTTTTATTGATGTTTAATAATTTCAGTGGTTTCTATTTTGTAGGCACGGACCAGAATATTTCATTGCTCATTAGGGCGCATAATCGCAGATAATTGGGACGGACCAGTACAAGCAGTAGTGCAAGATCGTTGTGAAGACGATAAATTAAACTTCTAAGTGTATTCACTATAGTAATATTTAATTTGCCATTATTATAAAATAATATAAAATTAATTATTGTAATAGCCATGCAACAAGGGTCTAATTGCATATTTTGTCACGCATTTCCAGTACTGCTAATCGTACAGCTGATCTACCTAATACAAATAACCTGTAGTTAACCGTAAATTGGGATTTGTTAAAAGACTACTTGGAAAGTGCGACGATTAAGTCAGAGAAATCAGCTACCTCTCCCATGTTATACCCTACTTCGAATACACTGCCAGTGTTTAGGATCCTCATGAGGTAAACTTAAAAACAGAGTTTGAACGCGTGCAGAGAAGATTAGCAAGATAGGTGAAAGACCGTTATGAAAGTCTTGTTAGTGTTACTAACCTCTTGTAACAACTTGGAGTGGAATCGCTTTCAGACCGCAGATTGAAAATTAGACTCCATCATTTATGTAAATTCAATACCAATATATTTTCTGACGAAGTTATCAATATCTTACGAACTCCAACATTCTACGGGAGATCAGATCATGAGAATAAAATAAGGGAAATAGATTGTGGAGCAGATAGGTTTAAAATTTCGTTTTTCCCACGATCTATAAGAGACCATAAAGGCTGCGTTAGGACATTAAAGGAGATTAGTTGACAGGTAGTGCAACTGATTAATTGATGCACTCCCCAATTCATGTTTCTAAATCTGCCGCGTAGTACTAACACCATGTTTTGCATGTTTCCTGCATGACACTTGAATCACGTTTACATATTTGCGTTATTGATTACTTTTGTAGTTTCTGTATAATTTGTAGCAAACCCATAGTGTGGTGCATGTTGGTGAAAGTTCATTTCTACACTGTAGTGCATTTTGGTGATAAGTCACCCCCTACCAAGCACCCTTGAGGTGGTTTGCGGGATAATATGTAGATGTACAACTACTTCTGGTCAGTCCCATTCATCTGCAATCGTGTGCATCAATGATCGCCGTAATGTACCGGCCCGAGCCAACGGAATGAAAACCACCCGCTACATTCGATAAATACCCAACAGGTAATGGCGATCATCATATTACATTATAGAAACAATTATAGAAACACGACATTTTGAAATCCACCAGATCCGAAGAGTTAAAAACTTGATGATCTTTCCAATCTTTCTTTCCTTGTCTTATCGTTGGGCCTCTGGATAAATCAGCGTGCACCGTTACGCATATGATACTCTGGTCTAAGGCGCCATTCATTTATTACGTAAAACGATATTGTACGCTCTTTGACCATCTGTCTACGTAATACAGCGTGCGATTTCATGACCCCTCTTTCTTCCCAATCTCACGACATACAATTTTGGAAGGATGTGCTCAGATTATCTGCTAAGGCCTACCACAGAAAGATAGAGCTCAAAATACTGAAGGTGCGGCGATAGAACCAACGTTCGCTGTCTGTTGACATGAAAATATTCGGTGGCACAGATTGCATCTTCAGATCGCTAAAATTTGTCTCGCAAACAGTTGTATAATAAACTGGAAACTAAAATCACAAGTACTACTTGACGCAAATTTCTAGTTTAACAAAATAGGCCATGTTATGAACAAGACCTGTAATTTTGTTGGATAATATTAGTGCGCTCAACGTAAAATATAAGAACATTTTTGGCCATTCGTAAGAATGATGAAATACCCTGCTGGCCAGTTTTAATGCAACAGGTAAACCCTGAACCAGCAACAGCCGCTGATTGTTTCATTTTTAGTGCTATAATAATTGAATAAATAAGTGCCTTTGTTATAGCCAATGGGTACCCTGAGGCAAACATTGCGCGGCTTCTAGTGCCATAAACTATGTTGTTTCGACCGAAGATAATAAGAATCGCGACACTAACACGACCTCAAGAGTAAATCAAATATTACAGAGGATGAACTCGGACCTCCACAATCCTCTACGTTGGAGTGCAAGAATAACCCAATCCTACTCACACCCAAAAAGTCTCACATAATGCGTGAACATGCAGAAGTCCAAATGCAGAAGTCCAAAGTCCTCCTCGGTTGAAACTGTTCAAATACTCCGTGAAAATAAAATTAATCCATAGGAAGGTAAACATACACAAGAGCGGATGACAGATGAGAGCAAATCCTTACATCGCCGTAAAGAAATGAGGGAAAATGAATTCATTTAAAAACTTTGGAAGAGATGTGTAGTGAAAGAAGTTCTACCGAAATCAAACAAAGAAAAAATCGAAGAGGGAAAGCGATCATGACTGGCGTGGCGGTCAGATGGTGATGGAGACGAAACAACTTTGGGTGAAATGAAGAGGTTAAAAATGAAATGGAGGGATGGCCGTGAACGCTCACGGGCCACGGGCACATAACTTCGCATCGTATCTTAAAGAATATTTTGAGGATAACAGAATGCAAACCCAGGAAACGTAAGCCAGAGCAACCCAATACCTTGCCCATTCAAACGGGGGAATTGACTTCAATGATGAATTGGAACGACGCCTTTCAGGCTTAAGTGAAAGACAGTAGCAGCGACTAAGTTAATATCCAGAAGATACCATTAATACTTTACAACCGAGTTCACCCCTTTGGGCAGTATTAGGTGAAACTTACGAAGTTGCTGTTATTTTCATTCAATATGAAAGGATTCCACTTAGTTGCTCCAAATAACATTTTTTTTCTGGTCTTTATGTCCAAGAATACCCAATTCTACATACGCTAGCGCATTCTATTCCTACGGAACTATATTCATTATCATTCAATTCTAAAAAGCTTACCTTTCATAATAATTTTTGCTATTACGCTTGATTATGTTGCAGTTTGTAAGCATGCGAATTAGACCGAGGGCCATATCATTTAACTTCTTTTTCCGATGTATTTACGAGTGCTAAGTTCTTAAAAGCTGGAAAAGTGCAGAAATTTTCAAACATTTCTTGCGTCGCTATTTGGCAATCAAGCCGTTGACAGAGTTTGATCAGTAACTCATTAAAATGCTCGTTTAATTTGCAATTGGGTAATAACTAGCACCGACTGCATCCGAGTTTATTTTAATTCTCACTTCAATCTCCGATCCTACGCTTTGTAGGGATAGATGTGAAATATATGTTGAATAAATTCGTTCATATAAACCCTTTTTATGATGACTGTAAGTATTACCTTTTTAAAGTTATTTTTATTTTGTATTGATAAGTAAAAAAAAACTATATTCCGTGGCGCAGGCAACCTCTTTGCTCTCAACCTAATCTTATGGTGTATTAAGTGAAAAATTGGTGAAAACCAAACGAAGTGTGTGTGGGATTTATGCGACAGTCGAAACAACGTGCATGTTTTAATTTCAAGTGAGTGTTATACCAGCTGCGTGGTAGTTTTTGCACAGTTCTTATCCTAACATCCTAATTTCTGGTCCATCGTTTGCTCTCCTACGGATGACCCGCCATAGAACCCCTCTTAAATTTCCCGGATTGTCTCCCCTATCCTAATTCGTCCAGAACTCTTTATCCTCTTCATTCCTCTTCCATTCCCCTTGCCCTCCTCAGCATTCCTTCTCCTTTTAATACGTCCTCTATCCATCTCTTATGTCTCCCAAGAACATCCGCCCCCAGCTTCCTCTCCACTCCAGCAATATCCAATACCTCCTCGTTCATCCTTCTCGCCACCCAGCTCTCCGTATCCATCCTTCTCCACACCCACATCTCAAACACTTCAATTCTACGTGCAACTGCAATGACCGAACGACTTGGTCATTTCGACATCATGAATGACATCATCCTCACATCCAAGGATCGCCTCCCGGAAGACATTCGGAGGATTATACCAAAGTGAATGCAGCCTTGGCCGCTCCTACATCGGTCAATCCTCAAGAGAACTGAAATGCCGGCTCCAAGAACACTAGAAGTCCGTGAAAAATCGATAACTCCGCCAGTCGGCGGTCGCAGCACATATGTGGAGTGAGCCCTCTCACAACATTGACTTTAATAATACCGAGTTAATGACAAAAGAAGGCCGCTATTTCCCAAGGATCACACGAGAAAATTTCAACCGAGAGAACGGCTACGCTCTCGCCAACGCGTGGAAACGGGTCCTCAGAGGAATGGACCAATCAGGACACACCTCTACCCGAAGGGACCAAACGGAGTAGCATAAAAAGAAGGGCCAAACTCTGTATCGACACTTCAGCGGACCTGAAGAAGCCAGCTTGCTAAATATTGTCTGTTACAGCATTTATACATACAAGTTCATTGTAGGACAGGGGAAGGAATCGGGAGGGGGAGGGTCGGGGTGGGAATTGGGTGAGGATTGGGATGGCAGGGGTGAGGGCTGGGAAGGGCTGGGAGATGGGAGACAGTTCTGAAGTGGAGGGAGGGGAATTGGGGTCATAGCATGTGTTTTTGGAAAATATTCTGCTGCTATATTCACTGCAGGAGGGTGGCTTGGGTCAAGGAGGGGTGGAAGTTACGCACACCCTTGCACATTACATAAAGTTCGTAAGTTCATTTGTCCTTGAGTCATTAGGGTTTTCAGCGGGATGGAGAATATGGGAGAGTGGGAGGGGAACACTTGCTCGTTGGCTAGGGGAGAGTTATTCGATGAGTGTCGGAGAATCTCTATGGCGTCTAATTTTCTTGCTTTTTCGAGATGGATGGCTTTAGGCAAAAAACTGCTGTGGCGGTTGTTTTCGCTGTTTCTGGTGATTATCAATCTCAAGGGGAGTTAAAAAAGTTATTTTATTCTTCCGTAGTGGATTAATTCCACAGAGTAAAGTCTACAAACATTTCCTTTGTCTCACTTATTTTATCAATTTCCCTCTTACCTTTTCTCCCACCTCCATGTCCACTCTGGCCTCCCGTACCATTCCCTCTGAATAAAATTAAATTTAAAAAATTAAAAAGAAACGGCGATAGTGGGCACCCTTGCCGCATACCCTGTCCTACCACGGCATCTCGGATTCTCCATCGGCAACCTTAACCTGCGCCATCTGTGATGTACGAAGATGGTGAAGTAGACATCTGTTTTCCAATCGACCCCTAATTTCTCCCAGCCCACGTTATGAAACGCCTTCTCTTAATCTATAAAGCGAGCGAAAACATCTTGCCCGTGTTCTAGGTAAGAGAGAACAATAGGCAACGTAGCAAAAGGGATAGGTAGGTGAAACATAGTTAGAATAGTCTGTAGTGCATGATGCATGTAATAACTACCAATAATCCCTTCCTTATTATGTAGATTTTAACCTGTACTATACCGTAGTAACTAATATTCTATTGAAATAACTACTGCAATTACTTGCAATAACTAATAATCTACTGTAGTTACTAATAAACTATGACCCTATTTTCTAGCATGTCTACATTATATATCCTACTTACATGGCAATAGTGCATGTTTGGTGATCTTCACCCCCTGCCACACACCCTCGTGGTGGCTCGCAGGGTATTACGTAGATGTAGATGTAGATGTAGGAATGAACATAAAGTATCGGTATTCGGTACTAACATATATTACCTTTTCTCTGTTTCGGTACTACCGGGTACTATTGGAAATTGGTACTACCGGAAGCGCTAGTACTGTAAGTGCTGATACTCGGACAGTACTCCCAACTCGTGTACAAGCGTACTACTGCTAAAGGAAAATAATTGAATGGTGGTAATGCGTAATACTGGAACATTTTGAAATCATTCACGATTGAAATAAACGAATTTTATCCGGTAGTATTAAAATTGCTCTTCTGACTATTCACTAATTTCTGACTATTTATTAACTTTTATTTACATAAGTCATTTCATTGCTTTAATATTACTCCAAGAATTCACATTGTACACCATGGGTGCATATCCATTGTCCATAAGAAAAAGTATTGCAAGCCTCAAGGTTTAATGACAAGAATCAGTATTCACCTTCTGACTGAAGATTAATTTCTAGAAAAGCACTGTCAGAATAAACGATACGGGTAGTAAATAGCTTCTCAGTTAAGTAGAGCCAGTGTCATATGCTGTTGTAGCTCATGAGCTCCAAAATGAAAATGTCTGGATGTCTGTTTCTAAGTACTAAAAATGAAAACTGGAGGTCTACAGACTTTGGAGCTCATATTCATGTTAATTATAATCAGTTGATTTTTTGGCTATCAAAATGTACTATAGGGCAGAGTTGGGCAATATACACGGAAAACGTATTTTAGATACAAAATACTCACCTCAATGTATTTTAGATACAAAGTACAAGATACTCTGCCAAAATTTCTGAAAAATACAAAATACAAAATAATATTTTCAAAATACATTTGAAAGTATAAAATACATAAACGATATTCCATGCAAGCCACGACGATGGCTCGTGTAAGGGTGCGACTCCACACCAAGCATGCTCAACAAACAAAAGTTACGCTCAATCCACACATCATGACAATGAAATCATGAAGAATCAAAAACAATTAAACCAAGTCCCAATCATGCAGGATTCCATCTCCTCACTATGAAAACATGCCAATAAACTACTAATACTATCAAAGGTTCTGTGCATGCAAAAAAGAAATATGTGGACAAAGATAACTGATATATATTTATCACACAATGGATCAACCGTGCAAGAATAAAAAACATCTACTCTCGATTCTACCCATCCTTGCCACTTCCTCTACTGATCCACTGGATTACTACTATCCCAATTCTGAATTGTATGTGGAAATAATGTCTTCTTGAACCTATCCATTCAGCAATCCATCTCCCCAATTTTATTAGTATGATCGAACCCACCCTCTAGCACCATGAGATGGGAAAAAAGGTAGAGCCAAAACCCGACCAAGGGCAGGAATTTTTTTAGGATGAGAAAGATGAAACCAATGTAACAAAACCGATTTCCGACAATATGTATTCATAAGTGATGTGAAAAGTATTTTAAGTATTTGGAAAATACAAAATACTCGTAAAATGTATTTTCGATTCAAATACAAATTACATCACCTAATATATATTCATAAGTGATGTGAAAAGTATTTCAAGTATTTGGAAAATACAAAATACTCGAAAAATGTATTTTCGATTCAAATACAAATTATATCACCTAAAATGTATTTTCGATACAAAATACAAATGTATCAAAAATACGTATTTAAAATACATTTATTTTCGATATTGTCCAACTCTACTATAGGGTTTATGTATTTTTGCTTTTCAAGTACTGGCTCTATGTATATTGCTTCTATATCCTACCAATGAAGTTTCGTTATGTTTTTGAAGTACTTTATTTAAGCGGATGATTACTTTTTATAGGACTTAAATCGTATTGACTTGCGATTTCCGATGTCCCATGACACATTGGGTCCATGCTTAATCCCTTTCGCGGGCGGCAGATACCGCTTTAGTGAATCATTATTTTCAATAGTATATTATGGAAAGGTAAGCGAGGGCAAATGGTACCAAATATTAAGGGTAGAAGAGGTAAGATATTGATAGAGCAGGAAGATATTCAAGAAAGATGGCGTGAATACGTGGAGGAGCTATATGACAGCGATAGTAGACTGGCTAATTTAGATATAGAGGAGGAGGGAATCCTAGGTTAAGATAACCTTGGGCCAATGATTCTCGACAGTAAAAAAGAGAAAGCATTGAAAGAGAAGAAGGCAAGAAAAGCTGTATGAGTAGACATCATACGTTTGGAGCTGCTAAAGAGTTTAGGAAATAAAGGTAGCCAAGCTTTTTTCGAAATTTTACATCTACGGGTCTACGAGGAAGGAGTATGGCCAGAGAACTTTGTGAAAACAGTCTTGATTTCTATCCCGAAAAAGAAGAATACATCAGAATGCGAGAGCTATAGAACAATCAGTTTGATTTCACACAGCCAAAGTTTTACTTCGAATAACCGATAGAAGGTTGGAGAATAAGGCCAATAACTACTTGGGCGATGACCAGTTTGGGTTCTGGAAGGGAAGGTCCTGTCTTTTTGGCTTTTGGCGCTCTCATATTAATTATGGGGTCAGACTTTTTATTTTCTCAAAATGACACCAAAGTACTTGGTTAACTAAAAAAAGAAATAATGCAGTTAATTAAAATACATGATACATAATCAATACAAAATATATATAACTGTTATGCATAGTTCATTTCTATGAAGTCAGTGTATTAAAAATTTAAGAGTTAAAGTATCATTGATCCCCCTTTTGTTCATATTTAAAGAACATTATACAACCACAATACTGCATTTCTGCCTGATACGTTTTTGGCAGTCTACCAGGTATGAGCCTAAATAAAGAGCCGAGCAATATTGATTAGGCTGCGGTAGGCATACTTAAAATGCCACAAAATACTTTAAATACACATAATTTCATTGTTAAAATTGATCAGAAGAAGGTGGAAAAAAGAAAGAATAAAGAAAATTATCTAACAATAACATTAAAAAAGAACGCATAGCACAATAAAAAATATCGACAGATTTGATTAAAATATACATATATCAATATAATATATAATATCAAACAAATAGTATTTCAGCAATAAATGTAAGTGAATATCGGTAAAGTAAAAACTTCAAAAATATATAAAAATTACCATTTTCTTTAAATAACATTAACAATCACACAGATTAACTGGCTGATATCTCAATGTCAACTAATAAGACATCATGCACCAAATCTCTGATGCAATATGTTTAGCACGTGTTTTATGCATGTACGCGCTGCGTAATAATTGAATTTCATCACATTTTGCAACACTTCACAATACAAACACACCGGGTGTTTTCAATTTAATAATAATAATAATATATTTATTAATGTTCTGTGGCAAAGCCACCTAAGAACAACATTCATTACACAGCGATTTTGATAGTCGCAGAGATAGAGCAAGTAACAAAAATTACAAAAAATACAAAGAAATAACTGTTGAAAAATACACAGAAAGTAACTGTTGGTCAATACACATATCATTACACATTACACATATATCATATTTCTATCAGTTTATAAATACACAAATTACACACAATTTAGGCATGGAAATAGCCGACGGTAGCTGACTATCGAACGCAGCAGCCGGCGATCGCCAGGTTGATAATGAAATGAAAATGCCGAAAGCGGATTTCACTACTCATGTTTTCATGACGTCACGTCGTCAAGTCCAACGAGATCTGTCTTGTTCAAGTCAAAGTACACAAATTGCTTTTCAATTGTTCGCCTCGTCTCGAAGAGGACAGCCGTCTACCGCCGGCAATCGCCGTACATCGAAAGCACCCATTTAATTCATTGGCAAGAATACCTACCGATCTTCGTAATTAAGAACTGTTTACTGGGTCACAAACATTATCCGAGTGGGTCACTAGGTGGCCCGCGGGTCATTGGTTGCCGACCACTGTACTAGAGCGAGATAGGCCCCCGAAAAAGTAGAAAATGAGAGGAGATTCTCTGACATTCAATAATACCTACCTTAACCGGTATAATACTTAAATAAATATTACGACATTATAACGTCTTACCTACAGAACACAATATTTCCTATATCATAAACATAATTTATAGTTATTGAGATTGTGGAAGCTTTTGACCTTTGGCCACTTATCGGCTTTCTATGTCAGGAATAGCATGCTATGCTATTCCTGACATAGAAATAGGGATTTTTCTCCAAAATATGGTGTCATCAACTCATCCGATTTAGCAGTCCAACTATCCCGACTAGTGTTCCCTCCCAAGTGCACCCTTGTCTCTTTCGACGTGACCAACTTGTTTTCCAGTGTACCCACCAAAAAAGCTGTGCAGTTAGCTGAAGAGATTCTTCTACAGAAACGCGTCCCCTCACCGATAGTGCTAGATCTGAACTCTGCTCTTAAAACGTGTCTCTCGCAGAATTATTTCAAATTCAAAGAACAAATATTTGAACAACCAGAAGGGTTGGCTATGGGTTCACCCTTATCCCCATTACTTGCTGACATTTACATGGACAACTTGGAAAATGAACTGTTCTCAACTGTGAACCCTTTGTTAAAAAATGTCTGTGCTTGGTACCGATATGTGGACGATATTTTGTGTATGTGGTCAGCATCTGCGAGGCAACTCGACACATTCTTGCACCTTTTGAGTTCCTTGGACAACGGTATTAAAGTCACAATGGAAAAAGAAAGTAACGGGTCCCTTAATTTTTTCGACTTAACTATTTCCAAGGAAGTGGATAAATTGAACTTTTTCATTTTTAGAAAAGACACTTATACGGACCAAATCATCCACGCTGCATCCAGGCATCATTTTGCACAAAAACTATCTGCCTTCCATTCTATGCTCCACCCTTTGCTCACAATTCCCATGTCCCAAGCCAATATTAAAAAAGAGTTAAAAATTATTAAACAAATAGCTCTTAACAATGGCTACCAAACCCAAATGATTGATAAACTGTATCGGAAGAAAGTGGAAAAAATGGCCATCCAAACCATTTACCGAACCCCCCCCCAAGTGACAGTCCAGATAAATGGAGGAAATTCCTTTACTTAGGAAATTTATCCCTCCTACCCAACAAGTTCCTCCCGAGGCACCATGTTAGAATAGCCTTTTACAGCAACTGTAACCTAAGGAATTTTTTCTCCAAATCCAAGGACATCATCCCGAAGTTGGAAAGGAGTGGTGTGTACAGGCTTAAGTGCGAATGCTCAGCAGCCTATATTCGGTAGACTGGTCGGGAGTTCAAGGAGAGACTAAAAGAACATATTGCTTGTTATAAACATGATCACACTAATTCCAACTTCGCAAAACACCTGTTGGACAAGGGCCACGGAAGTGATTTCTCCCTAGAAATATTGCATTTTGAATGTAAAGGCCCCCGGCTTGACGCTCTCGAGCAAGTGGAAATTTTGAAATCTGTAAATGCCAATTGTGAAATTATTAATGATCTGTTGTATACTTCCCGCTCTCCCCTCCTCAACCTCTCCCTCTACCTTTGCACCCTCGGTTTTCACCTTATTCCTATCCCTTCAATGATTGAAGTTCAATCTTCGCCAACACTTCACCACGGCAGGTAGTCAGCTTGGGAGGCGTTAGCTCTACCTACCTCTCACCCTCCCCCCACATTCCAGACCCTAGGCTTACCCTCTTGGAAAGCCCCCACCCAACCCTACTCAACCACTCCCATCCACCCTCCACCTTCCTCCCCCACACCTACAGCCCCCTCCCCACCCTATCTAGTACCTATATAAGTTGTTGCACCAAGATGTATCTTCACCTGATGATGGCGTTAATCGTCGAAACTATGGTCGCAAGTTATTAAATTCATCGTGAAAAAACAGAGTTTACTCTGTTCTTTCAAAATGTTTAGTAAATTCCATAAAGTATCGCCGGAAACCACCAACTCTAGAAATAGGGAAATTTCAGGAGTCCGCCCACCTGTCAGAGAACTTTATACTTTGCAATTGACACTTACAATTTACACTTTTTCTGGGATTTCTTAGCATGTCCTCAACCTAGATAATATAGACATAATGATGTGTTAATTTATTTGCACATTATTTTCCTTATGGCTCTTTCGGGGAGAAATTAAAGTCTTCTCAAATATTAAATAAATTGTTCAATTTAAAAGTTAAAGCCACAAGAATGCACCTGGATCATTAATAAATCGTTCTGAACCATAATCTGGAGTAAACAAAGATAAAAGTTTCCCTATGAAATATAAACTCATTGTAAAGCTCAAAACGTCAATTACAAGCTTTGTACAAAACTCTGTAAGTATCACTACGTATTTATAATTACAAATAGGTACATAGTTAAAATCTTAAGAATAGAAGGTCATCGAATGCACACTTCAAAGGGAACAGGCCGCCGTCATTCAATTCGTCGGAAGAGTGAATGCAAAGTTATCGCATAGAGTCTTGCCTGATCAGCGATCAGATAAGACTAAGCCTAGAGGCTAATCCAACGCCAGAAATAATTACCCGTCGAGAGGGCGTTGCCACAGCTCTAAATCAATTACTCTCGGGTCGAATGCACCTCGTTAGAATCAGATAAACCTTGATTTATGCAAGTGGTTCCCCGAAAAGGCGCTACTGCAACGTGGAGGGCGGTGCTTTTATCTTGGGCGGGGGTGGCAAACCTATGGCACGCGTGCCCAAAGTGTCACGCGGAGCTGGGAGGGCGCTAAGGGATACCTCTAACTTACTCGATGGGTTGGCACGCGAGTCGAGCGAGTATACTCTTATTTAATAAACTTCGGCACTCTATCGCCGAAAGGTTCGCCACCCCTGATCTAGGGGGTCGAAATGAAACATGGGGGCGGCAGGAGGGCGCTGGAGACAAGCACCTGACCCGATCGTGACCGTACATACACGTCCAGGGATGAATAAAGATGTTATCTTTTGGATTTGAAATGAGTACTAATTTAATATCTCAATATTAATTTGACATGTTCAACGATTTTGTCATGCAGTCCATAATTTTAAAGGTTTCTGGGTGTTTGGTATAGGTTTTTGGCGGTGGCTCGAAAAAGTTCGAGAAACACTGCTCTGAACCAACAAATTCCACCGTCCAACTGCTTCTTCCAATTACTTTTCATCCAACGAAATTCTGTCTCCGTCTATGAAGCATCTATTCTCTGAAATGCTTCTCTAGTGATATAACCTATGTAACATTCCAAATTGATTCGATTCGTTATCGTGGGAAACACGCATACAAAAATATGAGTCACAGCATTAAAGAAACTAGGTTTTTCTGAGCGTATAATAGGAAAGTCCTCTGATAAAAAAAATATAAAAAAGTAAAAGAGAGATGCTACGTCGCTCTGGTTAGGCCACACCTCAAATACGCTGCGAGAATTTGAGGCCCTGGTCATAAAGATTTAACCAAAAAAATTAATAAAATACAAAGAAAAGCTGCATGCTTCATTGATAACTGCTACGAGCGAACATAGTGTTTCAGAACTTTTAGAGGGATTAAGGTGAGAGCCCCTAGAGACTCGGAGGCTACACACTTGACTTAGCTTGGTTGAAAAATTCAGAACTGGTGTGTTTCAGAGCGACACAAAGAATATGACGCCTCACAACGTCTCTAGGTCTGACAGAAGCGACAAAATAAGAGAGATGCATTGACGAACAGATAGGTGCAGAAACTCTTTCTTTCCGCGCACAATAAGCGGCCACAATAAAAACTGAGCTCCACCAAATACACTCCCATAATAGACGTCACCTTTTCAACTTCCAAAACCTTATCCCATACATCTTTACACGGCTTGTGTCCTAGCACCCCCTGCTACACGCCCATGCGGCGGCTCGCAGGGTAGTACGTAGATATAGATGTAGATGAGCCTTTGTTCCCGCATATTCACCTGAGTCTCGGCTTCAGCGATTCTATCGGTCTTTAAAGGGAGGTTCACCAAAAATGCGTGATTTTGAGCAATTTATGTTTATTATATTTTCTTTCGTTTGGCTCGATTTTGTGCCCCCGGTATTTCATATTTATCTACGAAAAAAAGGACTACAAACGAATAAAATGAACTCAAAATATGTATTTTCTAATGGGATGGTAATATGTGGACAGACAGACGAAGAAACTTAGCTTTTTATGTCAATTATTATTTGTTATTATTATTGAAATAACATTCATTTTAAAATATGACATCCCGCTGTAAAGGATTTAGTTATTAAAATTTCAAGAAAAAATGAAACATGTTTTTCGGGCCTTTATTTCAGCCACACTCCATCTTCATAAATCCTACAAATGAGGGTAAAAAGTTTTATTCTTCCGTTCTTCCCTATTCTCATTAAAAACTCTGCAGGTACGTTATCTATTCTCACCGCCTCATTCCTTTTCATGTTCTTTCGATTTCACACTTTTGGGCACCTGGTCTGATTCCATCTCTGTTGATCTCGTCTTCCCTTTCTATCAAATCTACTGGGACTTATTTTCTTACCATAGATCTCTTCAACATATCCCTTCCACCTCTCCTGGATCTCTTTTGGTTCTACGATCAACTTTCCCGTTCTGTCGGTTATTGTTGCCGTTCTCCGTCCCTTACTACCGCCTGTCAGGTCGTTCACTTTCCTGTATAGTGCTTCTATTCTCTCTAATTACCCCAAGATCTACTACTATGGTCTGATAAATGCGACCTTTCTCTCAATTGCATTGAACTGAGCGCCTGACGCTAGTCATACTGCACAGATGATACGATAGAGTGATTACTGTAACTTGGAAAAGGCTACTCCAAATGTATTCCTCGGTTTTGTCTTAAACGAGACTGAGCTGGTGAGGTTCTGACAAAATATTTTCTAGATGCATTTCCGACAAGACTTATTCCATGTAAGAATATGAGCGTCAAGGACTAAAACAGAAACTCTAAATAAATGGGGAACAGGGCACTCCAAACTTCGTTCTTTCCCTGAGACTCACTGGGAATTGTTGGTACCAGGTGGTAAAATAGTTCTCTCATGCCCACATATTGCAATTATTTCAAGTCTATTTAAGGCGAAAAACGCACGTCTCTTACAAGTTTATTTTTTCAAATTCTGTCAAAAATTGCGTTGTTTTTTTAATATCAGCGAGTGAAACAAATCTGGCCTGTAAAAATTTGTGGGCTTCATTTAATCGTGGACTTTTTTTCCCTGTTGAGCATCTTTACAATAGAAGTTTAGACTTTGGTCAAGGCGCTGGGATATATGGCGTAGTGATGGATGTGGCTATTACCGGGCATTCAACGCAATTGAGATGAGGATACCTCTAATGAGCGAAAGCAAGGTATCGCACCCAAGAAACCACGATTGAAAAGTTGATAGCTCTACTCCCCGAGAGTGGCTCACAAAGTGATAATGACGAGCGCAACTGAACTGTTTTTATTGGAACTGAATCATAAATTGGCGTGTGCTTATCCGCTCGGGAAAATAGCATGGCCAAGAATATGGCGTAAGGGAAAATCACGTTGAGACGATGTTCCATGACACATTTTTTCTAGAGGAAGTATCTTGATAACCATCATTCTGAAGCTCGTCTGGTCTTTTGTCGGATAATTACGAGACAAAGCGAGTGAGACGGCGTAATTTTTGATGGGTTCATGAACCAACGTCTTGACTGGAGGGCTCACCTTGAACTACGAGCTCACAACGGCCCTTATCGACATTTGATTCGCTGCTCTTCAGCTTCAATGCAGACCTATTATCTGTCCGAAAA
This sequence comes from Ceriagrion tenellum, assembly GCA_963169105.1. Taxonomy (NCBI): domain Eukaryota; kingdom Metazoa; phylum Arthropoda; class Insecta; order Odonata; family Coenagrionidae; genus Ceriagrion; species Ceriagrion tenellum. The sequence goes on along the minus strand of OY720632.1, from coordinate 168,197,277 downwards.
TGATAGTGACAGCCGATCCTGACCTAACTCTGTATGAAACTAAGAAGCGATTTGTGACTATAAGAAGCCAAATAAGGCCAAGAGGATGATAGCCCCAACTCAGATGAGTCCTCACCGGTGAATCTTATGGAACTAGATCGCCTCCAGTACAAGTGAGTGTGAGATCTCCGATTCGCAGTTGCCGAGGAGGCTGTCTGGCTTTTTTTATAAGTCAAGCTTCGTCAAATTCGCCTTATTTCAAGGCGAGCTCACCCAGTTTCAGAGATATCTTATTGAGAAAAAGGAAATTATCAACCAACCGCGGTTTCATTTTCAACAAAAATTTTACTTCCTCGAGGATAACCTTACTCTCGCCAACAATTAACACGTATAAAAGAAAGGAATTAGTCGATTTTCTGCGATTGTCTCAAAGAAATCTCTCAGACAAAGTTGTCAGTTGTTACTCTCCATCAGAGTAAATCAAGTAATGTGTCAGAAGTTATCCCGAGGACATTGGTTCGAATCCCGCTCAACGGGAAGATTTTTTATTGGAATCCCGAATCCTACTTGTGTTCTATGCAAAAGGAGCGTCATTAGTAGCCGTTATCCACTTCAGTACCTAAAATCTCTCTTTAACCTAAAACGCATATAGCGGTTGAGATTAATTTCAATTGCTTTGCTTAAGGTAGTCCGAGCGATATAGCTCCCTAATCATAATGGAGACCATATTCGATATATACGTTTAAATTTCACCAGCTGTGAGACAAACGAATTAAATATTGCATTATTAATGGTGCAATAATACACTATCATACGACTGAAATTTTAAGTAGTCAAATGAAAATATCTGTATTGGTCTTTAACTTGACTCATTTTTTTCACGCGGTACATTTGAAACTCCATCAAAACGGAGAATTGTGATCCCGAAGAATTTACTGCGGTGACAATAAGAATAATTTTCAAAAAACGTTGAGAAAACACACAAACTACACACTGCTGATTTTTTGACGAGATCTAAGTGTAGGAAATGCCTCATTTTTAATATATACGGTCTTTCTGGAGTGCATACACGTACCATTTCCCATGTGAAAGGGCTGTTATTTCCTGGCAAATATCCCGGAAAGTAATGTGGTAGGGGGTTAAATTTTTTATGTTATTGGAAGGGTGATATATTTTTCTTTAAAATGAGACCAAATTCATTGATTTCTAGGTAAAATGAAATTTCGCTTAGACTACCTTAACTTCCTATAACCATTAAACTGTATTACCAGTTATGGCTTTGGCACCTTTCGTCAAGAGTTGGCCAATGCCGACGACGGGTTTCCTCCACCAACACCCACTCTAGTGCTTAAAAATCTCTTTATCCTAACGCAAATTCTTGAGGTTGTTGTACGCGTAGGAATGTCTTGTAGAAGATCCTTGGGCCGAAAACGAATGGCGAGATTTTACCAGGGAATTGTTCAGAAATTTTAACGACGGTCGTACACGAACTCAGATTTTTTATGCAAATGGTGCGCCAAGAATATACCCAGATGTCGTTTTCTGTCAAACAGCTGTACTGCCATAACCGCCGACGATGCACATTTTATTTTCTGCTGTTTCATTTGAGATCTCCGATGTGATATGTGTGCGAGTGTTCAACAGTATTTTCTGGTATTATTTTGACAAAAATGAATTTTTGCGATGGTGACGACAAAATTGTGATGAATGTAATCATCGTAATTATGGTTGCAGTATCAATAAGTCAAAGTACAGTGTGTCTCACACAAAAGCACTCCTTTCGATAGTTTCTCCCTAGAGATTAATTTCAACAGCTTAGCGGCCGCTTTTGATTAGATAATCCTTGATAATATCCCATTATGTATTTTCAACCCTGCCACTTGGCTCTGTCTGAACCTTTTCTTGTCCCTTTTAATATAGTTTTCATCAGTATTTCTGGCAGTTTTGCTGATTTACTCAAAACAAGTTATTTGGTTCCTATTGATAATAATATGATAAGTATGATATCACTAATTAGCATCAAAATGTATTACAATCTGTCATAGCCAAACGAATAGAACGTGCTGTAATCAAATAGCTTTGAGGAAGGTCACCAAACTGCTTCCATTAGCATTAACTTTACAAGAGCTTTTGATTTGGCGAACCACGACTATCTACGGAGCGATAAAAAATTGTTGGTATTCTTGGTGTTATGCACAAAGGCTTACAGAGTTAACTGTATTATCGTTACCGGTTAGCAAAATTTAAATCTACCGCACCTCATGTTTCAATGTGAGCTGCATCCAACTATGGTAACATCTTCGACCGTAACAATTTTTGAAGCATATTAATGACTTACAGAGTGAACTGTATGATCGTTACCGGCTAGCTAAATTTAAGTCTACCACACCTCGGGTTTCAATGTGAGCTGCGTCCAACTTTGGTCACATCTTCGACCGTAACAATTTTTTATGTATATTAATGACTTAGGCTACGAGATATCCCTCATGCTGATACGATGAGTGTCTCTCCCTAACCTCATTGATAAATATTCCAGTTTGAGAATGCGTCCAACTCATCTTTGAAAGAATATAACACGTCCAGAGCTTTAAGATCACGTCGACCACAACCGCTTAATTAACGAATATCATAATTATCTAAACTACACCGCCTAAATTTAACTAGTGCCACAATGACAGAAATAAAGTGATCGCTTGAGACAAGGTACCAACATTACGAATACTACATGTCCGCATCACTACCGTCACTTGTCATGCGCAGAGTGCTGCGAAGTAAATCCTTAACAGTTCCATACAAGAAAATACTGCATGGTATAATTTCTGGTATAAGATATTGTGCCGAAGCCTCGTACACGACACAATACGCGCACTGAGCCAATTCCTGAGAAAGAAATTTCACCATGTAGCGTGGCCAAAAGGGTGGCAAATTAAATCAGTTTCCGGTCACCACCCAAATAACAAACCGGTAACAAACAAATATCAGGTTAGAGGGAACCACAAAATTTCTTTTGAAATTAAACGAGAAAAGTTGTTTTCACCGCCATAATGAAAAAATACACTTATGACCTACATTACACGGGAGAGTACTTGCACAGAGACAAAAAATATTACCATTCTCTCTTTCACTTTTCAGCTCTATCCTGTCTTGGTCTATGCTCGATACGCACGGGCGCATCGTTACGATACACGTCAATGCGAAATCGTCGACCTTCTTAATAATACTCCATTCATCTGCCTTGCCACACCTTGCACATACATACCTATTGCATATTAAAAACTGGGAAGAGAAAATAAAAAGGAGAAAAGGCAGTTGCGTCATGGAATTGCGGCGACACTAGTAACGCCAGTCACGCCACTATCATGGTTAGAATGAAAGTAGATATAATTCTCTGAAATGAGTCATGATTAACGGGAAAAAACGATCAATTTGCAATTCGATTTCAAATCGAAGAAATGTAGACAGTGGTATCGGAAGCCATCAGAGAACGGAAAGGCAGATGAAAGGACGGAAGGTGTGAATCGAATGAATACGTATTGCGGGGTCTGTGGCGGAAAGAATCATTTCCATAATTTGAGTCGGCAGTTTGGTAATCGGCCGTTCAGAACGTCTGCTTTAAGAGCTGATGGACATTCATAGGAGACTGAAAATCCCATGATTCGCCTTTACCCTAATAAAAGACATAACCTTGGACTTATCAATTATTTGTGGAAAGAAAGAGAACTTCAATTTAAAAGAATGAGGAAGTGTACTTTCTTGCATACATATACGATTCCACGATATGTCCACTTCATACACCTCCTCCAGCGATAGATCTACATGTATATGTGAAACGACCCAGGCCAACTATTCTCGCTGGGCAAGTAGACACCGAAATTTCCGAGCGTCAGGTGCAATTATTACTGTTACCACTGGTCCTTCACCATACCCTGCTTATTGTATTCTTACAGCCATCAGTCTTGATGGTGAGTTTTGTCTCTCCGATAGTGGGAAAAGAGGGAAAACGAACCTCATCGCCTGACATTCAATCTGTCGACTATCATTTTAATAAAAATTTGACGCTCTGTGCAGTGCATTTTTCTATCGCAAGCCCTATCATAATGTGTAAAGTTTGGATGCTGTATATCAAAATATTAATGGCTTGTAATGCACCAATAGTAGCCATGTTTCGCAGCGAAGTAATTCACTATTTCAAATGAGAGACTATATAATTACCTCAAGGCCATTCTTTACACTGACTAACAAGAGTTTTATCAGCCTAATTGTTAATTAACTGATCAATTAAGAATGAGAATGTTAATGAACATAATGTAGAAAAAATAACTAAATTTATATGAAGATAATTAATGAAGCTCTTTATAAATATCTTAAAAGCTTAACTTAATATTAAATAATAAAACATTGGAAATCCCACTACCCTTTCGTCCCCACCAGAGGCGCCCTCAGGAAGCCAGAGAAGCCCTCTGGCGGTGTTTTATTGAGCTATGTTTCAAGAAATTTGTTCATTACCATATCCTTTACTAAAATGAAACAAAAAATTGTTATCTATGGTCAATAAAAAAGCCTCAATGGATAACAAGCAAATGCTCTAAGGGTGATTACTTTCCAATCAAAAAATGGGGGGCGCCATTCCTTCCGTTTTACCAGGGGCGCAGGAAATCCTAGAACTGCTTTTATATAGACTTTATGAGGCTTAAGCTCTATAAAATCGGTAAACTCTCGCAACTGAGAATTTCATTTACTAAGTACCGCATTCCTGAGATTGGGATCATGTTGCTGCACGAATTATACCACTTTTCTCACCATACTGCACCAATGGCGCTGTCATTCGCCGCGATCTAATCGCTTTCACATTTTTTTGCTGTCACTGCGGCTTGAGCGATAGAATTGTGGAGATAAATTACTTTCCAAGTGTTTGAACATTCGAAAAATCACGGAAATGACTATCTTGCCGTGAAGGAGACGTTGCATCTAGTAAATACCGAAATTTACGTCATGTAGCCTCAATACATTGTGTAAGATATCAGAAAAGCTTTTCACCAGAGATTTTAAAAATTATCACCTTATCTATATGCACAAAAGCACATTAGAGCCTGTATCAGAGCAGCACTACATCAAAAAGTCACAACATGCAGTGCTTCATAAAGCCGAGCATTTAAATAGTCATTTGAGATAATAACTGATATCATGCGCTGTCAAATATTTTGAAACCCATACATGCCTGGGGACATCCTAAATGTGGCTTCAAACATTTATAGCTCTTCAATACGACGAATGAACCCAATCATCTCACCTCTAACTCTATGCATTGCGACGAACTTCTGTCAATTTCACATTCATTTCAAGCTACGGCTCAATTTAAATAAAACCATTATGTGTCCGCAAGGAGTGGATCAAACTGGATATTGGCTACAGGGAATCGAATAAAAATTATATGGGAATGGCAAGAGAAATATACATTAAGTATTTGGTAGCAAACAGTAAAATGGACCTTCAATGACACACTGGACTCTTGAATAATAGTAAATTAAATCCAAAGGGAATAATCAACAAACCAGCTATTTAGACTGCTTTCCTACCATCATTTAGAAATGCTAATGCGTCAATCAACCGTGGTCCACTCACGCAAACAACCACACACGCAAATCAATCATGGTCCACTCCTCCCCATCCGCTGTGACTGCCCATGACATGCTCAGATCAGAAATTCTCCCGGAAATGAATTCTGGGACTGGATTTTCAACTCCAGTGACGATAATGACCTGGTTAAAATTTTTGAGCCAAGACGTATCAAATTGGCTGTATCCTGCTCCTGACCGCGAAAAATTTCGCGTAACAAAATTTCTGCTTAAAAAACCAAGTCACCCCTAGGCTAGCTTTGTTGAACACTTCTAATGACGTGATGCGCTGACACATAATTTGAAACTCAACCATCCCTAAGGACATCCTAAATGTGGCTTCAAAATATTGATAGCTCTTCAAGACGACCAATGAACCCTGACATCTCACCTCTAACTCCATGCATTTCGACGAATTTCTGTCACTTTCACCTTCATTTCAAGCTACGGCTCAATTAAAATAAATTGATTAGGTGTTAAAATTATGCTCGGAGTGGGTCAAACTGGATAGTGGCGACAGAGGATCGAATAAAAATTAGATGGAAATTGCAAGAGAAATATACACTATTTGGAATAGTTTTAAGTAATGTTACCGGCACATTTCAGCAAAGCGAGGAGATTTTTTGTAACCCATCTGCACGTATTTCGGACTGAGGTCTGATGACCGACCGGTGGAGTCATGCGTCAAATAAGGACCATATAAATCCCGAGTTTACGAAACTTATCTCGTTACTACTGTCTTTGAACTGGAAATTGAATCGTCACCATAATATCAGGTGGAAATCAAGGTCTAGGCCTAGGCCTGGGTCTTCATTGAGGTAGTGAAATAACCAAGGAGGAAGGGAGGAGATACATGGTAGCCCTAAGATTGCTCTGGATTCATGTGAAAGTCGGTATTTGTAGTCTCAAATGCGGGGTTATTTGCTCCAGTCTAAAGAGAGACAGAGATCATGATGAATGAGTTCTTGGAGAAAAAGAGGTCATGAATGACTGTGATCCCGGAGAAATAAAAACAGTATTAGGTAACGAGAATGAGAGGGTAGATGAAGCCACCTTTGTTAATATTTGGAATATTTTATATATATATATATATAATATAAATCTTCGTCACAGGGTGATATATATATATATATATATATATATATATATATATATATATATATATATATATATATATATATATATAATCGTTCGTTCATTCACTCAGACCGCTCAGCGGCAAATACTCACATAAATGTTCATACAGAAAGGTAGAAAGAAAGTGGATAGGAACACATCAAATTTACAAAGACAATGGTGGTTTCTTTCTACCTTTCTGTATGAACATTTATGTGTGTATATATATAACTACACTTAGGATCACTCGTGTGACGAATATATAAATTTTGCCACAGGAAGGCAGACGATAAAAACAGAGAAACACAAAAATATGAACACACTTACAGAGAGTTTCTTGATATTTCGGTGCTACTAGCACCTTGGTCGCATATATATACGAAACCATATAACAAATAATTTGAAAAGCTAGAGAAAATAATTATTAAATGAGTTGACAAAGTGTGATGAACATGGGATGGTTAATGAAACAGAAACCATTGGAATTAAGGGGTCATAGTTCTACCCATAAATGATAGAAAATTGACATCTAAAACCTAGGCGAATCCTCGAAGATAAAATTCTTTTCTATTTAAAGATGAACAGCGGAAAATAATAAATTAGAGAGTTACAGAACTACTAGCATTTATAATATACCGGTAATAATGGTAACGTATTCGTCACAAGAATGCGGAAGGTATCACCTGACAGAATCCGAAGAATGTAACGATTTATGTAAGGGAATGCGAAGAACATTTGTTTCCGTTGGAATCAGCGCTTTAAATATTTATGGATAAGGGATAGAAAGTATAAGTATTTAGATAAAATGCTTGGCAGGGTAGGCAGGAAATATGCGGAAGATTGCGAATGAAACTTGAACGTGCGAGTTATAATTAGAAAACGTTGTAAAAGAAGAGGGTTCAAAGAATGTCGCCCGGACATTTTGGTAACTTTATAGATGTCAGAGAAACATGCAAAATAGATAGGAATGGTTTAATAATTGGATATTATCATTATTAGATTCAACTGCCATCATTCTAAACGTTAACGGTGAGTCTCAGACCCAGCACAGAATGTGAGTCCAGTGCATTTAAAATTTTCTTGGTTAGCTTATGTAAGGTTAGCAAATGGAATTGTTATTTTTAATCAAGAGTGCTTTAATATGGCTATTTGCCAGGAGGTGACAATTGAAGATGTTTTAATGTTCAATCACAGACAGAAACCAACACAGAATGTGAGTCCACAGCATTTAAAATTTGCTTGGTTAGCTTATGTAAGGTTAGCAAATGGAATTGTTATTTTTAATCAAGAGTGCTTTAAGATGGCTATTTGCCAGGAGGTGACAATTGAGGATGATTTAATGTTCAATCACCAACAAAATAAATATAAGAAATCAATAATATTTTTAAAAAATCAATCAATCCAATATAAATTTTTGGTACCTTTTCTTAAAAAAACATTAATATTGTCTGGCAAGGGCTCAAACAAATCTGCTGGAAGACTGTTCCAATATGCTATAGTCCTGTTGAGGAATGAACATTTTTTTACATCAGTCCTTTTCGACCGACATTTCGTCTTGTATTGGTGATCATTTTTCTTTATGTAATGTAATTTATTTGCACCTCTTTATGTGCGTCTCAGACTAATGACGCTACAATTTGATCAGAGTCTCATATGCCGTTTCCTCAGTAGTTCATTGCTCTTCTTGAGATTTCTCTTCACACGATGTATAATACCTGTTTCAGAGTGACAGAGAGAAGATTATCCTGACGCCTCACCTAGGTTCGATCTCTAGGTCCGATCTCTAGGTCCGACAGAAGCAATAATATAATAGAGGCACAAGGCCGAACAGATAGGTATAGGAATTTTTCGGCTCTGAGGTGGTAAGTTTTTTTGGACAGGAGTATACAAAAACTCGTTCTTTTCGCGAACAATAAGCAACCACAATGAAAACTAAGCTCAACTAAATAAACTCCCATTATACACGTCACTTTTTCACCTCCCAAAACCTTACATATTTACACGGCTGGTGCTCTAACACCCTCAGCCACACGCCCAAGTGGCGGCTCGCAAGGTATTATGTCGATGTAGAATGTAATTTTTTGAATGATTTTTGATTACGTGTTAAATATTTGCCTTCCAATCTAAATCTTTGATTAAATACACACCTAAGAATTTGCTCCGATCAATTTTAGGAATAGTTTTCCAGAAAATGGTCTATCTCAGCTGAATTTCAATTCTCACTAAGAGTAATAATTTTACTTTTTCATGCATTTATATCCATTCCATTATTTTATACCCAATCTGCCACTTTATTTAGACCGTTTTGTAGGGCTTAAATACTACTCAATCATTTTACTTACCCTGCCTACCATTGCATGTTTCACTTACTCATCTGTAAAGTTGCCGGTTGAAGATCGACAAATCAAAAGCCACAGCAGAAGTGCTTGACGCAGAAATAATAAAATCTTTGAAAAATGTAAGAAAAAAAGTAATAATTGGAGAAGTAGGTATTATTATACTGCTAATTGTGACGGTATAAAACTACCTATGAGAATTAACAAAAATGGCGGCTGATAGCTCAGCAGTACTCAAAATTTTCTGAACTGTAACTTTTTTGGCCTCACATTTAATTAAGTTTCGCCCCTCATATTAAGAAATGCTTTTTATGTACATGGTTGCCGTTATTTTGGATTCGATTCCACTATTTTAAACTGTTTCCGCCATTCACCACCAAACTAGTGTATTTTATAGTACGTATGGTCTATGTTGAGAATCGCTGGGAAAATGAAGTTCCTATATTATTGGCCGAACAAAACATCGAGCGTGTGCTTTGAGAAAGGTCGTTGACGCTATAAAAAGCTCGTAAAAATGTATGCCTGGTGTAAATAATTGATAAAATCTACTCTTTCCCACTAATGAATGAAAAGAAAGCTTCCTCCAAACAGTAAATTAAAATGAAATTTCACAGAAAATAAAAACAATTCGCCTTGACCGGGACTTGAAATTGGATCCCACAATTACGCGCCAGGTACTATGGCCAGGTTCCCTGAGCCGAGCCAAGAGTTCAAGACTGCCGGGCATACGATGTAATTAGTCATTATAGGCGTGCGCCGGGCGCCACAGTTCGCGAGTCCATGAGGGTGACTCCACATATTTTATACCATGGCGAGTCCCGCTAACCTTAAAATATGCCGGTGCATAAATGTCTGCTCAACACACAAGGTTCGTATTTAGGTATATTATTTGCCTGAGAAGTGTTTATGGGAAAACAACACAGGAGATATAAGGTGGGAGAAGTATGGGTCATGAAACGGAATAACATAGGACGCTCAGAATTGGACAGGTATGAAGGACCGAGCTTATTCGGTTGGCCATACGGAGGGAGCGATTATGAAAAGAACCGTAAATGTAAATTAAGTTGAATTAAACTGTTAAGAAAATATAAAGCTGCCAAGTGATTTCCTCAATATTTCAGAGAAAATGAACTCCACTAAAATTCTATCGCTAAAATTCGACTGAGAACTAAGGAAATCTTGGAAGTAAGAAAGCCTTTATGAAGCCATGAATGTATGTGACCGATGCGGAAGACGCAAGCATAAAAGAAAATGTGGAAGGTATCGGAGGAATCGGCGAATAAATTTTAAAATGACCATTAATCAAACTTTTTGTCCCTTAGAGCCTAATGAAAGGATAGGAATGTAGAGTATGCATGACTGCGCGTGGTAAGTATTTTAGGGAATAAGGGCCAAAACAGGAAACATTTACTCCCTCAGAAATCCAATGAGGACATTGCTTTCGTATTTACTTCGTAGCTGTTGAAACTCGGGTCATTTGAATGTCTGTTGGGTGTCACCCACTAAAATTTTCCGCCCGACTTTTCGTCCTTTCACCTGTCTCTACACGCAGGTCATCCACCTGGATTTTTTCTCCCGTCTGCACCCTAATTTTTCACCCGTCCTTTCGGCTCGCCCTACGACTTTTTAACTTGTCTTACCTCTCAATCTAATGTTTCGAGTGGATTTTAGGGTGGTGATATTTTTTTCATCAAGACAGGCATACTGGATTACTTTCTGCATGAAAAAAATTGCGCATATTAAGTGCCTGAAGATAAAGAACCTTGAATAATTTTACAGTTTGATGATTTCTAAAGTAAATATGAAGCATATAAAGCACGTGTTTCCTAGTTCTCTTTATTATAATTCAAAAATCCATTTCGATCGCCCTTCCCCAAAAACCGCCCTTCCTTCTGTCGCCACCATAAGCATTCCAACACCCCTTAATACCTGCTCCATGCGCATGCACCACCACCTTTTAATGTACCCCGGTGACTTTTTAACCGCCACCTGCTATCCAATAAACATCATCTGTTGCCCTCCGCACTATAGCGGGCGGCGATTTTTTTTTCCAAAATGTGACTGACATTCGAATTCATATGTTGCCAATGATCTATTTAATGAGAAAACACGTATTTTCCAGTTTTTCACTTGAGTGACGCACCGAAGCTAAGCACCAGAGGTCTACGATAATCTGGTTCATGATACCACACTCCTCCACGCATCGGCATCTTCAAAAACTCGGATGGTAATAATAAATTTATTAACCTCAATGGGAGATTCAATATCCAAGGGTTTTTTTCATGATGCAATATGCAGCATACATTCATAATGTATTTTGCAGCATGAGAACAGCTGGTCCAGGTAGACACGATATTTTTATTTTTTCTTCTTCTTCATGGCGTACACTATTCAGTGCGTTGGCTACTCAAGCATCGCTCTCTTGACTGTTGAAACAGGTCCCCAGTATCTCTAACCGCGGTCCACTCTTTGATCCTTTGTGTCCATGAACTTTTTCTTCTCCCTCTTGGGCGCTTCCCTTCAACTCTCCCTTCCAAGATCAGACTGAGGATTTCGTACTTTTTTTCCTCTCAGGATTTGCCCAAGATATGATATTTTCCTCTTCTCAATTAACTTCCTCAGCGAACTATCAAGGCCTGCTCTTCGCAGGACCTCGGTGTTTGAAACTCTTTTAATCCATAAAATTTTGAGAAGCCGTCTGAAGAACCAAATTTCAGTTGCTTCCTGTCTTTTCATTGATGTTTTCTTAATCTTCCAAGTTTCCACTCCATACAATAAGACTGGTTTTATGTAGTACTGCACCACTTTTATTCTAAGAGCCAAGGGAATGTCTTTATGGGTCAATATATTATTTAGCCGCCGGAATGTTGTTTTTGCTGTACCGCATCGAATTTTGATTTCTCGGTCACAATCAAGTGAAGAATTAATCATTGAGCCAAGATACTTGAGTTCTGAAACTTTTTTAATTTCGTTCTGATCAATACTGAGTTTTTCATTCTAGTTTGGTGCTCTGCATACCCACATCCATTTCGTTTTTCGATGTTAATCCGGATACCAAATGTAAGCCCTGCCCTATGGATACTGTCTAGTATTTTCTGGAGGTCGTTCACGCTTGATTTTTACAATAAGCTTTTGATAAAGTTCCACTATCAAAGTAACTTGTTAAGCTGAAATTCTATTGAACACCTCGTGGCATTATATTTTGGATTAAGGTTATCTTAGACAACCGCGAAGAGAGGGTGGTTCTAAATGGCTTTAGTTCAGATACAGTGAAAGTAATATCGAGTGTACCCCAGGGAACTGTCATTGGTCCCTTATCATTCCTATTGTATATTAATGATATCACCACCTTCATTACGAACAAAATTCGCCTTTTCACAGACGACGCAGTATAGTACAGGGGTATTAACACCGAGTATGACAGAATTGCGTTGAAAAAAGACCCAGATTCTATAAAAGAATGGTGAATAATTGGTAGAGTTATATTTTTAAAAGTGCGTTTTAATGATTTTTTGGAAGAAGAAAAACTTGCCCCACGAAACGTATACCATTTATCCAACCGAACTATCCAATGAAGACTCAGCTAAGTACTTAGGTGTGACCCTTACTAAGGACTTGTCCTGGGGGAAGCACATACTGGAAATTTGCGGACAGGCCAATCGTAAAATGGGATTTATTAAAAGAATACTGAGAAAATGTGACGATAAAGTAAAGCGAGGCGATGTTATTTTTCTCTCGTGAGACCTCACTGTAGTACGCCGCTAGTATGTGGGACCCCTACAAAGTAGGACTAGTTTCAGATTTAGGTCGAACACAGCGAATGTCTGCAAGATTCGTTAAAAATGGTTACGATAAACTGAGCAATGTTACTGAGTTGTTGAAGGAATTCGGGTGGGAACCTCTATCTGATCGAAGGGATGAATATAGTTTATATCATTTACGAACATTTGATGCAGACTTTTTTCTTGGATGTTCAACATATTTGCTAGAGCCAAACTATTTTCGTAGAAACGATCTCAAGAATAAAATGAAGGAAATATATAGCATAAGTGCTGCATGTAGAATGGTATTTTTTCCACGAACAATAAGAGACCATAATAATTGCGATATAGCAGATATATGATATTTTGACCCTCACTAGATAAAGTAGGTTTTGTACTTGCGCTAAAAATCTTAGCATCATAATTAGCTACTAATCTCGCAAGCAATTTCCGGCATGATTTAGCTTTTGCTTGCTATAGTACCTTGATTCATCAGTCGCATTAAAAATACCAACCAGTAGTTGTATCTTAAATAGTGTGCTGTATGGTAGCATGTTCGTCTACGTAACACTCCTAGTTTCTGGTCTGACCGCACATTGTCATCCTGACTGCCTATGGCCGCGCCTGGCATTCGGGCGAGTACGTCCACGGTACTTATATGAACTGGGATGAGTGCTGCATATCTAGTGTGATGGCATATCTGGTATCACCCCGTGCCACATATCCTAGGGGTAGCTTGCATAGTGTTTACTAGAATTAGATGCGTTCAAAATCGATTAACCATGTGTAAATATAGTTACTTTTGCTTCAGTACCCTATAATAAAAAGTCAAACTCCTTCAAGGTGCATTTCAAGGTTCCCAAAAGTGTACAGACCATGGGAATGTTTGAATTTGGAGGGTGACAGACATTTAATATAGCCAGCCAGTTACTTATATATTTTTAAAGCCGAATAGACAGGTTCTTTCTGGAAAAAATATACTCATTAAAGTTCACTTCAGTCATCTATCTTGTTTGCAAACATGTACTGAAAAATGTTTTGGGAAGTACTCGGAGTTGTTTTTAACCAAATTGAAATCATTGGATGCTTAGAGAGTGGGAAAGGTCGGGAGTTTGGCTACCCGAGCAGTAATTTAACTGTTGATCTCATTGAAACCCAATTTCGTAGTTTTATGAGCTTTTTCTGCAATTAGGTAACTTCATAGCAATTAGCACTTCCTCATGAGGTTATTTCAATTGAGAGGAAATGATATCTTTTAGCACAGCAAGGTATAACGGACTATAAGTGCATCCATAGAAGTCGGATCAGCAGGATTTATTATCAGAAAGACATCGCTGGCTATTTTACCACAAATTTTATTAGTGTGGGTGGACATCTAGCCATAGGCGGTATCTAAGCATACAGTGATTTCTTCTCCAAGGAATTTTACTGTAGAGGCAAGACGGATGATGAGAGTGACAATCTTGAGAATCAATCTTGAAGCACTATTTATCATAGAATTGATGATAGACTGATTAGTCATATTTATGCGGCTAGTTCATTGTTTCGTGATTGTTCATGTTACAGTAGCATCGTCATTCTTGAGGCAATTCAACATTGAAGTATCAATACTTCTTGTAGTTTCAGCAAGGTTTTTGGTATTTGAGATGGCGACCGAGAGGATGGTGACACCATTTGTAAATCAACGAATCAAGAGTGACACTATCAAAATTATTAGTTGATCATTTGTGAAAATGGTGTAGAGCAGAGTCTAAGGATAAATTCTTGGAGAACGCCAGTTTTGACAACCTGAGGTTATTAAGTATGCTTCTAATCCTTCTTCTGTTGTTCTTCACAATTTTCTGGTAGTCTGGAAGTAAAGAGTTTGTTCATAAAAGTGAACAATAACAAAATTAATCGTGTGCTGACACTTTAAAAGGATTCCAAAAAAAGACGGAGGAAAGAGAAACAGAGAAATTCCACTGGTCGAAAGAGGTAGGCAAAGAAAAATCGAAATACAAACGTAAGAACTCTAGAAAACATATTTGCTTCGAGCATTCTGAATTTTTTAATAAATGATTAATCTTTTCTCTCCTACCGACTTCCAACTCAATCGGGTTTTCCACAAGTTCTTCTTTCAAATGCCATCTTGAAATCGACGAAACACGCAAAAACTTAGTTTGTCTAGCTCCTCTCCTTCCCGAATCCTCAACCCGTCACTCAAACGCTCAATTATACCCAGACAGTCAATTTTTTTCACTTAAGACTTCAGTTTTTCTGCGATCAGAGCCGTCTGCCCTCATCTCTATAATTACTTTAAGTTAATAAGACATGAAACAAAATTAAATTTGTTTGTTTAATTGTTATTTCAACTCTTGTCGTTTGATTGCTCACCTGTTCTGTTTACTCCACATATCCCCAATTTGGCCTTGAACTAAACAGCCACCCCAAGTTGACTCTGCTCGTCTCCACCATGAATTATTCTCTCTCAACCTATCCGATAGCTCCCACGGTTCATCTATCTGACTTTGAACGGATCTAAAAAAATATATCATCTTTCTTCATCCATTTCATGCCTTGTGTTCACGACTACCATTACAATCGTCCAAAAATTCTATGCTCAAATTCATACTGATATCGCCCTCTTCCAAACATCATTAAATCAGTAAATAAAAGAAGCTTCCCTAACAATACATTCCAAATATATAGAAAGCACAAAATAAGAATATGCCGTACGCTGCTGACCAATTCTACCAGACCTATACTACCATATATACTACGCTGCTGACGTATAATACCATTTATAACCTTTTATAAGCTTATTTGATTAAAGGAAGAAGGGCGAAGTGAGAACTATTTAATCGTACTCTCACATTTTAGGCATAGCAATTATATTTGGTTGAATGATCATTATCGAATAATGCAGACGTCGTATCTATGGTGTATCTGCATTTTCATCCCTCATAGAATGATGATCCAGGAGATTCGAAGCATTATGCTTGAAGCCAAGGGCTTTTCAAAACTGTGAAGAATTTACTTTTCTACGTTTACATTACTTCCGATTCCAATGATACCAAGGCCCCAGATCCCCTTCGACTACCTAGAAAATATTAACTAAAAAGAGTAAGTATTTTAATACGACATCATGAATCGCTTTCATTTGGCCGCGGTGGACATTTTTGTCATACTTGAGCAGTTTAAAAGGCAGTAACTCGCCACTGCATCCGTAAAAAGTGCCTCAGGCGGTATATAATCGGCACTTAAGGTAGGTGTCTCAAACTACCATCAACTCAGACTCCATATATTGAAAGTAATCGTTCCCTGCACTTATGAGCCGCAGAGACTGCCGACAGAATGTAAATGACGAAATTATATTGAGTCCAAGGCACGTCACGCCATGCCCTCGGGTTACATTTATTCGAAGCAACAAATTCTAAATTAGAATTTGCTACAATGTATTCAAGTCAAATTGAATTGTTGCCCCTGCTAATCCCCGGCAAGTATCAGGTTTCTTGGCCATCATAATTTTACAGAGTCGGTAAGGTATAGGCAATTTTCCTAATTTTTTGAAAGTACGAAATTGAATAGCAAAAAAATATGCAAATAAAGTACTAGATTTACAAAAGGTGAAAATATTGGTGCCATCATGTAAATATATACGTTTTACTTCAGGAAATAATAAATCCTCCATGGACTGTCAATGGTTGTGCATGAATCGTGATTGCTTCCCCTACGCATAAAAAATTTGCGGTCTGATGTACGGGGTAAAAAAACTGCGCATGCTTTTTCTAATTTATCAAAACATATTTTTCCGCATTTCTTGACAGTTTTAGCGACCTGGATCTAGATTCCAAGCAAATTGACTTGCTTATTTAAGTTGCATCATAATTATTATTGTAATCGTGTATCTGCTACTTTTGTAACACGCCTCTCCGAGATCCCGGCGAGCTTTAGGCTTCCTGGCCGTCATAATTCTACAGATTCGGGAAAGCAGAGGCAATTCTCGCAGACGCTCGTCGGATAGGTGGCCGGATCGGAGTAGGTCGGATAGGATCGGGTCAAACGTACGGAGTGGATTGAGTGATCTATGGGCCTGGGATGACGGCCGTCTGCTTGTTTACCTTAACTCCGCCGGAACCACGCAGGCAAGGATGAACTCCAATAATATTATTATCGTGAGTGGCTGAAGACCTAACGAAAATGTTACTAGTCAGGAGCAGTTTACATCGATATACAATTAAATGAAACAGAATAAAAGAATAATATGTTCCCGACTCCATGAGTCGAAAGAGCATGGACTACTGAAAAAATCACGAACATACGCCGTAAATAAAGCGAGAGTATATCCCTTAAAATATTTTTTCCAACTTCAATTAATATATCTATATTATATGGCCATGATATATGCACATAAATATATATGACGTTCGAAAGTGGTCGTCCGTAATTATGCATCCAGCAATTAGTTCCATGATCATAAATATATCGATTTCGTGCTAGCAAGACAAGTAGTTGCGGACTTGTAATCCAATTGCTAACGTCACATCACCTAACACCTACACAAACACGGCACCAATACCCGAGGCGGAATTTGAACCAGCGGCCTTTGGCCGACGAGGACCACGTGCTGTCTCCCTGGTCGTAAACTGCTTATGAACATCCAAAGATATTACCGATTTTAAATCTTTGTAAGCTGTCAGAACTAATGAGACTAGGAATAAAAGCGCGTTAAAAGAATAAGAATTAGAGCGAGCACGCGGGAATAATAAGATGGCTTGTTACCAAAAACAGAAAGGGAAATGAATATGAAGCCAAATAATTCTGATGCAACTTCAATTCGTGGAGTATAATATGATAGGGTCACAGTGAACCAGCAATGTGGAGGTGCACGTATCCGTTCGGGCATCACGCTTCAATCGAAGTCACAGTCACGTTCCTTTAAGCCTCGGTAATTACAGCAATGACAGGAAAATTAAAGCTCTTGCGCGGAAAGTAGATTTACCTTTACGAAAATGACGAAATAGTCAGAGGGATAGCCTAGACGCTAGCTAATGGAGGATAATTTCGAACTGACCCTCAGGACTAAACCCCTCCCTTCACAGTCGAGCCACCGCCATTCGTGGACAAGGTCACCCCGCAATTCCTTTCAAGTCGCCAACGTCTACTCTCACCCCAGGGCATGGCACGGTAGGTAATCGCCGGATGAAAGCATATTTTCCGATGTGGGTGCTTTTTGGCGCGAGTCCGCGGGGAATACATGGAAGCACATTAATTAAGCCGAGGCGAGGAGTGAGGGAGAAAAAAAAATATGGTTGGCGATACGATTGGAAAGGCACGCATGTGTCGAAAGATAAAACTGGAGGAACGGCCGTACTCACTCCGATTTTCCTAACGGAACCCACTCACACCCAGTCCAGCCCGTTTTCATGTCGCCTCGGAGGACGACAGAGTAACCTCCTTACCTCCGGACCGGAGCAGTCCCCCCATAGAAGCTAGCCATAGACGCCGCCACCCGCTTCCCATGTCCCCGCCCGCTTTCACCTTCCTCCGCTGGCGCGCGCTCTATCGTGTACACGTTTAATTCTCGTTTCCCTTCCCTTTTCGACGCCTACCCTACCGGGCTAAACTCCCATTCTCTCTCTCAATGGTCTCCTCTCCTCTCGCCGTTTTCTCCGTCCGGCATGGAAACCCACTCTCACGCACGGGACCAGACAAGACGGCTGGCTGGCCGCCGAGTGCATCGAAATCTCGCTGCAGCCTTCTTTCCACTCTCGATTTCTTCCTGCTTCGCGCTCCGCGAGCACGCGCGAGCGCCATGCTCTTTTTTTCACCGCTCGAATGGGTGACTCAACATAAATTAGAGGGGGATAGGTTGACATGGTAGTTGGTGTCGACAGGGTGGGTGAGAATTCGAATGCGTGGGGAGGGAAGGAAAAACAAACCGAAGGCAATTGAGACCGTCGATTTCAATATGAAGAAAAAAATCCGTCCCGCGCTCCCTGAACGATTTATCAAAAGTATGAACAGAGAAAATCTCCCGCATTGGGATCCATTAGTAGCCATGCATACCTAATGGTCGCAGTCGACAAACCTAAATTAGAGAGTCTAAATGGGTGACAAATAACTTTATAATAATTGATGTCGTCATGGAAATACGATACCTAAGTCGCTTTCATTGCTGGCTGAAACAAGCTGCAAGGATATGAAAGTATAGCCGTAGGAAGAAAGCAGATAATATACGGAGGCTCTAATTTCATCACAGCTTATTTCTCGGATAAAGATTAGTTCAACCGCTCGAAACCACTAGTTAATGGCCGAATCGATACAATTTTTTATTGCCACTAGAACAAATGCGAAGACTTAATAGTTATTCGACGCGGTAATTGAGAATTTTTTCTAAACTGCTGTGCGCCTCAAGTAATTATCTCACCTGAGTATAAATTAATCTAATTTAGATGAAGAGCAAAAATATTGTAATTAAGTTAATAACAAAAATTTCCTTACCACGTTATTCAATCGCGGGACTAATGACATGGAAGTTACGAAACATTAAGAGGGATTCTAGATGATTAACACTTTGTTTGGGCAGTCTCACAAATTTCCATCTGATTAGTCATAACAAAAAAACTTGCAGACTGTACTGACCTTCTCGGGTCCGGACAAAGTCAATCAGAGATTTGAGGAGCAAGTAGTCATTTCATTTTGCAACAGCAGAATCCGAGTGAACAATCAGAGAGGCTGCGTATTATTTTATTCAAGATTTAAGGTGATAAAACCAGAAGCCGTGGCGAAGCATTTGGTTAGGTTTACACAATCGTGCGACGCAATCACTTCGTTTTATTTCACAATTATGTTCTTACTGCAACAACGAGACGAGAGCTCACAGCGCCATTTTCAGAGTATACAAAAAAATCATATTTGGTGCAATAAAATGATGCTAAAAACGCTGAAATTTGTAATATAAAATATTTGTGAGTATTATTCAAAGTTATTGATTCCCAGCAAAATGAACGTTGAAGTTGCCAACGTTCTGACACTATCGATGAGGTAATTTTCGATAATTTCAAAGCCAGCGAATGAAAGATACAGACAAAATATTTTCCCTCTTATAATCACTAAAAAATTCTTTCGGCACTTTGGATTCGACTACAGCTAAAAATATTCCCCTCTGTAACGAGGAAGAAAAGATACTGTGGATTTTGGTGCGGAGGCCCAAGGATAGGTAATTCCATTCCATGGTGAGCTCATGAAGATAAAATAGAAGGAAAAGTCCCCAGAGGAAGACCCAGGAATAAGTTCATGGACCAAGTAAAGAGGAAAGAACATAGGAAGAGATACCAGGAAGTAAAGGAACTTAGCATTAGATAGGGAAGGGTGGAGGGCTGCAGTCAACCAATCTTAGGATTAAACGACCAATGATGACGGTGAGCTATATCCTTGAGTATCAAGTCAAAAACCTTGCGGTTGGAGATACTTTTCACACGTTGCCATCAGGAATCAAACTTCCTTTCCAAATCCATTAAATTTGATAACGCAATGGCGTTCAGTTCACAGCAGACCACAATTTAAAGACCTTAACTCGTACAACCTAAGGCAACGTGAAGCTAAACGGCCTTCATAATTTTGGCACAAAAAATGCAAATGCCGCTCACACAGGCACGAGAAAATTCTCTTCCATCTCTCCATCTCTCTTCCGACCGGTATATCTCTCGAAAATAGAGAGAAGCGTAGTCTTCGCACGTGCGGGAGACGAAAATTGGGACGTTTCGGGTCCTTAGATCCGCTTTCCTCCCTCGGGGCTTAGAGGGCTGGGAGGATTACGACAAAACTGGATGAATAGGAGAGGCTATATATATTCTCATACGTGCGACTCCTCTCTTTTTTAACTGACCCACCTCATTCATTCATATTTATGTAGAAAGGCAGACTGAAACCGGAGAGCGTTTTCGAGACCTTGTTTTGAAAAACTGAAACACTTATTGTTTTAGAAAGGAGCCCTAAGAAGGAGAGCCGCTCGTGGGTCAACCTCTCACGATATCCATCCCTCCATTCTGGTCGGAAAAAAAATTGCCTGGAATTTGACCGGGTACTTTTTATGAGCATTTTTCGTGGGGAATGAAGGCGTGTAATTGCAGCTTTAACAGTAAAAACAAAAAGGGAATGAACTGAAGGAAAACAGGAATCGGATGAAATCAATGGAATCGAAATAGAACATGCAATACTTTTAAATAATAATCAAACCATAAAGGTTCCATTTCATCTTGAATCCTCCACTTGAGATCCAATTTAAAGTCACATGGAAAATCATCGACGAGGTTGATTTAAATCTGTTCTTTGTTAATTGTAACTTAAGGTTATTTGCATAACGTGGAAATATATCTTTTTTGGATCATAAAATACTAAACACCATCAGGTTATCAAGTTCACACAATGAGAGCTTTACAGGGAGATGTATGAAAAGGCGCGAATATATATGTATTGTAAATATTAAATCAATAATTATTTATTAATTTATTATAATAATAAATATGTATTTGATCCTCACATCATGGCCTATCTTCCTCGTTAGATTCTACATGAAATTCCGCTTGCATGTTATTCAACCTGTATATACCAATACAAATACGATACCAATGCGAGCAACTTCTAGTTGAAGAGGTTGTTACGTTTGTCATATGACAGCATCCATGAGAAAAATTTTTAAAAATTTGGAAAGGAAATAATTCCTTTCCAAATTTATGAATGGATTTTATAAATCTCTTTGCTATTGGCTCCATTTCTTCTTCCGGAATTCAGCCGCGTCGTTTTTTTCTGACGTTTCTCCTCCTATCCTGGAAGCGTCTTCAGATCAAAGATTCAGCGACGAAAGAAAACAATGATGCAGATGAATCCCGAAAGAAGAAATGGAGCCAATACCTGCTCGCCGCGGCAATCTTAGACAAAACAGCTCTTAATATATATTTTTAAATCATTCCGTGAAATTTTTTATCGCTAGTGTTTCTTGAAATATTGTTTCACGGGTTACAACACAGAGAATTCCTATCCAACATACTCCCACGAGAGGAGCAACTGACCGAAATCGAGGATAATATACTCCAAATTCAAACAAAAAAATACTATTTTTTTCAAAACCGGTTTAATCACATTGATTGATTGCATACCCTGAGATAACGCGATTCGGGATTCGGCGCAGACTTGTTTTGAGGTCCCCGACTCTTCGAATACGGTGCGCCGGAAGAGAAAATTGAACGTTCTTGAACGCGAAGAGGAAAAATTCACTCCTAACTACTATGAAGCGGATAGGAAACGATTAAAAGATTCCTCCTCAGCTGTCAAGGATACCCATGTGGGTAGAAAACCAGTATGAGGACCTCAAAATCTTTACCAATGGCCGCAGTTTATCTTATGGAGATTATGACATTCTCAAGAAACAGAATTACAAATTTAAAAAAACTATAACAGAAAATGAAACATTGTTGAAGGAAAGGCAGAGAACATTGACGAAGCATTGTCGAAGGAAAGGGAGAGTTGTGAGTGTGACGGAAAAGATGACTGCTGACAAGTTGATTACATTATCTGGTGAGTCAGTCCAAAGAGGAGAAGTTATTGAAAGACGCATAAAGAAATAATTAGGACCAATATAAGGAGAGGCTATGGCACAAAGAAAGTGAGACTAATCTGGAAAATGGAAGAACACAAGCTGGAGTGTTCAGATCTGCGTTGTCCTCTGGGCGGGAGCGTTTTGTAAAACGGAGATACTAGAGGGACGTTAGGGAAAGAATCGAGTAAGTGAAGAAAGATAATTTAACTGATAGGAGAAGACTCACATGAAGGACCTTGGAAGCGTACAAAAGACTGGTGAACCGTCAAATATGTTTTTGAGCCATGTCTAGCATTACATGTCTCAGAAAATTGGAAGCCGAGGATGAAGGACGCGAGTGTTCTAAAAACCTTTGAAGCGTGGGTTAGGATTGCAGGTCAAAATTGGGACAATAGAAAGAAAATAGGTAAGGCAGAAAAGAAGGATCGAGGACATTGTGTGAACCGTGATAAAAAGAAGGTCCTTCGTCATGCGGGAAAAGGGAAAAAAATAACGAGCCATATGGATGTAATTGGGAATGGTAAAAAGAATGCTGAGAAAATGTGACGAGAAAGTAAAGGAGCGGTATTATTTTTCACTCGTGAGACCTCACTTGGAGTGCGCCGCTAGTATATGGGACCCTTACAAAGTTAGTTATTAGTAGGATTAGTTTCAGATATAGATCGAGTACAGCGAATAGTAGCAAGATTTACTAAAATTGTTACGATAAACTTAGTGGAGTTACTGAATTCTTGAGGGAATTGGGGTGGGAACCTCTATCTGATCGAAGGGAAAAATATTGACTATCATCATCATTAGTCGTCTGCTTTCGCAGGTCCTTGGTGTCTCCAGATCTCTCTGTCCTCTGCTCTTCTCTTCACCTCTCTGTAATTCCTTCCGTCCTTCAGGTCATCAATCATCTTTCTTTTCTTTCTTCATCTCTTGCGGTTTCCATCCACCATTATATCCTTCCATTGATTATATCCTTCATGAAAGTTTGGTGTAGACTCTTTTCTGCCTGACGCTCAACATATTTTGCTATAGACAAACTATTAAGATAGAAACGATCACAGGCATAAGAGTAAGGAAATAGAATACAGAACTGATGTATTAAGTATGTCATTTTTTCCACGAACAATGAGGAAAAAATAGTTGCGATAGATCAGATATGTGATACATTGACCCTCACTAGATAAAGTACGTTTCGCACTGGTGATAAATATCTCAACAATCATTGTTATCACCTCACTCCACATGAAATTTCCAGAATGATTGAGAACCTTGTAGCACCATTTATCTGTCGTATTAATGATTCTAACCAGTATTTCTATATTAATATATGCATGTTCGCTTACGTAGTACTCTCTTAGTTTCGCGTAGGACCGCGCATTGTTATCCTGACTGCCTTTGGCCGCGCCTGACATCTGGGCGAACGTGCGCGATTCTAATATGCACTGGGATTTATACCTGGTGTGGAATCACCCCGTGCCATACCCCCT
The DNA here is from genome assembly GCA_963169105.1 of Ceriagrion tenellum. NCBI lineage: Eukaryota > Metazoa > Arthropoda > Insecta > Odonata > Coenagrionidae > Ceriagrion > Ceriagrion tenellum. The sequence continues at coordinate 168,173,412 of OY720632.1, read as the reverse complement.
AGTGTTGGCTTTTACAGAATTTCGTTGACGTAGATATAGATGAATGGGCGAAAGAAGAGTTGAAGAAGCAAAAGCGAAAAGATTTGTTCGTACGATTATTTGATAGAATTATAGTGACAGAGCGAAGACTGTGCACTCTTTCCTCCAGATGCATTTCAATTCCCATTTATATAAACAATTTGGGAGAAATCCCTCTAGTAAAAACGCTAATGCTTTTTATAGCATTAATAACCATACTGACAGTACATTGTACAAATTTTGTGAATATGAGAGAAATGGAAAGAACCATAGGAGTCTAGAACGTTCTCACCTGATTGAGAAGGTTATGATTAATTGACTGAAGAACCAAATAATAGTTTGTTTAGAGAATGAAAAAATTTGCAATAAAGACTTTGAAAATTATTTTATCTCGGACCTGCGAAATAAATAGCAATAACAATACAAAACGCGAATAATATTCAATATCATCTAATCCAATATTGGCTAAGATTATCGTGCCACCAAAAATTCAGCTTTCGTGTTTTTTTGGACATGACAGCGGTAAAATATTACCGTGGATTAGCACTTTCTAGCATCTTGAATCTTAAGTAATGTACTCTTAATATCCTCTCGTCGCCTTCTCGTCAAACGATCTCTAGCTTCCCTTAAACAATTCACCTCCACAGGTAGCTAATGAAATCCTGCCTCGCCAAATAAACGCCAACAACAGACAAGAGCCAAGATCCCCCAGGGACATCCCCAAGAAGAGCCAAATCAATGGTAATTAAAATACTAGATCATGCACTGGAGTCACTCATGATCAACAATAAAAATAACTTTATAACCATAAATGTAAAAAAAATACAGTTACTGTAATAGAAGCAGGAAGTTATCGACTTAAGTGCCACGTGCCAAAGAATCACCATCGTCACCAATAACCTCCATGCTCAACTCTTAACGTACCCTTCATCTCTTCATTTTCCCTTCTCTTTTAAATACGCTTCACGCGTGGCCCAAACACGATTGGTACAAATAAGTAGATAAAATCCAAGGCGTTCACTCAACCGAGAATCAAGAATCTTTATTCGCACTAATAAATCAATGTCACTTCCCGGTCCGCCATTTACCGCTCTATTTAAATAATCCAAATCGCACTAAATTATAAATTGTGCCGATTTATTAATCTCTCTCAATTTCCGCTCTAAGAGCCAAAGAAAGAGTAACAGGCACTTCCAATGCTATCTGACGTTATTACCACTGCGGTCAGAGGATAAACTACCCACCACTATTGGTGAATTTCGCTCATTGAAATTCATTGTACTCGCTCAAGGCACACACTTTCGATAATCTCTACCGAGTACCCTTAACCCTTTGAGCCTCTTCAATGAACCAATGGCAGATGATAAACAATCAAAATATAAAAATTTTAGGGTCCCTACGAGGGTTAATATAATAAAACTTCCCGTAAAGGAAACGGATTATGTTTTCTACTAATTTTTAAAATGCCGATTCATTGGTCTCGGTTGGTAACGCGCGATTGGTTACAATACCTCGAACACTTATTTCGTCGTTTCACTAGCACTCAAATTCCATGTATTATCATACTACGATGCACATCAGAACCAATGAAAAGAATTGTATCATGAACTTTTGAAGCAAACGAGAAGATAGCAGTAGTTAAAAACAATTCGAAAATTAATAGGTTTTATGTTTCACTAAGGTATTTTTCATTCACTGCTACACCTTTACATAATGTGATTATCCTCATGATGAATACGTTCATTTGACAGCAATTCCCCTCCAAAGTAAAGTTCAGTGTGAAATTCCGTAGCAATGAAGTATAATGAAGGCAATAAAATAATAATGACTCATCTCATAGTTAACCTGGATCTGCACTATGTGACATTATTGTCGCACATATTATGCCTCCGCACGAATCGCTCTTTCTTTGGAATAGAGCGTTACACTGCTACTATTTTATGTCTGCGCGAATAGGGAAGTCCACTGTTCTTACTCAGTTTCGTCAATCACGAGTGATAAGTCACAAGTTTTCTTCTGAAAGCTATGAAAATTAAGTTTCTGGAGTACATTAAAGGTATGGACTTTCGCTTTTTGATAGTGGTCATAATTTATATTCAATAATCCTCCCACTGGGTCATTCCATTTATAGAGATACAATAATAATTGCATGACCAGTTTTGCATGCATTCATTTTTTGCGCCTCCTTATACTCATGCATTGGCAATAAAATTCAATGATTTATCCCGACTCGTTTTCTTGCGGAAATCTTTTGTCCAAGATAGCGCATGCGTATTTTTGATAATGTTGATTCTTAGTCTATCCGTAGTATCTCAAGAACTAACAGCGACAGAGGACGGATACTGAAAACTTACTATTTTAAACATACTCAAAAACGTTTGCTTTTTATTTTGCTTATTTCCATTGACATTTCTTTATTGTTGAAATAGAACTTGAAATCAACACTTCTTCCTAATGAAACTGGTTTTCGACACGTGAAAACAATAGTCGATATCGACGGTCATCGATAGGGTCATCTATACGTCGTATGTTGATTGCTTCGAAATGATATTGTATCCACCCCACAGGATTAATTGACAGCTTCATTATAGCACTTTTTACGAAATCTTTTTCCATTTTTATATTATGAAGTAATGAGCAAAATTTTTTAGGAAACGATAAAATCTTGAGAAGCGCTTATCATTGGACAAAAATGTCTCAGGGGTAAGAATTTCTGTGTATGGAAAATAATCACAGTGAAATACTTTCAGGTGACTGGCAGTTGACACTATCCGTAAGTCTTGGTTATTAAATGGTGTATCCAATACACGTAAATCGCAGCTGGACTTCATAAGAGCTGTCACCGAACTTATTTTAATTTTTATCGATCGAAATCTAATACTAAGATACGTTGAGGTGACGTATTAACTAAAGCTTATTTTATAGATGAATTACCTGGTATTTCATAGATATGAATAATTGTCTGATCAAAACTTTGAAATAATTAAACATTATACCTTATATTATTTTACCTTCGAGTGGGCTTTTTTCATCCACTAAATAAAAATTTTGTCAGAGTATGATTACTTACATAAATGAAAATGGCAAAATAATCAGGGGAATAAAAAAGGAATTTTTTTTTCTAAATAAATACCATGCTTTCTAAGCAGGGGTTAGTTTGAAAAAGGCAATTTTACTAAAAATATACAAATAAAGATCATTTTATCTAACAATATACATGCATAAAAATTTGTATAAATTAGTAAAAATATTTTAAATTTTTAGGCAGCATATGCCATATATGATTAGCATACGATTAGCAAGGTTTTAAATATCCATGCAAAACGCAAATATAATGGTATTATCTCTTTTACATAGACAAAAATGTCAGTGTATACATAATGAGCGTATCAAACCAAATTAAATTCTATTACAAAATCATTTTAAATCCTTTAGTTTCTCTAGGAAAAGTGTGGCGAGTCATATCCTGCCTTAACCCAAAATACGTAAATGCATTCGAACTGCAAAAACTCCCTTACTGTGAAAGGATAACAAATGAATAATTAATGGTAAACTATTTTTTTTCAGCGGAGGAATTTATGGACCAAAGTGACTAAATAAATATGAAACAAGATAACTTGCAAGAAATCCATTCATTCAATTTTTCCAGTGCCATAAAAAAACTGGAATGAAAGTATTTTGGAATGGGGTTGCAGAGGGTGGCGGCCGAATCGGGGAAAAAAGCTTTAGTTGAAATTTGCGCACTTAGAAACTAAAGTTGAAAAGTAAAGACAGAAAACGAGCCTTGTACCCTGTCATTAAAAGCAGCACTGTGAGTGATGACCTGGAAAAGGTGGCGAGCAAAACATATCCGAATGCGAGATACGATTACACGATGGGCGGAGGAGAATGCTGAGGTGCCAACGGAGAAGTTGATTTGACAGATTGAGTTTTCTCCGGGTTGCTAGGTACACTTGCAAGCCTTCCTGTGTGACTGTGGCTGGAATTAACCTTCCGCTCTCGGCCTATTTTTCCGCCAGAGCGCTCAGTGGAGAGTCCATCAGATCGCCTCGCGTTTAGTTTCTTCCTCACTCACAATCCTATTCATCGCATGGATTCGCGGTGAATGCCCTTTACTGCCAACCCCCGGAACAATGTCCATTTTTACTTCAATATGCGGTGGTAAAGTGGTAAATGGACGAAGTCGTTCGTCCGAATTCTCTCCGTATTTTGCATCACATTCTAAAGGAGGAGGTGAACACGCTAACGAAAAAGCTTTCCCTATTTATCATCATATCATAGCAGGAAGACTTAAGCCCCAAGAGCGAATACTCTAAGTGCACCTAGGACACACACTGACCGTAAACAGATTCGAGAAGCGCATCTGAAATTGGTTTCTCGTGTAAAATGCAAAATCCCTCAATAAGTGTCAAGAAGCTCTTACGAACACAAGTTAAAGTATAAAGCGAGTTCTTTTTTCATGTTTCAAGCTCTTACGAATTGAAAGTGCTCTAGATATTTCCAACACACCTAAACATGATTAATTATAGCATAAAATTATTTACATTTCACTTTTTCATTTCCCTTCAAATGCAAAACATAATCAAAGTAGCCATTCCATCGTACTATTGCAAATAAATAATCACATTAAATGGTGAACCCTCTCTACTGGATGCCATTAGGAAACTTTTACTATCATGGCCGGAAGAGTTTCTCCGCTGATTTCATACACGCCATTGATTTGAAGAGCTAAGAAGAGTTTTCCCCATTTTGTTCCCTCTCAGCACTCGCATAACAAGTATTCCACGTTATCTCCTAAGCAACTGGATCCCACCTCACTTGATTTTTTATACATCCTCAAAAGCCAATCCTCTGTGAATACGTATCAAAGTGGTGAAAGTTAATTTTGTTAAGGATTAGTTCTATAATTGAACCCGATGTTACCCGACCGATTCGAACCGAACCCGACCCAGTTAGGCAGGGACCGAATGATGTGGAGATTGAGGAACCTGTTAGCAAACTTGCAAGGTGAAGCAGACTACGTGCGACCACATTTCAATAATCTGCGAGAATGCGTACAATAATTTCAGGTGAACTCAAAATTTTAATAACTAGAGGTCCAGGCAAATTTGCATCCTCAGGGGCCCATTACAACAGATCTTGTTACTGACTTTATTTACTTACATAGCGCTTCCATGGAAAGTGGTCGAATTTTTTCGCCCAAATCCCACCGTCAGCCTTCACTAGAAATATAGGCAGGGGGTGGTAGGGTCGAATAACTAGCATATCTTTACCTCATCTCTTCATTTTTCTCCGTGGTCGGCAGACTGGTTACGCAATTCAGAAGACTCGTGACTGTTTTTTTTTTTATCAATCCATGTTCCAATACATTCATTAGCTGAAATAAATAGCTTTCAGAAACATACCAATTACCTTTCAAAAATTTCTAGATGATTGCATTTAAAATGGTAGCATTACTTTCGAGTTGAGGTAAACTTGATTACAAGGAGAAAGGAAAGAAGAAAACTGAAGGGCTGGAAGCTGGAGAAGCCCATGATTCTTTGCCCGCCACGACTCTAGAATAATATATCTAGAAACATTTACAGTAAAAATTTCATATAATTCAAATTTATTGCTCCAAATATCGTAAAAAGAACATTTACCTCCTTTCTAATTACTTTTTTCAAGCGAATAAGGGGACAAGACTCTACAATATAACTAATGACTGTATCGTAAATGATTCACGTTCTTAAAACCACACATTATGCGCCATTTTTCACTTCGGAAACAGGAAGACTTCAAAGTCAAAAGACAGCCAAAGAAACCTGATAGAACTTATCCTCACGTTTTATAAGAGCGCACAACACGTTTCTGTTGTTATTCTACCATTAGATGCAAAAATTTTCCATCTTGGAAGTGGTATACATGCTCTAAGAAAAGGAGAAGGAGGAAGGTGTAAGGGGGATGGTAGTCAGGGCACTGGTGATGAGTCATTATCGGATTCAAGGAATAGAGTTGAGAGGAGAGCAGAGATATTATAAAATATTTACTCGCTTATGAAACATATGTCCCTCCCTTGAAATATTTCCAATTTTACTAGGAATTCCACTCTGGAACCTTCCAGTTTTTAATATCCTTCCTTCAAGAAATTAGAGCCGTCAATTTGCGAGCAGTTTCCTTCTACAATTTGGTAATAGTTTAATTGAAATTAATAAAAGATAAAAAATCAATGTTGTTTTATACGCTCGAAAATCATAGTCCGTAATGTAAGTCAACGCATAATATGCAGTCGTGGCCGAGTGGTTTAGGCTATATTGTTAAATATCTACTCGCTCATGAAACATATGTCTCTCTCTTGAATATTTCCAAATTAAGTATAAATTCTGTAGTGGCCGAGTGGTTAAGGCTATATTATTAAATATCTACTCGCTCATGAAACATATGTCTCTCTCTTGAATATATCCAAATTAAGTATAAATTCTGTAGTGGCCGAGTGGTTAAGGCGTCTGACTAGAAATCAGATTCCCTCTGGGAGCGTAGGTTCGAATCCTGCCGACTGCGAATGTTTTGTCGGTCCAGTTGGCGGCGGGGCTGAGTCCTCACTTACCTGTCCGAGGGTCAAGGGTTCGAGTCCCGCCTGGGTGGTTTTTCACGACTCAGGACATGGGTTTTGCTGTTCGTCTGTTGTTAATGTTAATCACCTGAGGTAAAAGGCCTTTAATGTGCTGTTTTCGGGATTGTGAGAATGAGTAAATAAATAAAAAGCGTGGGCAAGCCCCATGAGGAGGAGGTTGGTCGATCTAGTGATGACGCTCAGGAGCAACACATGTCGTTGCCCACTCACTCTTCATCCTGGTTTACGGAGTCAAATTAACGGCTTTCTTTGTAAAATAATATATTTGCTCGAGGGCCGAATGACCTAAGCTGTCAACACGCCCAATATATACAATTCTAACACGGAATCACCGAGACTGAAAGTTGAGCTACCGCCGACAACGTGAAAATTTATTCTGAAAGCCGATAGTACTGCTCCCGTGCTTAAAAATAGGAATGCAAAATATGGTGACGGTGAAGTCATAGTTGAAGAAATGGGCGCAATAAGTTGAGAATTCGCGCTGTTACTGGGGAAGTAGAGAATACGTCCGCATAACTGAAACAGAAACAATCTATTTACCCTTAAAGTGATATTTTGATCAGATCTTATTGATAAATTGAGCGATAAGTACGTTCGGAAATCAATAGAAACACTTTTTGCACAGCTCAAAGCTGTATCATATTAACTTACAAAGCCGTGTTTCAAATTTTATGGATAGCGTGCGCTCTCCTAGAGATGAGTTTGTTACGAATGGGAGTGAGAGGGGAAGGAATATGGGAAATCGAGGAGGACGAAAGTGGCGGGGACGAGAGTGATTAAGAACGGCTTGTAAGCTGGTGGGTTCGTGGAATTTGGGGGAAGTCATAATCGATGTGTGGGGCAGTTAATGGTGAAAGGAGCCGAAACCAAGGCCAGCTTGGGCAATGGAGCATGAAAAAGAGATCCAATAAAAATACCAATATCATTCGAATATGGCTTCGATATGCATTTGTATTCTCTCCATATCACAAGCTCTTACCAACCCCTTCAGTGTCTTTTCTCTGTCCTTCCTACTTCACCAACTAATTATTTTCCCACAGCAGTGGTGGACCATTACTTTCTAGTACCTTTGACGCTTGACAAATTTTACACGGAAGTTTTTTGCCCTTTTTCTAGAAAATGATATCCTCCTTTAGAGTAACAGATGTTGTTATTAGGATTACTCTTGGATAAACTATTTTTGACTTTGACAATATAAAAATTACTGCCTGTTGCTGATAACGGTAGTCAAAATATTCATTCTTACTACTCTTCACTTGTTAGCTTAATTAGAAAGGAATAAAAATATTTCTGTGATTATTAAGTACAGTCTATAGTTTCAATATTATTATGGAAGTTTACATGAATTGGTCACGTCGTGTAAGTCCTGTATTAATAGTAGACGCAGGATAACGGAAGATATCGGAAAATAATCCACTAACCTCTGTTGATGGGTTGATTCTCGGCTAGACACGAATGCTTTTATAAACCAAGGGGATAAAACGCCAGCCGTCGTTGTCCGAGACTGAAATACTTGCCATTCATTGTGATTTCCTTCCATATGCAAACGTTTAGTCCACATCCACAGTTACCAAAACAAGGAATGGACCTCGATGAAATTAATCTTTACTATATACGTCGGATGAAATTTAGGTCATGATGATTAAGCAATTTTTGGCAAGGTGAAGCACGGTCAGGCGCAAGGCTCAGGATGTTGAGGCACTCCCAGAATCGGATTTCATGCAGTGAAAGGGACGCGTATTTCTGTAGGAGCCAAATCAAGTTTTGTTTGGTGACGTAGCGTCTCTCTCTCGATGTAGACAATTCAAATAATCATTGTCTGAGAGCCATGGAAAAGTCACCCCTCGCACTCGCCGTCTGGTCGGGATCAACTGGTTACTGGGGCATTGGGTGGTATCCGTTTGGGAAATTATTTTTCAGCAATATTTCGGTCAGAAATGATTGATAGACCATAATCAATTGAGAATTCAAAACCGGTAAGCAAGAGACTCGAGTGCGGAAAAGGAGGTTGACACTTCAGGAGATGGTCTGTGCAAAGTACTTATTCTGGAAGTAAAAAAAGAGAGTGGAACTATCATATTGGGTTATCACCGATCAATCCCGACGGAGCCTACAACTTTCACACGATATAAATTTCATTCAAAATTGACGCACATTGCCGTTGCTAAAATTAATATGAGGAAGGTTGGGAAAGAAAGAGTGAGAAGAAGTAGAAATTAAAAGAGACGAGAGAAAATTTGTCAAGTCAATTTATTCATTCAATGCTACAATTCAGCCAATAAAAATGTATTGATGTACGTAATAAACAAAGAAATCATCAAAATTGAACGAAAATAATATTTGGTGCTTTCCCGGTAAATTAGATGCAGGTGCAGTTCTTTAACCAGGTTTCAGCGAGTTCTTTAACCCGATGAAAGACCGAAAAGAGTTCTTGCATTTTACGAGAGCTAAAGAAGTCGTGGCAAGAATTCTTATAAATATCGAGTATTGATGAAACACCTGTATTCTCAAACTGATGGAAATACTTAACGCTCAATAATACCACTTTACTTCACTTTCTTAATGTAAGAAACACCGTTATGGATAAATCAGACACACATTTGGTATGAATTAATAATTGGGTGAATTAGCTCACAATTAGATGCAGCTACATTGAATGGTAATTAGCCTAGTTAATAGTTCAAGAAAGATGAGTCAGTTAACAATCAAACAATTAAGAGTTGCAGGTCTCGGAACTTCAAAGAAATATGTCGAAAAAGAAGACTTTTACATAAAGTAAGATGATAAAATACCAAACGTTTACATAAATCGGTCATGCCGTGTAAGTTCTGTATTAGACTAATAGTAGTCGCAGGATAGCCGAAGGTTTCGGAAAATTATCCACTAATCTCCGTTAATGTGTTGATTCTCGGCTAGACACGAATGATTTTATGAACGCAGGAATATAAAACACCAATCGTCATTGCCCGACTCTGAAATTCTTGCTGTTCATTGTCATTTCCATCCATATGCATAATGCTCATTCCACATCCACAGTTACCATAACAAGGAATGGACCTCGATGAAATTTGAATGCTTGGTAAGAGAATAAATTCTCACTATACAAATGGAAACGACTATAATGACCATATTTTTCCCCTTTTTTGTATTTAAGCTGGAGCTAATACCATTAAGATTATTTTCCGCTCGTTCAAAACCAAAATGGAAGGAAAGCAAGACGTATAGACATGTGTAAGGAAATGACATCCTGGACTTGACCTCTATGACACAAGAAATGCATTCAGAGTAGCGTCAGCATTTTCCGAACGTAAGATTTAATTATGCGTAATTTAGTTATATGCGTAATATCAATATTTGTTCACATCACTTTATAATTCTTTTTTCTAAACATTACACATAATAATATAAGTTCGATACATCTACATCTACATCTACATCTACGTCATACCCTGCAAGCCACCCAAAGGGTGTGTGGCAGGGGGTGCTTTCGCACCAGGCATGCATGAATGATATGGTAGAACACCGACATTACACTAAAACCCGCGTACCACACATGCAAAGCGCCAATTACAAATCTAATACCCAAGAAACATTGTATCTCCAATCGTTCTAACATGCAAGGGATACAAAGACTACTACTACAGATTCAAAATATCATGCATAAATAAGAACATCATTATTTACATCATGCATAAATAAGAAAGAGGAGAATATAATGAGAAAGATTAACTGCCTGCCTATTGTCAATACTCGAACTATTCATGACGACGATCACAGCTGTTATGGTCCCGAATGGTACGCGGAAAAAATGACATTTTATACCTATCGGTTCTACAATCTAGCTCTCTAATTTTATTGGCGCGATCTAATCTGCCGTAGTACGAAGGGGTTAATAGTATGTTTTTTACGTCGTCAGTAAAATGATTTTCCTGAAATTTATTTAGGAGGTTAAGCCTATAATTTAATGTACGCTGTGATAGCGATTCCCATCCTAATTCTTCTAACAGTCCAGACACACTAGCCAACTTATCGTAGCATCGTTTCACAAACCTAGCTCCTCTTCGCTGTACGCGATCTAACTCTGATATCAAGCCCGTTTCGTATGGATCCCATACACTAACAGCATATTCCAGATGAGGCCTAACGATTGAAAAATAACAACGTTCTTTCACTTTCTCATCACATTTTCCGAGTACTCTCTTGATAAAGCCTAGCTTCCTATATGCTTGACCGCATATTTCCCTAATATGTTTTCCCCAAGATAGGTCGTGACTAATTGTGACTCCTAAGTACTTAACAGACTCGGCGTGAATAATTTCTGTATTTTTAATTCTGTATGCCCTAAATGGCCAATTTTTCTTTTTCCAAAAGCTGACTGCTACGCACTTTTTTATGTTTAGTTCCATCTGCCACTTTTCGCACCAAGCATGAATAGCAAGTAGGTCGATTGTTAACGAGTCGCTATCTTCGGAATTGTTAATATCCCTATACACAACCGCGTCGTCTGCGAAGAGTCTAAGCTTACTTTTAACGACGTTACTAATATCATTAATGTACAAGAGAAATAAAAGTGGACCAATTACACTTCCCTGAGGAACACCCGATGTAACGCTAACTGTGTTTGACATGATACCGTCTATGACAACCCTTTGTTCCCGCCCATGTAAGAATTGATTAATCCAACTAATAATTTTTTTATCTATTCCATATGCTTCTAGTTTTGAGAGCAACTTAACGTGAGGTACCTTATCAAAAGCTTTCCTAAAATCGAGGAATATCGCGTCAACTTGGACATTATTTTCACCCGAGAGCAAGATGTCATGAACGAAGAGGGCCAATTGGGTTTCGCAAGATCTACCCTTTCGAAATCCGTGTTGGTTATTTATTAACAATTCCTCCCTATCTAAATGACTCATAATGGAGCTTACGATTATGTGTTCAAATACCTTACAGGAAATGGATGTGAGAGAAATAGGCCTATAGTTACTAGGGTCTTCCCTGTCGCCGCTTTTGAATATAGGTGTGACATTTGCTACTCTCCAGTCCTTAGGCACTACATGATCTACTAAAGATTTGGTAAATATTAATTCTAAGTAAGGCGCTATGTCTGATGCCATTGTTTTATATACGCGAGCAGGTATTTGATCTGGACCGGGGGATTTGTTGGGGTTAATATTTTTTAGCTGCTGTTCTATGCCGCGACAATTTATAATAATTTCAGGCATACATGTTTGGGAACGAACTGGCTGCGGATCGAAAAGATGTGGTGTATAAGTACTGAAAATGCTTTTGAAGAATGAGTTTAACGAATTGGCTTTTTGTAGACTGTTGGTTATCTTTTCCCCTTTGATATTCTTAAGCGTGTGTACTGTTGATTTATTTCCTTGAGTGTCCCTAACATACGACCAAAATGCCTTGGGATTATCGTTCAATTGTTCTCCCAGTAATTTACTTTTGAAATCAGCTAACGCCCTTCGGCACGCTTTTTTTGCTAAGAGTTTAGATATTTTGTAATTTTCGGTGACTGTGTATAGTTCTTCGGAGGATTTGTTAATTTTTGCCCTTTTTAACCTAGCATGACATGTTCTTTGGTGCTTTAATGTTTTTCTAACCTCCGCGTTATACCACCTAGGCTCTGCATTGGCTCTTTTCCATTTACTTGGTATGTATTTGCTAACTACTGATCGTGTAACGTTGAGGAAAGTATTCCACAAAACCTCAGTATTACTGTTGATACTTATTTTTTGAAAATTAGTAAATGACTTTTGGAACTCTCGTTTCATACCTTCGTAGTCAGCCTTATTATATAAGTAGATTTTTCTTTGTGGATTATGTTTCTTGATCATGCTCACGGAAAAATTAGCTTTAACTATCTTGTGGTCGCTTATTCCCTTATCCGTACCTATGTTTACAACCATGTGTGGAATATTTGTCGCTAAAAGATCAAGTGTATTTTTCCCTCTAGTTGGAGCAGTGACTAATTGATGTAGTGAGTGAGATGTGAATGTATACAGGAGTGACTCACAAAGGTCTTTGTCTTTCCCCCCAGTGATAAAACTGTACGTGTCCCAGTCTATGGACGGAAGATTGAAATCCCCACCGATTATAATATGACAGTCGTTTTTTTGAGTGGTTAATTTACTGAGTTGACTTTCTAGTCCTAATATTGAGCTTACATGGGTATCTGGTGGTCTGTAATATGCGCACACATAGATTGTTTTTGCTTTAGGATTTTGAATGGAGCACCATACGCTTTCTACCTGGTCGTCGGAAAATGACTCCCTCCTACTAATATAACAATCCTTCACTGCAATAAAAACTCCTCCCCCGGTCCTTTCCACTCTATCTTTTCTATAAACTGTGAAATTTTTTGGGAATACTTCATTATCTGCGATTTCGTTACACAACCAACTTTCCGTCCCTACCGTTCAAGCTGTATGCCAGTCAGTTAACGTTTATTTTCACTAGAATCTCCACCAGAGAACAGAGCATCAATACCAGGAGATATCATAGAAAACAGCAATTTTTGTGCGCAACTAGTATTCTCTAGATTCTACTGTAAATGAAAGAAATCTAGTTAAACTGCGCAAAAACTTTCTGCCAAATGATGAATAGCAAGGTATCAGAAAATAAATTTAGAATAAGTGTCCGCTAAATTTAAGATGTTTTTTGCGCAACCTGAGATTTATTACTGGGCTGTGGCCTTACTGAAGGCTGAAAAGAGTTACGAGTAGTGAGGTAGGTCTGAGAAAGGCTAAGTAAATCAGAGATCTTAAGTTCGACTCCTGGCCCAGGATATACCGACTCGATTTTAATCTCTTTAAGATGCCTTAAATAGTGGTTTAATAGATATTAGCGGTTATCGCTTTATGCCGAGCACATTCACTTTCTAAATTAAGAGAGGAGCTCCAAGGAAAATAAAAGTAGCACTATTCTTACTTTGTTGGCTTCAATTTAATCCCGACGTTATCTGCAGAAATTCGTAACCAGTTTTTGATCACGCCGATAGGCCCTCAAATTTTGGTGACCGCTAATGCATGCGGGTAGCTTCCGTTTCATACTATCAGCGAGCACTATTTCTGTATATTTTTTCTCTCACTCTTGAATTTCCGCCTGGATTTCCGTCAGTTATTCCCTGCATCGTCATAACCGTCTCACTTAGTAAAAAAATAGCGAAATAGGTCACTGCCAATTACATTGCTCATAGAGGTATCCACATAATTGAGGCTGAGTTTGCCCGCTGGGCGTTGGCTGACTCAAACGTAACTCTTGAAACACAAATGACAGTGATTGATGAATAGTCTTAAACGTCAACACTCAGCAGGAACTCTGAGGTTCGGGTAGCGATGCCTACGGCACCGACATTTCCGCTGACAAAGAACTACCCACGGATTAACTTTCAATTATTTTTTTATCGTACGGATTGAAATTCCCGCTGAAAATACTGCCGGCCGGAATGAATTTTGGGCGAACAATAGGAACTTTATGAGAGCGTAGAGGCACAAACTTTGTGGAACCTATGGATTCCCATATTAGAAAATAAACACTTGTACGGTTTCTACACTTTTATTTTCGTCACCGATCATGGTTTCAGCAATTTATACCATCATCAGGGTGCGTTACTCCCTTCATTCATCGGTCGTTCAATCCTATGATTGGTTGACTGCAGCCCTCCACCCTTCCCTATCTAATGCTAGTTCCCTTACTTCCTGGTATATCTTTCTATGTACTTTCCTCTTTATTTCGTCCATGAACTTATTCTTGGGTCTTCCTCTGTGGACTTTTCCCTCTATTTTACCTTTAATTATGTTCCTCACAAACCCATAGTGTCTCAATGTGTGTCCAATCCATCTTGTTCTTCTTTTATCTATATTGTTCCATATAGTACTTTCCTCTTCTACTCTTCTATACACTTCATCATTTCTTATTTTGTTGGTCCTTTTGATCTTCAGAATCCACCTCCAGTACCAGGTTTCAAAGACTTCTAGTCTTTTCTGGTCAGCTTTTCCAATGTTTCATGCTTTCGATCCATAGACTGCTACCCTTCACACGAAGGTTTTCACATACTGTTTCCTGGTTTGTGGTCCTTTCCTCTTTGAACACAGCAGTTGTCTTTTTCCCATGAACGCCTTCTTAGCTAACTCCCTTATGGTAGCATAATGTGCTGAAGCCATGGTTGGTGACGAAAATAAAAGTTTGGAAATCGCACAAGTGTTAATTTTTAAATATGGAAATAGAAACTATGGCTTCAAATACCAAATCTCGCGTTCACTTTTCTCAGCGCATAATTTGTCGAACCCTCATTGCAGAATACATTTTAAGCTACGCAAGTTTTCCGATGGTTAAGTCAAAATGTATGCGAGGCAAAAAAATTAACAGCCTAACGATTTCTCCACAAAATGGAGCGACTAGAGAAAACTTGGGTGGACACAAAGCTTTGAAGCTGATGAGAGCTCTTACACATTCATGCAGATTTATTATAATAAAAGTTGTCCAGCCTTTTCGACTGTTACGTGAAATAATTGCAAAGATGGAAGAATTTCTGAATACCAGAAGGCAACTAATCTTTTATAGATGTAATAATTAGTATTTGTGATAAAATCCTTCGAACAGTAATGTCTTGGGTTAAAATGCGAAGTATTGTTGTGGGGTTGCTCAGTAGACATAACCTAAAAATCGGAATTTAATTGCTTGGAACTTCATTTGTCTATTACGTTACCTGTACCTGAACGTTACAGGGATCAAAAATGGGATACAAACAACCAGTAAATTTTTCAGCATCGATATAATATAGTTAGCCATTAAGTTAACTAATTGATTGCCCATGGCAATACCTATTGAAGGGATTATGACTCAAGTAATTGCAATTTTCAAAGACACCCACGTAGAACCTTTCTCTTTAGCTGCTTAAGCAAAGTTATCCCGCAAAAGTTAATCCCCATACCCTTCATTTTTCTCATTTGCTTGTGCAAGATGGTGTCCTGACTGATATGAAAGTCACCACACTGTAGATATGTTAAGGCGACTGGCATTTTTTATGGTTTAACCACGTTACAATTCACCCATGGAAGGATATGCACCTAGTCTTTTTCAAGCATTACCCAATCAAATCCGCTCGTTCTGAGAGAGTGATTTCTCCTCAAGACAAAAGGTAGGGAAATCAGTGCCAATTCCATTCATGAAGAACAAGCTGAATAAATAAATGGGATATTCCCCTACCAGCTTGCGGGGAAAAGCTTCAAATAAAGCCCGAAGGAATATTTAACTTAGCCGAGGCTTTCGTTTAGGAAAAAAAGGTCGTGGAACTCAATTTTCCATAAGTTCTAATAAAATCTAAATGACCTTAGATTGATTTGTACGAGTTTAGGTAATTTACTTCGGCCAAAACAGGTGCCGGAACGCAGCTCCGCCGCATACCACCATAAAAAACGCCCTGAACTTAACCGTACGAAATACATGCTAGAACCTGTAAATATTTCTTCACGAGATCAATCCGACTCAAAAAGGAGGGAGTAAACGAAGAGAAACGAGACTTTTAACATCAAACGTGAAAAAAGAGTCTTCAAACGTTTTATTATGAACAACTGACTAAAAAACGAGAAAAGAAAATCGATCCAAGGCCTGCCTGGGTACATACTTGTATGGGCGTCAATAATTGAAGGAGACATCGGCATTAAACAACGACTTCAAGCATATTTAAATATCTTTCAAGATGATAAGTTGGTACTCCATTCTCAGACCTTCTTCCTGGTGAGAAGGCATTCTCTTATGTTCGGTTATTAATCTCCACTCCAAGACCCTCATTACCAACCAGAGAACTGCTAAAGAATTCTATTTCATAAGGTAAATACCTCACTGCTCCTATAGTTTGAGTATATTGAGATTAGTTTTCACTGATTAAAACTGAAATATCAGATGAATTTGAAAACAAACAATAGCTTGAGACCCAAATTTTAGAGACTAAACAAGTTTCCGAAGGGAATTGTAAGAAGAAATAAGTAAAAAATGGATAAGTATTGCATTTTACTAAAATATCAAATATTCCAATGAACCAAGCTTGATACTTCATACTCGGTGGAGTTAAAATGAGCACTGAGTACAAGAATACATAATTTTGTGATACCAGTGAATAAGATGCATCACGACAAAAACACCAGTGCAAAATGAATAATAAGGAAATTATGAAGTTAGAATTTATGAAATTTAGGCTAATAAAAGGCTTTGTTGCAAGGAAAATTGTGAGATGTTTTTTTCCTATTGATATACGCCATATTGAGCCAGCACCGAAAATTTGTAACTCACCTAAGAAAACATATTGCCATTAACTGCATAAAACTCCGAGAAATGGCAACTGACCCGAGAAAAGAAGCAAAGGAAAAAGTAAAGAGGGCCGCTGAAGAAGTGAGAATTTAATGCTTATCGTAAATTAACTACTAAACAAATGGTGCATGTACAATTGGACATTCGATATTGGGAACACACTTTTCATACTTCTTAGATATAACTAACATAGCGTTCACCAGCAGCACATGAGAGAGGGACAGATGACAGAATAACCCTTTCCTTTTTTTGAGAGTGCCTCGCTTACTTTCGTTTTCCACGAATCTATCATCCGCCGCCGCATACCCTGTCAATGGCTTTAATGGCATTACTATTTGTGTTATGAAAACATTCTGGCGGAGCATAAAATCCTATGAATCGGAAGCATGGACTATTGGAAAAGCAGACCAGAGCAGACTAGAGGCCTTCGAAACCTGGTACTGGAGGAGGATGCTGAAGATAAAATGGGCGGAAAAATAAGAAATGATGAAGTGTACAGAAGAGGAGATGAGGAAAGGACCATACGGTACACCATACAGAAAAGAAAAACCAGATGGATTGGACACACCCTGAGACACTATAGGTTTGTGAAGAGCATAACTGAAGGTAAAATAGAGGGGAAAGTCTCCGGCGGAAGACCAGAGGCGAAGACATGACTTACCAGGAAGTAAGGGAACTAGCATTAGATAGGGAAGGGTGGAGGGCTGCAGTCAACCAATCTTAGGATTGGGCAACCATCGATGACATGTGCTGTAAATTTATAAACTCTTACTCACAACTCATTCTTAAATGAAACAGTCTTCAGTCAGTCACGCTAAGCCAGCTGAACCCCCAGAAAAAAAATTTGGATACATGCGAATCCGTGGGAGGAGATATCTCAAATTAAAACATCAGTTTCAAAATAACTCTTAAATTAATGTCAACCGGTGAAACACTGCGCTACATTCACTTTGACCGGGCGACTGAATGATGGCTTGTCCGCAAGGTATTGCCTCTTGACTCCAACAGGTAGGAGCATATCGCAAAAGCATGGAAGTGAAAGGAAACACTGTAGCGTAACTTATCGGAAGGAATTTATTCCAACACCGTAATTATCATCTGGATATGGAGAGGGAATTAGTTAGCATACATGCAGCGTGTGAGGACATACTATATGAACAAATATTTAAAGCTGTAATAATTTTTCAATGATTTTTTAAAAATCAGTCAATAAAATATAATTATGGGCTGCTAACTAGTTGAAGTAATTAAACGACATGTAGATCCAAACACTCATTGACACAGAAGCAAAATAAATTATATTCCTCTAAGACTATATGAAGCCGTCTTATTCAACCTTACAATCGCCAAAAATGCCTGAAATTCCCATTAACATAGAAGGGGCGTAGCAGTCAGATCTGGTGGAAACCGTTATTATTCGAGAACGCACCTGTCGTAAAATTCACTCTTTTCCAAAAGACTATGTAATTATGAACCGTTCCACTCTATACAAGAGTGCATCAATATATTTCTTTTCCCAAAGATTTAATGGAGTTCGGATGAGAAATGGACAATCAGATTGGAGCACTGAGAATTGAAATGCTACTAGGTTCTGTAAGGTGGAACTAATGCTCGATTTTTCCAAAGTATTAGCTCGAAACAGAGTTATCTATTAAAAATTATTCAAAAATCAATTCCACGTCTTCAGCAGCATTTAAAATAATTTATTCACTCATAAAAGTAAAAACATAAGGAAATCATGCGTAACAGAAAGTTTAAATCGGATTTAAACAAGAGGGGAAGGAACACATAAATAGAATGGCTTGTGATAGACTTGGTAGATATATATGAATCGCGAGAGATAAACTGCCCCAAGATAGAAGAAACGTCGGTCGTCCAAGCAAATGGTGGTGCGAACGCCCAAACTAGAAAAGGCTGCAACTGAATTAGATACAGGCCATAGTAAAGGAAATAAAATAAAGGAAGAATACGTATTTACGAAACGGGAAAAAATATGTCAATAGGCATTCATGTACGGCTTCCTCTGTGTTTATGTAGGGATGAATATTTTTTGCAAAATAATTTGGACTTATTATTTTTATTACCAGATATTTCATCTAAATTGGTATAACTCTACCATATCCCTATCCCGCACAGCAAAATTGAAAGTCATGGCTTTGTTGATGAAACAAGGATATGTAAAGATGTTCTATGTCCATAGTTCTGAAGAAGTAACTTCCAGAACGCTTAAAGAGTAGTGAGAAACTAAGGATCAACATCGAAAAAAGTATAAGATGGGATTTGGGTGACAATTTCTTGGGGAAACAGATTTTTTTTCAAATCTTAAAGTCAGAGCTTTTGTATTTGAATCTGACAGTGTCGATGTAGTTACTTATTAGAACGGAGTAACTACAGTTTTAATCAGTCACTACATCTAAAATATTGGAGCTTAAAGAACCTTGTTATTAAATGTATGGTAAGCCATAGCAACTAAGTTGATATCCCATTGATTTTCGCGGAACTTTTGGGGGGAACATGACGCTTGTATGTACCATATGTTGGCCACTAATCCGCTTATCCAGCTAAACTCCAGTTTCCTAGCTATGATTATTTATTACTCCCTGCCCCACCCTTTCAACCTCATCCCTATTCCAACCTCCGGGCACCACCGCGTTCCACTCTCTCATTACCGTTGAACGTCTTTTTTCTCGGCACGGTACCAATTAGCTGTTCGTGCTCACTGACGTCGCGGAAGAGCTAGCACATTCCAGGAGAATTTGCAGTAGGACTGTTGGAAGGAATTAGAATTGCTTCCGGTAAAAACGACTGAAACAGTGAAGATTTTGAACGAAGTACCCTTCGGACGAACTTGTCCGGATCTTAAATTTAAGTAGGGATCATTCGTCGACGAAATATATTCCATGCAGCAACTACTCCTTAGTAAGGTGGCTGCAGAGCCCTCCACCCACAGAAGGAACCCTTTCTCGAGAATAAACGTAAAATAATATTTGCGAAGTAAAAAGTACACCAACTCAACAATAATTCACAAGAAGGTGATGATTTAGGCATAAAGATGTAAAAGTAAAGAAATAAAACTAAAGACTTTAGAAAAAAATATGATTAAAACATATAATAGCGAGGTCAACCATGGTGCTGGTTGTATTTCCGACAAAAATCGGCAAAAATGACGAGGTATCAATTAGGAATTTACGAGATCATCAGCAAACATCTCGAAACTTCATCTATCTCGCAAGTACCAACACGTGGGACGGAAGAAGAACAAATGATATCAAGCGGAGAATAGCCCAAGCTAAGAAGGAGTTCATGGGAAAAAGATAACTACTGTGCTCAAAGAAGACAGGACTACAAACCAGGAAACGGTAAGTGAAAAAATTCGTGTGGAGCGTAGCACTACGGATCGGAAGCATGGACCATTGGAAATTCTGAGTGCTGGAGGAGGATGAGGGAGATCAAATGGACGGACAAAATAAGAAATGATGAAGTGTACAGAATAGTAGAAGAGGAAAGGACCATATGGAACACCATAGGAAACAGAAGAACCAAATGAATTGGACACACCCTGAGACACAATGGGTTTGTGAAGGGCATGATGGAAGGTAAAATAGAGGGAAAAGTACCCAGAGGAAGACCCATGAATAAGTTCATGGACCAAATAAAGAGGAAAGTACATAGGAAGAGATACCAGGAGGTAAGGGGACTAGCATTAGATAGTTAGTGTGGAGGGCTGCAGTTAACCAATCTTAGAATTGAACAACCAATGAACCAGCGAGCATGACCAGAAGAAGAAAAATACGACATGCATGAGGAGTGGGGTCATATACTAGTCCCGATACCTCACCTGCGATGATAGGGGCCGCATTTATTTTTCTTCGCAGTGAGAGAATGGGAAGCAATGAAGAATGCAGATGGAATATATGATAAGCTATGCCTGGCACTACGTCATCCGACACATCTCCCACTTCCCTAATTCCTTTTATGTCAGGAAATGAGCCCGCTTCATGGGCTAAAATAGATTCACTCATATAAGGGGAACAAAAAAATCTGAGATCTCAATCTAGAAAGACATGTCAATCTAGAAAAAGGTGGCTGAATGAGATTGACAGAAGTGATAGGAATCTTATGCGTGAGACAGTGATTGTCAAAATATGTAAATAGAATGTCAAAGAAGTAGATGAAAGGGAGGAGTGAAATACACATGGGAAGTAGAAACTGAACAATTAAACAAAGTAATATGATTATTGTTCAAAGATAAGGAACACATTTTTAAGCAGAGACTCCATAAATCACCCGACTTAAAATATAATTAATTCGTTAAATGACGCAAAGGAATTATGTTAAGTCATAGGTGATAAAGATAAAATATCAAGCACAGCATACAGATGATAATGTGGTATCAGCGATTGCTTTTAAACGCATTCACACATCAAATTATCCACTTGATGCAATACATCTACATCTACGAAATACCGTGCAAGCCACCACAAGGGTGTGTGGCACGGACTGATTCCACACCAGGCATGCAGCACTCATCCCAACTGAAATCAGAACCGCGCACGCTCGCCCGGATACTGGGCGCAGTCCAAAAGCCGTTAGGATCACAATGCGCAGTCAGACCAGAAACTAGGAGAACGAACATGCTATCATGCAGTATAGCACTATTTAAGATATGACTACTAGGATGGATCGAAAAACCGTTTTTATCGAAATCGGTCTGCGGCTAGTGCTTAAAGTTTGTGGTTGGTGGTCCTTATAATCCATAAAAAATTCGAACTCGATCGGATTTTATCTTCAGGCTGCGCTTTTGAGTCAAAGTTTTAAATTTTTATGAAAAAAGTCAAAACATTACAAATTTTCCTGGTAGTTTCTAGATGTTCCCGGAATGATTTTATGGTAAATAATTACATATATTGCTTGCATGTTGCTTAATATTAGTGACTGAGTGTGTTTGAATCTCTCCGTCGGATCCTATGCACGACAATTCTGTCAAATCTATGCATTCTTCGCAGAGAAAGTTCCAACTAGCGGCAGTTGATCCTTCTGCGTCGGCTATTTTGGGTGTAACGTGGGTAAGGTAGAATGAACTAGATATCTCAATGAGAGGTATTTGCTCCTCTTGACAAGTAAGTGGCACAGGCGATGACACACGGGTGACGGGAGCACTAGATGGGATGGGATGGGAGCACTAGAGGTGATGGAAGTTGAGTCCTACCAGTGCGGGATATAAGCAACGCACGCTCTGGAGTTATAAATGTATTTTCATCTACCCTTCATGGTTAGTGTTGGATAGTCGATTAGTCGATATATTTTCACAGGACAGGAAAATATTACCAAAGTTTGATACCAAAGCGGACTTTAAAACCTAAATAGACCAGTCTACTAGGGTGGGTGGGCGGGCGGCACTCGACTGCAGCCACCTTCTTGTGGTGAGTGCTGGATAGTCGATTAGTCAATGAACTAAGAGCTGCATTTTACTTCCTATCCTATTACCTTATCGTTCTTGGTAAATTTAAGTCGGTGGGGTCGAGTTATTATAGCGAGTTTATTGCCTACCTAACATCCGTAACATTTCTGTATGTTTGGCGTTTTTTTGACGATTTTTGACGAATTATTAAACCATTTTGACTGATTCAAACACACTCAGTCGCTAATATTAAGCAACATGCAAGCAATATATGTAATTATTTACCATAAAATCATTCCGGGAACATCTAGAAACTACCAGGAAAATTTGTAATTTTTTGACTTTTTTCATAAAAATTTAAAACTTTGACTCAAAAGCGCAGCCTGAAGATAAAATCCGATCGAGTTCGAATTTTTTATGGATTATAAGGACCACCAACCACAAACTTTAAGCACTAGCCGCAGACCGATTTCCAAAAAAATGGTTTTTCGATCCACCCTAAATTGACTACTGGTGAGTATTATTAATGCGACAGATGAATAGTAACACAAGGAGCTAAATATGCAGGAGCTTTATCTAGTCGGAAATTTCAGGCCGAGTTAATTTCTAATGAAGATATTTAGCACAAGTTCAAAAACTGCTTTATCTAGTGAGGGTCAAAATTTCCCAGAACCTATCTATCGCAACTATTATGGTCCCTTGCTGTACGTGGAAAAAATGACATTTTAAATCTATTTGCTCAACAGTCTATTTCCTTGATTTTATGCCTGTGATCATTTCAACCATGAATAGATTCTTAGCCTCGCTCTTCTAAGCTTCTTTCGATCGTTTTTCATGCCATTAATATTTTACATACGATATTCCCGCGCAAAATATTATGAGGCAGTATTTCCGTTTCCCAAGTGTCCTCTAAAGATTCTCTCCGCTTTGTCTCGACTTGGTTTTGTCTCGAGATTGGTTTTACTGGACTATAGGTCATTCAACACGTCTCCATTCGTTTAAACTAATTCCGTTTCGTCAGAAAGGTGTCGGCTCACTTCACTTTAGATTTTCTTCCCATTGATCAACATGTCCTTAATTTGGCACTATTGTCCGTATTTTGGCACCGCCCGCTGGGTACACTTGGACGATACGTTTCATCAAAAGGAAGCCGGGCGTTTCCACATTGGAGGCTGAGTTGAGCAATAGGGCTATGACTGGCATTTTTTCAAAAAATGTTTGACGCTACTGACGCTAAGAAAACATGATCCAAATTTTACCGTCGCATAAAATATAATCAGACATAATGATAAGATCTTCTTTTGCCGCATAGAAAATCACCCTCGTTGCCCAATAGCCGCCATTTTACCTCGCCTTTCTTCGAACGTACTATTACGAAACCATACAGTCCCATAGTCTGCACAATGCGAATGAGAGACGGAAGTCAGGTAGAAGCTAAAATTAGCAAAGGATTAAGACAAGGATGCATGCGCTCACCAGCACTGTTCATTATGTACTTGGAGGAGGCCATATGAGAAGCTCAAGAAAGTGGACTGAACGGAATAATGATAAACGGAGAAGAAATAAACTTACTCCACTTCGCAGATGATATTGCAGTCATAGCTGGAAATTGCGATGATCTTCTAAGGTCACTAAACATAATGGACCAAGTTCTCCAAAAATAAAACGTGACGTAAAATAAATAAGACGAAGACTACAATCCTAGAATGCGGAAGAGAAAAGCTGAATGTAGAAGTCACCCTGAGAGGAGAGAAATTAGAGCAAGTAGATTCCTTCACCTATCTCGGAAGGACTATCACGTGAGACGGAAGAAATACAATGGACGTCAAGCAGAGAATATCCCAGACTAAGAAGGCATTCATGGTCGACGACCCCCACCCTCGTCCTGTTGTGTTGATTTGACCACGCTCTTTTTGAGCTGATTCTCCCAGAAGTTGGGCCCATTTGTGTGTGTGAGTGAGTGATTATGTGTGCTTGTGAGTGTGCTTGCGTAAATAACCGGGCATCCTTAGCGGGGTCTCATTAGCCCTGTGAAGGATCCCAGGTTATAACCCAAACATCCTTAGCGGGGTCCCATTAGCCCTTGCAAAGGATCCTATTTGGTTGTTTGTGTGCGTCTGTGTTTGGTCCCTGGCGAGGAAGTAACATTCCCGTAAACCAACACAGGGGGTATTCTCAGGAGGGTTGAGAGGCTGTGGTTGGTCTCTGCTGTATTTTCCCAGCATACCAACACAGAAAATTTGGTGTTTGTTGACGAAGGGTGCCAATTGTTTACGGCTTTTGGAGATTTTCTCTCTTTTATTTCATTGTCTAGCCGTAAGAAGCTCACCCCATCTTCGTGATGGCTTTCCATAAATTAGGGGGTGTATCAATTAATCAGGTATGTTTCCTGTTAATTAATTTATTTCAAAGTCTAAACGCAACCCTTATAGTCTCTTATCGATCGCGGGAAAAACGTTATTTCAAATCTTTCTCTTCTACAATCTATGTCCCTTATTTTATTCTCATGATCTGATCTACCGTAGTATCTGGAGTTCGTAAGGTATTAATTACTTCGTCGGAAAATAATTGGTTTTGAATTTACATAAAGGATCGAGTCAAACTTTCAGTCGACGGTCTGAAAGCGATTCCGATCCCAGTTGTTGCAAGAAGGAGCGTTTAATGGTTCAGAGAGGGTCGGCGAGGCATTGCATGATGAGAGGAGGGGTCGAAAGAGGGAAAGGGACCCCTGCCCCTACGGACGGATCTTCATGAATGGTGAAGGAATGTGGGGATAAGTGGATAAGCTGTACATTAACCAAAACCATAAGATTCTTTCCATACTTTAAGGTCAAGGGAGGGAGAGGGAGAAGCGAATGCGTTTGTCATATCAAGAGTATCCGTAGGAATGGGTGGGAGGTTAGAAGGGGGAGGAGAGGCAGAGGGAGGATTTGAAGAGGGGAGTGGGTGGTGAACAAAATGCTGTGAATGATCTTTTTCATGGAGCGTACACTATTAAAATTTCTTACTGCTATAAAGTGTGTATCCTTAATTGTCCTCTTTAATTAATCCTCCTTCTATGCATAAAATTTAAAATTTAAGGTGACTATTGTGCTTTTATTCCAATAAATGCATCGAAAACTGTGATGTTGTCTTCTAGTCTGCCTCATAGGCTTGACATTATTTCACTCGTGCTGGAAATAATCGGCCTGTTTGCCAAACATACTCTGTGTCGCATTCACATTGTAATTAGATTAGAGTCCTTCATGTTGTGAAGTAGGTTTCCGTGGCTCAATTTAATATAATAAGCCATTTTAATCTTTTCTTTCGATAGCCTCTTACAAATTTTGCGGGTGACGTATTCGATATTAAGAATTCTGGAGTATGTACAGTTGTAAGGATCCTTGGATAGTATGTTTTCGAAGTATGTAAAGAGTTTACGCCTTTAAAAACTTTTCCCCAAAGGAGTGAGGTGCCTATTTGCCTCTCTTCAACGAGGGGCACAAGCCATGTGGTCGGCATTATGTTTTTCTCGTCCGTTGCCTGTAGATCGGCATCACATTGGAAAGAGGGGATATAGGAAAGATTTACGATTAATTCCAAGAAAAATATCGTTTCGTATGTAGCATATCTATGAAGTTCCTTGGCTGCTCTTTTGATGTATTTAAAATCTGTGAATACATTTGAGATGCAGAGGGGACATGAGTTGAAAATGCATATCCATTAGGTACAGTGTGCTAATCTGTAATGACGCATTCTCTAAGGTTTTGATCGAAGACTGTACTATTTTGATTGAAATCTATACTTTTCCACCGTGTAATCATTGATGTGACCACCGGTCACGGCTTTTCATTAAATCTCTGGAGGCAACAGTAATTTGGACTATTAAATATATCTCTAAATCCAACATATGGTAACTGATAATATCACCTCTGAAAGTCAAAGAGTCCTCAAATTTGACTGCTGTTCCATCAATTTTGTTTAAAACACATTTTTCAGGCTTCAACCTTTTGGCACTGTTGATTGTATTTCATCTGCGATAGGCTAGAGGTAGATTCACATGCCATGCGAAATCTAAAATAGCTCTTACCGATTGAAAATTCGTAGTAGAAATTCTCCTATAAATATTTTCTTAGCTGTCTCAATGCAAGCATCTTTTACAAAGTATTTTCAATGACGATATTTGTGAAAGCAACACGATCTGATAAGCAGGTTTTTTTTAGTGTCCCATAAAAGATATTTTATCACACCGTCAATACGATTTTCAAAACCCTTTTACCTACTGCCAAGTGCCACTCATGCCCCTCCGGGTGAATGCGAACTCACGACCTTCATACTGGCCAGCAAGCTCATTATCTTCCGATTAATCGTATCGGTCCATTACTAAGGTATCTGCTCCAAGGAAGTGAGACGACGTTTGTCAGTAGGCGCTACGCTTAAAGAATTCTCTCATAAGATGTTTCCTAAGCACAACTGGTCATGGTGGCAGTAAAAGTAACAAGCGGGAGAAATGCAATCGAAAGAAGTCTCGAAAGGGTAGCGTTAGAAAGACTCCTCTCAAAGCAACTTTGAACAGAACTAAGCAGGAATTATTCTTTTAAAAACTGAATAAAAATAAGTTCCGAGTAAAAATTTATTAATGAATTTTGTAAAATAAATCAAATGCTTTTAAATAGAAGACGTAATTATGGGAGAAATTGAGAAGACAATAAGCGCTCTCATGTGAACCGTGAGTTGTTGAAATGCACACGAAATGTTTTATTGGCGTCAAGCGGTGGGCTGTGAGATGGATGAAAAGTATATGCTAACCAGGGAGCCAAACATTAAAGATAATTGTAAAATTGCTGTATGAAATCGAGTAAAGGCAAAGTTGCCAAGAAGAAATGCCCTTTTTACAATGATTTACAGAAACCTTTAATTTTTTTCTTCTATAGTAAGGCCTACATGAACGAATATTCGTTCAAAGGGTATTTCATTTGATATTTAAGATTGCTTTCACGAGGATAATTCATATAAAATACTGTTTACTTATTTTTTTATGATAATCAATAGTTTTTGTAATTTTAATCAATAATTTTTCAACCTATAAGTTTTAATAATTATTTATGAATCGATAATGTTTCGATGGTAATAGCGAGAGATAATTTTTTAGGTAACTCCAGCTAAAAATAAAATGCAAGCGAATATTATACGATGAGGACAAATTTACCAGTCTGTATCATCTTATCTCGCTTAGAATTGAATAAACACATTTTACAATCAAATTATAACTCAAGCAAAAATTACTCTTCAAACAAACCGTTAATTTGCTTGAAAAGGGAACATAATTATGATATATTTTTTATTCTCCATTTACACTGTATCAAAATGCTTTGAATGAAGGAAAATTTTGCTTAACTTAGCGTATCTACTCTTGTGTTTCTTAAAATTACCTGAACGCGCAAAGCCAATGAGCCATGTCAAGATGGGGTGTTCACTCGGGAGAGGCCGACGAAAGAATGAAACAGACTAAAGGGTAAGGATTAAAAGGCTCTTTAATCGGCATAGGTGAAGATTACACAATGCGAGAAGAAAAATATAGGTATAATAATGACTATGCTTACAAGAAGATGTTATCATGCTTTTCCGCAGTTGATGTCCGAGCACTCCTCAGCTCACGGTCTTGCAACGGAATGCTGGCTGCGTCGCTAATACAGATGTAACCCGAGTATAATGAGAGGCCACGATGCCAAATGCCCGTTAAGTGGGAAGTATAAATGAAATAAAGAGAGTTCAAGATATGGGATTGGATAACTAAAGCTCCAACTAATTCGCCCACTTTTACATTTCAATTGATACCTCCTCTTAATGATTGCCTTACTATATAATTTACATTTTACAATCGACGCTCACTTAAAGAAAGAATATAGAAAGAAGGCGATGATAAAGAGGCTGAATTACATTGTAACTGCATCCCATGAAAACATTACTTATCACCTCAATGTAGACAGAATAAAATAAAAATCCTGTACAGTTTATGATTCTATAAAAAATAGATCGATTTAACATGCGCTGAAAATGTAAAAATAGTAAATTGGTTTAATAAAATGGTGAGTTACTTGAGTGTGCACTTTAAATATCTCGGGGTTGGCGGCAAGGATAGACAGCCAGCCAAGTCGCAACTCAGTGGCAATATCTCTGGGTTCAGCCAATAATTGCCAATGATTGCAAGATATAGTAGAAGCCGAGACTCAGACCTTTCACTTTCAACGGTTTCATTGCCTATAGGAAGCCCTAGAACTCCCGTCTTCCTTGAGCAGTAACTGCAGTGACAGTTTTTGCTAAAAAAGATACTTTATGTTTGTAATTAAACTGCAAATGGCAGAGAAAAGTGTGGCCTTGTAGCGCCCAAATGGTAACTATATTTGTACACTTTATCGCCAATAATGCATTCATTTGCGTTATGGTTAAAATGTTGCCGATTTAGATTACAACATTCTTGCACTTGGTTTGATTCAAATTGTCGGAAACTTTCTCCACTCAACTCTTCCACGCAAATCAATTCATTGATTGAAGTCAATCACGACATCAAGGAAGTTGACCGGCCGCTTTTTTTACAATGAAATGAAAAAAAAAAACTTGATGAGATAACTCGTATAGAACTGGGAGAAAAATATTTATAATGAATTTTTAAAGGCATAATATTTTTTCTCTGTAAATATCAAATTTCTAAAAAAATACTAGTTTTATGTCAATTTATCACGGACCTCTTTTTAGCCATTATATATTCCCTAAGGAATTTACTATGAACTAGCGTGAACACGGTATGAGCTATCGTGTGTATAATTAAAGATAAATTAATAATTTACACAGTTTGACCCCCAAGAATTACCTCGTTCTTGTTTTGAAATAAAATAAAAATATATGCGTCCTTATGCAAAAGCCAAACTGAAACAATTGTTACCCCAATCTGTGTACGCAAATACGAGATAATGCAATCGATTAGAATTACGCTATCATCATCATCAATTATTTTTCAGGGAGAGAAGAAGAGAATTCACGTTAAATACATGACACATTGATCAAAGTTCTTGAGGACGCTTAAGTATTATGGTGAAACTCTTGCAGTAGAACAATAATTTTGACTCCAATGTACTAATTACAATACAAATTTACAAATAACTGAATAAGCGTAATAAACGTACCACGTACGAAGACGTAAGAATATACATCCAGGGCTGTCCATTAAATGAAGAACATAATTTTATTAAGACATGAGGTTGAAAGATTCAGGCATTAGGACTGCGAGGAAAGACGATGAGCGTATATTTACGGGCTCTTAGGACTGGAGAAAAGAAATGTAATGTAGAGAATAATTAGGACACGGAGGATAAGCCCGTAAATTTGTAATATCTGTGTGCAATGGAGGGGAATAGCAAGAAAAAATTCAATGAAGGCAAAAAAGAAGATGGAGAAGATATTAACATGGGACGTACACTATGTGGTGTATCGCAATAGTGTTGGATTAGTAAATAAAATGGAGGAGGAGAGAATACATTCCACATGGTGTGAAGTATCTGTGGAAGAAATAATAAAGGCGCATAGATGGAAATGGATAAAAAAGCAAGACAGCTTCACAAGAGGACAAGAAGTTTACGAGGAACTATCTTTCATTTTTTCATCTTTCATTACCCTTTCAAAAATCCTACTGAGTACTCGGTCATCTTGCATAAGCAACCTATAAATACTCATACGACACTGCAATGGGCTGATAATCCAATAAAAAGCTCAAATATGTCAAATCTGCTGTTGCCTGATCTCCATTTCTCTGGCTCTCTCTCTGGCTTCGTCAGATATAGGTCACCTTCAAACTCGCACAATGGCATAATGGCAGAGAAAACGGTGATTCAGAAAAATATATACGCAGGCAGGCTGTCTTTGTGAAATCAACATCCTACAATAAATCTTATTTCTTAACACGCCGTAAAAGATGAATGTGACACAGTTTCTTTGAGATAAGGAATTCAGCTTCACACAATTCGATATTTTTAAGGACCGGAGCCAAGAAATCATACTAGACTCTTAAAAGAAGCTTAAGCTGTTATTTGACGGAATTTCTGAGCGTCTTCCTTGCGATGATTTGTGTTATACAATAGCGTATCTGCGATATTCAGCAATGAAATGCATTGAACACTAGAAAAGTTGCAAACACGAATTTAAAAAGAAATTCCGAG
Organism: Ceriagrion tenellum; assembly: GCA_963169105.1. Taxonomy (NCBI): domain Eukaryota; kingdom Metazoa; phylum Arthropoda; class Insecta; order Odonata; family Coenagrionidae; genus Ceriagrion; species Ceriagrion tenellum. Next base: position 168,142,868 of record OY720632.1, on the reverse strand, counting down.
TTCTAGCGGGTATTTCAAAGAGAACGAATAGGATTGGCGAGTTGGAAATAATAATGGGATATCGTTTCAAGATGCTCAAGAAGGGGAAATGTGCTTCATTAATGAGAGCATGCCGTTTTCGGGTAACTTCACTTCTTTGACAAAAAAAAGCTACACGCTTCGTTAAAAACTACTACGAGCTAACATATAGTGTCTCACAACTTTTAGGCGTATTTAGGTGGGAGCCCCTAGAGACTCGGAGGCTACACACTAGGCTTAGCTTGCATGAGAAATTCAGAACTGGTGTATTTCAGAGCGACACAGAGAATATTACCATGACGCCATACTACATCTCTAGGTCTGACAGAAGCGATAAAATAAGAGATACATTGCCGAGTAGATTGGTGTTTCCGCGCACAATAAAAACTGAGCTCCACTAAAATAAAACAGAGAAATCTCCAAAAGCCGAATACCCCCCTGTGATGGTTTACGGGAATGTTACTTCCTCGCCAGGGACCAAACACAGACGCACACACACAACCCAAATAGGATCCTTTGCAAGGGCTAATGGGACCCCGCTAAGGATGTTTGGGTTATAACCTGTGATCCTTCACAGGGCTAATGAAACCCCGCTAAGGATGCCCGGTTAGTTATGCAAGCACACAAAACCACTCACTCACACACAAAAATGGGCCCAACTTCTGGGAGAATCAGCTCAAAAAGAGCGTGGTCAAATCAACACACAACAGAACAAAGGGTGGAGGTCGAATACGCCTATTTCGACTACAAACTTCCTCTTTAGCGAACCGAAGGAAACGCGTCACTTAAACGCAAGGTTGAAGTGAGGAAGGGTCAAGACATCCGAGTTGTAAATAAAGGTAAACTGGAAAGAGGGGGGGAAAGAGAGAGGGGGAAGGGCGATAAACAATACGCGAATGGAAACAACCAAAGAAAATGATTGGGGAAGGGGGAGGGGGAAAGTGAAGGGGGAGGTGTAAAAAGGGGAGTGGGGGTTGCAACGGACGTAAAGTAGAACGTTGGAGGGAGGGGGGAGGAAAGGGAAAGGAAGTGAGCGGTTAACGGCGTCCGTTAAGAGACGTAACGAATGATTTAAAGTTCAAAACTGAGTAGAGGGAGGAATGAGGGATGGGTCCAGCGTCGCTGTTTAGGGGTTTGGCTTTATTTTTAACTATTAAGATACTCTCGTAAGCGTCTAATAGGTTATTACTTGTATGCTTTACGAGTTTCAAATTATCTTTTGTTACGTCGTGTCCGGTCATGAAAAAAAGAAAAAGAAAGAAAAATCCGGAATTTATAAAATCAACTGTAATACTTGCCATTTAGCCTACATAGGACAGACACGACGTACTTTACAAACCAGTTTCAAAGAATACTACTCTCACTTCAGAAATCACAATCCCGAAAAGTCTAGTGTAGCGCAGCATCTAATCATGCGGCGGATCGCAGGGTAGTATGTAGATGTCTGGAAAAATGCTGTATCCTGGGTCCCATTTGCGCGATATTGCATAGGTGAAAACTTCACCGTGGAACTACTTTGATGAAGATATTTTCCACAGCATGTGGACGGATAAGTAGATGGTGAGACCACTCTTAACTCTCACCGTCTCTACGTTTTATATAATGTCGTCTCTGGCTCATCTTCCACATCTTTTGCGTTTGAATTTGATACACTGGTCTTCAGCCATCATGGAGAGCAGTCTTAGACATAGTAACTCAGACCCCTGGGACAACTTGATGTAGTATATGTCTTTCAGTTTGATAAGTGATGAATTACAACCACTTTACGGAGATGAGGAGTACCAATGCTAGGGTGACTTCCCATTTGTTCATTTGAAAGGTCTCTTTACATGTCTAATTAAATTATACGCAGTGCATTCATTTGTTTAACTTCCCCTGAAATGAGTTCTTTCAACACACAATGGAGTTTAGACATAACACAAACGTCTCTGATATCTTTATCTATATAGACGGACATATTTTGAGCTTCACTTCGTCATTATAGACGTTTATTCCAAGGTTAAATCCATCTTTCATGTAATGCAATGCGAAATATTTACGGAAGGCTCATAGGAGTGAAACAATGAGAGTTTTAGTAAAACAAAGGAAAATAAAAGTGAATCGCCAAAATTCTATGGAAATAAAATACTGCATAGAATAATAAGTACTCTATCAATGTACAGCAACGGTATTTAATATTCCAGCATTGTGTAAAAGAAAAGCACGTCGGGCGTCGATCTCACCTGGAGCCAGAGTGTGCCACGGTGGTAAGATTCTGGCTCCATGCGGGACAATTATCGTCCGATACTTTGAACTTTAATGGTTGTACCCACCAAATGACCACCCCCCGTCTGCGAGGTACCTCCATCGGGTCATGCATCTCCATAGTGGTGTAGGCATCAGGGTTCGGTTGTGATGCCGATACAGTCTCACAATTATGGAGGGCAAACAAGTCATCGATTATTACAGCAATTACTTCCGGTGCAATTCAAAATGACAAAAACTTGAATTGAATATGGCATCTATAACTCGAGACCATTTCGACAAATCTTTAAACAGCTTATCGAAGGCAATCCTCAGAGGACTACCAAACAGCAGAAAACCTAATTTTATTTGTAATATAATGTACTATGTTAGTTTCGTCGATTTTTAATGAGATGAGAAGAGAAAAAGATGGGCCATTAATTGACTGAATCGCAATTAGAAGGCCAGTAAGTTGTGCTGGATGAATAAGGACTCTCTTAGCTATTTAATGTGAAAAAAAATGTAAATTCTTGTTTCATGCCATGGATCTGAGTTTGACTTAAACTTTTACGTTTCACTAAGTTCTAGAATCGTGCATAGAACGCAAAATGAATAACGTGCATATAATATAATATTAAAAAGTTTTATCTTTAAACTAGTTGTGCTCGGAGTTGCGAGCATTAAATTGCGCATGATTCTCACGCCTGTTTTTCCGGTTTTCATGAAAAACATCGAATGTACGAACGCCAGAGAATTTCTCTCCGATAATCCGGTTTCGTTCCTCCAACCTTTCTTCTTCCAGAGACCGGCATTTGTTCTACCGCTTCGATAATTCATTCTAAATAATTCTTAAGATATATTCGGAAAGCTTACCCCGCACAGATGATATGATCGCAAGATATCCACGACAATGGATCCTTTCTCTGCGGAATGTGCTTCTTCGACAGCAATTTGAGTGTGGCGGAGAGGAAGGGCGATGAGGAATATTGGAAAAGAATCCTTGACTAAAACAAGGAAGCATTAGTTGGCTGAAGAAGAAATATTTTGCTGGCAGTTTTGCCCTGAGGACTGAAATTGGAAATCAGAGACGCATTAAGCAAGCCACCTGGGAAAATAGCCGTCCGCGCCAGAGAAGGCTCTAATGGGATGAGCAGGTAAATCACAAGGAAAGACGCTTTCAATCTTTGGAGTCCAAATGGTCAAAAGAAGTTTCTACCCTGCCTAAAATGAACCTCGACAGGATCTGAGGAAGCCATTGCAGCTGGAGAAACAAAGGGGCCATATGCTAGTTATCCTTGAATTTGAACTTGAAAGGAAAACCCGAATGAGATCCGGACTATGGCATTCCTGACTTTCGTATTAATCTTTTTTCGTTTCGAAAGAGAAAGATGACCATCACCGGTGTTTCAATCTTAGGATTGGTTTACTGCAGCCCTTCTTCGCTGTTTATTGGTTGTTTCGTTATATCCTGGAAACCTTTTTTTCTTTCGTCACTCTTTATATGGCCTCGTACTTATCCCTCGGACTCCTACAATTTTTTTCTTCAATTATTCTCTTCTGAGGAATGGAGGCGTTGCTTATAACGGCTTGACCAATCCACCTGGATCTTCTCAATCACACATTCTCATGTACCTTCCTCCTCCCCCTCTTATAAACATTTCATTTTTAATTTTATTTTCCATTTCATACTCAGCATCCGTTGGAAATATTGGATCTTGAAGGTTCCGATTCTTTTCCAGTTACCTTATCCGATAATCAAAGTTTCTAAACTCAGAGTTCCACGATTCACGCGAATGTTTTTGCGTCTTTATTTCTCCTTCCTTCGTTCAGTACAGTTGAGGTACCGTCGGAGTGATTTACCCCTAGAGTTGAACAACCACAAAAATATGCTCTAATCTAATTTCATTAGTTTCTCTTAACATTTATCGCAGGCTCCCGTCAATTCATCTCATTTACTCCTTAAGAAGGAGATTTGATTTCGAGTATCGGCAGTCTCGACAAAAAATCGACCAAATCAAAGTTGACGCACAGTATCAGGTACGGAAAAGTATCGCCAAGTTCAGAGCTGTGATAGATACTAATCTTTTTAAGGAAAAAGCAAAAGGAAATCATTGAAAATACGAGTAGAGTTATCGCTCATTTTCTCAAGAAAGTCATCTTTTTTGAAATTTCGCTTTCACCAGCGTATTCTCTCTTGATTTTAGTCTGACGACGGAGGAGTTTACGGCGGAAAATGCCGCTTTAAACTTCATCACCTTAATCATAAAGTAAAGATTAATTGAAATCAATAAGTCAGACATCATTATTTATTCCATGGAACCATCAATGCCATTCTAAATTTAAAAATATATTAATGAGGGATATACAAAAAAACAAATTCAAGTTTTTAGTTATTCGCTCCGCTTTCCATACAATCTCAGTATATTCAACGAAAACTTAGCCGCATTAGTTAATAAAAATTATTTATACTTGAAGATGAAAAAGCAAACATTAAAACTGCAAATACCATTTTCCATCTAGCATTTTGAAAAACTTCGCTACCGTTGATACAGCTTCTTCCGCAATACCATATGAAAGCCCTCTAAACATTTTTTTCTAATATTTCCTCTCTTCAAAGACTGTTACGTTGTTAGTAAATAGTGGCATAAAGTGAATTTTAAAAATTATAAGTTGTTTTAATGGAACAAGAATTACATGAACTAGAGAGAGAAATATTCTTCCATTGCCTACTTCCAACTGTAACGACCGACGTATATCCGAGCGTGGCCAACCCTAGATAATCTACAACATCGATTGCCAAAGTTAAAGACCGTGGACGCTTACTCGAGGACTGAAGCAATGATTCATGACCTACAATACGTAGTGTGCTCTTGCTATTACCAACCCGTTTCTTGAGTGAGGAGGAGCGAAGGAGTTAAGTTAGGAATTCAGGGGTCTACTAATATTACTCGGAATGATTTTTTAAACGCAGCGTGGGTGTGGGAGAGGATTCAGGGGCAATTCTACAAGAAACATTGTTTTTAATTTATTGGAATCCAGGAAAAATATAATAAAGACCTTTAAATTGGTCTATTCTCCCAGGTCAACGTCTTAACTTTTGCTTCCGATGGAGCTCTCACAATATGACTATGCATTATATTGCAATATGACATGCAATATTTGGAACCAGGATAAAGAAATAGGATTATGTATTGTATATATAAGAGTTAGTTACATATTCTTAGCCTTAAAATCTAAATATAGGCCTTAATCAATTTTTTTATAATACTAATTTTTATTTACAACAATATTTTACATACTGTAATTTCCCTTTGGATGGATTTCAAAAATTACAAGTAACCTAACCTTAAAAATAATAAATTTTCAGTCTGGTCCTGCTTAGCTAGTGCTTATCAGCAGGTTCCAAAATTACAATATTGAGGTGTAATAACATATCCGTTTATTACAGTTACAGGAGTAAGTAAAATTTAGAAATATAAAATTGTATATTTAGGCAATGGATAGTTTATTCACAAATTCAGTTTCTGCATCACTATACATACAAGTAATTATAAATATGAATATTATGCTATTATTATTTTCAATATTTAAGAATTTCCCAAGCATAGAAATGAATTTATTAAAAAGTAAATAAATAAAGTTGCCCATACAATAAATATAGATTTGCTAAAATATAAATTTCCCATTTAAATGCCTAATTATCCATACATACATTAATACATGTAGATACAATTGTAGTACAAGTTCACAAAAGAAATATTATTAGCCCATATCCGAGATCTTATAGTAACATTATTTTCTCACAAGTATAAATAAAAAATTAATCTACTTAAATCTAACTAAATTTACATATACTCTGTTTTTGTTATATCAGAAAGTGGAATTATTTAATTATTTCAATACAGTTTTTATACATCAGTGCACAATTCTCTCCAGTAGGTACTTTTTTAATTTAATCTTTAATTCTCTCATATATTCTATGTGTTTTAAGCCATTTGGTAAACCATTGAGTATCATTGGTACTTTAACACTCATTTTGTTTTTTCCATAGTTATTAAAGTATCTAGGTACGTAGTAATGGGTCAAATTTCTCTTTTCCATTATGTGTTTATAATCCTTATGTGTCTTTACATTATTGTCGAAATAGTTATTTAATACCATAATAAATTCATATAGGTCATTTAAATTAAGTATTCCTAATTTTATATACAAAAATCTTTTATGATCAAAGCCATTATTTGTTCCCATGAATAATGTCCCTAAGTCCTAGTCATTTTATTTGAAGTCGTATTCACTACGGATTATTTTAGGTATTTTATTCTGAGTTGACTGTAAAACTTCCTTGTAACAGTTAACAGCATTTCCCCATGTAGTTATTCCATATCCTAAAACAGATTCAACCAATGCATAGTATATTAGCATCTTGGTATCTCTTGGGGCTAGAGTGTTTATTTAATACAACTGGTAACTAACTTTCCTTAACTTACTGTTTACTTTATCTATATGTTTATCATATTTAAAGTATTGATCAATGGTTATTCCCAGATATTTATAATGTTACAGAGACGTAAAGTTACAACTGGAAGTAATACACTTATTGTGTAGGCAATTATGGTCATGCAGATAGACCTTTATGGGAGTGAACTTAATGCCTCTATTAGAAATTTGGATTACCTTTGATTTATTAGATATAATTATTAGGTCGTGATCATGAGACCAAATTGCTAATTTATTTAAATCTTCTTGCATATACTTGACTGCCTCCTTTAAATGTTATGATTATGAGTTGTTATCAATACCAAATCATCCGCATACAGTAAAATATTACCGTATTTTATGGATCTGATAATTCCATTTACATATATCTTAAACAATATAGGTCCCAATATGAAACCCTGGGGTACACCATATTCCATTTTTTTGAGATCACTTAGCCAATTGTTAAACTTAACTGCCATTTTTCTATTAGATAAATAACTTTTGAACCACTCTGATTCCAATTGTCTGAAGATCATCAAATAATATCTCATGATTAACCACATCGAATGATCTTTTTATAATCTATAAACGAAACAATCCCATAATTGTTCTTATCGAGACTGGAGTTCACTATGTCCGAAAACTTTTCCAATGCACCTCTTGTTCCTTCATTTTTTTGAAAACCAAATAGATTATTATTAATGAGTCTAAACTTTGAGATAAATTTTATTGAGTGAGAGGCTACATATTTTTAAAGTACTCTACTAAGAGCTGGCAATATCGATATGGGTCTACAATTACTCAAGTCCATATAAGAACCATTTTTATCTATTGGTCTAACGTAGGCTTTCTTGTGGAACCACTCCGTGATTGACACTATTTTTTACAAGAGTAGTTAAGATGGGTATTAATGCTGGGTGATCCTTGATATCTTTTATTCGAATCATATCTGCTCCACTCGCCTTATTTTTAAATTGTTTAATAATATGAGAGATTTCTGAATCACTGGGGTCGGGAATATATAAACTATTTAATTTTGTATGTGGAAATGCTATTCCTAGTTTATTTGAACTAATGAATTTGTTTAAAAATAACCTTGGTAAAAGAAATACCAAAACCAAAAGAAACACCAAACCCAAATGCACGTGATTTTCTACTAATTACGAATTTTCGCGCCTCATCAAAAGCCGTGTCTTCAACCCTTTCATAGATTAAACAACATTCCAGGTCAAGAAACAGTATTCTGTTTGTAATATCCAATTAATTATTCATGTCTTATGCATACATCTTTTTGTCAACTCAAATTTTCCTGCTCCACCACTCTCCATTCCCACATCCTACTACACTTACTATCCCTTTCTTAGATATTTTTCCATAAATTTGGCAACTCAATGCATTTTCGCATCTGAAGTTCGGAAAAGGTAATATACTGAATCACAAACCACTTCATACCATGTTATTCGCTCCATTATTTAAGCTTCGACCACTTAACATCCGCCTCAAAGAGCGGCGGACGCTCTATGGCCTAAGATGTGAACTCTGAACACGTACGGAAACTTTAATCTCACATAATAAATTGGGGTTTGGGTTTGTGAGCCCTCAGGTTGAATGGTTATGAGTTATGGAATAATGGTTGTGAGCTATTAAAGAGAAAATACCGTTTTCAACTAATTCCCCAATATACTAGATGCATATTGCAACATCAGTAGAGCTAAAGATCGATAAACAAAATTTTTTCCTTCGTCATACGCTGCCAATGCTTCCACGCAACCTTTCTGGATTCTTCGAAACATTGTTGGATTTGCAGTAATTATTCCAGTGAGTCATTAGTAGGACTTTTCCCGCTAATCTAATTGCAATATACACGCATAAAAACATCCGCATCTGCAAGCACACTCCAAATTACTAGATCCAGCTGAGGAGTAACCGTCAAATTTTAGGCATGCCCGATAACCTACCTCGAATTTGATATGTATTATTAAGTAAGACCTCTACTATCGAATGGTTTAAAAATGTACTTGATTATTGGATACTCAACGAAGATTTTTGATTTTAAAATTACGAATTTTTTCGCTGAAATGCACTTTCTAAACAGCAATGCGGTGGCATCTCCGCACGTAACTTTTTAAGTATCAATTTCCGTCCGAATAGTATTCATGACCTTGTATGAAATTGGAAGGAAGGTAATGTAGCGCCAGTCATAGAATTGGGAACCTCTGAGTATTAAAACACATTGCTATTCGCTGACAACCAGGTAATTATTCAAGATAGACAAGGTAAATTCAAATAGCGGTTTACAAATTACATAAACTGAATAAAACATATCACCTAAAAATTTCAATAGCAAAAACAAAAACAATAGCATTCTTAGGAAACCATCAAATAAGAACAAAAATTGTTATAGAAGATAAAATACTTGAACAGGTATCCCACTTCTAATATTTAGGATGTGATAAAACTTTTGAAGATGATAAAGATATCACAAATAAATTAAACAATTTTCAGAGGATAAGTGAGGCAATAAGAAGAACCGTAAAAGACAAAACAAGAAAAAAGAAACCAAAATTAAGTTCTATAAGGTGATGGTAGTCCCTACAATATTGCATGGGTCAGAATGTTGGGCAACAAAACAAAAAGAGCTTAAACAAATAGAGTCATCTGAAATGAAATTTCTTCGAGCAGTGAAGGGGTGTACAAGAAGAAATGAATTAAGGAGTACATCTATAAGAGAGGAGCTAGGTGTTCGGGCGATTTCAGATAGGTTGGATGAGTACAAAAATAAGTGGAAATGAGCATGTACAGCGAATGCCTAAAGAGAGGTTTCCAAAGCAGGCTTTGGAATATAAGTCATAAGGGAAAAGGAGTGTTGGAAGGCCAAGGTTGAGATGGTGATGTGAAGCCGGAACAGGCTGAAAGCCTAACTCTGGAAGGACGAAGAAGATTGTATTCTTCAAAAACTTATATAAAATGCACTAGATATTGAGGCACCTGATAAAATTTTTTCAGCCTAGGTCATCGTAAATAAAATACGAGTGTTTAGGTTTGAATATCGGACTTCCGGTTTTCGTAGGAGCACCATATCAAATATTTAAATGATAAGGATGACACTGACATACTGTGATGAATGTTTCAAAGTTGCCAAGAGAAGCTTCAGTTGTTTACCTCGTTTACCAAATTTCTAAATAAACGAATTCAAAATTAGGTATTTAATATACATTACAAAATATTTAAATCCTGAAGATAACTATATCCTTCGCTCAGTTCGTTAAAAAAATATTTTATCAAATCCTGTCTAAAAGCACTGAATGCAGGAGTAGAGTATAATTACTGACTTTCGTTACGAGTTAAAGCTGCGGTTTAACGCTTTGTCGTATAAGACTTTACCCAAAAGGGTATTTACATAAAATTTAAAGAAAATATGCAAGGCACCACTATGCCTAAAGGTACTAAATAGAGGAAATTTTCTACATGTTAAGAAAACAGTAATTTTATGCACAGGCTCCTCCTTAAAGTAGTGCGAGCGAGATAGATCTCTAATAATAATAGAGACCATTTTCGAATTATACGTTTTAATTTCACCGGCTGTGAGACACACGAATTAAATATTGCATTATTAATGGTGCAATAATATACTATCATACGACTGAAATTTTAAGTAATCAAATGAAAATATCTGTGTAGGTCTTTAACTTGACTCATTTTTTCCACGCGGCACGTTTGAAACTCCATCAAAACAGAAGGTTTAATGTGATCTCGAAGAATTTACTGCGATGACAATATGATTAATTTTCAAAAATTGTTGAGAAAACACGCAAACTACACACTGTTGATTTTTTGACGAGATCTAAGCGTAGGAATTGCCTCATTTTTAACATAAGGTCTCGCTGGTGTGCACGCATGTACGATTTCCCGTGTAAAAGGGCTGGTATTTTCTGGCAAATATCTCGGAAAGTAATGTGGTAAGGGGTTGAATTTTTGGTGACAATGGAAGGGTGATATATTTTGCATTAAAATTGGACAAAATTCATTGATTTCTAGGTAAAATGATATTTCGCTCAAGCTACCTTAAGTGAGTATAACTTTTGATAAATAAAACCATAAAGATACAATAAAACTAACAATTAAATATGGGAACGCTCAGCATGCACGCTGTTCATTATAAAGATTTTCAGTTATAAATACACCAGAGAAAAAAATATAGTGAGAGAAAACTTATGATGATGACAGAAACAAAATACCTACTTCCACTAATAAGCAAGAGCTAGCAAGCAGTAAATAGTAACTCCCAGGTTTTTGATTCTGATATTATGGAATGATCCCACCTCTTCCCGTCTGAATCTGTATTTCATAAAACTCGTGATACTGACCGGCCAATTCCAGCCTCCGTAAATATTACGAATAACAATTTGTACGCCAGTGAATTTAGCATTAAATATCGTTACACCATAAACACTATTAGTTGCGGCATGCAAGTATAGCTGTTCAATAGGAGTAATGGCAATTTAAATTTTTCACAAGCCGGATGATGTCGTGAATGAATGAGAAAATCTATCACTGAAGAGTGTGCGAATGGAAATCAAAACGAACTTTTGAGATAGCGCAGTCCCGAGGTATATGATGCATAACGTACCACCTTGAAGACAAATGGGAGCCTATTTGTCCAGTGACAGGCAATTGGTCTGATTAATGATATTTGATTCGCGTCCTTTCATCCTTGGGAGATATCGGCAGTGCCATTCAGGATTAAAATTGAAATGCGTCTAAAAATGACGGAGAGGGAAATCTCTCAAGATAGGATCTATTGCACCGAGACTTCACCTCATGATAAAATCACAATTGATAGTGTTTGAACAAGTCCCCAGGATTTAAACCAAGTTATACATTATGTGCAGCAAATTGAAAGACCAGAAAAGGAGGAAACATTAACGAATTTTCGTTTCCTAAAGCCGTAATTTTCCCGAGGTTAAACTGCCATTAGTTGATGAAAAAACAGTTATTTTTCCTAAACATTTCCGGCGCATATGATTGCATAGCGCAAGCCTTGAGTTTCCTCGGTATCAGAACTAGGAAAGCCACAGGCACACAACGTAAGACACAGGATACGCTGCCCTAACTGGTGATGTTTTTTGTATTTGTCCATATTAACACAAGTAACATTTACTTTATTATTAAGATATTAACAGGATTTTTTTATATTTGGTCATTCATGTATTTCACTCAAAGCCAACGTTTCACCAAATTCATTGGCATCCTTAGAGCTTTGCAACAAGAAAGAAAGAGACATGAAAGAGCGTAAGAATATTGAATACCGACAAATTAAGCTACTACTACAAACGATAAATTAATATGTGAACAAACAATTAAATTATCACAAATACGCTTTGAATGACCGCAAATACTTATTTTGCAAAAAATACATCGTAATAAAATAAAGAATTTATAATTTTCCACCTATAAAACAAATATAAAATCAAAGTTAACATTAGTTTTGATTATATTTGTTTTCTAAAAGAGATAAACAAAAAATACAGATTTTAATACAATAGAAAACGCCAACCTTTCAAATTAATATAAATTCTGCTAAGCTTGCCAATGAGTACTCTCCTATTGCAAGCATTGGAATTTTTTTATGATCTGTACCATGTCTTTGAAAAGTTTTTTTTGCGAGCACTATTCAAATTCAATAATTCGGATCTCTTTAAAATCAAAACGATGAGTATTTGTAAGTTCATGGTCCACAAGGGCACACATTTGTTTAGCTAATTTTATTGATGATTTGCGCTGAATTAATCTCTCCTAAAATACTGTGATATCTTTCCAATATAAATGCAGTCACAGTCTATACTGTCATGTATTCACTGCTAGTACTTGTTCCCGGTTTTTATATGTCTTAATTGGTACTCGTAATTTTGATAGGCAAAGTTGTATAACCTGAAAATAGCCTTCAACGTTAACCTCGAATATTTTCTCTATCATCAACATCATCGAAGGACCGTAGATGTCCACCTTTTATTTTTAATCTATTATTTCCAATTTTCAAATTTTGTATTGCCCACTCATTATTTTTTATTTTATCTGGTTTCATGCAAGGTATTTGGAAGACGCTCCACCATATTGGTAAAACCTAATTGTTTTCACTGCCAATCATACTTTGGTGTCGTAATTTGGTCCTGTGTCTGGACTCATTATTTCATAACTTGCGTCAATTTATATATTTACATAAGTTGAAGTCTCTTATATTTGAGAGTTGTAAATTGGACACCAAATTTATAATTCAAGAGCATTCATGTGCAGTGAAGCGAAATAAATAATTAAATCTTGTTAAATTTGATAAGGAATCAGAGTAACTATTAAAAAAAGGGCGCCACATTGACCCACATGCTAACCTAATTTGCATGCGTAACATAAAATTAATGGAATAATAGCGGATCCGCTTCCCTTAACGGATTCCGCGGGGAGGAAATAGGGTAAGAACTTGGTGAGAAGGTAGGCTTCCTGCGCCAGAATGATAGGGCAACGCTTGTCAATAGCCGTTTCCATGGTAGAGAATGGCAGTCGATTATATTAAATTATATTTTTAGCACCCACAACTTGGGGCCCCAAGGAAATTTAAATTAGATTACAATACAGAGAATAGAATGAGCTATGTTACTCTTGATTTGGCGGAATATTCGACTTTAAGGGTGTATGCAACAATTTATACAGTGTATTATGATTTTTTTAAATGCCATTTTAAATTTTGCATTTGGGAACTGTTTGGCAGTCAAGTCTGATATCCCTTTATTATGAATTATTCTTCGGTAGTTGACTGGAGGGGTAGTTGACCAAAGATGCATGATTTGTTAAGCAGGAATTACTGTGAGTTGGGTCCGTAATAGTGTTTCTAAGTGTTGCACTTGAAGAAAAATTTTGGGAAGTAGTATGAACACTGAGTGTTGGGATCATATTTGATGAAGATGCATTATTTTGGCTTGAGTAAAGAAGGGGATTTTTTTAATTTTTTGGAAATTTATTTTTAAGAATAAAATCTTTGAGAATTCGTTACTAGATATGTGCTGCAGAGCCAAGGCAGTATTAATTTTTGTAATTCAACGGATGACGAGATAAAAAATTCAAATATCTGTCTCTTTGTATGGTTTTATTCACTAATCCACTAAAATAGTCCCATTTGGATTTCAAATAGTTATCATATCCAAAAAAGATAGTTTACCTTGAATTTCATGTTGAAATGTATATTGTATTGCAGGATGGAAATTATTAAAAGTGTTTCGTAAAGACGCTTCAGAAAAATCTACTAATACTGCTAAAAATAGGTCGCCAACATCTACATGTATAAAGCTGGATGTGAGTATATGTGTTTGTGTGTATGTGTGAGCGTGCGTGTAATTCTTTATACACTCTTGAACATCTAGACCGGTTGTCTTGACATTTTACATATGTGTTTATATTTGTACTGAGACGAACATCGGCTATGTTCAAATTTGCCCTGGAATGGGCCCCTGTTATATGCTCCCATAAGAAAAACATCGGAATCGGGAAAACGGTGTTTATTTACGCTTATTGAAATTGCTTGGACTATAGATACAAGGTTCAATTTTTTATTACCCGATGGCTAAAGCAATGTTAACTTTAATTCTTGGGATATATTTTGTCCTCCCATTCATGTTTGCTTAAAAATTACGCTTTTATTGCAAAAATTCTCAACTTTCTCCGATTTCAACAGTATTATTACTTGGCAGTACTCTGTTATTTACTTCGTAACCTGATGAAGGGATTTGAACTGGATATATTTCCCGAGCCTGCTTTTGCTTAGTATCTGCATTTTAAATTGTTAATATTATAAAATTTATGTCAGATTTCAGCATTTCCCGACCCCCACGATGAGCGTTCAACAGCTATTGCTTAGGATCTGCATTTAGCACGCTACTTTCTCTTATATTAACTGGGGCACATGGGTAAACGTCGTGTATCATTTTAGTTGAATTTTTCACCCTCCATGAGACCTTTGTACTGCACCTATTAAACTCTTATAAAGTACATAAGTTCAGAGGAATAGTTGAGATTTCATTGGACTCTAAGGTCCCAAATCACTGCTATGTCTATGGTTGTTAACAAGTGCCTTCGCCAGAGATTTTTTGTCAAATATTAAATTAAATGGTTAATATAAGCTAATTTGTGAGAGATTTTAGCTTGACCATAATCTCTCTATGTACAGTGGCGGAAAAAATTAACGCGAAACTCATTGGCGTCTGAATGCGGCGTACACGGGAACTAATTGAAACCGCTTTTCCTTCGAAAACTTGACAACAATGAGACAGCATATGGAAACCGGGAATATTCAAAATCTCTATGAATGGATATCGATTTTACGCATCATATAAGTAGCCATACTAAAAAGGTTTACGTTCGCGAGATCGTTTAGGAGTTATAAACGTGATGAGTTTGCTTCGCCCCGCAGCCAGTCGAGGTTCCGAAGTCGTAGTTGATTATGTAGAGATGCTTACCATATTTTTTTAGAGCTTTGGACCGTTTAAAAGATGTTTCTTGATTGAAACTTAAAAAACAATACGATGAAATTATTATTTGTTGGGACATAAAAATTTTTTATTCTCCAGATCAAATTCACTTACAATAAAACGTATTTCCGCGTGTAGGGAATAGCTGTGGATGAACATCGTTTTAATAGGCCTCAAACTACTTCCGAGCAATATGATGCATTACAATTAACATTTTGGCGTAATATTCTGTGAATTTCAAGTTAAATTATGGGAAATCTGGTTGAATAGAATGGTTTCCATGTGGAGAAAATTTTTCTTTACAGGTATTTCCAATGCCTAAAACCCTACGCAAGTTTCCGCCGTCGTGCATACAGGTCGTCTCAAATACTTAAATTTCTCAATTCCTCCTAACATAATATTATTTACATTCTGAAAACTACTTTCAAAAATCCAGAATATTTGATTTGGTCCAGATTTCAAAGGAAACATTAGAATTCCCTTTTTTTGTTATGTAGTAAGAACCACTGGACGCGGTTTTCTCTTGATCGATGAAGTAGCCTAGAGGGAAAGCGTTCGTCTGCGGCCAAAAATGTCTGGGGTTCAAATCCTGTCGTGGCCTCTTTTAGAGCCTTTATAATTAATCTACGCGATGTAACTTTATTGCAGCCAAAACTTCGCAGGAATCCGCGGAAGGCCCAGGGAATGGATATTGACCTCAACCATGAGTGTGTGAGTTTTACACATATTCGGGCTTTGTATAAGAATCAGAGCGGTCTCCTTGGTCGTCAAATGAGATGTTTACTTCCCATTCTCAGGTACTCGGCCCCACTTGATTTCTACGTCCTGTCTGTCGTATGATGCTCATATCCACTCATTTGCCAATTTACCACTCAGTGAAAAGCTATTCATGAAGGAGGTAATAGACCGGATCTCTGGTTGTGTCAGTTACTCGATTTAGTGACCTTACGTGATGCTAAATTCACATTTAAATTACTTTGAAATGCTTTAGTAAAGAGGGCAATTATTTTTATTAGGAATTAGAGTTTGGTTCTATCTGCCGAACTATAAATACCGATTACTTATCTCAGTGAGAGACCAAACAAGTGTGGAATTTTCTTCAAAATATCTTTCAAACGGTATTTGAAGCTTTCCCTGCATTGTTTTCTAGGATTGCCATGAGCAATACATTAACCGTGTAGTTCAACATTTCAACTTATAGGATGGAGGATAATACTTAGAGGATAAAGTAAATTAATGAATCACTTAAATACCTTTTGACATATTCGCAGTGAAAAATTTTTGGCTAAAATTACGCAGTTAAATTTTATGAGGAGCATTTTTATACCCACGCGTAAGTAATACTCAGACAAAAATGCATCGCGTATCTTCCCCTGTGAAAGTGATAAAATACTAAAAATCATCTTTTCCATGTAGCGACTAAGCAGTAATTAGATATTTTCCCTATGGTCATTTGTATACTCCTTATAAGTCCGCAGAGTAGTCAATGTAGTGAAAATTAGGAACGTGCACCATCAAAGATAATACGATTGCTACGTTCCTAAAGAATCTATTCCTCTTCAAATGTGTCGTAATATTATTGCTTCAATGGAAGTTAAAGGTGTGAGTGCCCCCACATGAAGATATTAACAGACTTTTTACTGGGTCATAAATTTCATCTCTTAGTGGTCATGTATTTTAACGGATGTTGAAAAGGGACACTATAATGCTTTATTTAGAACGAGTGGAAAAGGTAAAAATGTATGCGTAATTCTCTCAATTTGAGTTATGTGTGCACATGATCACAGCAATTGATCATCAAGAAATATGCTGGTATTTTCATAAAGAATGTGGATGTTTATTAGCCTTATAATCAATCCATCCCCCTCTATTCTCGATTTCCTGACCAAGTCTTTGTGACATGGAGTTGTCCACATTTTGGTATCATCTTACTGGGTTCATTTTCATCCACGATTTTCCTCATTGCATTTTATTTAGGGTTATTTCGTTTGAGGGGGTCGCCTGAATCGCAATCATTCGTAACATGGTTCATAACATGGTTCTTACGCTCATGATTTCGAAAACTCGATCGTCATCAAGAAGGATCGGGTGCAGTGGAGTGCGCTCCCAGGACCTTGTGCATTGCCTTACCAATGCGGCTTGCCTTTTGGATGACGATAACGACCATAAGAAGAAAAGAACCGTGATCCCACCCCTGGTCGAGACATTTTTGAGTTTTTCATTCAATTTCTGGTCAAGTAAAATTATTTTTATTCGGCACATTTTATCTCTTTTGTATTTTAAAAATTTCATATTATCAGCCAGTCATGGCATCTACACATTACATTCATTCATATCGCCAATATGAGGAAATTTATATAAAAACTCATTTGCGTTCATTAAAAATCGAACACGGACCACTCTTTTGCGAGCCAAATAAATCAGACAGCTACAAAATTAACCGTTACATATCAATTTATTTCATTAATGATATTTTACTCCAAACTGAAGTCTTTTAAAAGGCTTTTTGTTAATTTTATATGTGCGGCGAATTTATAGCTAAGCATATAAAATATTATGCTATTAGACGTAATAGAGTTGTTTATCCATAGCTACACCTAATTTGGGTAAACTTTTCTGAATGTTTATTCGTATATCCTGCATTTAGTAGATAAAGCTTAACAGTGGACAGCTCGTCATCAAGCTTCCTGTGATAAGATGAAAGAAATATCGGGAAAATATGCCTAGATTATGCGGTATCGATGCGAGCACATTTATTTTTATTTCTTGAAATTATATATATTTACGTATATTTTCATCGTTTAATCCTATTTTGACGAACTAAAGACAGATTTATATTGGGTCAAGAACGATTCATTGATAAATATCAGTTTTGAATTTAATAAATATCCGTCTAAGGAACTTCATCAATCTACAAATGGAAAATCGTGAAAAATTACATCACGCAGACTATACTTATTTAAATTAAATCTTTTTTGTATCGACATTTGGTGCGGATAAATCTCGATTTATATCATTTCGGTGAAACAGACACAGTACGCGTCATTCAAAAAGATCCTCGGAAAGTCGACCACAATAAATATCCCTTGGTGGTAGAAGATGAAGATTTTAGCACATAGTATACTGAATTGGGTGGGATAGTGAATATTTTTTATAATCAGTCTTTCTGTATAAATGATATCATTCGACGTAAGAGCCATGCTGAAACAAACACAGCGATGCAACGCGACTGAATGTGCGAATAATATGAGACGAAAGCTCAAAAATGAGGCGATTGATGACTAAGTTCTAGGATCCGACAAATGTGAGTTCCATAGCGGATTTCAAATATTTGCGGTAGACGATATTTTCCTCAGTGTTGCCAGTCTTTCGAGTATGTACTGCTCCTGGAAGTTCCCAAAAATGCCGCAATCTGGCGCGCGAAAAATTTTACGTTAATTTCTTCCGCCACTGTACGCTGATTAGATTTTTATAGTATTTGCATTTAAAACGTCACATTGCTTATTATTATAATGTACGACGATCTAAGGTTGGAATTTATATAAAAATTTAATAAGGTTGGAAGTATTTATATAAAAAAGGGGAAATGAAGGGGAGAAATGGACAAACTTCATCAAGCAACTTTTCCATAAGTAAGCCAGCTAAAATCGGGGCTATTGGTGAGCCCATGAGAACGCCATTGTTTATGTGGTCAAAATTGTCTCCAAACTGAAATTAGCCTTGAGTTACACAAATGTCGAGAACGTTATAATTGTTTATTATTTAGTTACTCTCAAAATTAAAAAAAAAGTATGAAAAAAGAATTTCACTGCCGATTGGAACACTAAAAACTATTTGCATATATTTTGTAAACTCGCAATATGATGATATATCTTAGATAGCCAGGAGGAACATTCACTGTATTATTTTATGACATCCTATATTCACAAGCGTGATCTTTTGCAAAACATTTCACGAGTAATACGAAAACGGTGGTAAATAAAAAGAAAAATCATAGAAGCATATTGCAAGGTCCTTTGTGATGGGTAACAATAATCTCATAAGGCTGGCAAAACTCTCTCGCTGTGAAAATCTCTCTTGTATTACAGATGGAATGGAAATATCTTCCTCGGTGAACCGTTGTTCTTCGTAAAATAATCAGGTAACATCAATTGAGTGAGTGACCAAGCGCTTTATAAGTGATGAGTTTTTTAATAACGAGGAATTATCGATGATGCTAAGGCACTTCCTAAAACGAAGAAAATGGCTGCTCCGTCAATTCCGTGGACAATCTACTTCTGCCAACGGTAGCTGCCATTAGTATACAAATATAAAAAAATATTCTATGGGAGAAGATAAGGAATTGCTACTAACATCCTCCACTATGAACTTCAAAGTTTGCTATAGTAACTTTAAGAAATTCGAAGACATATTGATGTAGCGTATCTAACACACGTGTTTTTTCTAACTAATTCAGGAAGTAACGGCTAAATGTCACTAACAGATTTGATCCTCTCACCACAGGTGTATTAATCTGGCGGATCACATCTATTCCAACCGGTGGCTGGAACGGTAAATTATCGATGAAAGGGAGTGCTAACGTAGAGGCCACACCCTTTTTGCGAAGTATTTGAACTGGTTGTCTGTCAGTACCAAAGCGAGATGCATTAATCTACCAGCGCCGTCTAGCGTTCATCGACTGAAGGCTGAGAGTAATCGCAGCGTCCTTGAAAGGCAGGCCACTTTTACGTTGATGCCAAGCCCGAAGGGAACTGTGACCGCCTGAAAGGAGTCATGATTCTGACAGGTTCAAAGTCTCCATATTCATCATTCATTGGACCATAAAGCCGACCATTCAGCATACACACTTGCCGCACGTGAACTGTCGGATGTCAGAGCCAACAGAGCCGACCAATGAAGCATCGCAAAATGGATAAGATGAGTGGATAATGACCTAATTCCTTAAATCTATGGTTCAAAGCGACGAGCATTACCCTGGAAAAAATAATACCGATCTTATAAGAACTTTATTCCCGCACTTCCCAAAAGAAACCCATCGCTGATGTAATTGATGGGCACCAACATTTCATGTCGAAAATTATAATATCGTGAGTCAATATGATTAATTAAGTGTCGGTATATAAGTTACCTGTATAAAAAAATACCTATTTATATCATGAGTTCAATTTTACAAGATGCATTTATTCATCATGAACATCCAGCAAAGGATGAATGCATTTATAAAGCACTATTCAACTTCCTGATCTTGCCCTTCAACCGAATATATAGTCTTCATTTTAAAACCAAACACTTTTCACTAACAGGCATTGTTCAATGTTTTGGAATCAAGGCTAATAATACTTTCATCTTATAGATATCTAAAAGTTTATGGCATTAGTAATATGCTCAACTCTTCCAAGAAATTACGATTCAAAGAAAATTCCAAGAAATTAAGATCCAAAATTCATGACCTGAATTGGCATGCATAAATTACGAGATAATCTCAATTATTGAACCTCATTGAGTGGAGAATCTGATGAATCTAGATATTCTTCGATAGCTCGAGAGGCATGAGGTGCTGACGCTATTGGCAGTACGCTGAAGTTTTATCTTCAAGATGCTCACACCAGATCTTGTACTGTAGTTCTTAGCGTGACCAAGTTGTTCGATAGAAAATTTACTGCTGGACTGGTTGTATATTCATTGACCAGAAAATGTAAAAGATATTTTTGTTTGAGGAGGACCGGGAGAAAAACGAGATAAAGAATGTAATGAGTTTACTATGCTGGATCGGATTTTCATCCAAAATATCTACACATGGGAGAAAGGGATTTGAAACGGAAGTGAGTGGGGAACTGAAAGACATGTCAAGGTCATAAATTTAGCTAGGAGCGAGGCGTCGCAGGATTGTGAAACCAGGTCTCTAAGGATAGAGTCTACTCTCTCCACCTTTCTACCGCGATCAGACCGGATATCAGGGTCCGCACAAGATTGGCCAGCGATTGGTTATAGTCTTATTGGGAGTGCTACAAATCGAGATCTTTCGGGGAAAATTTATTCCGGTTCACAAGAATCAAAGACTGAAAAAATGGTGATCTAGGACGAATATTTCAGGCAAATGACGACAAGCATTTTTTTCCAGCGGCAGATTTGAACGCTGAATTAAAAATTCCTCTTCGCAAAAACATGAGCAACTTCGAATTAATGACACAGGTATTTCCAACTAATGGAAGATTCTGCAGCCTGTTATTTTGAATATAATTCTGTATAATATAGAGTATATCAAGGCAAAAATATGCCTTGATAGACTGCAACGAATGTGAGCAGTTGGGAAGGCAGTGAAAGAAGAACTATTACCATGTTAAATACAAATTAACGAAACCAACTGAAGGAAACTATATGACCGACTATCTTGCTGAGAAAATTAATTTCTAGCCTAGAAATTACTCCGTGAGTATACGAAAAGCATCAAAAGTATGGGGTTTGAATTTTAGATTTGCACAAAACTTTCACATAATATCCGATGATAATTTATAAATTTATAAATAGACATTATCCCGTAATTTTTTAATTTTAATCAGTTTCCCTTCACGCACAAACTGAAATCTCCTGCATATTACAATAAAATAGAATATAATTTATTTACTTTCATTTAAATAACAATAAATAACAAATAAATAAAAATTTAAAAAAATAACAATAAAAGAAATATAATTTAAAAATGTAACGTGGAAATGAAAGCTCTAGGTGGGCTCCAAGGTTGAAACCTGAACTGAGTCACCAGCAATTTGTATAATGTTCCCTTCACATACCTAAGCTGCAGTGTGATATGATGTAATTACAAATTAGAAATACAAAATCAAAAAATTACATTAAATATAAATATAAAACATAAAAACAGAAAAACAGCCTTTAACCAGTTTTAAAAATTTCAAGTTGTATTTGTTTGGTTATAAATAACGGACTTTTAAGAGTGAAGAACAAAAAACAAAGAACAACAACAATATTTGATCACATTCAACATTTTCATTAAACAAAGAAACTATCTTAAACATTATAAAACTTTTACAATAATATCTGGAGAAAAATGTTGTAAAATTTAAAATTTTGTATAATCTTTAACACGAAATTCACATAAGGAATCAGAAAAAAGATTCAATATTTTTATGGGATAAGAGCCATTCTTTAACCATTTAAAAAATATTTTACCTGATTTGCAACTTTTTATTATATTTGGCAATGAATTGAACATTTTAGGTCCCATGTACAGAAACAATTTTTTATAGAAAGTTATTCTTGGTTTGGGTAGTATATAATCCAAATCATTTATTAAATTATACTGGCATTTGCCTTCCACACCTGGAATATTTCCACTTCTGGCATAAACTATTCGCAGAACCTTATAGATATACATCATCTGCAAATGCTGTTAATTTTCCATGCAGTTTATGCTCTCACAAATCATTGACGTATATCAAAAATAAAATGAGCCCTAAGACAGAACCTTGGGGAACTCCTGCCGCCATAGTTATAAAATCACTGTAATGTTCATTTATTTTTTCACACTGGAGTCTTGATGACAGGTAACTTTTAAACCAGTTTAATACTATTCCACGTATACCTGCATGATTAAGTTTTTACAATAGCACTTCATGCGAAAGTGTATCAAATGCCTTTGAGATATCTATATATAACCCCATTGTGCGCATATTAGAATTAACAGCATTATATACTTCAGACATATGTTTCTCTAAAGCATCCTTAGTCCCCATTCCTTGCCTAAAACCAAACTGGTTACAACTGAAATAATTGTTTTTTCAAGAAATTTAAGTAAACGATGTTAAAATAGTTTCTTCAAAATGTTTGAAAATATTGATAAAATAGATATTGGTCTATAATTCGTAACATTTCGTCTATCTCTTTTTTTATGCAGAGGTACAACAACAGCTTTCTTCAGGGGTCATGGGAATACACCGCTAATAAAACTTAAATTACAAACATAAGCAAACACAGGAGCAACAATTTCTATTACTAATTTTAAAAGTTTAGAATCAATACCATCGTGTCCAGGAGACTTATTATTAGACAAAGGTTTCACTAAATTCACTATTTCAATTGGGTCCACGGGCTCTAAATAAAAATAATTCATTTGAGATTTTAAGGAGCACGGGTTCTTAACAAGTACTGTAGTCATGGTATTTAACTTTGAATTTGCATTCTAAAGAACTTCATGGAAGTAATTACTAAACGTAGTGGCTAAAAGTTTTGGATCATTTTTAACTTCTTCTATTTCCAACTGTAATGCTGGACGGCCTATTTGCTTTTCACCAGTTAATTCATTGAAAAAATTCAATTGTTTTTTTAATATTCTTATCCGCCATTTGAAATTGTTTCATGTAATATTCACTTGAGGCCTTTCGCAGATTTTTCGCGCAATTTATTTCTAATTAATTCCGCAGTAATGTCAATTTCGTTTGATTTTAGAGACTCACAAAATTCTTCACATATTCTATTTCCTATTATGAATGCAATACACCAATCAAATATTCACAGCAGATGACAGCCTTCGGAATGCTAAATTAAACGCTGTTGCGTTTTCTTTTTCGCTAACCTTCTCTCAAGCCGCACTTAAGTGACACCTTAAGTGCGCTCGCGGTGTAGAATTTCTCTCGCCGGAGGTGCAAAACCAACCCATCGGCACGAAGACAGCGACAGCAGGGAAACTCCAGCAGTCTTCATTCGATCTGCACTCCCGATCTCGCGAGATACGCACTCGAAGGCACACAAGGCTAAAAAAAACCCAATCTCCGTTCTCTCCGAATGAAGAATCGAGAGCTCACGCTAAAAGTCAGTCGACAGAATGACTAAGCTTCGACTGCATTAACGAATAAACTGATGGCAGTGTATTATTCATTTATAAATGGGGGAAATAATTATTTTCGCATGAGTAAATTTAAGATCCATAACACCGACATATAAATAAATTATTAAGTGGCACCCTCCTGACGGCGAGATTGTTCCATCCTCAGGAGCATCGTCATAAGTACATACAAAAAAAAAAAATAATACCCAGATTACGTATTATGGGGGAATCTTAGACTTCATTTCATCTCTAATGAAGGTGTATGACGAATTCAGAAAGAAATTAACATCCAAATAATTCCAATTATATACTCCTTTTTCTTTCGGCGAGATATTGTAGAACAGCATATTTAACAATGATACTCAAACGATATCGTACTGTCTACCAAATTTATTTCAAACGCTTACAACACGTGTTTCAAAACTGTCTAGCAGTCATCATCAGGTAAGACTAATCCTTTAGAGTATCATTGTTATCATTGTTCCAATTATATACTGAAACTTGTCACTTTTCGTTCATAATATAGAAAAAAGTCGCAAGTAGAGACATGGAGATACAGAGATCATTTTTGAATAACTGTACATATTGAAGCATATCACTCGATGAGTACAAGCTACTGAGCGAAGTTGCAAACCAAACATGTATGAATACGTAAACATTGACATTTCACCGGGGTTGACTGCAGATTTGAAATAAAAATATCTGAAAACCAATGGCGGTTGGTGTAATTATAATTCAATGGGTTTTACTAGCCATCAATGATTGATATAAAACTTTAAAAAAAAAAGATAATTCTCTCTATCCAAATAAGCAAGTTTTAGTGCAAGTTGAAAGTGGCTCACTGGAGCCCGAGTTGAAGGCTGAGCGACAAGTATAAAAAAAGAAGATTGAAAAGCCGTTTTTTCGATCAATGCGTCAAACACAGTTAAATTGAAAAGTATGCTGTGCAACAATTAAAAAATCAAATCACTACACCAACGGTAAAAAACACCATGTCACATCCAATTACAGGACAGTTTCCTATGGAGCCAATATCTCAAATAGAATCATGGGCTTCGCTCCCATTTTTTTGCAGAATCTCTTGCTTTATCATAAGTGCGAAGCACAATTTCTCTTCATCTACACGTCTCCCTTTATAAGTACCATAGTTTCTCAAATGAGTTGCATCTGCCATAGACATAACAGCGATGAATACTCAATGAAACTTTTTTTCATTCAGGATTCATTGAACGCTCACATGACTTCATATAAATAATGAAGCATATTAATAGTAAGGCATAAAAGTTTTCAAAGCTTTTAATATGAACGCTTAACTTCAAATTGTTACAGAAGACAAACAATTTATCTAGAAATGGTATTGAAAGACTGCCTCTCTCACAGTTGGGCGGCATAAGAGCCCGAGGAAAATGCGCCAAGACCTGCCGACAATCTCATAAACGGAGGTGAAGGTGATCATAAAAAGCCAATCACTGAACAGGTGTGAGGTCACATAGGAGCGTTGTTCAATTAATTGGCGCTGTCTAAATAAATCTTGAATGAAATAAGAAAATTATGAAGGTTTTGGTGATTTTCAAACTCGATAAAATAAAATAAAAATGTGATTACAGTTGAGGAAAATGTCGACGTTAAATGGTCCAATGGCAAAGATTGGATCTACTGTTACAGAACTAGTTACTATATATTTCTAGTTTAAGTGTAATAATCTTAGTAGCTATGCAAAGAAAAATGATTGACATATAATGGAGAATGAGAATTAAATACTCACGCACACAGATATAATTCCGAAAATGGTCAACATTGTCACACGTTCAAGCTCAGGGACCTTAAAACGGGTATTTCAACCGAGAAAATATCGGATTCGAATTCGGCATTTCAGCGACCACTTTCTTCTGAACAGAGAAAGCAGAATTGCAGCTGCACCAGTCTGCTGAATTCAGAAGGTTAGCATTGCGTTCGAAGGCCCCAAATACGAACGAGAAAAATTGTTTTGTTGTCAAAGTTCATCCCTTTTCCATTTCATTTGATTAAAATTCGTTTTAATGACAAAAAGCTGTCACAGAGAAGTTGAATGGTCGATTTGTGAATGCTCTCGAAATGAAACAATGAAGAATGCTCAATTTAACGGTTGAGACTGATATCGCGCTAAATATTCAACATTCATTTAAATTATAGAGATCCGACCTCAGTACAGAAAATTGCTTACCACGCTAGGAAAATGATTTCAATAGAGTCTACCCGGTATAAAACTCGCACTTAAGAAAGTGCCCGATAACTTTGTAAAATAAGAGAACAAAAGAAGGTGAAACTTTCCCGACTCAAGTTTATAATCACAGTAAATAAGACGAAGTTCAAATTAAGACGAGATGATTCTCCATTTAAGAGTCCCTATAAACTTTGTGCCCACACACGCACGTCCGCTTTCGTGCAAATGTGTAGCTTAGCTCATATATTAGTGCAAATTGACGTCAGTGCCAACGTCCGATCATCATCAAAGCAAGCGAGCAAACATTGCCGGCTTATAGAAATAATGCGGGATAATATCGACGGGATTCCTTATTCCCCCAACCCACTCAGAGGAACGATAGACAAGTCGCATTGAACTTTCACCATCGGAAACGCACGGTTACAAAATCCAATTTTTCCTGAACTTGTAGGGTATTAAACACCTTTTACACGGTTCAAAAGTTGCAGCAGATAAACCAGTCCCGCTTTGCCCCCCGACCACGTGGTTAATAAGAGGGAGTAGCAAAAAGGGAGAGGAGGCGGACCGTTTCCCTGACTCACTCGCCGACTCGCGCACGAAGAGCACGCATTCACTCCCCGACCGAGGAGAGCAGCGCACAGCCAACCCCTTGAAGAAAGAATCCTACTACCCAGAGATAGTGCGGGGGATAAAATAACGGTGAGTCCCATCACGCGAGAAATTCACCCACCTACATCATTGATCCAACATCTAGGCTTTCCCAAAGAATTCCTCAAATCGTCAACGGTTATCACCATTTGCAAACGACGGCGGTACCTGCGTTGACAACTCACGATCCATATATCGCGAGTTGTAATTATTTCCGGCAGAAATATTGGGTTTGTCTAAGGTTCAACCCTTCCTTTGTGCTGAAAGATAAAAATTTTACTCGAGTTCAAAGGATTACGCTCGAATTTTCACGCGTT
Source organism: Ceriagrion tenellum (assembly GCA_963169105.1). Taxonomy (NCBI): domain Eukaryota; kingdom Metazoa; phylum Arthropoda; class Insecta; order Odonata; family Coenagrionidae; genus Ceriagrion; species Ceriagrion tenellum. Next base: position 168,115,622 of record OY720632.1, on the reverse strand, counting down.
AGTAGGATACTTGATGGTGCAATTAGACGATTGTAAGCTCGTGGATTACGTACGAAGATCCATGATAAATTATAATCTTATTTTCCTCAAGTAGCCTAGTGGAGTTCCAAAAAACTAGAAAGAGAAATAACTGAATTATTTTTCTAAAATTAAGCTCCGATGCGTGACGTAAGCTCTATGACCTGAGCAGCTAAGCGATATAAAAGCATCTACTATATCATCTAAACTATTGCTAGGACTACATTTTTTCTGCCAATCCAATAGGATCCAAAAGTGCTTTCTTTAATGTGTTCGTATCCTGTAAAAATTGCATATTTTTCCGTTTCCTTTCTCATATCACATTTCTCTACGAAGGCATGTTTCTCCCAGACTCAAAAATTGCAACTTTGGTGAGTTAAGCGCTGCAGCTATAAATAATTTTTAAAATTCCTTTATTAGATTCATGACATGAAATTTTCACGCAGATACGTGACGAAATTTATCCCTTCACAAGCCGTACATACCTCTATGCTAGATATTTTCATTTTTGTGAAGTCTACCTGGTGCAAACAATTGGTCGCTTCTTCATCTTCGAAATTTTATTGGTGAATGATCTGCTCTCTCAGAAGTGAACGAGCATCATAAATTTCGAGTTGAATGCACGCATGAAGTAAGTTTTAGTCAGCGCTGCACTCAACTGCGTTCTCCGTTATGCATACTACCAACTCAATGTTTTCCGCAATAAACTCATAGACAAAGGTAAAAAATACTTACTGTCTCCTAATAGAAATTAAGAACTGAACGCTAATCCAAGTGGAAAGTGATATTTGGCTGCATCGAAGAAATGATAATTCCTTAAAATTTTCTTCGAAATGGAGCCAACCCATATCATTCAATTTGCAACGAATACTTTGGTTCAACCCCTGATCGGTTGGCTTTAATTTAAAAATTTTAATGATTAGACAAATTAGATATTTCGTATAGATTTTTACAGTGTAACAGATATAACTGTAGTTTAGTTGCTGGAGCTATTTTTCACAACTTACAACATAATTTATTACTTGTTTCACAGATGGAAGCACAAATCTTTTTCTTTAAGACGAATCCTTCTCGGATATCCTACCTAAAACTTCCCTAAAAACTGCAAATATTGATTATTTTGCAGTATATTATTAATAATACAATAATGCACGTAGGTGTATTCGTTAACTGTATTTTTCTTCAAATGTTTTTGTATCCATTTTCCTAATTTTATGCCAAGAGAGCAAATAACCTGGTTATTATGAAAAAAAAGTAGCTCACTCAGTAAGTTTGAAACGCAATCAACTTTGATTTGGACTTGGAAAAAGATAGGACAATAGAAGAAATCCGTGATATTTCCGATATAAATGACTTCGCTGCATTTTCAGTGTGATCAGCTATGTATTTTTTTATTTTAATATCACATGAGAAACTAAACCTCATAGTATAAATTACATAAATTGACTACCTTTGCTAGAAACTTATATAGATTGCCATAACACTGAATGTGTATTTAATTAATGCATTTCTGAGCACAAATGTTAGTATTCATTTTTGGATAGCAAATAAAGAATTAGAATTTTACTTATGAAACTCTTTCCTAGAATGTGAATAGGAAAAAAATTGAACCTAAAGTGCAACCCAGCATTCTAGTTAAAAAAAATACTTTTTGCGGAATACTGAAAATATCGTCAAACTCGACTATCTCATTTATGTTGAATCACTGGAAATGAAGATTTATCTAAATAGCTGATAAAAATAAGATTATTCAAGGAGCAAATGTCGCTTACCCTAATGTGCGAAAGTTGTCCAGCAAGAGGCAGTAATGGCAGAAGTTGTGGAAGTACATCTTCCGGAAAGCGAGGAAAAGCGAATTCAGACGTGTAACCTCTTGAAAAAAAATTTTAGGGGCCAACTTTTTTCTTTTGCGATGTTGTCGAACGAGAGGTGTGGCAGAGCGAGGGCAGGGCGCCCCCCGGGTCGTTATTCATTCGGAATAAAGTGCAGAAGAATGAAAGTAAAAGTCACTCAGTTGGCGTCCCACAGGAAGGAAGGCGCTGGGGATGTGTCCGAAGGCCCGGTCTGATGTAGTAACACCAAAACGAAAGTGTTTGCCGCTCGACCTCCCACCGATGTCAAGAAGTGGGGCACTGAACTTGTTCTTTTGGTGAAAGCGGTATGGCTCCAAAAGCATAATGTTGTATGAATTCTAATCAGATGAGGGATATTTGCCAAATAGTTTTCAGCCCAGCGGCAAGAATCATTTTTTCTTTGACATCAACACCTAGAATAAGAAAAACTCTTTCCACTTATAAATGGACCCCGATATCTTCCTCCCGATGGATAAATAAAAAAAGTAATTGACAACAGAAATTTTAACTGCATTCATGACTGTTCTAAATTATTACAAGCCAAGACTGTAATAGCTGTCACAGAGCAGGGCCGGAATCCAATAGTTTTCCTGACGCTCGTGAAATAAATCTATTGATAGTTTAAAAAATGTCATAATACATTTTTAATTTTTTTTATTGTAATGAAAAAAATGCTCGTGTAGTGTACAGTCCTTCGCGATAAATGTACTGATCGTTCAAAAAATGTAATAAATTTATTTTAATTTTTATTTTGCTAAAGTGAAAAATGCGTATATAGTGTCCAGTCCTCACGATAAGCGCGCACGCTCTCACGCACGCCTCCTGATTCCAGCACTAATTGAGCACCTATTCATACGAGACAACTATCGAGGTTTTCATCACGTTCCATACAACTGAAAAGCACTTTCACGAATGTACATAGTGAGGCTTATTCTAGCACAATGATATTAATCCGGATTACGATGACTTTCGACTGAAAAACGAAAAGAGAAGGTAAAGATCCACTTACTTGGATGAGAAAGTTAAAAAAGTGTATTTTTTTCTAGCAACAAAATAAAAGCTTTTTAGGTGTATAAATGTCGCAGAATTTTCTTTGAAAAGTACACATCATCAGCCAAGAAATAACTACGGCAAATTTTCGTTTTACGAGTCTTGATAGAACTCTTATTAAATGGCCATAATAACACCAAAATATCATACAGCTGATGCAAAAATGGTCAAAAATCCAATCCGTAGTTTATTTCAGCCTGCAGTTGATTCAAAAATCTATTATGTTCATTCTCATTACTTTCTAAAATAAGGACTAGCTGTAGGAAGGCGACTTATTCAACATGATTTGAAAAACACGATTTGCCTAGTTTATGGGGCCCCAGAGAGTATTTTTAAATCCTTTGCTAATAACGTCATCCAACTAAATTAAAATTACCATCTTAAGTAGTAGGGTAAATTTCACGAAAAACGTTAAGCATCAAATTGAAAGATAACTCACCACAGGGGCTTGGGTATTTAGTGTACCTTGGATTCTTTGTGTACCTACACTCGCACGGGTTCTTCGGAGTGAAAAAACTGAATCGTCAAATCATGGATTGTTCGCAAAAATATCCATCATTTATTTAACATCGAGTCTTGAAAAAGTCTGTGCAAACCGAACTTTAATACCTTACTTAAGATGTTTGAGGGTCAAGTGAACAAGTATCTTTATTTCCTACCATTGAATTCATCCAAATCGCATTCGTTTTGTATTAGTATGATCGTGTATCTCTACCTTCCAAAGCAAATTCCTTAGTGGTCGCTCTAAGTTCAACATTGATCAAATTCTGTTCTCAATTAATCCGGGGATTATCAGACCATTTTTGTTCGTTTTCTCATGTAGTTTCCGTTCACTAGCGCGAGGTATGTGAAAAATTTCAGAGTCCGCAATAAGCCTTCAAAACATTCCAACAAGAAGAAAATTACCCATCGTTTAACGATAGTGGTTTAAGATGTAGATGAAAACCGCAGTCTTCAAGTTGGAGGTCGGTTTCATCGGTGAAGCCAGAGCTGGCCCCCACAAGTCCAATTGCGTGTAAAATTCAACAACCATGGTGGGGAGGTCAGCTCCTTTCCCTTGGCCAACAGCAGTTTCCCAAGAAGAACTGGAACCCAGAAAATGATATAGCTTGGTTCGGGCCGGACATGCCGAGAGGCTCTCCTCGGATTTAGCTATCCACATTCACGCTAATCATAACATGTTAATGCAGACGTGTTACAGGGCTCGTTAGAGCTCCATCCAGTTTTAATTTTTGTGGACGAAAAATAAATATATTGGATGCATGTATTTTTTATTGAAATTAATGAATGATGTACCGCGGACCTGCAGGTGTCACGAATTAATCGAGGGGAATATAGAGCGATTGAGCGATCAATCATTGAGTCTACCTGACTAATTTAACTAAGTGGTCGAGTCTATCGACAATGTGAAGGAGCCTGGTATTCCAAAAGTACACTCGGATTCTGTAAGCCTTTACCGATGTCACTATCTTGCTGGCTTTCCTAGCGCTTGGAAGAGTTCTCATCCTATTTCATTCGATAACACAGTTACACCATGCTTTTTATCCGAATTAAGGTCGATTTCCTTCGGTTGTTTCTAACTCACCAGTCAAATGTTTATCCGATGGATCCCAAATACTTGCCGCATATCTTAAAGGCTCCTTAACAGTATGAAATCGGGACCAACGGTCAGTGGCTCAACGCTTTTAGGTCACCACGCCGTCTAAGATCTTGATGCGGAGATGAAAACCAAGCCATACCATGGTATCGAAAGTTTTAAAAGAGAGTTGTTCTCACATTTTTTCCCTTTGAAATGTGTTTTCATAAATTTATCGGGAGGGAAAAAATCGAAAGAAGCGATAAGATAATATACTTCGGAGCAACGACATATTTTAAGTCACGCGGTATACATTGCGCTCCCTTTATCCTGAATCGCCTTAGCCGCGAAAACAGTAATATCTTTTGGCACAGTCAGTAGCATTTCATTTCGACACGGAAATAACCAAGCCTTCCTTTTGTCTCCTCTACTCATATTGAGCGTTGGCGTGATTTAACTTGTACGACTAAAATGACGCAAGAGATCCGTGTCATAACAGCTGCAGCCGACTGATGCTATTCATCATTCCAAGCTCCGGAGGTCATTCCTTCCTTCCGCAGTTCGTTAGAGTAAGAGGAGTTTCCAGAGTGCGTAATCAAGTATTACGATAAATATTACATCACGGAGTTATTATACATTACAAAATGCAATCAACCCAAGAATTAACTTTGTTATTATCATAAAGAGTTCTCAAATTATCCACTTCTAATGTATGTCTCTTGTTATACCCAGAGAAATTTTCCTTGAACTAAGTGTTTTATACTGTTTAAGACATATGACAAGTGCCCGGCATAATATTTTTTCCGCTTTATATCTACCCTTTATCATGGCGGTAGGAAAAAAGAGGCTTATGAAAGAGACATACTCATGGACGAAAACAATATGAAGATATTCAGAAACTACGGCGCAAAGAATAAGAAAAGTAGAATAGTAACTAAAAATGTCCACTTAACATGAGTCTCATTATAGGCAACATTCCTCAGTTGTCACTGAATCTCATTAACTATGGTAGCTGACACTTGCTGAGTGCTACCACTACGTAACGTCGTTTTCCACTTTAACAGTGGCTAACACAGACAAAAAAGTGTATTCATTTGCGTTCGTCTAAATCAGACCAAAATGCCGTGCCAGTTTTCGACACACATTCATCCTCTTTCGTGATAGGTTAGGATATGAAGTACGCGAGTCACGGAGCGTACATTGGACCACGCCCAGAGTTTGCAACGGACAGATTTAGGTACCGTTACTCTGCACCCGCTTACTCTTTAAGGCCTCAACGCACTAGCACTTCATCACCGGATCAAGAACCAAGCGACCTTTTCAATTCTCTTCTTGATGTCTAACTTCCAATCCAATCCGGAAATCCTATGAATTCCACTTTCATGTCTCCTGTTAATAATGACGCGTAAGTCTATGTTTGCCACTTTCGACATTTTTTTTTGGGATGAAGGATTTAAAAAACTGACTGAGCAAACCTGAACACACCACATGTCTAAAAAAATAAGGTGTGATGATTTTCCTCAAGGAGATTGCAGTAGCTGTCATAACATGCTTTTTAAGCGCTGATATCAAAAATGTTGTTGGGGAGAACATATACGAATGCTCAAGATGTCAGAAAAAAATCGCCGTCTTATTTTCTGGTTTCTTTTAAGGAAGCGGGAACTGGATTTCAATCTTCCGTGAAGCTGGATAGAACTAAAGTGATATGAAAAACTTAAAATATGGATATAAAAATTCATTATGAAATTGGTTCTTAGACATTTCATAGTTTGTGACACTACGTCAAAATACCTGGCTTCATAGATGGCACTTTAGCATAGCATGTACAAAAGTGTTCTCTGGGAAAGACAGGAATGCAAAATTAAATTCTTTCTAACTTTCTATGCTACGAGTTTTACACCAGCTCCATTTCATGGTGTTTACGGTCATCAACCTTGGAGTCTTCACGTTTAATCACCCCTCTGACTATCTTTTCACGCCTATAACATTTTTGCATATTAGCTGAATTCGAAGACTTGCGTCACGTAGAGTGTGGACTAGTTCTTTTATGCCAAATAATGCTATTTCACTGACAGGCATTCATTTATTCATCATACTTAACAAGAAGAATAGTCCGGTGGGAGAGGGGTGCGTGCGGTTTCAATTTCACCTGCGTAAAATGTTACTCCTTCTTCGCGTGATAGTGTTCTCGGCGCGATACGATCCCGAGACCGGTCGATAAACTCGCATGATTAAGGAAGGCTTCCTAATTTAGATCAGGACAAATATAAGGAAGTATAGATCTCTATCGGATAATTTAAGGCACATGTAGATAGCAGGATACGATCAGATGGAAAAAAGAGCAAAATTCTCCCCCATTGGAAATGCGATCGAGAACAGAAAGTGTGGTTCGGCGGGACGATTTCTCCAATGGACGGAAGGAATTATTTTCCATCGATCTAAAGAAGCTGTCTAACACACAACCTCTCTCAGACAGTTGGCACCTACGCTTGAAATTGCGAGAAGAGAAAGGTTTTCCTCAACCAGGATTCGAACCACTGAACCTATTCGGGCCAATACGCAGACCGTAACACTACTCAAAATGCCCAATTCCAACGGCAATCCATTTTTGGAGGATCTACGGGAAGTAATTTTCTAGTATCATAACGATCCACTTAAGATGGAACTCTTGTTTCATGAAAGCCACTCTTCCTGAAGTGAGCTACGACGCGTGAGAAGGTGGTCGATCAAGAATTTTAAGACCGTTCACAGCAGAGGGTGGACGATAACGCCAACTTTACGCTGGTCTTAGTTGGGATTAACGATTAAAATAAATCGTTAAAAGTGTAGTTAACTATTTCGATTAACCGGTACTTTTTATAAGAGTTAACCTTAAATTTTAACATGTTACTTCTTACAGAGATTAACTTTAACTTAAATCAGTTAATTTGTTTTGGTTACATTCTCAACTATGACGCTGTTCAACTTAAAAATCAGAATACCGAAGGTTCGCTTATTGGATTTCACAGATAAAAAGAGCACATTCATTCACTCAAACTGCAAAGGCCATTATGTTTTAGTTCTGACACGTCCTAACGAGAAACAGCATTGTCATCCTGAGCAGAAAAGTGCCAAAAAAAACACAATTCCCATTGAAAGGGTAAGTCAAAACAACACAGAACTCGACATGTGCGCCTTATATATTTATTAATTTCTTTTACACTGTAAGAGAGCCGATTTATTGCCGTTTGATGAAAGCATAATACTTCTCCAAGTCACGTAGTTGTCTCTCTCTCTCTTTATATAAAGTGAAGGGCTGTAAGGGAACGCGGTCATCAAATTTGTGCGCAAGTGGTCGCCTGTGCATCACACCACGCAAAAACGCACACATTGCGACCGGTTCCGATTGTGAGGGCAAAAAAAAATAACACTGGCGTTGTGACTGCCGGGTGAAAGGGGAAGTGCAGCATGCGAGAGTGTGCACCATCGCCACGCACAATGAGTGGTTTAATAGCCGCGAGTTGCTGAATGAATAAGTTCACTATTCTCCGTCGCTTTTTCGCCCGCGCGAGTTTTTCACGGAAAGGAGGAAACGAGATGAGAGGGAAAGTGAATGGGAGACGAACGTGAGAAGCACGTACAGGGTGCGAGGAGGATAAGATTTCAGCCAGCGTGGAAAATGAGTGCGATAATAACAACTTGCCCGCGACGAATGCTGGATTTTCACTCATTCGCGGAATATGCCCGACCCGTACATGATTTCCCCGACGATATTATACGAGGGGGGAAAAAACTCGACGACTCGGACTGAGAATTTTGTAACTCCTAGACAAGAAAACGAAAGGGATTCTGATTTCTTCTATCACTCTTTCATCAGGGAGAGAGGGGGGTGGAATTAGAACGGCTCAACCGCACGCCTCAAGAATTTCTTCCTGCAGTCAATTGTTTCTCCGTTATAGCATCCCCCGTGAGACTTCCGCACTGCACTAGTCCACCGTCCGAACGTTGAGTCTTGAGACACCCCAGGTCTATTTATTGGACATATATCGCACGATTGGGCCACTAGCGGGATTCAGATGCCATAGAGACTTCCTAGAAAGTTCGATGCAGAAAATGATAGTCGAAGGATACCCGATACTATTACTCCAAAAAATCACTTTGAGCACAAGTTGCCGGTAACTTGTTTGTCTATATTTTCAACTAAAATTTTTTCGGAAGGCTATGTAACTCCAATTTTACCAAATATATGCGTCATTCACCCACTACAGATTCAGGCTTCACTTCGCGGAAGTTAATAGTATCCATACGTAAAGAATACAATTTTGTATTTTTCCATTTTTAGTACTAATATATTTGACATATTCATATATGAAGTACCTTATGATGCCGCAAGTCAGTGATACGTATCGTACCAACCAAAATGATATTCTGTGGATAAGTATACCACAGAAATTGTATTATTTAAGCATTTCTTCTTTGCAGCGTTTCCATTGCTTTCCGTCAATGTTATCTTCGTCATTATAAAAAAACTATATTCCCGTCGCATCCTCTGTTTAGCAGCAGTGATCACTGAAGCATCACCAATCCAGAGGAGTATTCACAACACGTATATATACAATTATTAATTGACCCATTACGTTCAAGCTTAGGTCACTAATGGATTCTTCTCCAGAAGCAGATATCGTTGAACCATAACTTCATTAATAGTTATGTAGTAACTTTCACCTACTTAAAGCTCATGGCCACAAACCTGCGTTCGGAGTCTGTTAGTATGATGCATCTTTAAGCCACCTTGCATCTTTATTTTCTGTTTATCCTACATAAACGACTTTAAATGACTCGGTACAAATATAAACAACAAAAATATGCAATATAATATTGCACTAATACTTCAAAATGTGGAGCAATACAAATGCGGTTTTTACGAAATAAAGTTCAGTTGCTCCACACCCTCACCCGAAAGAAACATATTCATCCTCACCCACCAAAACTTATACGCCACGCCCAAAGCGAGCGAGGCCACTCCACAAATTTAGCTCGTGGTTGAACGGCAAAAGTCTTTACATGGATATCGAGCTTGGCCAAGGAGAAGCGTGGCCTGTTTAGTATGTGGTAGCCCCACGAGCTGCTGAAAATTCTTGGAATATGAATCTAAAAACTGAAAAGGAATCCCGGGAAAAACATCGCAAAAATGCCGAGGAGTGAAAGCTAAATAGAAACTTAATATGACACAAAGTTCTAAGGGTTTTTCTATCAAAAATTAATGAATTATAACAATCTTCAGTCGTCTATAATGTGATTAGTCGATATTTTAGTTACCAAGGGAAAGAAATACGATGTAATGCGTGAATATAATATTTCACTTATCAGAAAGGATATTCCGCGGTGAAATTTGAAGAAATGAAAGCCCAATGACTCCTTAAATCGTTCAATTCCTAGGTTGGAAAGTGATTAAAAATAATAGATATCCCTCCTGGAACACGTTTGATTTTGAAAATTAAATTCTGTTAAATTATGAAGTTGTTAAATTTTGACATACGAAAAAAATGTCAGAATTAAACAGTCGCTCTCCCGCTCTAGATCTACATTCAAAATCAAACGTGTTCCAGAAGCGATGTGAGCCTAAGTATGTAATTTTCCAAGGCTACGTTCAGGGCAAAATATTTACAGAACAATTTCACTCGATAGCCACTCATCCACCCGATGTAGGGCGATTATCGCAGCCGCTGGAGTGAGACTGTTGCAACCAGCCGGCTGGAGAAAAGGTGCCCCGCGGTTAGTCAGGACGTGCGAATGCGTGTGGAGGGAATGGATCGCTGCCTTTGAGAGAAAATGAGCAAAGGATTACGAGACAATCAGTAATGCATTGGAATGACAAGAGAAATGCACCCACGGTATTACAGGGCGTGGTAGTAGATGCAATACGCCAGTGTCACAGATGATTGGAGCCGCTCACTCGACGGCTACTGTCATAACCTTTGAATTGGAACAAATGAAAAGCTTAGTATGTGATGTCTTTTAACCCTGAGGTTTTCTCTCCACTAATAAATTGCTAGAGAAAAATCACCATTATCGCCTTTATCAATAGTCAACAACCCATAACGTGTTTACGTGCCAGCGTCCGGTGAACCTGACTTTTTTTTTCAGTTCAAGCCTCCTCAAGTGTTGATGAATTCCTACGCAGCTTGTCGGGGAATTTTTATCTCAAACCAAGAGGTTGAAGAGATATCAGCATTTTGACATGACATCTACAAAAGACTTCGACAGTATTCAATACCAAAGATATCTTTCCTATATCGAGGGGAAAAGTCTTGAAAACTTTACTGGTAAACATAAAATCGTCATTTGCTGAAAACGTTTAAGTTATGAGAAGGATTAGAAGCTCCAAAAGTCATATTTCGAGTGAAAAAAATCACACAATAATGCCGATTTTTTTCTAGTAATCAATTAGCACCCATTGGTTACTCATGTATTTTGTGCAAAGGCAATATATATTTTGAGAAAAAAAATCCTGCAGTATAGGCGGTAAAGCGGGTACACTACGTTCTACATTTTATGATGAACACACGCAAGATTAAAATTGTGCTGCAGAAGAGGAAAGTGAAGAAAAAAAATGATCGGAGCAAATGATATCCATAAGGAGGATTTATAATCGGCTGAAAATCAGAAAGATGATATCTCGTTGACTGTGCGCTTCATTTCACTACTATCATATTTTATCCATCAATTTTGTAAAAACAAACGCCAGCTTTTCTAAACATTAAAAATGAATCAATTTAATCATAGAATGGTTAAAATTGATTAATAAAATGTTATCATAATTCGACCCTTGCCATCGTGATTCTTATACGTTGGTTTCCAAACTCGGTAGGTAATAGTAATTGATAAACTCGACACTCGGAGGCCACACTTACTATCTCAAAATAATGTAAGTATCATGAGTATAATTTGCGCATCCAGTCTTTCAAGAATGAGCAAGGCCATCAACTTTAGTTGTCTAAGGCTACTACCTTTCACCTACCCTGTCACAATCCAATGCTTAAAATAATTACTTTTAATTCCACAGCCTGAGACAACATGAGTGCATAAGGTTAATTATTATTTTACAGTGTCAATATTCGCGTGAATGTACTTTCATTGCCGCATTATTAAGTCCAAGAAAAGTTAAAGGAAGGAAACATACTTGCAGTCGTAAAAAGACTCCAGGTGCGGTTCTAATATTATGACGGAGAGATTGGTATTCCGTCGAGTTGAAGAATGCAGACCCGCATTTTTCTCGCCAAATAAGACCACTCTAAATGAGACTTATTTTTTCTTCCCTCACTGAAAGCATTTGCACGTGGAGTAACTAAAAGTTCTCCATTTTCCACTATTTTCCTCAAATTATCATTTATTCTTTGAAAGCAAATATCATTAAAGCTGTCATTATCGCTATAAAAAGTAGTCCTTCTCATGGTGAGACTACACAGTATAGGAAGTTGAAAATATTTCGCAATTAATTCCGAAAAGGTGGAGAGAAAAATTTTTTGCCGATAATAAATTACTATTGCCACGAGATAAAACCATTAAAATATGGAATGGGCATAGAACTCACTTTTTTGCGGGATAGAAGCAGAGCGAAGGATTCACTATACGTATCTACTTATGCTACAGATTATTCAATTGCAATTTATGAGGCACTTAGCTTTGTTCTCACGACTCCGGCTGTGACATAATGACATAAATAAATAAGGAATACATCAAACCAAAGTGTGAACTCTATGTGCATGTAGAAATTGGTTTTCATGTTTAGCGGAAGGGACTTGTGTACAAAGTCGACAAGGAAAAAACAAGATAAAAAAGTGTTTAAAACATGAACGAAGTCTGTAATGAGTGGATACATATTTTGTGGAATTTTATACAGAAAATATTTATGAAAATCATAAATCTGTAAAATAAATAAATATTGCGATTCATATTTGAGCGAAAAAGTAATTCACAACAAAAGATGAGATAGACCGTCTCAGAATGGAATTAGGAATTGTGGGATGGCGGAGATTAGCCAGCGAGTTCCCGTTCCCTCGCACGGTGTCATGTGGACAGAACGTAAAGTACCGTCCGTCTGTCGGGGGTGACGGCCTACCGCGAAGGAATAACCGGCTCCCACTTGATCGCATTACGTTAAGAATCGTTTGGCTCGGCCCGAGGTCGATGGAGTAATCCTAGTCGTACAAGCTCTATCGTCGCTCACATAAAATTCATGCAGTTGGAGGGTGATTTTAAAATGTACGTTGAAAAGGAAAGGATTAATCTACAGAGAGAATAAGGAATGAATACATGTATAAATAGAGTAACTTTGTCGCAGAATACAGCTCTATAAATAATGCATAAAAACCTTTTACTTACATTCCAGGTTTTCCATCAACAATTTATAAGGTGCTCCACAAGCACTGTCATCATGACTCCTGCTATGACATAAATGAATAAGGAATGGTGAAACTAAGGTCTAAGGAAAGGGAACTAGGAGTTAATTTCGCATTTACGCTCTTAGAGGGGTAGACATGAAGTGCGAAGAATACTTAGACGTCAAAGCACTTTTAAACGAAGTATTACTACTCTCTCCGTCGGTTGAACTGAGAATCGCTTCGCGTTTTTCTCTGAGAGAAGTCTAATGTCGACACATCAACCTAAATGAATACCCGCAGGAATCCTTCCCTAATCTTCATATAGCTCTGTAAAAATTCCTCGATCCTGCAAAGAAACCCGTTTTTCCTCTAGGCGAGTCTATTTGAGGATTTGAAGCCAAGAGGGGCAGTGGAAAGGGATTGTGGTCATTCTACAAAGTTGAAAGAACCCTCCCAATTACCAGCTCAAAAGGCCAAGTCCGCTCCAATGGCTGCCGTTCTACACATCAAAGTACCAGAAACTTGCAACTGAGCCATACCAACTACCTAATTGCTGAACAAAAAAGGCGCAAATGACCTCGGTTGTCGGTCACCAACCCAGGAAACCGACCAACCAGTTTTACAGTTGTTTATCGTGGAGAAAATGCGAGAGAGACGTGAGCAAATTCTCATTTTCGAGTTCATTTAATTTCATCCGATGTAATTATTTTCTTTACGAAGCGCATTTTCCTAGTAGATAAACATCAGTGGAACATCTTATATAATTTTTATTCTATTTTTTTATCACACCTAGTATTCGGTCCCTTCGAGGAGTATTTAGACTAATTATTCATTTCAAGGGAGAAGCAAGATGCGGAATACCAATAGTAGAATCATCATCATATTGAAACAACGAAACGAGCAGACGTCAGATTCCGAATTTTCTGAGTAAATAGACATCAACAAAACTCTTTATGGATTGATTTTTCTAAAACATTTTCCAGTATTATAAATTAACATCGGTAAATCGGAAGCTCTTGGCTTGTAAAAGTTTACTTATTCGGAGTTCTTTAAATTGGAGCCAGTTCAAGTGATGAGTAAATGGATTACTTCGAAATTGAAGCGTTTGGTGAGGATAAAAAAATGACACAATCAGCATTTGAGCGACGTGGAGCTCTCACCTCCCGTCATCCGTAAGGGCGTTGGTCGATTCCTAATTGCATTGGCATTGAGCAAATGTCCACAACGCTTTTTGTCGTAGTCACCTTGAAAATATTGACACGATAACAACTATGCCCCTTTGTCGATAAAACTTCCAGGCATCGGAGTATTACCCGATGCTCTAAAATGAGACCTCTGGTATTGGATAATTTTTATCGCCATTTTTTCATTTAAATTTTTGGCATACCAGCCCCAGCCTTTGGCATAGAGTTTTGAAAAACCAATTATGAAATAGTTTTTCAGCAAAACCTCAGTGATAACCAAATATATTTATAAATTGGATTCATCGTATGGGTCGGAAAATCAGTTATACATCAAATGTGAAGCATTTATTAATGTTAGAACGCATCCGGTCATGGTATAGTTTTGCAAAAAAAATGTAATGTTCTTCTTGGGAAGTACCATTTTTCTGCATCACCATTTTTCCCTTCAACTTACCACTCCTACCTCTCTTCTACCAAGATTGAATGTCTATTATTTTCCCTCAATTCCGCATTTCCCTGGCATTTACTCCTATTCTATTGACTTTCATTACTTTCTCCATTATTTTCGTGGATAAAGCATTATGACTGATTTCTTGTGCTAAAACACTTTTTATCATCTTGACCAATAAGTAACCACGTTCTAACTTCAGACATCACGGAGAATGACTTCATGCTTTATTTTCTATAACGATATATCCACTCCTTGTTCGAAATCGATCCAACTAATCACATTTTGTACTGTATTTGGGAATAGACTTTGAAGATGGCGTCGGCAAGATTACTCTTGGCCACCGTCGTGATGGCGGTGACAGCGACACCTTCGCTGAGCGCCTTCCCCGAAGTGCTGGGTGGTTCTTCACAGGGCGTCAGCTTGAACCAAGGATTTCTCCCAGGGCCACGGTCCTACCAATCCCCGGCCCTCCTGCAGCCCGCACAGCCAGCACCGGTGCACAACAAACCGTTCCAGGTGATCTTCGAATGGAATGCGCTAGACTACAACCTCCCAGCGTACCCCACATCCAGGATCGAACAGTACGATCCCCTGGGGAGCATCTTCACCGGACTGGAGTTCACGGCGGACAAATACTTCGTCGCCGTCCCCCGTCTCTACCCCGGCGTCCCGTCCACGCTCAACTTCATCCCGCGCAATGCAGCCGGACTGGTCGCCAATCCAAAACTGGAGCCGTTTCCCAGCATCGAGTGGCAGTCTCCGACCGGAATGGATGGTAAATTGATAAAGGAAAAATAAGGCACTAACTAAACTGCGGAAAATGAAGGAGAGCAGGTCCACGGTGACTGTCAATAGAACCACAGAGTCATTGATGACGGCCAGTATTTAAATGTCCTACAATTTAACTATCTATGACAAAAATATTGACGATTTTGTGATTCGTCCTTTCGATAGATTTCACCTATGCAACCTCATCCCAGTCTCATCTTCAGACATGTGTTTTCGTGCACTTTTTCCTATTTGTAATCATTCTACATCACCTGCCACCAAAATCCTTAATTACTGTAACTGATATTTATATATTAATATTCCCGTCTTATAACTCAGATCATGAAATTATCAAAGTTAATGGTTTTATCTCAGTTAAAAAAATACATGATAATTTTAAAGTAAGTGATCATATGAATTTTACAACTAAAAATGACAGTTTCTTCTATCCCCTCAAAGTGAAGTTCGATTTCTCTACTGATTGCTGAGTAATTGAGTTTAACGTATCATACATCTAATTTGAAACCTATGTCGACGCCAATATTACATTCATGCACATTGTACAGTTAAAGATACTGGTGTATAAAATATCTCTAGTAAAAAAAAGATCTGCCTCCTATAAGTCACTTCTGCTGTCTTTTTTACCGAGCATGAAACGATAATCACTTTGCGGCCCAAAAAAAGTCTTCAGCACAAGGAGATTGACTTATGAATTGCTTGCATATCCCGAAATAGCCAGCGAGATAAACGGCCATGCTATTACGCTCGGTTACGTTTCATGCACCAAGTGGGAGGGTGAATGGGCATTATAAATGTTTCCTACCTCTCAATCGAACACCATGATTGCTCTGTTGAAACGCAGAGATTGCTCCGTGCGATAGAAACCAACTAAAATCCGTCACCCATAAATAACAACCGCTCGTTGAACAAGTCATTATGCCAATCACTGGAAAATGATTAGAAATTAAATTACGGAAAAGATCTTGATTTAGTACTCATAGGTTCATTATGCGGAACATCAAAACGAAAGCAAGCTCTTTCCCGCACCAACTTGCCCAGCACAAGCGGACTGAGTTAAAAGGGTTCAATAAAATGCATCACTCATCATTCGGTCTTTAACTGAGGGCTGGATATTAAGCAAAACTTCTATAAATATTAACATTTTATATTTGGGTAGGAATATGTCATACACCGATCAGATCTTGAATATGAGGAATATGTCATACACCGACTGGACTTGACTAGTCGACAAAACAAAAAAATCACGAAAAAAGAATTTATTCCAAAGCTCTCAAAAAACATTCTAGAAATAAATAACTACACGTACTTATCTCTTTATAACAAGATGTATACCTATCACAACATCCTAATTTACCTCAGGTCCAATAATCCATAAATTATACCTACTTCAAAAGTGTAATTAACTTAAGGAAAAATCGGTCTCTTGATGTCATATATGAATTTAAATAAATATTTCCGTAAATATTTTTCGATTCTGCCTGGAGGTCCAGATTCAGTCAAAGTTAATTAAAACCAATAGATTTTTCGGCTTTCTTTATACTGTCTGAGGGTTATCAAGTGATGTTTTGTTTGGTATGAAGCACCACTAAAAATTCTGTTTTGCAAGATATCGAACCTTTATAAAAGAGTTCACTTTCCTTTTCGACGGTGAAATGAATTCAGGTAGGTGAACTAAGCCTGATGACAGTAGTAGTAGCCTATTGGGATCCCAGGGACATACGGGTCAAAGGAATCGCCCGGCAATAAAAAAAAAACATTTAATAACTTCCAGGCAAATTGCACAGCATTATAGGCCTTCGACGACAGAATCCATAAAAATAGTAATAGTTTCCACATTAAATAAATGAAAGTGGAGAAAAAAGATAAATCAGTAAAAACAATAATAAGAGAAAACCCGCAAAAGCTAAAGTATTTAAGGATTCTATTCGGCTAAAAATCGATTCTCTTTCAATCCACAGGCGAGCTAACCAACTGTTCTCAGCTCATCTCCGTCTACCGAGTAAAGGCTGATCGATGCAACAGACTTTGGGTCGTCGATGCCGGAGTGGTGAACTCCGAGACCGTGGTCTGCACTCCCAAGCTCATAGCCTTCGACATGACCACGGGGCAAGCCGTCAGGAGCATGCTCTTCCCCCAAAGCGTCCTCAAATCCGGCTCCCTCCTCACCAACATCATCCTCGACGACGAAGATTCCCTCCGCACCGGCCACTGCGACAACCTCTTTTTCTACTTCAACGACGACCACGACCCAGCGATCATCGTCTACGACCTCGCCAAGGACCTCGTCCGCCGAGTTTCTGACCTCACCATGTACCCCGACCCCGACTTCGGAAACTACGAAACCGCAGGAGAGAAATACAAGCTCATGGACGGCATCATCGGAATGGCCCTATCCCCAGTCAACAATCTCGGCGGACGAACCCTTTACTACCAGCCCATGTCCCAGAACAACATTTACTCCGTCCCCACGGCGGCACTGCGTGACTTCGCCGCCGGCGACGAGCAGGAACTTCCCGTGAAACTCGTCGGAACCAAGTCATCTCAGGGCATCGGGTTGGCGATCGACAAGGACAGCACGCTTTATTTCAGTCCATTGACGGAGATAGCGGTCGGATCTTATAACACCGCCACTCGTCAGCACAAGACGATCGTGGTCGACAGAGAGAGGCTTCAGTCAGTAACCGACTTGCAGGTCGATCCGGCAGATGATTCACTTTACGTCTTCTCCACTCGTTTCCAGAAGTATGTCGCTGGTACTGTCAACTTGAATGAGATCAACATGAGAATGATCCGCTTCCCGAGGGAGGTGCTCTATCCCAGAGGAGTGGAGGCTCTTGGCACCCTCAAACAGCCCCTAGGCAATTACCACAAAATTTATGCACGATCCACCAATGTCACCCTCACATAGAGTGTCAGATTGATTGGATTACTTCTTAACACATGTGACCTGCAAAATAACAGTATTTGATTGTTTTTAAATCATCTATTGCTGTTTCCATTGAAATAACTGTCAAACAATCATCATTGTTTCGAAACTGATAATGAATGCTTTACTTTTTTTGTATACATTAAGAATTTAGTCGTATTTAATTTAAAGTGTAAATAAGATTTTTGTTGACACTAGTTAAGTTTTGAATCACTATTGTAAAATTGTGTAAAAATATTTTCATTATAACTAATGTATGTACATATGATTCAAATAAATCCATGTCATTATTAACTATTGTGGATACCTAAATCATAAGATATAAAACTGAATGCACAACTCTACCCTATCCCAAATGAGTACCAAAAATTCATGTTATCAGAAGAATACTACCAGAGGAAAAATGTATTAAAACCCTAACAGATACAAATATATTGAGACCATTAGATGCATTCACCAAAAGAGATAGGAAAATTCATCAAATATATTCAAAGTCTGATGCAGTGAAAATAGTGTAACAGCACTACTCTCATGCTCATTGGCTGGCTATTTGTGGGAGGCAACCAAAATTGAAATTCTTTTACAATAAATTCAAAAGGTAGGAAGGATAATGGGAAGAAATACAAGAGTACAGGAGAGTAGGTAGGGATAGTTGGAGAGAAATCAGGCATTAGCATGAACTTACTAGGAAGGAGAGGCTTGAAGGAGTCCTCTATTTAACTATACCCCCAAGCAGAAATTTATTCCTCTCTAACTGGTCTGGAAACTTGGGAGTATCTGTTCCATATGAAGATTTCTGGAACTGGGGTGTAACTGGGTATGACTTGAAATAAGTTCCACCCAAGGTGCACTTCTACCCAAGGTACACACTAGTGGCCACTGGGGATGCAACTTGCATATATTCAGTCATGTCATCACTCCTCTTACCACCGCTGCCCCTTCCCTAGCCGCTTTCTTCCCCCTTCCATAGCCGCTACACCTCCCCTTCCATAAGTGCTTTCCCCCCCACCCTCCCTATAGCTCCTACCCCTCCCCCTACTTCCTCCTCACTGAGCTCACCCCTCAAACATTTCCTTTTATATTTTCTGGGTATAATCCACTTTTAAAATCTTTTGAAATTCAATAACTCTTTAAGAATATGCCATAATGGCAAAGGCAACATAATATTGCTAAAAAAAATTTATTTTCAGTACATGAACATATTGTGATAGTGATTTTATGAGGCCACTTGCCCTCCCTCGACACATTAAGATGAAAAATAGCAAATACAAGAATAAAAATGTTTAAGAAAAATTTTTTTCATCGCATCATGATGAACATTATTAAATACAAGAATGTTCAGAAAAGAAAATTTTACAACACATACACACTTCATGATGACAATTATAATGTTGATCTCTCCATGTTTTCTGGGATTTCTACCACGTCAGTTGTATGTGGGACAACTGTTTCGACCTGAAGACGCTGGCAGGACTGCCAGCAAAGCTGTTGTCCCGCAAACAACTGACTAGGAAGAAATCCCGGAAAACATGGAGAGATCTACATTCCAGCTCCACGGAAACCTGAGAACCAACAATTATAATGTTGTTCATATTTTGGAGGCAACAGCATCCAAATAAAAGAGTTAGTTGTCCATTCCCATTCTCTAGTACACCCAAGTACAGCCCAAACAACTCACCCACAATGCATGGTATGCATTAAGGGCTGTACTAGGATTGCAGTACAGACATAATAAATACAACTCATATTTACCCAGTTTAAGAAACACTTGTCTAAAATAATGAATATTACAAAATGATTTACCAACAACATATGCCTTAATTGCTTCAAAGGGATCAAATACTAGGTAGTTCAGAAGCCTTTTCGTCAAAGTGGACAAACAATTGGTCCACTTTCATCACAATGGATCAACCAAACCAAACCAGTCACATTCTCTCAATTTCCCTTGAAGTTTACCCTAATCCCTGAAATTCACATTATCCTCATACATCCTTCTCTCTTGCTCACTCTCTTCAATACATCTCTCCTGCTGCTTCATCTCCATTCTCAACCAATTCATGCCAGGTTCCCCTAAAGGTGAAAGTGTGTAACTTAAGGATGATGGGCAATATTTCAATGTAATCAGATTGCTGATCTTCTCATCAAACCATGACTCCAATAGAAAATACTTTTGGCATGCCTATAATACAATGTCGTAACATTAGTGGTGAAAGCATTTACAACTGCAATTGTCAAAGGAAAATATAAAATCCTTGTCCCAATGAATTCATAATGATCTCTACTGCTTTGTCACTACTAGGGTGGAATGCTAAGCTTGCGTGATTATTGCATTCACACATTCATAGCTGAATCTCAAAAAGGTGAAGGTTACATCAATGGTAATGTTTCTAATACTCACAGCCATATGAAAAGTAAAATAGCATTTAATTCATTAAAATTAGCTGATTCAAATGTAATTTTAAAACAATCTTTAGTGATAAGAGTAGTTCTACTCAGCAATAACTGAAGGCGTGATTTATCATAAGAGGTAATTATGAAACTAAACTCACGCAGGGCGCATCTATAGAAAAACATTGTAGGACTTTTCAAAACTTACCCTTGAACGTGAAGTTGGCATGAAATCTAATCTAGTTGGTCATCCACCAGGAAACAGAAACTTTTTTATCACTTCTTGAGGCAGTTGAGTATACAACACTCATTACCAATTCAGTGAATCTAGCCCTGTACCCAATTACTCAAAAAAATAACAACTTCTCTCATGCAGTGAGATCTGAATGTTCACCACCATTTAATGAAGTCACCTCTCTTGTAAGGTCTCTTATGCAACAAGAACTGAATTTTTTTCAATTCTGCAAATAAAGTAGGTACTCATGTTGATCATCAGCAACAAGATAGATTCAATTACAGAAGCATTACTCTGGGAGGAACAAAATAGATCCTGCATCCATGGCATCATCACATTACCACAAATCATGGTAAAACATAGCAAATTTAGAATGTACCTAACTTGGAGATGCCTTGATTATCTCACGTGATATCTCAGAGACACTCTTGTAACCTTCAGAGATGAATCTGAGACCTCCAAGATGTCACTTTGTCCAAAACAGACCATGAGATAGCTTACATATGACTCTGAACATCTCAGGAATGCTTTCTAAGGATTAGACTTCTCTCTGAAACTAGATCTACATACTTCTCAGGTATGTCTCTGAGATGTCTTGTTGACATTTTTTTTGAGCATACTGCTTTCATAGCCGCTATGGAAGCTGCCCCACCACTTTTGTTCAGTTTCCCCTCTTTGGACAGTTTATCCTCTGCAGACTGTATACCCTCTGGATTTAGCTGAAGGACTTTTGGGATAATTGTGAACCAACGATCTTGAGACATCAATATCGATACTCGATGTCCTGACTCAAAATTTCCTGCCAGCAACTTCTGCTGCAAACCTTCGCGCTGCAACCTTTGTGCCGCAACCATCATTCACCAGGTCCTCTCTCATTTAAATAGCAGTTGGTGCCTGAAGACTACGAGGACGTGCTAAGGCAGAAAATCATGGCACAAAGGCAAAATCCTGCATAGTGGCATAGATACATTGAAAAAAATGTGTTGTAGCTACTCATCCAGCCGAAGGACAAGGAGGTGGTCAATGGCAGTGTTTTTCAGACTGTTAGATGTTTCCTTTGTCAACTCGTTTGTGCTTTAGCAGTCTGCGAAAGACAAAAAAGATATAAAAAGGTTTGATTTTATAAAATTGGTAGCTGCAGCGATAGTAAGGCCCCACATGAGAAGGAGAATGTCCAATCCTTGAATTCCAAGAGAGGTGTGAATAAGTATCGGTCAGATTATCGACTTACCATTGGAATTTGCAGACGAGGTTGAAAAGCTGGAGAAGGGGACTACATATAGACTGTGCCCTTCACAAAAAGCGAAAACCTTTTTTGGGTTTCAAATTCAAAAACCCTGTGAGCCTAGAATGCACCAAAAAAAATTCTAAAAAATTATCAGAAAAATTTCCAAACAATAAATTTGGATTGGGTTGGTCAATAATCCATATTGTTCTCAAAACGTAATGACTTTCGCATTTCTGCCAGCCATTAACACTTGTGACCTATGACAATTTGTGGTAAGATGAAGAAGATATGACATGTGGCGACTCACGATATGGCGACTCACGGTTTGTCCCTGGCACTTTCCCATTTCTTCCGGCAGTTAAATTAGTTTTTCTGATGCACGTATCCCAAAGACTAAAGCAGAGGTCATTTGCCAAAAGAAGGTTACAAATGAAAAGCACAAGTGAGGCGTGGGCACAAGCTATTTCAGGATTCAAAGTCGTTCTCCCAGCATACGTAACCTGAGTATTGCTTACAAGGAGTGCAGGCATAATGACATATAAACACATACAATAAACCACAGTTTTATTATAATTGCTAACAAAATATCTAACATTTTTGGCATTCATAGTTCTAGGAGCATGAAATTTCCAAAAAAAGAAAGATTTTTTAATTTTGCGAGCGTCATCAGCATCGTCTTCAGTAATCATTCTTTCTTACCGATAAATTTTCCAAAAATCTATAAATAAATTAACCACATTGCCTAACTATCAAATGGTACAAACAAGGAGTATTTAATCTTACACTAGTAAAATAGCATAATTTTGTCTTTTTAACCTCTGTTGGAATCATATCCACCAACATAGCAACTAGTGATTTTCCAATTTAGTGACGTAAGGTCTCACAGACCGCTCATTAAATTCAAATGCCATTTTACAGAAATGCAGAATATATTTATAAAATTTTGAGAATGCTTCATCATTATTAGACAAAAATATGAAGGTACAAGAATTAAAGACGTTTTGAAAATAACTGTTTGAAAATATTCATAATTTAAAAATTGCAGCGGTCTGTCAGACTGCACAACACTAGTTAAGGGTTAAAGAACCAAGGAAAAAGTATTGACCATGAGGGTAACATGTCATTGATTTGTTTACATCTGAAAAAAATAATATGCACCCTTAATGAATCATTATTTTAGTGCTCAGGTAAGCAATAAACAGTGTCTTCTCAATAAATAAGAGGAATGCAGAATAAAGATAAATGGAGAATAACAAAAATGCTCTGCTTCACAGATAATAACAATAAGATTAAAATAAAATCAACAATTCATGGACTTGATTTAAAAGAATATGCTTGTAATGCATCGGCATTAAAAATATCTGAGATGGAAATGAATATAACAGAAAATTATAGTAATTTTCAGTGGTAGCTGTGGTAAATTATGTAAAATACCACAGTAATTTTAAAAAATTACTCCAGTAATTTTCAGAATGGTCCATCTCTATGTGTAAGATATCACACCAATTTGATCAATCTACACATAAACTTTTTCCGGTTCCTGAAATTTTCTGGATAAAATATTGTTCACATGCCCTAGTTCATCGAGTAATTCATCTTCATCCACCTGAATAGTGGAACCTGAATGTACTGTTTAAAGAATTTCCAGACTTTTGAAAACCTCATCTCCAGGTAACAAATATTTCATGGCCATCCAATGAAACTATTTCAGAGACTGATTAGGGGAAACCCACATTACCATTTCTTAATACATACCTGGAAAAGGTGCTATAAAATAAATTGGGTATGGTATCATATTTCGATTGGGTTAAATTATCTTCTAAGCTCTTTAAAATTTTCAAACAAATGACGTTTGAAACTTACTACATTTCTTAAGGACAAAAAGTACATTCAGCTTTAGTAGATGAGATATTGTCCTTCAAAAGAGATAACTCTTCCATCATGGTTTTAAAAAAGTACCAAGACTTTCTTTCTCCATATTAATATACAGGTGTATCTCAAACCACGTGCATTGAAGTTGTTCCCTAGCAGTACGTACTTGAATTGTTAGAGCTAGGGGAAACCAGAGATAATTCCTTTTTGTGATTGCTTGCCCATACCAATTTGAAATCCATCTTGACCTCAGTAGGCACCTATAAAAAAACCAAAATGACTTAAAAACCAATGAAAAAAACTCAAAACAGAGTGAAGAAAAACAATCAGGTTATTGCAAGTACCTATATACAATAAAATGGGACATTTGACATATTTGTCAATTTGAGGTACAATAGGATGAATTACAGAAAAGGGACAACTCTGCTAAAAATGGGATGTCTGGTTACAGTTATATAGTATAAATGCATTACTAGTAAAGGGAATTCTCCTTTATGTGGGATAATTGTGCTCAATGTGCTTTTTAAGGTTTTGGTTGGTTTGGAAGGAAGGAAATTAAAGTAATCGAAGCCCATTTTCTTGAACCAACACCAAGAATTAATCTCTTTTAATACTTCTTCCCCAAAAGGAATGGTGTGATGGGTACTCATGTAATGCTGGGTATGTTGGTATAATTAAAATATTTTATTCATGTAGAGTAGACCCCTGCTTTACGATGGGTTTGACTTACGATATGAGCTGATTTTGCTCGCACTTTTGAAAATTTCAATTTTCTCCAATTTTGTTTTAAATATTGATAGTGTTTTAATTATTGGCTTAATAATATTTTAAATAATTTTCATCCAGGATATTTTGTATGCATTGGCTCTGACGCGTACATTGATTGGATTGGCACTGATGCTCTTTAAACTGATTCCTCGTCCGGAAATAATGCCGATTCAACATACAATGGAATTCACTTTACGATCGGTCCTCTGGAATGGATTGATAATGTAAAGCGAGGGTCTACTATATTAGGTTACAAGTCTTGGTCTCAATCAGAAAAATACTTCAAATTGGACGACAAGTGAAATTGCTGTTCTCTTTCTTTGAAAAGAGGATCTCAGGACTTATTTCAACCCTTTCATACCATGGTCTTGCAATGGGAAATACTTCCCCTGTAACAGTTATGAAGAAAATTTCATTCTACTACTCAGTGCAGACCATTTCTGGGGTAAGGAATCATTCAGATATTCTTTTAATCCATTTTAGGATCCAAACTTTCAGGAAGGCAAACCCTTTTCTTGGCTGATTGGTTGAGGAAATCTTAACCCTTCTCCTCTATGCCAGCCTCTCTCACAGAATGTGTTCATGGTCAGCAATTTGTGTACACACTGGATTGACTGAAAAATATTTGTTTCACACTCATGGAATATATGCTCAGTAGTGCACTCCTGATGTTTATTTGTGCATAAACTAATTTCTAATGAAACTTTACAGTAATTAATAATAAAGTTCTTTTTTACACTAGGACGGTCCTATTAACTTGACTAGAAATATCTTTAGATCCCATTAAAAAGTCGTAAGTGTTCAGTGTAAAATAAGGAACAAATGCACTCCAAAACCCATATTTTCCAAGGATGCAACAAAAGGATTTTTGAATACCCACTGCATAAAGAAAAACTGGTGACTGCTGACATATGTAGTAAGTGTAAGTAAGCAAGTAAGTTACTGAGAGAAATGATCTTTTGCTTGCACCTAGCTTAGCCATAGGGCCATCAAAGTACTTTCATTCTCTTGGGAAGAAAAACTTATGCCTTTCATGAGCAGTCTTTATTCACACAGGATGAACAATCTGGGATGGGTTAAAATGGCATTTGTAGCCAAATTGTTTAATGACTTTGGAAATTCCTAATTTACCAGGAACTTGTTCCTAAATGATATTAACCTAAAACAAAAATATAATTCAGAGAGTTTACCATGTACTGTGTATCATTGCTGGTTCAGCATCTTTGTTTCCTTTGAAATTTTAATTAATCACTATTGTGTTGACTTCATGTATTTAAGAGACATTTAAGAGTGATTTGAGTATTGAAGCAATGCAGTAAGACAGAATTTCACCTCAAAGAAAACCAAGGAAATATACATTTAATAGAGTCAAAATTAAAACACAAAATCTTAGTTTCCATCGAGGAAATGTTTTTCATGAACAAATCATTATTTTATGTGTCACCATTTGAACCTTAACCCTTTGAGAGTGGAATGACGTGATATCACTTCATAGTTATTTTTACGCTGGTGCTGATAACGTGTTATCACATCAAGAGTACCGTGAGTGTTCCAGCTTTCACTAAGGAACTTTCACTGGGCCCCCTAGTGAAAGGGGGAACACTCACAGTTCCCATAATGTAATATCGCATCATCAGCACCAGCGTAAAGACAACCATCTTGTGATATCACATCGTGCCGCTCTTAAAGGGTTAATGACGCATTATAATAAGAAGCATAAGTACTCATTTGCATTACTGAAAACTCTTTTCAATCAAACATTTACATTATCTATAGCAGAAGCAGAATTGTTCATATTTGATTTTCTTATGATTTTTATTTTATTTGTACAATTACATTCACCATACAAATAATAACTGTTTTCTTATATTATTACATCATCATAAATCTGGATACCGATAGACACAATTATGTACATCTTTTTTTTACATATGAGAAATTGCTCAGTCTAACACTCCTCCTCAATTTCTCATTCATCTATCCCCTTATCTTTAAATTTTATTTATTTAACACATTATTCAACATTACATTACACTTCATTATCCTTAATTCAAACCTAGTTCTGCTCTGTGTTTTACAAATGATGCTAATGGCAACCATTTGGTGAAAATATCAGCTACTTGACAATCAGTAGGGATGTAATGAACATCTAACACCTTATTCACAAAATCTCTAACAAAATTGTATTTTACATCTATATGCTTCAGTCTCTTTTCATTCCATTTTGACAAAGAATTAATACAGGCTTGATTATCTTCATATATTACAATTGGGTATTTCACCTCAATTTTCAATTCAACTAGTAACTTATACAACCAAAGCAGTTCAGCAGTAGCTGAAGCTAGGGCATAAAACTCAGCTTCAGTAGATGAAAGTGCTACTGAGTGCTGTTTTCTTGAAGCCCAAACAATAGCATCTCCAAAAACATTGAAAACATAGCCTGACACAGAATTTCTATCACTATGATTAGCATAGTCTGCATCTGCATACCCAACAACATTGCTATCATTAAGACCCTTGAATAACAACCCATAATTTTTAGTTCCTTTTAAATAACACAGAACTCTTTTTAAACCAGTCCACAGAGCTTTAGTTGGTTTGGTCTGATATTGACCATAAAAACTAATTGCTGCTGCAATCTCCAGCCTTGTTGCTACACAAGCATACATAATACATACATTAATTCTCTATATCTACTATGTTGAATTGGTTCTGATTGAACATCACAAAATTTACCAGTTGCCAAAAGAGTATCTCTTGGATTTGATGTAAACAGATTAAATCTCTCAAGTAATTTTTCAATATGTTTAGTCTGACTCAGAAACATTCTTCCCTCTCTTCTTTCAATCTTTATACCCAAGAAATAGTTTAATTCACCAAGATCTCTCATTTTAAATTCTTCTCTTAATTTTTTTACTGTACTATCAATTGACACCTTTTCATTACTTGCAACAATTATATCATCTACATACAACAATACATAGTCAATAGTAGAGCTTATACATCTTACATACAAATATTTGTCACTTACACATTGCTTATAATTAAGTTTGGTAATAAACTCATGAAACCTAATGTTCCACTCCATAGGAGCCCGTTTCAGTCCATACAATGTCTTCTTTAACTTACAAACCATGCCTTCTTTAACTCTCATACCTTCAGGGGGAATCATATAGATATCTTCTTTTAGCACTCCATTCAGGAAAGTATTCTTTATATCCAACTGACAAGTATATATATTTTTATGATTAATTATACTAAACAGAGTTCTAAGTGATGACAGTCTTGCAACAGGTGCATATGTCTCTGTATAATCTATACCTTCTTTTTGTGAATATCCCTTTGCCACTAAACTAGCTTTATACCTAATTACTTCTCGATTACCACCTCTTTTTAGAGCAAAAACCCACTTACATTTAATTGGCTTTCTATCTGATGGACATTGAACTAATTCCCAAGTTTTAGTTTTCTGAAATGCATTCATTTCCTCCTGAACAGCTCTCATCCACTCCTTATTATCACTCCTACCTTCTATCTCATCAAATGTTTCAGGAACACCCTCAGCAAAAGCTATTACATTTAAAACTAAATTAAAATTTTCTTCAATCACATGAATTGGAGGTTTATTATTTTCATCAGTAAGAAAATTAGTCAACAAGCAATGTTCTATTCTATCTTTATCCTCTCTCTGAATCCAGTCATTAAGAGCTAATGTTGCATATTCTCTAAGATAAGTAGGCATTTTTACCACTCATGTGCTCCTCCTCAATCCTTGATCTTATACATTTTCAGTTTCATTATCAATTTCTTCTGCATTTTCTCTCTTACTCTCATTCCTGAGTTCTACACAATTTTCACCATCAAACTTAGTCTTATTTTCATTAAATATAACATCACATGCTGAGATCACTTTATTCTCAGTTATACTTCACAACTTAAATCCATGGGAACAATAACCTATAAAAATACATTTCTTGGTCTTTTCATCAAATTTTCCTTTAAGTTCATCTTTGTTCTTTTTGGCATGGCAACACAACCGAAGACTCTCAGTTTTCTCAAATTTTGACGAGTGCCAGACCAGAGTTCTGCTGGAACTTTCAAAGAATCAATAGCCTTAGTAGGTATTCTATTAATTAAATACACAGCAGTTAAAGCTGCTTCAATCCAGAAAGATTTCTTTTACTTACTGCCAATTAAAATACATCTAGCTTTGTCCTTAATTGTTCGGGTCGGACGTTCAGCAACTCCATTTATTTGAGAAGTATAAGGAATCATTAGATTCCACTGAATCCCTTGTTCCTCAAAGAATGAAATTAATTCTTCATATACATATTCCCTACCATGATCACATCTGAACTGAACTAGGTACTTTACAATTGAATCTACTTGTTGCCATTGCTACATAGTGTTTTACGATTCCTGCTGCTTCTGATTTCTCCGTAAGTCCAAATGTGACACAAAAATGTGTATAATCATCAACTAAACTCATCAAATGTCTCTCTCCATTATAGGCAGTTGGAGCAATAGGGCCAGTTAAATCAGAATGTACTCTTTCTAGTGCCCTTGTTGCTCTTTCTCTGGTTTGAGTATGTGGAACACTAGTTTGTTTTCCTGAAATACACATTTCACACAAATCTCGACGTACCTTTTCTATGGAATCAACACCATCCACACATTTAACTAATTTCTTCATTCCATCATCACTGATATGTCCAAGTCTCCTGTGCCATAAATCATTGGAAATAGTAGCATTATAACAATGACCAGTAATATTCAACTCTAATTTATACAGACTTCCATCCCTTATACCAACACCTACAACTCTATTATTTTAATTATTAACGATTGTAAATTCACCATCATCAATCAACATTTTATTACCTTTGTCTTCAAGTTTAGAAATGGATAGCAAATTACACTTCAATTGGTCAACCATAAAAACATCAAAGAAATCAATGTTTATAATCTCACCATTGACTAGTGTTGAAGCATGAATGTCACATATCTATTCAGCAATTATAAAATCTTCGGTTCTAGCATTAAGTATTTTTATGGGTTTTTCAAGAATTCTCATATTACTAGCCAGAGTATCAATTCTCACCAAATGTTCAAATGCACCACAGTCCATTACCCAGTCATATTTGGATGTGTTCTGCTTGTCCACTTTACCCTCAATATAACATGCTTCAACTTCAGTGACAAAATTATAAGTTATTTCTACACTATTTAGTTCATTATTTTGGTTATTTGAATTAGAATTAGTTCTCATATTTGTAAGATGAGCTTGATGACTACCTCTATTATTATTATCCATACCACCTCGGCCACGATAGTTGTTTGTATCCTGATCCTGATCACGGCCTCCACCGCGCTGCTGATGCCGATTTCCGCAGCCTCCCCGAAAGGGACCACATCCTCCGCATCCTCAATGCTGTTGATAGGCACCACCCCCTGGTTGGAAGCAGTCCGTGATCTTGTGATATCTCAATCACTGTGATCTCAACAATTCCACAATTATTGCATGGAAATCAGAAAATTGGCTTTGGTGAAGCCATACCTTCTCTTCCTCTGAACCCAGCAAATACAGTTGGCTGGAAATTTGCATCTTTCAGTCTCTTCTTTCTTTCATGGCCTTCCTCATATACTTCTATTTGCTGTCTCACTATTTCCATATTCAAATCTTGAGTTGCAGCAACAGTTCTTAATGAAGTTACCACACTATTGTATTCACTTGACATAGTAATGAGAAAATGGATAATCTGATACCTTAGATCATACTTGGTTCCCACTTCATGAAGTTCACGAACAATCCTATCAAATTCTGTACAAAACTCCTCAAACGTGTGTTGGGTCGGTAAATATCTTAAATTTTGAAATTTCTTTGTGAGACTAATTACACTTGCCATAGTAGTTTTCTTGTATCTATTTATTAGAGCAATCCACATTTCATAAGCAGTGGAGAAACCCTTAACTATTTCCAACAACTCCATTTTGATTCTTTCTGCGATATATGTCTTTGTTCTTTTATTATCTTTATCATATCCCTCCAATTTCACTTCTCTTAATTTTTTTGCTGCTGTAGTTTCACTCGCCGGGACAGTTGAATATGGCGCAATTATTTTTGAATACGGCTTCTCTATTATTTACCTTACGTTCTTTTCGTCTAGTACTAATTCCATTAAGAATTTTCAACTATTATAATTCTTCCCATCAAATTGTTGCATCTTAACTCTGTCTTCTTCTTCCATTTTTAAAAAATGTTTCTGGTTCAACAAAATCATTAATGTTCACTTTTCTTCTGTAACGTGACCTGGGCCCATAACCTGTTAATATTTGATTATCTTATGATTGTATTTTATTCGTACAATTACATTCACCATACAAATAATAACTGTTTTCTTATATTATTACGTCATCATAAATCTGGACACCGATAGACACAATTAAGTACATTCTTTTTTTTTACATATGAGAAATTGCTCAGTCTAACAAGAATGACCAGCTGAAGGCGAATTCTTCTAAGTAGCAATGTTGAACTCAAGAGCACAAAAGTATGGTTTAAAAAAATGCTCAATCATTCAATGCATCTCGCATGGTCCAATAGAATTTTGCCTCCAGATTTGATCCAGCTATTGGGGTATGAGAAAAATAGACTATGACAGCCCATACTAATGATTATAATACATAACAATGATAAAAAACAGCCAATTAGAAATCCATTTAATATTCTGGATACAGCACTAGCATTCCAAGAGCTCTGGAAAAAATTCTCATTTATTACTGACTTACATCTGATTTAAAATCGATTTACCTGTTTGACGCTTCTGAGTTTCATTTGATTAACACTCATTCACACCTTATCGTCAACATTTGACTTCTTTGAAATTCATTTTATATGCCTTATTTAAAACTTATCGCCAATATAACTGCTCTTTGGGCCTTTTTCTTTTCATTTACTCAATGCAGAATGATAATTGATGCAAACTGACAATAATGACCATGATAATACTAAAAAATAGTTTATTTATTGGATGAGCAGTGCCATCAAATCCTTGATTTATAAATAATTCTATGATCCAAGTGATACTGCAGCTTGAGAATAAATTGGCCATACTCCCAAAATATGCCTTGAATGAATTCTATCTTGCTCCCAGTGCAAAGGCAAAATGTACAGGCAAAAAAAGGCAGACTCATGGAGAGTTTAGATCCCCCTCTGACTACCTTTGCTTTACCTAAAAGCAAGCTTGAGTATATGCATCAGAAATTTGCACTGCTTAAGAGAAATACGAACTCTAGAGAGAAATAAAAAATTAAGATAATCCATGCTAGAACAAAATTATGACTTTCTGGAACAAGAAAAGCTATGCTGGTCATAAAAGGAGGAGGGCACAGACCGGACAAAGTAAAGCAATTTAATGTCTAGGATCGGAGGTAAATGGGAATCTAAGTACAGATATTAGAAAAATAATTGCACAAACAACATCAGTGATCAGTGATAGGAGGGAGCAGATGACAGATATTATGGCTGATGACAGGTAATATGGCTGTAGATTTAAAAATATTTCACACCATATGCATAGGTCCAATCCAATGCAATTTACATCTTCATACCATCCTGCGAGCTGCCATCAAATGTCTTAGAAGAGAGGGAACCATAAGTCAAAATCTTGTCCTGGTGTCGTGCTATGTTTTGGTTTATTTGTTATTTAAGTAGTGGGGAAAGAGGGGATCATTGTACCATCAGGCCAATCAGCAGAAATTCAGCAGAGGACATATCCTATTTGGAAACTTCTCTCAGTTCTAGAGATGTATTGTAAAACAATATCCTTCATGCCACCCTGAAACACATGTTATTTGAATTTTTTAAGTAACTGTTAATCTTAGCCTAGTGTATTACCTTCAAGATTCTAATGACTCCCAACCTATTCTATCCATAAGCATTGATGAAGGTAGTTTGACCTAGATTTTCCCTACCCACAGAAGAGACCATGTTCGAATTTCATTTTGTACTTTAGCACCTATAAGAATCATAATAATAATTTTGATTTGCCAAGTAGATTGAGTTTCAGTTCAGCACACAAGAGTCATGCCATGGATTAGAGAAAAGTACCTACTAAACTATACATAAATAGACAGCAGAAAAATAGAAGAATTACCATTTCACAGCATTGATTCATTCCCTCCCCTGCAGTGAAAGGTGTAGGGAGATCCAGTTAGAAATGACTTATCACAATAATTTTAAATGGGTCCTTCATTAACAGTCAGGCTCTCGATACCATATCTTTATTTATTGGTATTTACTAAATAAATGTCAATGGAGACAGAGAACCTATAAAGGATCTGCTATGAATTCATTGACATCAGTGTGCAGTTTTGCCCTTAGAAGAGCTTTCAAATGTTTTTAAAAGCCTCACCATTCATGGATTAAGGGGGCTAAGAAAAACTGGAAAGAAATAAAAATGAAGGTATTTGCACATATGTATAAAAAGTATTTTTGTGTAAAAATTTAGCAACTTTTGTGTGGCAGCTCATGGTATGTCTCCAACATAATTGTCAAGCTAAAGAGACAGGAATTGGGCCAACAAATTAGGTAGCGTTTGTAACTAATAATATCAGATTCAAATAAAATAGAAATGAAGAGTAGCTCGAACAAATATTTATAACAAATAGGGCCAGCTGGAACCCAGTTGCCCTATTTCTAAAAATTTTCAGGTTATGTGAACCACCCCTAGATAACTTCATCAGGTGCAGGAATGATAATAAGTATATTTATAGTTAAAATTGGTGCTGTTTGTGCAGATGTTGTACACATGTAAAAAGGCAGTTATCATCTGACCGTAAAATTCATAAATAACTTTGAAACTCAACACTATTTGGAAAAATTTCTTGGAAATTTCATGACCACTCCAAAGAAAAAAATGGCTACAAATGAGATTAGAGCTATTGTCCTAGACAGAAGACAATCTGAAGAAGTTGTGCCAACCTACTAAGCATTGGAGTCCTATAAATATGAATTGCCCATGGCCCAGTTACTACCAAAACCCAGCAACCCTGGATCACCTATAATAGATGCTCACATGCATGCAACAAATTCCTAACTGCAAAATACCTGTCACAAAAAACAAATATTAGACTACACAAAACAGTAGTTCATCAGTTACCATGTTCCTATGGATGCGAGACATAGAAACTGAATAAGGAGAAGGAGAAAAAGTTGATTGTGTTTGAGAAAGTTGATAGTATTTAGATATTCGTTGGTGGGAAAGAATTCTCCGGACGAATCCTTGGGCACCTACGCATAGTGTTTAATCCCATGGGACAGCCCATAGGTGAAGGAAGGAATGGCTCCCAATCAAGTGGGATTAGGAAAGGAAGGGGAACTAGGAAGTGTCAGGGAAGGGTCGATTCAAAACCCGGTCACAAGTAGCTTGTGTAGAGAACCTGAAACCTGGTGATTGCTTTTTGACATTAGAAGCCCGAAGTTCACTTTATAGAAGAAAGCAGTCCCGAGCCTCATCTGCCTGTGTATTAGTGCCTTCATACATTCGCCAGCATTCATTCCCCTCCCTCACGCGGACAACGAAACCCCGGACACCCCCCTCATGCGATCAACGAAAGAAGGTGGTTTCCTCGGGTCAACCCCCGCCACACGGGTTGGTTGGATCCTTGGAGCAAGGGACTCCCGCCACTCGCAGGAGGCGCAAGCAAGGGCCTTCCAACCTCCATGGGCGCAAGTGACTGTTTCGATCGGGTACCTCGAGGAGGTAGTATGAGCGGCCACTTGCCCATCATAGGCTCTTCTCGTCAATGAATTGAGTCGATTCCTATGCGGGCTTCACCCGATAGTATTAATATATTACCAAAAGCCTGGGACAAAAACATGAAAAATGGAGAAGAAAGTGCAACAGGGAGAGAGTCAGAGGTATATACAAGAGTGCCAATATAATTAGTGAGATACTGAGCAGAAAAATCAGATGGGTGGACATATACTGGGAAAAGAGGGATGTGGGCAGAAAGAGGTATTGAAAAGCTGAAGTAAAACGACCCTAGGGAAGACAAGGATGTAAGAATCAAGTTGAGATCCAATTGTCGAAGGTTTGAGCTGCAGAAGACCGATCCGACTGCATATCGACTAGGATACAGATGGCACTGGGAGTAAGAGTAAGACTTCATAGTTACGACTTATGCGTGATTTAGTACGTAAGTGTACTGCAGTGTATTGTAAGATTATTTTCGAGCCCCCAATCAAGGCACCTCGAGTTGAAACTTTTGCTATCCGATAAGAGAAATTTTATGCCCGCATTCGCGGAAATTTATTATTAGATGACCGCATCCTCAGCAAACAGTCTTATTTTATTGCTAACTCTAGCTCCAATGTCGTTTATAATGTATACCGAAGCCTAAAGTCCACTATGTGAGTTTTGCACCTACTGCTGCTTATTTGAACCAAAGAGAATTTATGCTAATTTTTAATCGTGGCATAAAGTCATACGGGTATACCGGGGCTATTTATATCATTTTAATATCATTGCGTCATATCGTTTGAACAATTTGAAGAATTATTGTTTTGCGCTGACTTTTAGCTTAGTCTTTGCTTAAAAGAGTGCGACAAGAAAAATTTATTAAGTTAATGAACCTCGGAAGATAGAGCATTGTAAGTGACGTCATGCAGAATATTGAAATGTCAAAAATGACGGGGCTATTCTGATCACTTTAGTTTTTACACATATAGCCAAATATTTTATCATATATTTATTATTTGGCTTAAGGAGAAAATAATTGAGAGTAAATTAACACAAAATGGCTTTAATTATTTTGTTTAAATAGTCTCCAAATATTTTTATTGCATAGGTAATGAATTAGAGAAAAGTTCTCTTACCACAGAAACATCACCAATACCCATTTCAGTCTCTTTTGTTGGCAGCTGCGTGTGGCGTTTTGTCGTCCAAGCTTCTGCAGCTACTACAGTGTGCATTATTAGGGTGTCTATCATGAGAATGCATCCTGTATGGCCGTTAAAGCTTAGTTGACGAAGTACCACACTGAGCTGCTTTCGAAAGAGACAGAAGCAGATTATCCTTTGAACTGTCATCACTAACACCTCTTTAAAGGGTATTGCAGCACGTTGATAGAGTTCGTAATTAGGTTGTTTTAGCATCAATAAACATTTTTAACAACAGGTATATAAATATATCCATAAAAATCTTTAAAAAACAAGAAATTAAACTTATGACAGTCAAGGTTTTAAATATCGTTTATTTTCACAATCTAACTTACATGCGCTAGTATCTAATTTATAAGCATATTCCACAAACAAATTGCTTCTTCCCCTAGGCACTAACACAAATTTCATGATACCACGCACTACATTGTTGGCATTTAATCCAGTCACCCTTTTTTAATGAATCCTTAGAGTTATAACCAAGGCCACAAAATCCGCAACTGTCTGTTTTGGACTCACTGTTCTCATGATCATCTGATCTCTCTTTTCCGAAATTAACCTTCCGCTTCATATTCCTAAAATTCCTTTCATTATTCTCCATCTTCAGCTTCCTTTTAGCGGCTGAGA
Source organism: Ceriagrion tenellum (assembly GCA_963169105.1). Lineage (NCBI taxonomy): Eukaryota > Metazoa > Arthropoda > Insecta > Odonata > Coenagrionidae > Ceriagrion > Ceriagrion tenellum. The sequence continues at coordinate 168,079,352 of OY720632.1, read as the reverse complement.
TGGCAAAGTTTTCAGGAGACGTCAAAACCTTAGCTTTTTGGCGCAAGCGGCATTTCATCCTCTTCTTGGCCCTCTTCGGGGTTGGAATTGAGCTCGCAAAAATTGATTCGTGAGCCTTCTCATTTGATTGACCTATCTGCGATGGTCCAGGAGAATTCATTTCTCTCAAATTAGAAATGGGCTCATCCAGAGGTACAGGTGGGTTTTTTAATGAAGGGCCAAGAGTTAAATCTGATTCCTCAGCCTATGAATTTTCGGTTTCAAAAACTTTTGAAAGCAAGAACTTTTCTTCAGGAATGGCATTAGGATTCAAAGAAAAGATTCCCGGGCATTTAAATCCTTTAACTGCATTCCCAATAGTCGCAGTCTTATTCCACGCGTCATTGAAAATTTTGCCAAAATTAAACTTTGTTATGGAGTTAAAGCGACTACCTCCTTTGTACCTTTCTCACTGACAATTTTTGACGGGGAATCCCGTTTCATCCATGTTAAAAACAAGGTTTGGTTGGCATATCATCTCATTGTCATTATAAACCTCCTCACATAAATTAAAAAAGTCACCTACTGCTTTCTTATTTAACCCCTCAGCACGTGCTCGAGATAGATTCTCAAGTTTTCCAAGGGATAAATCTGGGTGCCTTTTCATGAATGCACTGAACCTGTCGGGGCCAGCTTTTCCTTCTTTCTTCCACGGATGTTTTATGTCTCTCCTCTGCGTACGGGAAAACAGCTCGACGAACTAAATTAGGTGTACCTACACCCAAAATGTAAATACACCCAAAAGGCTTTTCAGCCTCTCAACCAGCTGCTTTTCTTCCTCTTCTTTCAGCACCGTTGGATGACCAGATGTATTTTTCTTATGTAAAGTTTTTCCTCGTTTATTGTCCCTACTTTCCTTTATTCTTCCAAGAAGTGTTGCATAGGGTACACTGTACATCTCTGAAGCCCCTTGGACGCTATGCAACCCTTCACTGACGCTATAGACTTTTCCATATCTTCTTCCTTCCATTTGCTATATTTATCCTTCCCTTTGTAGTTCCGAACCATTTGACGAATAGAATAAACCCCAAATAGATCAGAAATTAGGCTATAATAGCTTAATGTTTTGGAATAATGACCCGAGCTATGATCGAAATAGCTCCTCGTGTGATCAGAAAAGCCCCGTAAAAAGTGATGGAAATAGCCCCGATAATCAATTTTTTTATTATTTAATTAATTAATCAGTAGTAGACTGCAGTAGACACTAATATTTTTCCTAGGTCATTTTAGGTATACCCAGGATACGTTAAAGAAATATAAGTATTGGGTATGCTCTAAGCTGAAAAAGCCAAACCTTATTTCAGTATGGCAGGAAGTTACATGCACATCTGAAAATTGACTTGTGCACCTACATTAACTGTTTCAGAGGAATACCCCACTGTTAATACCGCTGATGTCTGCCGCAAGGAAAATGCGAAGGAATCACTCCTACGACTAACTTTGAGTGCAACACTTACAGCCGCGCCGGATTTACGCAGCGGGAATTTTCTTAACTTTATCGAAATAGCCCCGTGATCGAAATCGGTCTACCCTATAGTCCATTCCCATAAAAAAGAAACTTACGATACGAATAGACAGGCATGGCCTCCTCCATATTGTTATAGTCTGGGCTGGGGCAGAACTCTTGATTGAGGAGCAGCATATCCCTAGGAAAATTGAAACATACACCCTCGACAAAGGCCAGAACTAAAACAAGGTATGATTATGGGTGTAGCACCGCAGATTATCAAGGGAAATGGGAGGAATCCGGCTTCGCGAACAACTGCCGAGATAACTCTCAACAAAAGGCATGCACAATGATCCTACTTCATCTTAATTTTTGAATAGTAATTACCATTGGGAGATAACTTTATGATTGTCGCTCCACGCTCCACAGTTCCTTTTGCATTGTATCAACTTTACTTAGAACGCGATGGTTGTCGCTCCAAGCGCCAGAGTTCCTTGAAATCGTCACGACTCGAGAAATCGCGTTTTTCTTACAAAATCTAAAACTGAGAATAACCGCTTATTGTGAACGAGTCCTAAACTCTACGATTTAATCCTATTCATAGTTTCCAGACAGAGATGACTCCCCAAACTCGAATCGCTCTTAACACATTAACTCGATTTGTATATTACATACGCAATGTAGAGTTCTTATTTCTATTGTTTCCAAGTAAACCCTTGCGAATTTTTGTATTGATTAGAATGTACTTCAGTATTCCGAGGATTTAAAGATACTATTATAGTGTATTGGTATTTTGCATTTCAATACATCTAGTGAAAGCTATTTGTTTTCCAAATACTCTTCCTTGTATTTCCTATTTTGTATTTCAAGTAACATTTTAAAAGTATTTTTCCCAGTTCTGAACGACGGTATTTCATACGAATACTCTGCCACAGTTCACTGACACTCATACATCACCCTGTAAACCAAATTAGTATCGGCAACGTTGATGAAACGTTCCACTACAACTAACATGAAGTAGCTCCAATGTAATTACAACATTGTTAAAGCTTCCACAAATCCTCCAATGATGTTCTGGCAACATTAGGGCAACCGACATTACTGCAACTATCATGTAACCTTTTCCGAATTATGCTTAAGGCGTGCGTTAGCATGATGACGTATTGATTGACAATATTGCATCTTACAATTACTTAGGTGAACCCTTTTGCACCTGCCTCTAATGACTACTTACTTTTAGCATACCCAAGCCTGTCAATGACTTTCTCCAAGGCATGATTCTGTCTTAGGACCCACATAAATAAAGCACGTTCCCCACAAATGTTGGGATATTCCATCACTAAATTTATTGCCATCGTGATATTTTCTTCACGACAATAAAAGCAAACAACTGTTTTCCCAGGCAAGTGCTTATTTGCTTCGGAGGATGAAAAAAAGTATTTGGAAGCCTATTTTTCTAAGACGTTTTCCGACTAAACCATATCCAATTTAAAAGTTTTCTGAGCTTACCATAGCATTGCATGAAAGTGAGACGAATGGATGTTTTGTGTGTATGTGAAACTAAGCGTAAGGAGCGGGATGCTGTTGCATTAGATGGCGGTAGTCTGGTATTGTGGTCAGGAGTTGAAGATAATGTACATGGCAGTCAAGTTGTAGGACTCATTCTTAATGAGAGAGCTAATTTGCTAGTAAGGAAGTACGAGTTAGTATCCCCTAGATTGCTCTGGGTTCGCATGAAAGTAGGTATTAGGAGAGTTGTGATTGTGGCGTGCTATGCGCCAGTGGATGGAGAGAGTGACAGTGTGAAAGATGAGTTTTGGGAAAAATCGAGAGAGGTTTTGAATGATTGTGATCCTGGTGAGAAAATAATTTTCCTAAGTGACATGAATGGGTGAGTTGGTGTGAGGCGGGATGCATCTGAGAGAGTGGTTGAGCCTTTTGGTGACCCCCGAGTGAATGATAATGGTGAAAACTTGGTGAGTGTGTGCTTGGAAAAAGGATTATTTGTGTCGAATACATGGTTTAAACATAAGAGTATACGTATGTATACTTGGCAAAGGGGCGATTGTAAAAGCATGGTTGATTTTATTGTGTATGATGAAAGATTGAGAGAGTTAGTGTGGGACACGTGAGTGATGAGGGGTGCTGAATGTGGAACAGACCACTATTTGGTACTCTCCACTATTTGGTGAATCTGGGCAGAAAGTGGGTGCCAAGGAAGAATGTTGCGCGTAAGCAGTTGAGAGTCAAAGTGGAAAGGTTGCCAGACAGCGAGATAAGAATGCGGTATGGTTGCATGATTGAGGATGCTCTATTATTGAAGCAGAGAGAATGAGACGAGCATATCAGAAACGAGAATGTGAATGATGCGTGGAAGTGTTTGAAAGGAGTGATTGTGGAATGTGCTGAAAGTATATGTGGAAAAGAAGTGGTAGGAAGAACGAAAGGTGATGCTTGGTGGAATGAAGAAGTGAAAATTGAAGTCAGAGAAAAGAAAGAGGCGTACAAGGATATGATTGCTGCCAAAGCTGAGGAAGAGTGTACTAAGCATGTGAGATTTACAGAAAGAAAAAGAATGAATGCAAAATCGTTGTGAAAGAGAGTTAAGAAAGGATGCGTGCGGATGAAGCTAACAAAATGCAGAGTGATTTTGAAGGTAATAAAAAGCTGTTTTAGAAGTGGGTAAAAAGGGCAAAGATTGGTGAAGGTAGGGGAATGAATGCGGTAAAGAACAAAAGTGGAGAGATCATGTGGGACGAGAGCAATATCAGGGACTGCTAGAGGGTGTATTTTGAAGAATTGTACAATAATATTGCAGGCGTTGAGGATGAGCCTTGTGAAGTGGTATGTGAGAATGTGATGATGGAAAAGGATATCAGTGAGAAGGAGGTCACAACGGCTGTGAGAATATTAAAACAGGGAAGGCTGCAGGCATAGATGGGATATCCAGTGAAATGTTGAAGTGTGGGTGTAAATTACTAATTTGTAGGCTGTGTGAACTATACAATTTATGCTTACAGGTTTCTGTTGTTCCAGCGGATTGGAAGAATGCTATCATCGTTCCGTTGTACAAAGGGAAGGGAGGAAAGACCGAATGTGATAATTATCGGGCTTAAGATTATTGAGTATCCCGGGAAAAGTGTTCAGTAAAATATTAATCGAAAGAGTGAGGAATATTACTTCCGACAGGATATGGGGTGTGCAGTGTGGCATTATGCCTGGGAGAGGATGAAGTGACCAGCTTTTTGCAATTCAGCAAGTGATAGAAAAATGTATGAGTGTCCGAAAGAAAGTGTACTGTGCGTTTGTCGATTCAGAGAAGGCATATGACAGAGTAAATAGAAAGAGGTTGTGGAAGGTTTTGAGAGACTATGGAGTGAATGGGCAGTTATTGAATGCTATGATGGTGATGTATGACAATAGTAAGGCAAGTGTAAGAATTAACGGGATTCTGAGTGATTGGTTTGTAATAAATCGGGGTTTAAAGCAAGGATGCGTAATGTTTCCATGGCTGTTTAATGTATTTATGAATAATGTGTTAGAGACGTTTGTAGTGAAAACGACGGTGTTTTGATTGGGAATGTAAACCTGCGAGTTCTTCTATATGCGGATGATGCTGTTTTGATCTCAGACAGTCAACAGGGATTACAGAAGCTCCTAGATAACTTTTGTGAATCAACGGAGAGAATGGAATTGAAGGTAAATGCGTGCAAGACAAAAGTAGTAGTTTTTGATAAGGAGAATGGGGAGAATAACTGTATGATGAGGGCGAATGTTGAAGTAATTGAACAGGTGGATGCATGCGAAAGATGGAAGACTAGATGAGGAGATAATGATACTTGCGAATGCTGGAAGGAAAGTGGTAGGTAGCAAGTGGAGCATATCAAGGAACGAGTGCTTGTCTAAGGAAGTGAAAATTGCCGTGTACAAAAGTGTACTTCTCCCCACTTTGCTATATGGTAGTGAAACATGGGTATGTCAGGATAGACATAAGAGTAGACTAAACGCCATGGGTATGAGTTATCTGAGGAGTATTTGCGGCAAAAGTAGGATGGATAGGGTCAGGAATGAGTGGGTCATGAATGAATGTGGGTAAAATGCTCCAGTATTGGACGTGTATGAAAGGAGTGTGCTTCATTGTTTTGGCCATGTTTAGAGAATGAATGAGAGTCGAATAACGAAACAGATATATGAGAGTAGAATGAATGGTGTGAGAGGTAGAGGTAGGCCGAGAAAGTTGTGGTTGAATGTGGTTGAGGAAATTCTTAGGAGGAATATTAGGAGTTTTAAAAATAGGAGGGCGTGTATGAAACACGTGTATGAAAAAAGTGTATTGGGGTAAATGAGGCAAAAGAGGTTTGCAAGGATAGGTCAGTATGGAGGAAATTATTGAAGCAGAGTTAGGTGTACAATTATGAATTAATGAGTGAAACATTTTGACTGTGCCTACCACGGAAGGGAACGGCGTGATGGGTATGTATGTATGTACCATAGCATTGCAGACATATTGCGACGTTGTTGGAACAGTGTAAATGCAACCTTTCTGCAACGCTTAGCATTGCTTCGGCAGGAAACTAATCAATTGTTTTTTCCGAAGATGGAGAAACGATTTTAAACGTCACAAGTGAATGTATTTTCTGGCTCAACTGTTTTATTTTGAAAAAACCCTGATTGTGCGAATGCATTACAGCGACGTAATCGGGATGTTGCAGAAACGTCGCACAGCGACATAACTGCTACATTCCGAGACCTTAGCAAACTAATAACAACGTCTCAGCAAAACTTCGCGTTTACCTTGCAAAAAAACTTTGATTTGAGAGTGATTGATTCTAGCACGAGTAGTTCTAACTGTACGTCCCTGGCATCTACGCAACCATTGTGAGAAACGCCATATACATATCGTTATAGTGACCACACCCCAGTTACTACGGGCGTCGGGAGGAGCAAAAGAATGGTGACAGTCTGCTGCTTGGATGTGACTTGAATGCGACACATAATGCTCGTTGCCTAGAGATGCAATGGACGCGGAACGCATTATATAAATGTATGACTTCCTCGAAGCCTCTCTCTGTAGGTACAACTAGAATGTACGGATAATGTACTCAAACGTAGGTACTCTTTCACAGGGAGAAAATATGGATACTAAAATAAATCTGCAACGAGACCATTCACATAAATTTCTCTCCTACATTACGCCGTCACCAAGGGTCGTCACTGCAACTCCGTTATTTTAACTCGAGATAGATACCAAAATTTTCCTTCCCAAAATGAAACCGAGACGTGAATATGGTATGATCGATCAATATCACTTTTCTATCTGAAATTCGAACGAGAGATATGGTTGACGAGGTAAATACCTATCACTAAAGCCGCGACCGAAATCTGATTAACCAAAACGAGCCAAAAATACGCTTCGGAATTTTCAACTGCCGTAATTTTACAATTAAAGGTTGGAGGTAGGTATAACCTTGAAGCACGGCGTTAGATCCGAAACTGTGTACTTTTACGTAAAAGGTTGATCTATTACGTTCTAGGTTGATCTATCAAACTATTAGTTGCCGCAAGTGGCCCACTTGAAAATCAATTTTTAATATAGACGATGGAGGTTACTAAACCAGCAGAGAAATTCCGTTCAAGGGCTAGGATTCAGGACATTATACCGTCATCAGAGCAGACATCTTGCAATTTAGCTCCAGCACAAACATGCCCCGTTTATAAACAAAGACGCGGATATTTTGAAATGAAAGAAACCTAAGAGATAAATTGACAAACGAAAAGTTTACCACCACTAGAAATAATTGGATATACTATGATTCTTAAGTTTAGAAGCAGCGAGGGAAGAGATAGATAGGCTGTGAAAGATAGGAAAAAGACGCGATATCCTATATTTTCAGTGGATATGGAGGTCATAAGAAAGAAGTAGATAATGGATGAACTTCGAATAATAGTTCCAAAACCAATTTTTTGGTTTCGGAACTATTATTCAACATTCAGGGAAGTTGAAGTAACTTTCAACACGTCTGCGATATCATTAACATATTTCAAAGCATTTCTATCAGTCTCTTATATATTTTATTTTACAAAATCCACAACATCATCAATATTTTGTAACCTAATAATAGAAATATAGGCGTAAATTCGAAATAATTTGCTCACTAATAAAGAACAATTATCCTTTTACACCACATGTTGATTAAATCCGAAATATTATGGACAAAAATATTTCCTCGGTTTACGAAGAAAGTTGGAAAGATATATGTATTTCACTTGGAACATATTATGGTTTTCCTCAAGTCAAGTTTTCTGTCAAAATAACATCTCATATTAAGATAAATTACGGCGTTCACTTCATAGTAATCCCTACAATGACGTGCATACCTACGGTTTTGATAAAAGCCGTAGATTTCCGACAGTTAACTTAAGATTTGTTTCCAAACGAACGACTCTTTTAGAAGACAAGTTTTGGGATGTATAGCGTTGAATATCTTTAATGAACGATTAGCATTTTAAGGTGTAGTCTTTTCTCTGCAATGCCGCTGTAACTCCTATCGAAATATTTCAAGTTTTCAAGGACGTTGAAGTTACTTCCAACTCGTCATCGAAATCATCAACATACTTCAAAGAAATTCTAACAGTCTCTTATATTTTTTATTGAAATGCACATTGTGCATTCAATTTATTACAAAACGGAGTCTTTTCCGATGCCCAGATGAAGTGATGTTAGCGGTGTCTGCACGCGGAGAGCGTTATTTTTTGCGGAGCCCGAGCTCATTCTGGAGGACAACCCAACGCCCTCTCTCATTAGCCTCAGGAATAGTTTGCAGTTAATGTGGCGTGTGGAGGCAGGACCATCAAGGTCACTATCACCTTCAAGGCTAAGCATACCTAATTTTCCATAAAAAATAGCTAGGCAAGAAGGAAGAGACACATCCAGCATAACATTTAGCGCGCTCTGCATGAAATGTTAAAGGTCCACGGTTTGCCCAGAGAGCAAGGCATTGTACTACTACAGTACAGTAGTGTATGTAATAGTCATAGTAGTCATAGTACAGTAGTGTGCATTGTGTGATGTACGCATGCTGCGCTGCTCTACTACACACGCTATACTCTGCGCATTCAACGCTTCGGAGATAGCGAAGGAACTTTTCGTCGTCGCCCTGAGGGAAATTTTCCCAAAAAACTGGTTAACGTTCTGAAAGTAGACCTCTAAGCAACAAAGCTGTCGTTGAAAGGTGGTATATGATGCTCATTACGAATTTGACGAGAAAATTACCAAACAAAGTAAATTGTGAGAGAGAGGCGGTGAAAATAAACGTATGGGATTCAGTATATTTCTTTTACTTTTTCTGTATTTTTTCCTCGGTTTTTTACTTAATTCAATATTCATTCCATTTTAGTCGTGCATACATAAATTTACATTCATATACATATAAATATAATATATAAAATCGTATTTGTAAATTATATTGTATCTCGTTATCATTACATTGTGTCAACATTATCCATCACAAAGATCTATCAACAAGTAATAGGTCTCGCTAAGCTATTTATATAGCTTGTTTGCAAGTTCTTATTTTGATCTCATGAATCTTTATTGTTTTCAAAGGAATGCCTATACAATTCTATTCGGTAGAAATTATTGGGAATATATTGTTGGTAATATATCATAAACATGAGTAAATAATTGCTGAGTAGCTGTATATCGATATTGATAGCCATTTATCACAATCTTACTAATACATATGCTCTATGAAGGAACGTTTTTCTAACGCACCATTGAACATTCTCGAATAGATCCTTGATATTTTTGAACAGGTAGTTCTGTGTGATGAGAAAAAATTTCTCTCCGGGTGTATGACTACGACATACATCTAGAATCTGTCCGGACGAAAACACGAGGTGAGTCAAAAACGAAAATGCACCGGCAATATTTCAATCCATCGGTAAAAATGGCATGGTGAGAATGTTCGAAATACATTACAAGAAAAAAATTTGTTCACGAGCAATATAAAATATAAATACGTTATTTCTATATTGATTAACAAACATCAATATCAGAAGAAAACCATGAAAAAAGTTTTCGTGCGATCATTCAGAATATGCGCAAATTTCTCGCTATGCCACTAAGGACTACGCTAATTTCAATTGTTGCTTCTCTTCTTTTACCCTCATTACAAAACTGTTTCATTCTTCCCCGATGTTTCCCTTTCCTTTCCTCAAACCACGCAGTACAAGTCTTCTTTTTGGAGTTTTCCAGGAAACCTCCGCGTTTTTGTAGCTCATCTAGAAGTGTCGAAAGTTTTTTCACGTCATTTTGTGAGATAATGAGTTCTTAAACGCCGTTTTCTGTATCTATAGTCCATATAGGTGCCAATTTCACTGTTCGGAGGTGGGTAGTTAAAGATTTATCCCGTGATTCTGTAGGAGCTCATTTCTTGAAGGTGATGTTTTTTTCTGTTTTGTTTCCCAGCTTTTACTGGTCCCAATATGTTACTTAAGCTTGTTTTCTCAGTGACTTCCAGATCTTTTATTAAATGTTTCTTGTCGAGAGCCAAAAATTATAATGCATATAGAGCTTCTGAACGAAATAATATTGAATAATAACGATGTTTAATATATATGGATATTTATTCGAATACTGACATCAGAAAAATCTATGTTCAATTGAAATATATTTTTCCTATAGGAAACACTGGACTATTCAATAAATTCTGAGCTAAAAACAACTTTCCTTTGATTCAACACTTATTTACGCTATTTAGTTCATCCGGATTGGATGGGCTAAAATAAATGTAAAATACTTAAATCATGCCAAAAAAGATAGCTACGTTTTATCTACATCTACATGCTACCTTGCGAGCCTCCACATGGGCGTAAGGCAGGGGGTGTTGGGTCACCAGCCGTGTAAAGATGTAAGGTTTTGGGAAGTGAAATGGTGACGAGTATTATGGGAGTGTAGTTAGTGGAGCTCAGCTTTTATTGTGGTCGCTTGTTGTGAGCAGAAAGAACAAGTTTTTGTACCTATCTCTTAGGCAATGTATCTCTCTTATTTTATCGCTTCTCTCAGACCTAGAGATGTAGTGAGGCGTCATGATGATATTCTCTGTTTCAGATTCCTGATAACCTGAGCGGACCTGTTGCCATCCACTTCGTGGAAATTTTCAGTATTTAAAGGAAAGCTGTGTTCTTTCTAAATTGCAGAAAATTTGCCTGCAAGCTCCATGGTAGTCAAAATTTTCATGCAGTATTTATTTTCTACCACTTTGTATTTAAAAATACACCACATTAGCCATGAATGTTTCAATTTGACTAAGTTGATTTCTCCACTTTTGACCAGCTATTCTCGAACTATACTCGTTGCGCATCGATTAGTTAATGAGAGACCGTTTTGAAGGCAATTTCACTTCCAGCCTCACCAATAAGTCTTCATAATTAGGAAGGTACGTCAATTGTCATAGGAATAAGTTAACCATCTAGTTTTTCATGTTTAATTGACCTGTATACATTTATTCAATAGGGAATAGTGCAATTTATCCACCAACACTACAATTAAAAGACAGGGTCAAATATTTGGTCACCGTTGCGTCCACACAATCAGTAGTTTTACTCGAATGCAATTAAGTTATAATTATATATTGAATACTTAGTACATTCCTTGACACCAGGTATACCTGAGACAAAATTTGAAGATAAACAAGGCTGTATTTCACAGGGTCAGCGTAACCTAAAGCTGACAGAATTACCACCCTTAAGAAAGGTCACCTCCATTAGGGAAAAATTACGTCGGCTGTAGCTCCCAGATCAAACTTTTAGTTGCATTTGTTCACTGACGTTGCATGTATGAGGAGCACTAAAAAGATTAATTTCCCATTGTTTGTAATCAGGAAACACTAATAAACTTTTATTCCAATGGCTAGTTTCGCGTATTCTTCTGGAAAGTCTAAGTTAAATAATTCTACAGAACCACTCTTTCATAAATTACATCAGGATGTAAATTCTGAAGGAGGGGTACTTATCACAGTCACAGTAACCCAATTCTAAAAACAAATCGGCTTCACTCAATGAAATTTCAAAAAATCATAAAAACCCATTGCTTCGAATGAGCGTTTGCGTTCCGTACCCTTTTCAACAGGTTTTCTTAAACAAGTTTGGCTTCCAATTTACTTGGCAACAGTAGAGTTTTTTTAACTCAACGATAATTTAGCACTCGGCTCTGGACTCATCTGAGTCCCGTTAGAGACCCAGATGAGGCTTTAGATGAGTACCGTTGCTCACATAGCAGACGACTAAAGGCAGCCCTGAAGGCCGTGAATTATTCCCCCAACACGATATTTGGCAGCAACCGAGTTCGAGTGGGACACATCCAAAGGGGTTCAAGAAGTCTCCAGCAAACGGAAATGGATTTAATTAACCATCCAAAACCTTGTAAACCATTAATAAGAAAAGGAAACTAAAGCAAATTTTACCAACGACACATGTATATATACTGAAAAAAATTTCGTAGAAAAGTTTTTTCACCAAAACATCCCACTAACGGGATTTCACAAAACGATTGCAGATGGATTAGCGAGTTTGAGCTCGAGTGCGATTTAAAATCGACTTCTTTAGAGATACGTAGTTGACGGACAGCGACGAATTAAACAGAGGAAGGGTACTCGGATTTCGAAAAACCGAGCAAGATTATGAAAAATGGTAAGAGAACGCAGTGATAAAATCAATGGTCTAGGGGCTTGTGTCAAACTGGAGACGTTGAAAAAGATCACTCAAATCTGACCCCAGGAGTTAAGAGTAAGACGCTGAATAATCGGCAAATTGATTGAAACCCCGCAAGCCGTTGTTTGCATCTCTCCGCTGATTCCTCAGTTCTCATTTCCTAACAATGATAAGGACTACTGTTTCAATATTTACTTCTCTAGCACAAAGCATTTGAAGTTCCTTGAACTACTTCTAGTATACTTCCTCCATAGAGTGACCTACTAACCCGCGCAATGCAATAACAGGAATCCCAGTGGTTACAGCTGTGATTCCCGGATGGGAGTTGTGATGCACTGGTTTTTCCGAGGTATTTCTTAATCCAGTGATGCCCTATTTTGAAAATTTCCGGCATGGTTGGATGTGATTTTGCCATTGTTCAAGACTTAACAGATATAGCTACAAACTTCCACAGTCTAATTTATTTGCGCGATTCGGTATCCTTTTCCAATATATTCCGAAAGTTTTAAAAGGGTTGAGCCTTCTCAACCGAAGTTTCTTAATGCCGGCGAGACCCTCTCTATCTTGGAGGAATCACATTACGTGCACAAACTCAAAAAGAGTAAGCCTAATTGTATGAAATTCAGAGTGGAAAAATCATTCGCCTGGACTGGGAATCGAATCCCTCGATTTCGCTCGAGATCCCACAGTGGAAGAAACCTGGGTAGCTTGCTTGGTTACATCACTCGGCGCGAAATCGAGGGATCTGGGTTCGATTCCCAGTCCAGGCGAGTGATTTTTCGACTGTGTATTTCACACAACTGTGTGGTCACTAACGGGTGACTCCGTTGAAGTAACTGCGCGGCTAGTTCCGTGGTTCTTTGAAAAAGAGTATGCCTCCTTCCATTTGGCAGAGAAATTTTTGAAAAATATCCTTTACTCTTTCATTTTAGCCCAAGAGAAGACGTCAGCCAAGTTGAAAGGCACATCAAGTGCTGTTCATTACACAAGGTTCCAAAAACCTCTGAAAACATCACCACACTTCATCTCCGAAATATTGGTTTTCCGAAAATCCAAAAACATTGATTTTTCGTTGAAGCCAAGAAATAGATGCATGGTATTGATATACACCCTTCCAAATAAGGTATTCTGGGGATGCTACTCCAGCAAATGGCTAGTTGACGTAAAGAATGAACGGTGGATGTTGGCGCCGGGCTGGGAATAACCTTACTACGAGGTCATCTTAAAAAACAGATGCTTGCGGAGAGAGCGATGAATTCGCCAATTTGGGAGCGATCCAGCGATGATAGCGCACCCACACAGCCACTGAGGGAGACCGCGAATATTTCGCTCCCACATACATAATGAGTTCTCTACCAGCCTACTATCAGCTTGAAGCCATAAAAAACCAATGGGGATCAGTAAGAATTTTCCTGTTTATAAACTCCTTTGAATGTCTTTATATGAATCATCAATATACTCACGTAAACAGGTGCGTAGATATAATAACTCCACATTCTGCTCTGAAATGAAAACTCCGGAATTTTTCATGCAAATGAAAAAAATGAGGAATGACTGGTATCCAAGCTCACCTGCAACACGCTCTAGTGGCGGCTAGTGAGGCGAAGCATTCTACAAACGTACTACAAAAAGTTTGGTTGCCCAAACAACAAACTACAAACTACATACAAAAACAGTCGAAGCACTACAAACACTTAGGTTGGGTACTAGGGTTGCCCAAACAGCCCAATGCCCCCCTAATTTTATTGACTCCCTAGAGGCAGAAATCAGTGCATTGAAACGGTCATCGAGGGACGCAACTCTATCGGTCACAAAACGTTTTCAGGAAATCACGACGCCACTGGATCTTACATCTGAGTGATCTGACCAATTTGCTGGACAGAGGACAGACTGCTAGATTAGGCTAGCTAATCTGGCACAAACTGAAGACGTGAAAGAATGTAAATTTCATCGTAATTTCTCTTCTTTTATAATCCACTTTGAATATTGACAATAGGTACTTTCGAAAAAAACTACTTTGGACAACGAAGAGGTGATAAGCACATTGAAAATCTGGTACAATAGCTAAGGCTAGGACAGGTACCGACAGGGCATACACGCCTTTGTGAATCGCAGGAGGAAGGCAATAAAACTTGAAGGAGATTATGTGGAAAAATAGATAATAGAAAAGTAGATAAAACATAATTCTTTCGTACATGAAAATTTCATTTTTGTAGAATAAACAGCTTTTGAGAAAAAAAATTTGGGGCATGACACTTTGGGAGCCCTATTACAACACTCATGATGGTATTTCGATAAGTTATATTTGATCCTGGTCTTACGCTAATTCTCTTCTCTCCTTTTTTCAACGACTACATGAATTATTGAAGTGCTTGCTTCTCATTTCAAAAGTATGGAGTAAGTCAATTGAAGGCTACATAATGAGGATGGGTTGAAGAATAAACAATGGACTGGACAATTAACACTGGGTGGAACATGGGCATACTCTTCACCTTGAAGAAGTGCAGAGAAATGAGCTTCGGAGGTATCAGACAAAAGTAAGTCAAATGCAAGTAAAAAACAGATTTGTTATAGGGTGGGATTTTCAGCTTTATTATACGGAGTTGAAAAACCATCCTTAAGCTTTTTCATCCTGTTCTTCGTCCAAGCGGTTACCCGCGAATTTGCTTTTTAATCTTCTCAAATTGCGACATCCAACTACTTCGTTACCATTTTCTCACCCGGTACCATCCGCTCTAACAAAGTGTCAAGAATTATGGTATTGCATACAAATTTACATCGATAAGTTGAATTCATGTAGATGAAAGAGTTTTTTTTTAGACAGAAGTGCGGGGTATTAACTTTTTGGACAAACCCTCATATACTAAGCTCGGAGCGGAAGACAGCGCTCGTGAAAAGCAGATGCCATGGATTACATAGGGTTTACCCAAGGATGTTGGTTGGGATAATGAGGTTTGGATCGGGGAATCTCATTGTTTACAAGTTTTGAGGCAGCCTGTGTACTCTGTGAACCCTGGGGTTAACCGAAGATAAGGGAGAGGATTCGGGAGTGGAGTTGAGGCTCGGTCGGACGCGGCGGAGGAGAGATTTGAGGGAGGGAAGTTTTGGGTGGTTGGAGCAGCTGTGCCCGACTCGGAGTGAGGCCAATGGGTTCATCGGCGAGACGTCGATTGGGTTTTTTGTAGTGGGCCTTCGAAAACACGTACTACATCGATTTCGTTCGCCAAAATTCATAAAAGCATCGAGTGAGCCATCACCTTGAAGAATACGAATTTGAATTTTAAATTATCTGAAATTTTTTATTCGTAAATACGACCTTTCGAGGTGGTGACGCTGACCTAAATATGATACATCGAAGAAAAATCGATTTTAACAGATTCATGAGGAAAATATGAGCTTTGAATTATCTGAATAGTCATGTCCCCGATTAACCCTTACGTTGATGGCGGGGTTTATTTACGTTAGTCAATCGAAGCTTGCTGGGGTACCCAAGAACAAAATTCTTGAAAAAACACGATTTAAATAACAGATTTCATTCACAAAACTTTCAAAATACCTCGTAAATAAATAAAACAGTCATGACCCAGGTCGAAGATTTCGACGAATACCACCAAGTGACAAAAGTCAGTTTTTTTTAAAGATTAAAAAAAAACTTTTCTTCCCACCGTGCATACTCTTGGCAAATACCCGTATGACATCTTTCTAGAACAATTGGGAGCTCTGTCGCTCAGTATACGTGGCCTTCAAGAAAAACAGAAAGAAAAGTTGTAGTCGCGCGCGTGTGCTTTTGGCTTATCTGGTAGAGCAGCTGCTCAAATTTGAAGTAGTGGGATAATATCGTACTGGAATGCATTCGTTAACTTCAATAAATGATTCAGTACACCTACAGCTGCCGCTGGAGTTGTTTGCGCTAAAAAAATGAGTGAGTGCCTTCTGTTTGACCATGTGAAAATTACCCCAAAATGGAAAATATGGTGTTAATAGTTCGTCATACGAACCAAAAGGCTAAGTTAGAGTAGATATAAGATATACAACGATCAGCATCGCGTGAGCCACGCGTTTGGAATGTGGTCACTGAAACAGAAATAGAACCGTATAATTAGATTTTGTTGCTGGTGCTAACAATTCCGATACTTGTGATACTACTGATATGTGGAAATTATTAGTCGTATCCGTTTTATAGAGAAACGATGAGCCTAAACTTTTTATTAGTATTATCGGACGTTACATGAAATTTTATGATTCAAATACACTCGCAAAACGTATACAAATAGATTATGCTGCTCCATTAAGCGATATTTGGGACATGAAAAGTCCAAATTTCGGCCGATTATGTAAGCCTACAGCAAATTTGGCAGCACACGGCATTACACAATGTCCTTAACGAGAGCGCACATCTTTCACACCTACAGAAACCTACCTACCTACATAAAATACATAACCTACATAAAAAGTAAACCAGCCAAGTACGGCATCAAGCTTTAGTTGCCACGTGATTCAGAAGCTAATGGAAGAGAATAGTAAGGCAGCTGGCCGCTCCTTACAAGAATGGTGGACGGAATAATTATGTGGATCATATTTTCATGACGTAGCCACTTGCTTGCATGTATATTCCTATGCTTAGCTGGAACTTAGCAATCGTCAGAACAGTGACAAATTATGAGCCGTGATTCCAATAGTTATGGGTGCCTCAAAACACAAGAGAGGGATATTATTCGACTATTTTTGGATTTATAGACCTATAAATTTGGATATAAAGATCTATTTTTGTTGTTAAAATTTAAAAATTTAAAATTGAAACAATTTCAACACAATTTAATTTATTTACTAAACTGATCACATACTAATGCTGTAAATTTATCCGCAAACAAAATAAGACGTCAAACATTTCTCTAGCTTTTTTCGTTTAGGAGATATAGCAAAAAGAAAAAAAGTTATAGGCGCAAAATGGTCGAAACGTTGATCGTCTCCAGATCTGCCAAAATTTTTTTCCAAAAACACTTCTACACTTTTTCATATAATGCTAGAAGGAATCCACACCAAAATTTTGGTTCGAATCGCAGACACCAAGAGTCAACTCACTGCCGATCTGACGTGGAATGACCCAGATAAAATAACAGTTGTCCGTAGTGTTCCAACTGGAACTAATCGACAATTTTTTTATTCGAGCATGCCTTTAGATACAGTAGTGGCAAACGATTCGAAAAGGAAACCAGAATTCAATTTGTGTAAAGAGAATAAGGGAGGAGTATGTACTACGGGCCAAATGGTACCTAGTTCACTATTCAACACAATGGCGTATAGACAGATGGTCATGAGCAATGCTCTACAATATGGTAGCTGTCGCAACTTCTCAGCTTGTTACGAAAATAACAGTACTCTTTAAAATACTCAAGAAAGGCGACTATTTCTTCGACGGCTTAGTAAAGATATAGCCAGGCTGATGATCGAGGGGCGTGCTGAAAATGACCGAGCAAAGAGAGTGAATTCAACAAGGAGCGCAGTAAAATGCATATTAGGCAAAAAAAACCCGATGCTCAAGCACCGCCAGTGATGTAGATAAGAGATTCTAAGGGGATAAAAATTATTATACGGTACAGTCACATGAACGACCAAAAACAATAAGAATACAAATGAGAACAATTTGTGAATAATGTATTTAGCCAGTTAATGTTGTTAATTAGAATAAACAATTATATTCATGCTCATAACAGCGAAAACGTCGTTATAACTATGTGGGTACCCGGGTATCCATGCCGTGACTGGGAAGTATATCTTGAAAATATATTCATATAATTAACAGAACATAATGTTTTCATGTTCGATAAATATTTTTGTACGAAAGAGGTTTTTTGAAGCTGTTCTGGGAGGATTTTTAAAAAATTGTCTTCAGAAAATTAAATATTTTTCAGTTTAAGGCCAAAATGGGTACCCTGTCATTGACATAAGGGTTAAAGGGTAAAGCTCTTCTTGTTAAAAGCGCTTATCCCAGCGCTAAAGTTGCGTCGGAAAATTTCGCCAACTTCACGTCTTCATATATACTAGCACTTCAGCACCACAGTCATACTAATAGTGCGAACGTAAAATATTATCACATTTAACTTCATTGTGATCTTCGGTAAATGGCAAAAGTCATCGGCAATAAGATCCTTAGTACATGGAGGAGGGCCAGACATACAGGAGGAATGATCATAATGACCTTTACCGCGATTAAGAATTTCAGAATGAAAAACCTCATAAATAGCTATCTGTCCCTGTGAAACTTGAGGCAGTAATTTCTATCCTCCGTAAACTCAAAAAAAAATATACCGGTAAAAATGATGAGTAACGGTGTGACTTTAAAGAAGATTTAATTGAAGGCTAAGTCTTGAGATCAGTTGAGTTCCTAAGGGGGAGGCCCACACCGACATCAATAAAATTTATTTGAAAGGAATATTCGGAGTAGTCTTTTTAAATTTAAAAAAGAAATAAGATAGGCGGACGACGTCTGCACTAGGCAGTGAGAACCATTCGAGATTGTTCGTAGAAGTGGTAAAAAAAACAAAAATTCAGATGGGGAGTTTGGTTGAAGGCTAGACATTATTTTTTATTATATGTTCTTAATTTCGCGTAAATGCGTGCAAGACTAAAGTAGTAGTTTTTGATAAGGAGAATGGGGAGAATAACTGTATGATGACGGCGAATGGTGAAGTAATTGAACAGGTGGATGATTTTGTGTACTTAGGTAAGATGTATGCGAAAGATGGAAGAATAGATGAGGAGATAATGATACTTGCGAATGCTGGAAGGAAAGTGGTAGGTAGCAAGTGGAGCATATCAAGGAACGAGTGCTTGTCTAAGGAAGCGAAAATTGCCGTGTACAAAAGTGTACGTCTCCCCACTTTGTTGTATGGTAGTGAAACATCGGTATGTCAGGATAGACATAAGAGTAGACTAAACGCCATGGGTATGAGTTATCTGAGGAGTATTTGCGGCAAAAGTAGGATGGATAGGGTCAGGAATGAGTGGGTCATGAATGAGTGTGGGTTAAATGCTCCAGTAATGGACGTGCATGAAATGAGTGTGCTTCGTTGTTTTCGCCATGTTTAGAGAATGGATGAGAGTCGAATAACGAAACAGATATATGAGAGTAGAATGAATGGTGTGAGAGGTAGAGGTAGGCCGAGAAAGTTGTGGTTGACTGTGGTTGAGGAAATTCTTAGGAGGAGGAATATTAGGAGTTTTAAAAACAGGAGGGCGTGTATGAAACCAGTGTATTGGGGTAAATGAGGCAAAAGAGGTTTGCAAGGATAGGTCAGTATGGAGGAAATTATTGAAGCAGAGTTAGGTGTAAAATTATGTATTAATGAGTGAAACATTTTGGCTGTGCCTACCCCGAAAGGGAACGGCGTTATGGGCATGAATGTATGCATGTTCTTAATATTAACACAACCTCTGCCCATGAAAATCGAAACTTTAAAATTACCTTTGGTACGAAATTATCTTGAAAATCAACTCCCGTGCAGTTTCTCAAGGAAGTTTAAACTCTTATCATTTTAACCATGTATTATGACTAACAGTAGTATCGTAGGTATCCATACACAGAAGAAATAATTCATAATAAAACAATGTACAGTTTCACTATGTTTTCATTTTGCCGCTTTCGACCTCGATAGCGTCATTTTTAAGAGAAAAATTTGTCCCGCTGTTTGTCTTGAAAATGACGATATAGAAGTCGAAACCAGTAGACAGAATGAAAACATAGTGGAACTGTGCATCGTTTTTTAATGAGTTATTCCTTCTCGTCGTTCCACAATGTGAAGCCACCAGCAATTGGTTTGATGCATACAGGATTTTACAAGAAGTAACATTGATAGGCCCTGCAGCCATCGTTATTTTTAGATAAAAAAAACTTAGCAGTAAAGCGAAAGAAATACAGCAAAAGGGACAGTAAAGGTAAAAGCAAACATAAGCTTAATCCGTCGAGTGATCACAAAAAACCGCTGAGGCTTGATAGCATTAAAATGATACCTGGGGTGGGATCACTGTTTCTTCTTTCTCGTTGTCGTTATGACAATCCAAAACGCAAACCACTTGAGAAGCACATTGTTAACGGCTACTGTCCCAAGGAAACACTCTATTAATATATACTAGTGATTTAGCACCGGTCGAAAAAAAATTAAAAATGACGATCCGGTTTTCGTTCGCGTGAGTGCTTTTGAAAAATAATGCAAGCGCGCAGGTTACGGAGAACCTCCCCTGATTCTCGTCATATTTCCACGTCATCCTTACTGGGCTGGGTGTATAATTATCGTAGCAACACACGCTTATAATTGTCATGTTTTTATTTCCTTTTCCGGTTCGTTGCAAGTCACTTTTTCTTGCCAGGTGGTTACGTAAATTCCGAGGCCTGCGTGGCACTAACGCTGAGTAGACTTCATGAAACCTGAAAGCACAATAGCAAGCTTATCGACCGTGCCAACTTTGTTTTTCTCATATGAAATCTGCGTTGTTGATCCACATTACGGATTTCCTGATACGCCACAGTCTAATTTCATAGCATTGGAAATATATACTTTCGCATTCTAAAGAATTGGAATTTTATTACCTTGAAGGCTCAAACCTGAATTTGGTTTTCTTGGATCTTCTAAACAAGACAATCTCAATTATCTCCTCTCCTTCGGCAGTATTTTAATACTATAAAAGAAATAATATAAAAAAGCAAGCTCTTCTAACCAATTTTACTGTCTCAGAAGAGGGCAAAAATTACATTAATAGTATGGGCAGCGGAAAATTAAGGTGTGGGAGAAAGAAATAGTACCAGAATAATGAAGGGTCAAGATGTTTTAGTACAATGGGCAAAACGCAGGTGGAATCTTAAACGTTTACAACCTACGCAGGAGGCTTTCCGAGAACTAGTTCTCCAAAAATGGTTAGAAAGAGGCAATAAAATGATGATATCAGAGGGCCCTGAACACTTTCGTGTGAAATATTAATGTAAACTAGCAGAAAATTAAGCAATTTAATGTCGTAACCGGAGCAGGAGCATTGAAAATCATGAACAGACGCGGGTGATGGTGAAAGAGTCCCAAAATGTGGCCGATCTACTCGAACTTATGTCTAAAACCCGAAAATCCGAATTTCATTTGACATCGCCTGTAATCCCAATCGGGATACTTTAAACCAACAAAACACCACCGTCTACCTGCTTGTTTGACAGTCTTCAATTCTGCTAAATTCTGTGTCTCTATCTAAGAAGTGTGATTAACGCAGAAACCGACTCCCCCTTCAATCATGCCGGAATTTGATTTCACACATAGAAAGATATCTATCATGTCCGTATATAAGAATTTACAACGCGAAAAATTTGGAAGTTTCGTAAATAGTGATTCTTGGACAATAATACTTTGGCATGAAAAATAATAAAATTCATACATATAACTGTTTTTATAATATTCGAATCTCCGGTTTGTACATATTCGAATTAAATCTAATATAAATCGAATTTCCCGCGAATCGGACGTGTGTCGAAAACCTAATGAATTTCTTACGATAAAGTTACGTTGAATCATTCATAATTTCAAGTCGATAGTGCACAATCCAGAGTCGTCTGTATCCCCTCTAATGTAAGATAATTTAATCCAACAAAATACTATCTTCTTACTGCTTGTTCGATACACTGAGCTTCAAAAAATATAAAAAAATATTTGTCCCAAGACTGATCTTTTATTGACTGATCCTTGCTGTAACTGAGCAAGAAATAACAAAACCACAATGTAGCTGTTGAAGATTTTAGGGTTTCTGTGCGTCTGGAACATTTTGGGAGAGAGTCCAGCAATAGCATATTAACATATTTGCACTACACCTTCTCTGATATTTTTTTCATGCCAGAAACGTCTTAATGGAAGCGCTCGCCATGTTCATCACTTTGTTTTCTCATGTTTTCCAGAAAAAATTCCAATTGAAAATGGAGGATGTGTATAATCTATAATGAGAGACATTTTATAGCCACAATTTCCATACGCTATTAATAACTCATTCACAGGGACTTCATAGTTGTAGGACTTCTTGTTCCCTGCGAAATCTTCCCTTGTGTCTTTGAAAAAAAACCCAACCTTTCTTTTGCAAGGCACTTGTTTTTCCGTCAAAGTTGTAATCTCGAAAGTAGTTATTTTGCCTTGGGACTTACAAACAATAATCTGTCATCTTCCTAAATTCTATGCCTCCTCCTAAGAAGCATGCTATTCTCAATAATGTTTCCCTTATGATAAAACTTACTGAATATTTCCAATTGATTCGTTACGGGCCTTTATATTCCCTGTATATTCATAGGAACATCGGTTTCGACAATAATGTCGAAAGTCAAGGGAACAGTTCATCAAAAACACGTAATTTGAGCTATTTTAGATAAGTTCCTTTATTAAGGATTTTTTTCCTTGAATCAGTGATCAGCACGCATTACGATGCAAGTAGATTCAGATACATATATGGACGACAACGCGAGAGCAAGAGATCGAGTCGTCTCGTGCCACACATTACCCAGACACCGGAAGTAAGGCGCAGCGTCACACAGTGGTGATTGTTGTAACAGAGAAGTGAATGAGCGCCTATTATGAAATATGTATCAACTTTCACTACAGCAACATATATTACAACACAAGGATTAAAATTTGACAGTAACGATTCAATAACAAGTAATCTTAAAAAGTAATAATAACATCTTAGACTATTTAGTTAAAGCATATGAGGAGATA
This sequence comes from Ceriagrion tenellum, assembly GCA_963169105.1. Taxonomy (NCBI): domain Eukaryota; kingdom Metazoa; phylum Arthropoda; class Insecta; order Odonata; family Coenagrionidae; genus Ceriagrion; species Ceriagrion tenellum. Next base: position 168,056,420 of record OY720632.1, on the reverse strand, counting down.
ACAAAGCATTTAACATCTGATATTTTTAATGGTGGCTGTAGCTTGTTTATAAAATATGGTAGCAGTGGTTTGTGGCCAGCGATGTAATTTTTGATAAATAAAAACATATACAAAAGCATATTAAAAAATACGTGATACAATAAAGAAGAGGGGAAAAATATAAGTTTTTCTCAAAATTTATTTCACAACCGAGGTCAATTTTGTATTATTTAACCATTATCAATGGTTTTTCGATTTCATAAGTCACTATGTTTATTTCCAGAATTTTGTTTATTGACTATGCTTACCATTGCTCTAAAAAGTCTTTTCTTAAGATTAGGCTCTGTTTCAATGAGTTTGGCTTCTAGTGATTAATAAAAGCAATGGTCATATGATATGACATGGTCAACTGGTGCACAATTATTCCTTAAGTTGTTATTGATTTTTTATGTTGCTTTAACCGGTCTTTAAAATGTCTCTGAAGTTTGGCCGATATACTCACTGTTAGAGGCTTTACAAGGAAAGGAATAAATTATGATGCTCCCGAATGCATGATGTGGGCCTAATTTGAATTGAGTTTATGAGTTTTCGTGTCTCATGGTTTATAAAGGCTATTTTCAATTTAGCGTCCTTGAATATCTTCGCAATCTGTTCAGTCAAGCCTCGTATATTAATATGCGTGCGGGGCCGTGTGCCCCAGGTTATGATTAATAAAAGGCGAGGACACCTTCAAGCGAATCTGAGTTTATTGCCCGCGCGACTTCCGACGAAGCGCTCGACAATGTCCGCGTCCACACGAGCGCTCGACAATGTCCGCGTCTACACGAGCGCTCGACAATGTCCGCGTCTACACGAGCCCTCGACAATGTCCGCGTCCACACGCTCCCGGCTTTCGACACACACTGGTGAAAAAAACCAAACGCGACACTCGCCACCAGAGCCGACAGGGGGGAGGAAAACGACCCAACATTTTATACATCTACATTTATGTGGATTGTTTATTGGAGTAGGATTGTAATGTGGAAAGGTTGACGTAAGTTCGAAATCTGTTCAGACAAGCCTTATATATAAATGAAACTTCCAGATTGGATGTATATTGGAGTCGGATCGCAATGTGGAAAGGTTGACGTTAGAGGAGACGGGAAAAATTGTGTAAACTTCTCATTTATGACGCTAAATTCGATTTGCCTGTGTGTAATATAGTTTTAATAAAAAATGTTTTATTTTCAAAATTTCACTAAATCGAAAGGAAAACAAAATTCGAATGAAAGAATGAGAATCTTTATCACATTTATTTCCGTTTGTCATTCGTATCGACTTTTCATGCGCAGTATTTCTAATTTGACCATGCAAAAGGAAAACAAGACTGCAAACATATGAAATGAACTCCATAAGTGTATTTTCTTCCGGGAGCTCAATGACAGATCGACAGATTAGAGAAACTTTGCTTATTATAATGAAAAAAATGATTGTGCTCATAGGTCTTCTTATTACGGGTATAGCAGATTCTCCATAAAATATCTGGTTGGAATACCATGGCTTTCGGCAAGGAAAAAGCTTTTAAATTTGCACAATGCGTCATTACCATCCACTCCGAAAAATGCATGATCTTGCATTTGCCGATACTTAAAGCTCACCAAGCAATCAAAAAATGCACTTGTAATTTATGCATTGACATCTCCTTTTGTTCAATTTTCACATAATGTGACGTCGACTTTTTTAGTTTAACAACATAAATGATTTGAATTTAACAAATACCATTTATGCCGCATTCGGAAAGCTTTGTCAAGAGGATCGTTTAGTGATAACTCTGGAAATGAGAAAAGCGATCCTCGAGATTTGCGTACTAATTTATAGTATACTTGCAATAAATGCATGATATAATTGAATGTTTCTACTTCACATGTCTTTATCTGTTTCATCGGACTTTGCATGGCGTAAAATAGAACATTTTGGATAATTTTAGGGGTTAATATCGTGGGTAAAAGTCGTAATACAGGGTATCTATTGGCAATCTTTCAATGCAGAAGATGTAGATCTATTGATGGAGCAAATGTGAAAAAAATCAGATTAAGTTATGAAAGGAAGGTGCAGCGGACACTATGCCTTGTTGTTTTTTTGGAGAGAGCATAAACATTTCCGATCATTAGCAATATTTTTTTCCTGTTGGTCCAGCAGTTTCAGTTTCAACATAAACTACATATCTATAAATTGAAGACGTTTTGTCTTCGCGGACTCTAACGGCAGATGATACATTTCTCCTCTCACCTCCGTTTACAATATAAGGTAAATTTTCTTATGGGTAGAAGTGGAGGTTAGAAGGAATTACTTACGTACCACTGCTTCATTTGGATGTTCGACGCGCTGCGCATGGCATGCCACCCGCATTAATTCCCCGACGTGTCATTTTCAAAGCGGGCGCGCGCATAGCAGGACATTATGTTCATCCTATGTTTTGTGTTTGACGAAATAACTCACCTATTTTATTTCTGTTATGAAAAGTTAAGGGTTTAAGCAATCGTAAATATATTTTTCAACCAGAAATGAGTTGTCAAAGATCGCTTTTTTTTAAGCACCAAAAGTAGCAACATTTTCATCTTTCCGTTTTTGTTGCTCCGTTTTCGTTGCGAGCCACAAATTAAAGTTAATGCTCTCAAAGTACATTTCTTAGTCCTTGCTGTTCGAAAAAATTAAGGTTGACCATATCTAATCATCAATTTAGGAAATAGTAGGCCCTAAACATGGATCAAATTCAATAAAATAGGAAAAATTAAAGTCATCTAGGAGTTCAGAGTATAGGTCTAGGAGGCCAAACGCTGATATAAAACATAAAATAATGTCTTTTAATTACGAAAATGTCATTATTATTATAGTCTGATTCCTAGATCTTCGTTTATTGGAGATAGAGTTCGCAGCTGCGGCGTGCTAATTTGCGCTAATTTGTGATATTTGAAGTGTCATTACATTGGCATTTATAAATACAGAAGGTTAATATTTGGCAAATCGTCATGCCTCATTGTATTCTGCCAAAAATCGTGAAAATCGGAGATGGTGGAGCCACGGCCTTGGTAGATTTTGCGTGAATCGCCCCAATAGACACTAAAACCCAGCACACACGTATCCTCCCGCCTCCGTCCACTTCCTCCCTCCCAAAATATATGGCTAATTGAAATACGGGTTATTCCGCGAGTTAGCGCATACTATTCCTCCCGGCTTCCGTCCACCACCGTCCGTTTCCGTCCGCTCCGCCCGGAATTCTCGGTCGAGAATACATATTTGGCGTATGGCGGACGGGGGGACGGAGGCAGACGGAAGCCGAGAGGAATAGTATGCACAGGCTTTTAGAGTGCAAGTAAAAGTTACAAAATCTTTCTAAGATAATTTCTCCATTGCAAGATTTACAGAACAAGTTTTCTTTCATTCCATAACACCCTCCTCACGTTCCATTCCAACGACATTAATTCAATACGACCCATTTTCAAATACATTAGAGGGAGAGTTGGCTGCTAATGTTGACTATAAGTTGCACTAGAATGTTTCAATCGCCAAATTAGGCTGGCATTTGGAGATATTTGATGTCCACGGCGACTAATTCACCAGGGTAATGAGAAAATAGGATCGAAAGTTTAATGGTGAAATATTGAGGAAGTGGAAATAGTAGCGCGAGTCAACTTAACAGGTAAAATTGTGCCATTGTACATTGTACACATAAAATTGTACAATTGTAATAGTAAAAACAGGCCTTGTATTTGAACTTCATTTATAAGGTTTTTTCCTTCAATTAAACTAATGCGCATCACTTCAAAAACACAAAGCATCAAGAAATCAATATCGCCCCGTGTTCGTTCGTCTACAGTTGCTGAACATGATGATTAGAAATAGAATTCAACCTTCCTGTGGACTTAAAATGAACTAGGCGTTGAGGATCATGCGTAAATAAATTTGAAATATGAACTTATGCGAGGAAGTTGCGAATAAAATGAAACGGGCAAGGCGAACCAGGAGACAATCATCAATCAAGAGAGTCAAGGCAGGAACAGTTAGAAGAAGACAAAAATACACTATCATTAAGAAACGGGAAAGATACCGTATTTATCCGAATATAAGCCACACTTTTTTCCCGATTTTGGGGCCTCAAAATTGGGGTGCGGCTTATATTCGAGGAGCGGCTTATATTCGAGAACTTTCTTTAAAAATCGTAAAAATGACGAATTTGAGCAATTCAGCCATTTGGATTCACGCGGACGCCAGCTAAACTCGCCTAAGCCATGGGGAAAGTAAGAAATAACGCTGAAAAAGGTCAAATTGGTGCACATTTTATTCATATATCAAAGGATAATTTAGGTAACATTGTGTCACAATTACATAGGTAATGTAAAACAGATATAAAATTCTAATGTCTAATACTGTAGGTAGTACTTGTTTACAGAAAAAGTTAAGAATCAAACAATCGGAAAATAAAATTCAAAACTAGTAATTCAGTCAGCAGGACTAGAGGAGGTCACTATGGCACGCTGTACTTTGGTATGGTATTAACTTTTTTCCCTGTTTAAGACCCCAAAAAACGGGGTGTGGCTTATATTCGAATGCGGCTTATATTCGGAGAAATGCGGTACCTACTAATCACTAGAGATCCAAGAGTGAAGATAGAATACGAAGCGACATTCATTGCCAAGAAAAGCTGCCAGGTAAGGAGCGCTGAGATAAAGAAGACAGCTTTGATCTAGGTATGCCACATGATGGGGTAAAACTGAATAATGATAAATGAATTTGATCACTGTGGTATAAATTGAAAAAAATAGGAAGACCGCAACGATTAAACGAAAGAAAGTTTAAGTCATGAGATTCCTGAGGATGAGTTAGTCCTCTATTAAAAATAATAGCAGTGCTAAAAATAAGATAAGCTAAATTGGAAGAGTGTTAGCTAAAATTTTAATGGTTCTTCATGAGAAATGATGGCATGAAAAAAAATGAACGAAGGTTGCCGAGAAAGTAAAGTGGCAGGTTCGGTGAAGATGTCTCTGTCCAGCATGGAGAGAAAGTCTAAACACATTATTATAATAGTTATAATTTTTAATTTAGATTATTATCATAATCATTCAATAGAATTAACTCCCGTATGAGAATTTACATCAATGTATAATTTTCGCACGAATACTACGTTTATATTGTCATGCATTTTTGGCATAATTCAGGCAAGTTCCATAAATTTGTTAAATATTGTACTCGTTCAATAACTGCCTATTGCGTTAACGACGAGTCATTCATCAAATTTGTACTACCAACCTAAATAGCAATAAATGAGGCAAGCGAGGTTGTCAGCGTTTGATTAAGAAAATTGAAATGAGGAAAGCTATAATATTGGCCATTGGAAGCATGTAAATTAGTCGTCCATGGTTTGGAGCAGAATTTGAATTCTACTCAATATCTCTCCATAACAATGAGCCACAACTTAATTAGTGAAGGGGTTTTACCAAAAGAGATAGAGCTGGGATAGGAAATGGCATAGGTGAAATATTTACGTATACTGGCAGTTTTCAAAGAATGCAGGAGTAAAATTATCATCAATGCAAAAATTTGTTTGAATTTTTTTTTCAAAATGAAAGAAATGATTGGAATAGTCTCCACACATACACCGAGAGGGAGAGAGTGGATGAGATATTTTTGACTCCGTAAATATAGAAAGGTATGTTAGATATATACGCTAGATCCAGGATAATGCGAATAAACAAATGCAGCTTAAAATAGTTCACTGAGATTGAGAAGATCGGAAAGGCGTTAAAGCACGTGGGAAGCACGGGAAAACAGAAGGATGCTATAGACGAAAGAAAATCACATAAATATTGGTAATAGCCACCTGTCTCTTTTACATCGTCTGTCGTAGAATACCTAAAAGCTAAAATTTCTGCAAATGGAAAAGTTGGAGGGTGGAATGAATGTAAGACCGGCGTGATTTACTGCACGAATATTTATTTGAAGAGCGATCAACCCAAGGCCACACACTACCTAACGTAGGCCGTTCTTAGCTCATTCTCATTCTTACTGGTCAATCGTAGAATGTGATTAAGGTGTGGTTTTGGATCAGGGTGGTCAAGGACAGAGTATAATCATCTAGTTCTTGGCTACATAAAATATTACGATCCACGAACAGAAATAGGTGACCTATATATGCCCTGAGCAAGGGACACTCTTAACCCGCTTATTTTTTTTATATTTAAATTAATCTCGATCAAGGGAAATGGGAAACCTGGTCGTTATAGGAATCAAAAAGAATTTTTTACACAGTAATTATGAGAAAAACGACAATGTTTAATCATAATACTGAATAAAGCTAAGTCACGCACTCTAAGCATAAGCCAGCCAACCATTGATTCCTTATTCGTCCGTTCATTTGACGCCCCAAGCCAGCGTATTCCAAGGGGCACTAGTGGCAACATAAAAAAGTAGACAATATCTCCGCTATAAAGCTAAGAGCAGAGCAGAATATAATGATAGTCGTATATCACATTACTGGAGACAAGGTAATGCGAGCAATTCCTAAGCCTCTCGTCCGCTAGAAATGGTAGAATACTTGGCACCCTACCACACCCGGCAGCACAGCCTAATGGCGGCCATCTGGATTAGTTATGGAGATGTACCAACTAAAGCGCCGGGACACCATGAACATGGATTTTCGGAGCAAAGGAACTTATTCTAAGCGATTCACTAAAGCGAGCTCTGGTAATTAAAAAATGATCAACTTTCTGTGAAAACACTTAATCCGTTGTTATTCAAGAATACTTTTAGTTTACCATCGCCTATCCATATGACAGAGGGAAAGAGCGCTTAATCAAGGAAAACAAGGAAAATTTCATTACACTCTCCATTAAGTCGAAAATCAACACTAATAAGAGTGAGAGAGAGCTCGATAATTTCTGCGAATTAAGCATCCGGAAATTCCGTGAATTTTCCAATCCATTATTTTTCTTGCCTCCCCCCACCCCATAGGACGTCATTTAAAAATTCTTTGCATAGTTTTGTCATACGCAATGAGTTTGTAATGTACATACTCCTTGCAAATACATTGTGAAACATAGGGGCGTTCAACGTTTGCGCTTTAAAAATCCTTTGTCAACTACAGCGCGGACTGAATGCGTAAGCCTGACCGCAGGAGTGCTGGAGCCTCGGTGCCGAGACTTCAGCCCATCCTGCCACCACTGTCTCACAGAGTTCCGTTTCCAAGTTCTATACAGCTGAGAGAAAAAATCAAGTAAAGTCTTCGTAGGATGTTAAGGAAACATCGCTTTCCCTTCTCTCCTCAAAGCACTCAACCATCATGCATTATTTACTTGTGACCTCTTTGATTAGTTAATCGTGATTGAAATCATTGAGATTTTTAAATCAGGCTCAACGAAACAGGAATTTGCTTTAAAAAACATACTCAGGAAGTGAATCATTCCTCTTTCGGTAGATATTTTGATAAAACTTCGCCGTTCAGGCTGAGAAGCGTCATAGCATGTCGAAAGAGAAGACCAAGTTAGCTAAATGAGCTGAAATCGTTATCAAAAGAGACTGATTAGAAGTATCAGCCATTAATACGATTGATTTCGCTATGAATCGGCATTTTATCGATGAGAGAAGTTGCACTCGATAAAACAATGCAGACGGCTAAGAGTATACATGATTTCCGCCATATCCAGACAGTTTTGCTGAGAGGGGGACATGAGCCTATTGCATTGAAAGTTATTTAATATATTTGAAGGAATACGTTCAAAACAACTTCACTAATTTTAAAGTGTAGGCCAGAGTAAAATATAATGTTTGACACATAAATGAGTATGAACAATATGATTTCTTCAAAGATTTTATTGCATGGTCCCTGTATACGACTTTAGCCGTAAAAAAATAAGACTACCCCCCCCCCCCACCACCCCGGCCAAAAAGTGGAAGAACTACGAGGATTCCTTAATTGGAGAACAAGAATTTTTAAAAACTAATCCGACCAGTATCATTCAGAACGCTGAGGGCATAAAACAACCGTAATGACAATCAACGCCACGGCGCCGAAAATATAAACTGTTACTTTGCAAATATTTCTCTCCGAAGAAATTCCTAAGTGTCTCTGAGAAGAAAGCTCCGTGGGGAACTAAGACGGCAACATAAATAGACGACTTTTAGACGACAACGACTTTAGAGAACATAGAATAAACACTTTTACCAAATCAATAAGAAAAAAAGAGGCAAAATCCGTGAATGATCCTAGAAAAATAGTCACTTCAAAGATGTAGGTTAAACTTTTGGACTTTAGTGATTTAGGAGACGGCGACATATATAGGGACTGGAGAACAATGAATACATACTTGTAACAAGACACTGAGAAAAAAGACGCAATACGCATGAAGGATCCTAGTAGAATCTTCACTTCAAAGGATAAACGGAAAAACTTTGGGGACTTACTCCAAAATACACGGGCTAAAAACACCCAGAGACTTTATAGTAATTGTTGTTTTCAGGAATTCGTCCCTCAATTGGCTTCTATGTTTCGTGGACAGCTATTTACTAGCGCAGAACCTCGCCGGTGTGGTCGAGAAAAATGGCTTTAAAACGTCAAAGGAACTCTCCTGGGCTCTTATGGCCGAGGAAGAAACTTCCTCAAAGAAAATTTACAAAATAAATGCGGGCCATTTTCGATCACGTTTGTATTCGAGTCACGTTTCGTGACCTTTTTGGGAGAGCGGTGTTTCCTTTAAGATGCGAGAACTTTTCCTGGAAGGAAGCCATGGGCTCCTTCTGTCTTCATACGGAAACAATGTCTTGACAACCTTTGCTGATTAAGACTGACCTTCTAGAGTAAAGAAGTGCCCAACCATTCTACGTAAAGACACCAATGGAAACGCTTTAATTTAATTTATTATAATCATCAATAGCTTTCACTAATGGGAAGATAATTTTCCTGGACTTCCCCGATATGTCCTCTTTTTGGCCAACATGATCCTCTCCCTGTTCTCTTATTCCAACATCCTTCGTTATCAACTCAATGCGCACCAGTCAATCTTTGGCCACTCGCTGCTCCTTCCATAATATTTTGGAGGGGGCTGCTAAATAAAAGTTTAGTCCAATTAGTTTATTTCTCCTAGTTCGCACATTTTCCGTCAAGTATCTTTCCACCCAAGATCTTGCGAGGATTTCTTCATTATTTCTCTACGAATAATAAACTCTGTACATGTCTCCAGCTATTCCAGATATATTTTACTCTTAATTTAAAAAAATGTAAGGAAATGTATCAATCAAAAATATGCCACTTTTTTTCGCAGTAAGCACTCAATTTGATTTCATTGATTTGCGATTGATTGATATACGATAAGGCAAAAAATTGGTCGATTAACCCTACGACAAAAGATTTGTCTAGGTGTTATGAGGATTTCAACTCATTAAAGTTATAAGAGAATATAAATGGCCACAGGTATCTTATGGTTAATGGTAACTAATAAACAATTAGTATCGCTACATTACGATGCGAACATATAAATCACTTATTTTTCCAATCTTGACTTTCGGGTGCTGTATCGTCTCATCAATAAGTACTTCATGGCCTTCCAACCGGATCAGGAGTTCAGGTACTGACGCGTCAGACTGATCCATTGATAATGACGATAGACTTAGTCATCGAACCGTCGGTACCTGGATTCCTGATCCGGTTGGGAACCCATGAAAAAATTTATTTAAATAATTCTCCCGGAAACCACCAAATCTTCAACTATTTTTTCGCCACTCTTACCGCAAAGTTAGCTCTTTCCCAATAGCAAGTTCAACAAATCCCCCAAGAAGGTAACTAAGACGATTCGAGGATTGAGTTCCAGCAATGTTATTCATGTTCTTTTATTGACACTTCGCAAAATATGGGCGTGAGAAAGGTGGAAACATTTCCATTTTAATTACCTTGAAGAATTTCCAACGAGATCAAGAGTGTACGTTGGTAAAAAGACAGTAAACTATTTGAAGCATACTTTAGGTATCACACTTTATTGGCCATGCGTGGTTGCTCTCTGAACATACATCAAAGAATCTCTTTGCTGCATTTTACACACAAAATGTAATTATGATTCGAGCAATGAGGTGTCCACATCGGCAAAATACCAACCAACACACATATTACATTACTTTCAACATAGCAGAGACATGTTCACGTGAAATAGAACGCTTGCGGGACCAGCCGAAATATTTCGCCTCTTTATGAAGCCAGGAGAGATTTTTGCCCTAAAGAGAAGCTTACTGTGTAATCCCAGTAAGATTTTTACGATGATCATGAAGTAAAAATGCCGAGTTGCGTAAAAGCAGTAACGTTGCCATTTCAACAGCTCAACTGGTTTACCGGAGTTATCAACAGATCATTGTTTTCCTAATATTGCAATTTCATCGGAGAGATTTATCATTATTTGATCTAGTTTTGGTCACTGAGCTGGTGAATTGGCGTATGCATAAAATTAGATGAATTCAAATTGAAGTGCTACCTCCTCTGCTGGAAAATTCAATTCACCGAAGGAATTGGTCGGGTCGATTTCATATAAATGCATTTTGGATTAAGATAACCTTGCACATAGAAGTTAATACTGTAGTATAATATACAGACAGCATATTTGATCCGGTTGATTTGTGGACGCAGGTGAAAACACTCCCTTGATTAACATGCGGACGGCCTTGGGGGAAAAGATGTTTGAGTTTTAGGCTTGGCTGAGAAAGAACGAGATCACTGCTGTTCCCAATCAGGGTGACATCCTAATCTTAACGGGCTCATGGAGACTCAAGGCAGACAGCTTGAAAGAGTCCATTTTTAAAATTCTGGAGGCCATTAAGTTATCAAAACCACAGTATTCATTCTCCAAGGTTTTGCTGAACCAAGCTCATGGAAAAATTATCAAGTACAGGTGCTGGACTGCAGATGACATCCTGGGCCGCGAACCGTCATAAATTCAACCGAGTTCACTTTCTGAAGACTTATGGAAGATAGGTATTATCTCACGTAAAGTAAAGAACGGTGAACGCCTCGAGAGAGCTAGACGTCTAGACCACGGTAGTATGTTCCAACTGTCAGAACAACTACGGCAAATTGTGATATTAGTCGGCTAAAATGATATCGTGTGCAGGTGCCTGCTCATCCAGGAATGCAGCGACTCCTACACGGTCACTTTTGGCGAGTCGTCACGCCGAGAGTTCTCACCGGTTGGAGTAATCACTCCTGGCGTGAAGCGGCGTGATGGGCCATCGCAGTGAGCGGCCCCAAACACGATTGATTTTGTAATGAGCAGCTGGACTGGCACTCCCGGCATCAATCCATAGCTGACCGTGTGTGGGCACCACCAGGTCAAATCAAGTGCAATCTGTGGACAGTCTAATCAAATGAAGGTCGGTGGTAAGGATCATTGCGAAAGATTCATTCGCTAGTATGACGCACATTCAAAGAGATAATGTGATTCAAACGTAGGATTTGATAGTAAGTAACTTAGTGCTCATTTCAGTGTTGTGTTCATTTCATTTCTATAATCTACGTATATATATACGATATATATCGTGTATAAAGAAGAATGTTCGTTCTTTTGTCAGTGTCTTTTATACAAATCTGCAGTTTTATTTCCATCGTACTGAAATTCTGCAGACTGATAGTTTAAGCTGATTATGAATGCTAACCATTGGGTTTTGTTGGACTGATTACAAGTCTCACAACCGTGTAGGATCTCCGAAAAACAAATTATTTAAATACATAAAATAATTAGTAACACTGTAGTTTGTTTTCAAAACCACTATCTATCACCTGTCCTCTTATCTGATGAGTTATGAGAGAAGTATGATCCCGCGCAACGCCGGGTAATTAAACTAGTATCACACATTTTCCTTAGTTTTTTCAGACAAGTAACAATGCCATTCTCACAAAAGGGAACTGAGCTGAAATCGTACATATTCATCACTAAAGAAATCGAGGAATAGTTTTCTACTTTTTATGATTAAATTATGCTAAACTTTTGGTATCACGTGAGCAACGTATTATATTTTTGGAGGAAACGATCTGGAATCGAAGAATGTACTGCCAAGTGGGAGAAAGTAATTCTTACATGCGGTAGCACTAAGATCCGATTTTTGGCGAATTATCTAGAATTTAAGAGTGGAGTAGAAGAACTTCACAGAAGTTGAAAGAAAGGAAGAGACATGGTATGAAGGCGACGTAGGATGACAGGCTTTTAAGGTAGTGTTAGGCAGACACCTCTACAAATGAAATTCGATAAAATAGGCCTATTTTCAGAGGAAATGATCTCATGATTCTTATGATATCAAAATATCAGCCAGTTATTGCAACGCTTCTTTTTACATATTTTTCCAATAAAAAAAGCCGATTCCCATGGGATATGGTATGGCTGTGCGCTCCAGGGGAAAAAACGGTCCTGGTGAAGAAAGAGGATGAAGCTCTGGCTCACAGATTGCGACAGGAATGTAATCACGAATGGTTTATATCTATTTCAAATTATTTTTAATATAAATTCAAAACTCACCGTTATTCTTTCATAGATTGCGAAAAAAATTGCTTACGGAAGCGTTTTCTTCGCACGGCGTGAAACGAAAGAGTTTAGTTGAAAACACAAACGTGTGTGTTTAAATGATCATGGAGAATAAAGTCGTTTATGCGTCACCTACATTACAGGAGAAGGCACTACATTATCAAACTGAAGCCTGACAACCGAGATGACACCCATATTATTTAACCCTATTCTTTTCTTTCTATCCTATAGATAGCACGATAGAATGGATGAATTAGCGGATCTAAAGCAAGATTATCAACTATTTGTTTGAAATTTAAGGCTTTTTTTAAATTTAAGGTTAAATTAAACTATTGAAACATATATTCGCTACTTAGTGCTATGGATTCTACTCTCTTTCACCCTAGTTTTCACCTGGAATACGGATAATTATTAATTTTAATGAATAAACTATGTATTTACGGAGAATTCATACGAAAGAAGTAAATGTATGCTGGTTTCTAGTAAGCTATTGATGGAGAACCTCGTAAAATTGCAATTGTTTGTGCGTTAGCCCAGAAGCGCTCTAGGAAAATGAGGGTCAACGAAGATGGCGGACAAGCTTCAGTTTCTAGCATCGGCAAGCATAACAAGTGCTCTCCCCATATACCACAATGGTCACTAACTTTACCATTTTTATTTCATGCTTTGAACGACTGCTTAAATTTTAAAACAAAATTCGAATATATGGTCTATATTCTATTACCGCTAAAAGCATTGCTGAAATACCTTCTATACTTCCCTCGATATCTATTTAAGTTCTCAGTAACTAAAGGGAACGGAATTTCCTTTGAGAAGAGCGTAGTGTTACATTGCCCTCGGAAACGATTGGATGTGAGAGGAGTTCGCGCACAGCTCGAAGAAGGGCGACAGTCTCAGACACAGAGAAAACCTCCTCTCGTTCTTTGGCATTGAATTCGTATGTTTGATTTCAACAGATTCGGGCGTTAGGAGGTGGAAGTTTGTTATAATAAATACTACAATCGCACTTTTCCACAGAATTTTAATACAATTGCGACGCATTTCGAATCACATAGTCATTATGAGGTACTAGATGACTCCGTGAGTCGAAAAGCGTTGTAGTAGTGTTAATAATCAGCGGAAAAGTGCGTTTGTTGTTGTTATTCATCATTTGTCGTTCAATCCTTAGATTTTTCGACTACAGCCCACCTCTCTATCTAGTGACAGTTCCCTTACCTCCTGGTATCTATTCCTATGTACTCTCATCTTTATTTTGTCCATGAACTTATTCCTGGGTCTTCCTCTGGGGACTTTTCCCTCTATTTTACCTTCAATCATGTCCTTCACGAACCCATTGTGACTCAGTGTGTGTCCAATCCTTCTGGTTCTTCTTTTCTGTATGGTGTTCCATAAGTTTCTCTCTTCTTCTACTCTTCTCCAAATTTCATCATTTTTATTTTGTCCATCCATATTATCATCAGCATCCTCCTCCAGCACCAGGTTTCGGAGGCTTCTAGTCTCTTCTGGTCAGCTTCACCCTAGTTTTCACCTAGAATACAGATAATTATTAATTTTAATGAATAAACTATGTATTTACGGAGAATTCATACGAAGAAAGTTTTCAGTGGTCCATGCTTCCGATCAATAAAATGCTACGCTCCACACGAATGTTTACACATACTGTTAACTGGTTTGTAGTCCTATCTTATCCTATGAGCATAGCAGTAGTATTTTTCCCATAAACGCCTTCTTAGCTTGGGCTATTCTCCGCTTGATGTCCGTTGTATTTCTTCCGTCTCGCGTGATGGTACTTCCGAGAGAGGTGAAAGAATCCGCTTGCCATAATTTCTCTACTCTCAGGGTAACTTCTAAATTCAGCACCCGGGATGCTGCATCCCTTTTCAGAATTCTAAGGTTTTAGCCTTTGTCTTATTTATTTTCATGTTGTATTTTTAGAGAACTTGGTCCATTACGTCCATCAGTGACCTTTGTAGAGCATCGCAATTTCCAGGCATGACAGTGATGTCATCTGCGAAGCGGAGCATGTTTATTTCTTCTCCGTTTATCATTATTCCGCTCAGTCCAATTTCTTGTGCCTCTCTTATTGCCTACACCAAGTACATTTTGAACATGTTGTTCTTATTATATATGATAGAATGGTATTTGAAAGCTTGATGACATTAGGATTTCCTCCCTTAAGAGGATTTTCCTTTAAGAGGATTTCCTCATGTTTACCGCAAAATGTTTGTATAAATATAGATACATATTTACTATATAATGGTAATTTTAGACTACGTGCGTATTGCACGTTTCGTTAAAGAAGCTTAGCAGTCGTCTACACGCACAATTTGACGGATGTTTAGCACCTGAGCGGAATAATGCTCTCTCTTTCTTAACAGGTTTCAATGTGCGAAACAATAGCATGAGGGAACGATCCCAGGAACGATCAAGGAAACTACCGGAGGACGCGAGCATTTTCAGAATGTGTCTCACGTATGAGGACTAAAGTAATGGCCAACCAAATGAGAAATTCATGTAAGGAGCTGAGAAGGCCACTGATAACCCGATTCGTTCGCCCGAATGAAATGGAAACGATTTCTCTTGATAGACAAGGTGTATAATATTTTTATTTGCTGTAAAGTTAGCGGTTGAATACACATTAAAACTAGATATTAAACAAATAAAACTACGACTAAGAGATTAAAATTCATTGCCCGAGAACTAACAACACCTTCGCCCCACGCAAGTGCGTAGCATACGGTGTCAACCACAGGATTCTTGGGGCAGTAACTAATGTATACAAAATGTTCGCAGTTACATACATTGGTTTACGTGGTTCTCTTTTCAAAGAAATGAGGAACACCTCGAACGTTTTCCCAAAGAATGTTTCGCTTATTCTACGCCCCTCTTAGTGTGACAAAAACCAAACAAACGCCTCCCTTGGCAAATATCATCTACGAGAGTTTTCCTGCAGGTGACAAGGGCAAACTTTCACTAATTCGACAACAAGCAAAAAGAGTGGGCTGTGATTTTTTTAGTGATTTTGAAGAACATGTGAAAGCATTTCTTCACCAATTTCCTTTCCTTGACGTCCGTGGAAAAAGATAAGCGTTGACCACGGGATCCGTGGGGTTTCCCAAAACGATCAGACGTTCGACTTCCGTAAAATCGTGTGAAGCAAGAGTTTCCGACAATGCTTCCTGAACAATCAATCTAACCAAACATTGATAGGGATCTTGGCCTACCATGGAGATTACGATTACTTGCATTATTTACGAGGAAAGTTGGAAAGAAATCCCCGGCATCTTCCATCTGTTGATCATTGAAAATCCACTGAAGTAAACTCCCCGGCCTAAGTCGATTCAAAACATCATGAAGCCTAGAAGAGGCCGAAATAAATAAGAAAGCGAGCGTTGATATATTTCTTTTCCATTTGTACATTCTATCAACAGCGAAGATCGTACTACTGGACCAATGAAAAACAACCGATAGCGCAAGAAGAATAGCATCAGCCAGAGCGTAAGTATAGGCGTAGCGAAACTTGGTGGTACTCGCTTGTGAAGAGCACGACATCAAGATGAGGAAAGCATACACGAGATATGGGACGAAACTTTTCTCCAGAGGTCCCCTTGGGAGTCCATTAGTGCCTTTGCCCGCTTACATGCTTGATTCTCCCTCAGTGACCTCTCATTCTCTAGGGGTGAATGTCACTAAGTTTTTCCACTCCAATAAAGCGTCGAATCTTGACAATTAGGTACCGATGTTTGACACCTTTCCACGTAAATTCGAGTCGTATATTAGGAAAACCTGAAACTTCGTATCTTCATTGTAATTTTTGCATCGAAATGTTAGCGATTTTAGCGTCAACCTGATGTCCTTTACGAAAAGTATTATTTATGTATTTTTTTGAAATCAAACTGATACATATCCTTCCTCACGGTGCTAGTTACCCACCTTTACTAGCGTGTTACATACACATGAGCAGCCACGTAAAGCTTGGTATAGTGAGAAATAATTGGATAATTCCTAGTTTGGTGGTAAAAGTTCACCAAAATTCTTTAAAACTATTGCTCACAATAGTGATAAAAAACGTCAAACTCATGATAATAGGAATATTATTACAAATCATTATATATTTTTCACAGCGATTCTACTATTTTCATTTTTATTTAACGCACAAGTCGTAAACGATTTGTCTGGCCTTCAGATATGCGCTTCCTCATGCGCATCTTCATTAGCGCTTCGGAAAGAAATGGAAAGGCGCTTATTCGTCACTTGACTTCCCCAAAACCTTAATGAAAAGTCACGGCTAGAGGCAAAGGGATTTTTTAAAACAAAATACTAAGCCTAAACTATCGGCGACATTCATTGGCCATCCGATAAATACGTTAGCACCATTTTGTGAGAACTAGGTCACTCCTTCAAAATCGTCAGCTTTTCCCATGAATAAAGTTGTGTGCTACACTCAAATCAAATTCGACAGGCATTAAACAGCGTTAAGAAGTCAAGTTGTCCCCAGTCTTCACCACACCAAGTCATAGACACTGGTTACCGTACTTATAATGTTGCAGGGCCCACTTTTAGAGCTTATCTCAGCCATGACCATCGATTTAAAAGCAAAAATTCGTTTCAAGAAGGCCCGCGATTTGGCTCACAAGTGTCACGAATTCTACAGTGAAAACAAAAAGCAGTATTGCTATATCAATAGAGTCGACAGCGTAAGCAATAGAATATTTGAAAAAATACCCGGAAATAATAGAGTGCATTTGAACCATTTCAGGGGGATTTGAACTAGGCTTGCGATATGAACGATTTTGCCCATCGATGGTCGACGAAAAAAATTCATCGAAGTGATTCGGTTTCGATGATTGTCATCGATCATCACCGTCGGCGAATTCACTGACGACGGTGAGTTGACAAATTCTCCAACATCGATTAGTTGATGAATCCATCGTCGTCAATGAGTAGATGGATTTATCGCTGTAGATAAGAATCATCTTTGTTGCGTCCGCCCGCCCGTACCCATCTGTACTAGCAGTGTTATGAAATTGTAAATATTCAATTTTCAGATTTTGATATTTTCATGCCACTTATGTGTTGAAAACTCCTGAAAAATGAGATGAAATTCACTATTCGAGACTCCAGAATGAGAAGACACCGTCAACCGGGGAAAGTTGAAAACGCTGGAACGATGATACTACCAGTGGGCGTGCCGTGCTTTTTGTGTTTATTTATTTTATTTTTTTTTTATTTTTGTGTTTATCGTAGAGGTGTATTTGTCATTGAAACCTTAAATGCTTAATTTTACAGATATATCTCTAGACATGCAAGAAAAATTTTGCTTTTAATTTAGAAGGATGGGCGTAAGTTGTACGAGTTATATAATCATGGAAATTGGTTCAATTCTCTGAAATGACATTCAGAAAATTTTTAGTAATTTTTTTGAGGTCACGAAAAAGAATCATCTAAAAATTTTTAGTTACAATGTTTTCTTTTAACTTAAGATATGAGGTAGGTTTTCAAATTGTGTGGGTAAGCTTTTCCGAGATTATTTTTTCCTAAACTCTAAATAATTCTTTTAATATTAATACTTCCTCTGGTTTGGTAATTTCTGCATCTGCCTCATATCCTGTGGAAGTTGCGTAAATTCGTCAGTGGCAAAGGCATATCCGTGCATTGCTTATCTCTAAAATTAACTCTTCCGGAACTCCATTTTTACTTACTCCCAGTTATGTTTAATCAGAAATTTTGGATCAAGAGCTAAGAAACGCAGCAGATTTGCATTCCGACCCCAAACAAAATAAATAGGGTATCTCAGCGGCCGCCGCCATTACAGCACGAATTATTACTGGCGGGCGGGCGACGCAATACAGAAAATTCTCATTTACGGCGACGAATTCATTGAATCATCGACGTCAGTGAATTCATCGACTCATCGACGGCGATGATCGACGTCATTCATCTTCATTGATGCGGTTCATCGGATCGCGATGACTAAAATCATCTTGGATGAATTCGACTCATCGTACAAGCCTAATTTGAACTGTCGATTCTACTTCATCCAATTATTTCCAACATATTCTTGATAGTACTAATGTAGCGCTTAATGATAACGATGATTCAATAAATATACTCACCTCCACTTCCACTCATGTACTTCAATGATAAATACCTCTGATTGAGGTCGGTGAGGATTCCCTATTATAGTGAATGACCATCATGTGCTCACAAGCACATCAGCAGTGACTTAAAGGTGAAAAATTCCACAATAATAGGCAAAAATTAAACCAAAAAATTAAAAATATTAGTACAGCCAAAAAATTTAACCTTCACGTCGCAAAAACATTGTACGTTCAATATAATTTTGCACCTTAGCATTTTTACCATTAGCAGTTTTAGGAGAGCACGGAAATATTTTTTGCCCGGCTCGACCAATAAAGATCCATTCGTCAGACCCAATGACTCACCAACACATCCACATAAAGCTTACTCATTTATCAAGCTCACTCATGTCCATCTTTTTAAATTAAATCTAATGTCTTAGGTTTATTTTAAGAATTAAATTGATAGTTGACGAATTAACTCGGTGTATTGGAGACAAGATTACTCTGATGTACATCACCCGATTTTAAGTCATTTTATGTTGGAAAGATTTGGTAGAAAATGAGTGCCGGAATGAAGAAACATGTAAAATATTTTTACAATAAATACAAAAATATCTTACTTAAGCTAACTATGAAATGAAATGACAACTCCTGATGACTTCAAACCGGGAATTTTACACGATGGTAATTAGTGATGGATGTAAGGGTATTTAGTACAATTTAATTTTTCCTAACTGTGTAGGTCGAAATTAACAAATGACCAAATTACTACAAACACCTTACCCCTCTTAACCATTGCGTTGTCCGATTCTGCTCATCTTTACTTTTCCTAGACCGTGACCTCGTTGATCTCCGTATCTATTGATCTTCTGAAGCAATTCATCGCCATTAGTGAGTTTTTATCCATTCCCTTCCCAAAAAAGACTATATGCGTGCTGAGACCTTTCCTTCTTATTTCATTATGAGCTGCGGTACTTCGCTAATCATTTTTCATTCATTTCGGTTATTCATGAGGAAACATGATTTGGACTTTCGTTTTTAGTTCCCATTGTCAGAAAACGTCACAATGAGTTTATATAAATTACATGCTAAATGAATTAGGGAAAAGAATTAATAACAGTCGAAGGGAATGCATTAAGTATTTTCATAGCACAAACGTGATGGATAAATTGAAAGTTTAAAGTAACTGAATAAGCATAATCCAATTAATTTTACCGCAACACAGCATCTTAATTGAGGGGAGAAATATATGGTTTCGATTCGATTTGATACTTTTACAACATCGCAAATTCTGTATTTAAACAGATCGTTTGATTTTTTTGTGAAGATGCAAGAACACGTTATACACAGAGTAAGTTCCTATATTCAATCTGAGGATTTGAAAAACTTTTCCTCCATCTTGACAACTAAATTCAGAACTTCCAAGAATTGCATACTAAAGAAACAGTGTCCATTGGGTATTTTCCAATTATAATTACTCTTTTCAAATTATTGACGATTCGCCTTAAGAAATAGGTTTCCAGGTATTCACCGGGCACTCAATGAGAGGAAATCAACACCCCACGTTTTAGAATGTGATTTACGGGTATGCACAAGAACAAATCAAAGACCTCACGCAAACAAATCTACTTGCACAGCTACGTACAACCCTACGAGCCGCTGCATGGATGTGTGGCAGGGGGTTTTAGGACACTAGTCGTGTAAAGATGTAAGGGATAAGGTTTTTGGAGGTTAAATGGTGATGTGTATCATGGGAGTGTACTCAGTGGAGAACCGTTTTTATTGTGGTCGCTTATTGCGCGCGGAAGGAACGAATTTACGTACCTATCTCTTAAGCAATGTATCTCTCTTATTTTATCACTACTGTCAGACCTAGAGATGTAGTGTGGCTCAAAAATATATTCTGTGTCGCTCTCTAGCGTTTAGCCTCCTCCGAGTCTCTAGAGGCTCCCAACTTAATCACTCTAAAAGCTGTGAAACACTCTATGTTCGCTCGTAGCAGCTTTTAACGATGCGCGCAGCTTCCCTTTGTATTTAATGTTTTTTTATAGTTAAATCATTCTATCCCAAATGCTCGCGGCGCATTTGAGGTGTGGCCAAACCAGAGCAAAGTGGCACCTCTCTTTCAGTTATTTATCCGAGGGCCTTCCTATTATACGCTTGACAAAACCTAGTTTCTTTAATGATGTGCCGCATATGTTTTGTATGTATGTTCTCCAAAATGCTTCTTTCTCTATAATAAGGAGCATCAGAAAATACGAGAATAAAACCGTGACGGTGCTGCCAGACTGCACTGCGCTCATCACGACATATGACGCATATAAAGTGCGCGCTAGGGCACGAAAGGGCGAACCTTCGAAACGCCGCTCGCTCGGGTGAATTTCACTTTTGAGACCGCCGCGGAGATCCCCGTTTCGTAACAGAGGTGCGTAATTATGAGTGGCCTTTCGCCTCCCCGCTTGTGGCTTTCTTTTATATTTTATTGCCATTGAATGATACACACATATGTAACACTGATTTCCTACCACGAAATTCCACCTTCCGTTTTCCGTCACACGGTTTTCCTCTTTCTGTAAGATCACGAGTTATTCCCATCCGACTCGGCAAGCTAATTTCTCTCAATCCGAGGATTATTCAGCGAATTCCCCTCTCCCCCCCATCCAACCCCCTGAAAGGGACCACACACCGTCTCCACGAAACAGACAATCGCTATTATGATGAGTTTGCGACTTATATCACTAAAAATACTTCGTATGTGATGATTTCGTCACCTAAATCCACTCGTTCTTCCTCCAGCATCGCTTCAGCGGAGCAGATAGCTGCAACAAGTGCGTCCTCCTTTTCTAGACTCCTCGCAATAACAACGGAAATGGAAAAACCGCGTTTTTTGACGACCGTTTGACTTTTTTCCGGTGCAATGAATCGTGATTTCACTCCGTGGAATTTGAAGGCGCATTCCTGGTAATTGCACGAGGCAGGTTGCAAAAGTTGTGTAATGCGCCTTCGGGCCAGGCTGACTTATCATAATCACTTCCCCACAACTTCCTGTGCTCCATCCTCCACTTCGTTTCCCCATCGCTTCCACCCTTTTAATCCTTCCCTGAACCCTCATGAGCCCTCTCAAACCGCAATGACGTCGCCAGGCTCGCCCAACGTTTTTAGCAGACTGCCTCAATTTTATCTTATCATTTCCATTGATGTGGCTTGCGGGTTACTCTCCAAAGGTGTAGAAAAGATGCCAAAAGTCAAGAAAATAAATAAGACGATCCCAACCATATTTCCCCATATATGGAACCTCTAGCCCAGGATAAATGTTTCTCGGGTGTTGCACCGGGTCAGAGGGTCCAAAGGTCCCGACATTCCGGAGATCGACTTGATCTCCATCTTCAGTGGGTTCTGAACCAGAAATCAGGATCCCTGAAGATGGAGATCAAGTCGATCTCCGAAATGTCGGGAACTTTGGACCTTCTTACCCGGGGCACCACCCGAGAAACATTTATCCAGCCGATACGCCGGGAAAACCTAAGATCCTTCATAACCTCTAACCCAGTTGAACACCTGTGAGACCAGATATGCCGGGAAAGCCAAAGATCTTTCAATGAATACGACTATTGGAAGGGGATCGTACGTGGGGGATTAGAGGCCAAGCAAATTGTAACCTAGGGTTCATCACGTGTATTCTATAAAAAATTGACGGTGTAGTAAGAGAAAAAAATGGAATCGAATTGGAGTGGGTACCAACTGACTTTACACTCTCAGCGTCCGGGTTTGAATCCCGGCAGTGGTAAAGGGTTCTCATGGAGTATCCTGACCCTGAATATCGAGCGATAAAAAAACACTTGAAGCGCAGCACTCCATCCGTCGGATGGGACGTAACTCTGTGGAACTCTTGGCGCCTTGCGCTATACGTAAACAAATGCCATCGGAGAGTATCTCCCCTCTCTTTCTCCCTTCCCTTAAAATTCTTTCTCTTTGTGACTTAATATTTCTCTTCATCTTGCCTTCATAAGCAAATGAACTCATGGTGATCACCTCTCCTAATTGTAACAACAACAACGACGCAAACATGGTCAATTCTTTTTCGTCGAGTGAAAATACAAGGCCAGAGTAAGATCGAAACAGTTGGTCTGACTATAGGATCACGACGATCATTGCGGTAATTTGAAATCAATTTAAAGATTTTTTAAGAAGGAAATCAAAATAGTCTATTTAGTTATCGTGTCTACTGCAAACATTTGGACGTGAATCGTTATAAGACAGCGAAGTAATATTGACTAAATCTCCGGTAAATTCGAAGCCAATGTTTGCCTGAATGTTGTTAGAATATGTTTGCCTGAATTTTCTCATATTTTGCAAATTCTGACGATCTAAAGTAGGTACAACCATAATCTTTACAACAAGTAAATAGAATGCCAAACTGAGAGGTTTAAAACGCATATCTTTCCACGAAAATAAGATGTTAGATAAATATTATTTGGTAACAACAAGCAGATCGTACTTCTATTTGATTGTGGCAACTCAGTCACAAGATCTTTCCATTGAAACCATAACTTATGGCACATGTGCCTTCCTGATGTGGCTATCAAATCTTATGTACCTCATTAAATACATTCATTCTTGATATGATATAGAACAAGCTTCTAGTAAAATAGTACCTTCACAGCATGCCTGAGGAAGATTAACTCACTGCCGTACGCTCTTGCAAGGTTCTCTTTAGGCAATTGCGGAATGATTTTCATAAATTATGCTTTAAATTAATTTCAGTTTGAGGGGGCAGACGAGCGAGGAGTAGCACTGGCGAGAAGCGAGCGACATACGAGCGAGAATACACTGAAATTCATTATTCGGCGCAAATGACAATAGAGGACAGTTTATAAAGCACTTTCTGAAATTGAAATGTTGAAAAATGTCATTTGTCCAAGCATGCAAAGGAGTTCATTCTTCTTCAATAGCTTGCCCCTAACTTGGGAGCAGCCAAATGGGAAGGAAAGCTTTACACTAAGAATTTTTCTAAAAAAAATTTATTTATTGACGACAGATGGCAGAGGTATGATGCTAGAAAGATACATTCTCCCTTAAACTGATAAGATATCGTTCAAGGTTATCAGGTCAAAGATGGATAAAGGAAAGTCATCATATCGCCCTTTTCTCAGCGCGGTTTTTGAGGTTTCAAGGGAATGCCGGAGAGCGATCTTGAGTGAGTGTCATGGCCGGCTTGAGGGGATGAAAAATGTGTAAATATTTACATTCGTGCAATAACCATCGGGATGAGTGACAGCAGAAGAAAAGGTCATTTTTTAAGATCAGTAAATGAGCTTGACTTTTTGTTGATTGGATTTTCTTTTCCTACGGCATACACCTAACAATCCGTGCCATTATCCGAAAAGAGCAAGAAGTTTATTTGCGTTAACATAAGTTGCATACACGAATGCAGTGATCGTGTTGAAGTTCAATGGCAACAAGTATTTGGATGTTTTTCAAATCGCGTAATTGTAATCCTACCACATATATTCATGGAACCATTTTCGGCCTAAGATCCCAAAAGATTAAGTCATTAGCATTAATCACGAATTGCTCCTCAATATAACTTACAATCACATTGACACACAGAAAAAAAGAAATCTTTCAGAGTCGCAGTATGAAAATAGAATGGAAGAATCTTCGCAATAAGCATTAAACTTCGTGTTACGAGAAGTTGAGAATGATCAAGAATAAAAAAATTACTGTTATAAACCTCAGAATGACCAGTAAACTTTATGATATTTTGAGTAATCGTGCATGTTACAAGAATAAATAGCTGAGATGGATTTGAATTTCGTTGATATGTTCGAGTTCCGATTGTTTCACTCTAAAAGTATCCGCGTGATTTGAATGTAGATCGTAGCCAATATTTTGAATACACAGCAGTTCAATATGTACATGATATGTTAAACCGAGACACAGGCTTGCCTGATCATATTCTTTCATTGACATGGAGGATAAGTATTGTAGTTGCATCCCAATATTGAAAATTAGGGTTTTTCTTTAAGGAAAAGTGATTAACAGATCAAATAAACTTCATACTCGCGCTTCTTCCTTCGCCCGAATCACTCTCAAACACTCTCCGCGATTGTCACCTAAAAGACAGCGCAGATCGAGGCGTGGGCACGCAATGGTCGGGACAGAACGTATTTTAAAGCAAAAACCATTTAACTGCTTTGAATGCAAACCTCTTTAGGCAGAATGGTTTGCACTAAAATGTCCTTGGTTTCTGAGTAGAATCCAGGAACTAGCGCAAGCAATTAAATAACTCTGAACATTCTGGAGCAACATTTGACATAGCCAACCTATGATTGCAACTATTTGGTCTACATCTACCTATTACCTTACAAGTCACTATAAGGGTATTTGGGAGGGGGTGACTTATCACCAACATGAACTAGAGTGAAGAAATTAACTTTCACCAACATTCACCACACTATGAGTATGCTACTAATGTTGCAGAAACTACTAAAATAGTCTATAATATTACTGTGTAAACGAGACAGAAGAGTCATGCAAGAGATATGCAAATATGGTGTTAGCACTACTCGGCAGATTTAGAATCATGAATAGGTTAGGGGGCACATCAATTAATCAGCTACACTCCCTATCAACTAACCTACTTCTACATCTACATCTACGTCATACCCTGCAAGCCACCCAATGGGTAAGTGGCAGGGAATGTTTCCACACCAGGCATGCATGAATTATACGGCAGAACACCGAAATTACATTGAAACCAGAGTACCACTCAAGCAACGAGCCAATTAAAAATCTAATAACCGAGAAACATTCTATATTAAATCGTTCCAACATGCAAGGGATACAAAGACTACTACTACAGATTCAAAATATCATGCATAAATAAGAGCATCAATATTTACATCATGCATAAATAAGAACGTAGAGAATATAAAGAGAAAGATCTACTGTCTAGCTATTGTCACTATTCGCACTACTCATGACGACGATCACAGCTGTAATGGTCCCGAATGGTACGCGGAAAAAATGAGATTTTATACCTATGGGTTCAACTATCTATCTCTCTAATTTTACTGGCGCGATCTAATCTACCATAGTCATAACATACTTCATAGTCTTAACGCAGCCATTATGGTCTCTTGCCGATCGACGAAAAAGGGACATTTTAAACCTTTCTGTCCTACAATCTATTTCCTTTGTTTTACTCTCATGATCCGATCCATCGAAGTATGTTGGAGTTCGCAAGACGTTGATAACTTCGTCGGAAAATAGATTGGTCTTGAAGTTACATGAAAGATTGAGTCTAATTTTCAATCGACGTTTCGAGAGCGATTCCCATTCAAGTTGTTGCAAAAGGTCAGTAACACTGACGAGACTATCACAACGGCTTTTCACGTATCTTTTTCGCCTTCTCAGAGCTCGTTCTGACTTTGTTTTTAAGCCTACCTCATGAGGATCCCAAACACTGGTTATTTCTAAGGTTCACAGTCCGGATGAATACTGCAGATAATCCTATGGAACTTTGAAATGCTATTTCATTACGTGTGCCATCGCAAAGTTCCACAGAAAGACGCCTGAGTGTATATAATAATTCCGAAAGCGGGTAAAAAAAAGTTAACGATGGAAACTCTATATTGTACACGATGAGTGATGGACACAAACAGGGTAATTACCTAAAAATGTTTGTTCACAAATTAAACTGCTTTGTGGAAGACAATTAACCAACAAATTACAGAGGCATACATAGTCCAAGAAACAAAAGCGTTAAGGAATCAAAACTTAAATAGGCAAGTAGATCATATATTCCTGCACTTTGTCCATTTTATGTGTATTTAGGATAATATAATTACAAAACTGATAATCGCATTGAAATCAAAACATCGCCACCTCCCTGCAGGCTGCATAGAAAGAGCGTCTGTAAACATGAAAAAAAGCCCATGCAACTATCAGCGGCGATTTTTATTTTCAATAAACGGCAATTGCGGCGATTTTCATTTACAGCACGCATACAAGCATGCGAAATTGTTATCATTTAAAATCACAGGATATCAGTAACTTTTGATACAACATTCCTATTATGAAAACTCAATTTGAAATCCCAATAGTGACGGAGATTTCTCCGCAGAATCCCGGCGACTTTTGAAAACTCCCACCTTATCACTTCTTCCGTCGAATGGGATGTTTCAACTCAAGGCCCCGAAGTGCTCCACGCTCATCGTAGGCAAATGCCGAAGCTAGGTTTCTCCCAAACAATTCTCATTCATTCCCAAAAATAGCCCTCTCTTAGCGTCATGCCAACCTATCATTTTGAAGAAAATGACGTAAGTTGACGGTGAGTCCTTCCAATAACCAACCTACCACCCAACGACCGAATAAGGGATAAAATAATAAGCAGTCACAATAACGAACGATTGCCTTTTATTTTGACGCGCGAGCGCTCGAAAACTCCACCATAGCAGAGAATGAGGGGAAGAATCACTAGCATTTTGGAGATTTTTGAAAAAGTGTAGCGTTGAAGTGCGCACATGTTTTATTTATCTCTCTCAACTGCCAATCCCTTCAGCAGGTGACCCCTGACCTAGATTGGCCAAGAAGGAGCCCCCACTCCTCCCCAAATCAACGTACCACCTCTTCCATCGTTCTCATCCCATCTACTCCTTTCCTCTCAGCGGTCATTCGCGGCTTAAGTTGCTCACACCCTCTCCATTCAAACCACGCGTCTAAGAACGCATTATGTATACTCCTTTCCTCCCTTGCCCCCTCTCCTCTCCCCTCTCCAACCTTTCCTCTTCTTCGCCTCCTCCCTCTCTTCCACACCCCCTCCCCGCGCGAAGCAAGCAAACTTAAACTGAAGCCGCGCCAGGCCGCCGACTGTCATTCCTCCGCTGCCCTCCCTCCCGCTCTCTCGTGCAGACCCGATCGGAGCAGCGTGTCGGAGCGCCGGAGCGTTTTAGGCCGTTCCAGCAAAACGTTGAGCAGGAAGCGGGCGAGGAAGGATTCGCGGGCTGAGACGTATCCGACCCTGAAGTCCCCCGGAGGTGTGGATAACGACTGAAGGAGGTCTGCTGTTCCTCGGCGCCGGCGGGAAGTGGACACCAGAGAAAGAGGACTAAGGTACTTGACACCGACCGAGCAATATCGAACCGAGATTCCACACCGCGCACCCTACACGCAGTCGATTTGAACAAGTATACAATAGAGACGTGCGCCGAAGAAGCATAATGTAAGCCTCTTTGCGTACGCATGTTGTCGTCGCGTAACTTCAGAATTTGTGAAAGCGAAAACATTTAGGAGGAGGCCAAGATTAAAAAAGGGATTTTAGATCCACAGAATAATAAAATTAATCCTCTTTGCTCGAAAACGCCTGCCATCGTCACGAACCTTAAGAATCATAGTGGCTTCGATATTAACTAGTCTTTGGTGAATGTGGACGCCGTTCCGTAATTATAACAGCTTGAGCCGTTTTTTATTATCTCGAAAAAGAATTTTAGGGAATGCAATGGTTATTCCCGCAATTCTGCAGCTATGTGGATGGCATGCATGAGTGATGCGAGCCAACGGAAAGGTTTTTTTTCTGAACCATTGTTACCCGTGCATATAAATTCATCGCGAGACTTGAGGATTTTTAAGGGAAATATTTTTCTCCCTTGAGCCCCATGTGAAAATCCCGAGGATTATCATGCCTGGCAAGAGCGGGACTTAGGAAATTTGGAGAAGGTAGTGATTTTCCGCCCGCAGCGGCAGTTCTGTGCATGGAATAACGTAGATACTTCCAACGGCTTTACATAAGAACGCGAATAGATATAATCCAGCACCGACTTAACAGTTACGCCTCTCGCGGAGTTCAAACGAGTCTCGCTTACGAGCATTCTAAAGAAGCGAAGAGTTGAATACGACCTCAAATTTGCGCTGAATGTATGTATCCCATTAATTTACCACTGATATCGAGGGAATAATGCTTAAACCATATTAAACATCCTCAGTACATAGTGAAGAAGTAGGATAGACTCTTGAACTATTCGATACGGGCATTCATCTAGTCCAAACACTACTCAAGACCACAGTACGTAATGATGAATATACGATGGTTTTTTATTCATCCTCTCTTCGAGATGTCCGTATCTCCCTTAATCTGTCATCGATGACCCGGGTCAAATTAACACTATCAATCTTTTCCGAGTGTTTCTTCTGCGTAATGTTTTACATTAACTCAACGTTCCGTTCTTCCCACTGAGAACTCCTGACAACTTTATCAGTAGAAAGAACTAAACGCTGAGTATATACACAAAAAAAGCACTCCAAGAAGCAGGAAAACCCGAAAATGGTTGAAAGTTGGTAATAAGTATATTTTGGCGAAAATCTGCGAACCCTAGTCAAATACCCTCGCGGTCGCTGGCAGCAAATTATTTCAGGCGATTCTCGAGCCTATACCTCCCAGGAACTTCAAAGCTTCAAAGATAATACCACAAAAGTCTTCCCTGGAGCACACCTCCCCATTCGAATAGCATTTTGCGAAGCTCTCCATCGAGTGCTACACGAAGATTTCAAAGAACAATATTCGTTTTCGGCAACTCAAAGAAATATGTTCAAGAAAAATCGAAAGAGAATAACTTAATAATTTGGGGTACATTTGATTTAAAATCAAGGAATTCAATTTATTCTAAAATAATATAAGAATTTTTGTTAAATAAGTCCGTCAAATATGATAATAAGATAATACTTTATCGTCGTCATCCTCATGTACTCAGTAAAATGATCTAGTGTGGAACATTCAGCGTAGTATATCTAGATTGAATTACTTGCGGCATAATGTGAAGTTCATCGTTTTCGGCAGCCCTTTCCACCAAAGTGCACATCGTCACTGTCAAATCGTATTTAAGTACAATACGTCAGCCTAATCACGATTCGATTTTCGCGTGAGTTGAAATCATCGTTCCTCGCGGTTATCGTATTCATTTCACGGTCTCGTTCGAGGCTCATCCCTCATGCAAACTCATTGCCACCGATATTTGTAACTCTAGGTCCAATGTTTCTGAACTTGTGGCTAGACGCATGCCTATAAAAATAAACAAGATAAATTTTATCACAGAAACCGTAGAGACTCCGATCATAGGAGTGGACGTCTTATCTTGAATGCACGTGAACGTGTATATTCGTATAAAAACAACTCTTTGAGTTATTCAAAACATGCACTCGTCACATACAATTTCAAGCGTGCACTGATGGTGGAGTTCACCTCTAAGTAAATTATGGTATTCGAAAGGTAAACGCATTCGGGGAATAAAAATATTCCCAGTACGAGTGCGTCTCCCTCAGTAATGTTAGGGAGACACGGAATTGAAGAGCAACCATCATGTTATTTCTTGAGAAAATGTAAATTTTTACTGCGTCAGAGTCACTAGGACACGACTCCCAACTTGATAAGATCTACTGACCGCTCCAATATATCGATTTTTTCCCTCCATTTATCTTTAATCCATGAGACGTATGTCGAAATGACATATTTTTCAAATTTAATATTTTTTAATGCATAGCTATCGAAAGAGTGATACACAAATAAGCATTAAAATACTTCCAAAAATGTTAATGAATAGAGTATAACATACTGTTTACATACTGTCATAATTTACTTTGCCATATGTTTATACTTGCGTGGTATTTTTTCACTGATATAATTATTGGATTCAAATACTCACATCTTTCCTCAAGAAATATTGGCAATTCGTTGGCGTTGTGATACATTAATTATGTGAAAAGGAAGACGACAGTGAGCTCATAATAAATAACCCGTTGTCGCGAATAAAAGAAGTCCTTTACGGCCCAAACATTCTGCGAACGCTGCGAAGACGGCATATAACTGGTCACTAAATAAGATACAGTTACGATCGGTTGAACTCTTGCGGGCCGTTATGTGCCAAAGATGAGACGGCACTGACTTTGAAGAGCCGTTCAACTTATTCTCGTGATTCTAAAGACTTTTGTTTAACGGTCGTAAGTCATTAGTGTCACTATTCTCGCCGGGAAATTTCCTATCTTATGCGTCACACAGAGCCAGGTAATTTCATATGATATGACATGGGAAAGAAAAGCTCCTGTCCAGAAGAAATAACTAGATAGCGATTAATATCACTGATAAAGTTCATTTGAGTACAAAAAAGTATGGGAAAGAGTAGAGTTAATACATTGATGATACTAGATATATTGATGAGGATTCTATAAAATGAATACATTTGTGCAAGAACGTTTTTCTCATAGTTTTCATGCATGCAACATTACTTGGAAAAATTAAATTACTTTTGTAACTTCTTCCCATAAGAATGCAAAGGCATTGAGCCTCCAATTGTGCGGGAAAATAGCGGCTAAAATTGGCAGTTTGCTGTTTGCATTTAGTTTCCCATACAACTGGACGTAGATCAAACCTATTAACTTGATATTTGAAAATCCCTCTCTCAAAATTCACTTCAGTTCGCAAAAAAGCAGTAACACCATCTTACGTAGTAACGAGACGCACCACTGCAGACGTTTCTTCGAGTTACCTACTCCAGTTCTTCCCAGTCGAAAAAAGGTATTCACCCGAGACTTTCACGAAATACAAACTATTCAATAGCGCAATTCCTGTCCTTGCGTAATGTTATTCAGGTTTTGGCTTGAGCGGACTTGAACATTTTAGCACGGGTTGCAACGCAAAGCCTCTGAAATGGATGATATATTAATGCAATTCACTAATGAATGACTCATTCCGGGATTAACATTGATGCCAATTTCAGCCAGTAATCAAATAAGTGGTTGCGTGGACAGCCAGAAAAAAGGATGATGTGTACACGTCATCCCTGAGGAAATATTGATTAACGTCTTCTGCAATTAAAATTTAAGGTATATCAATAGGAATTAAGGAGAATTGATAACCCCCAGGAAGAATTAACTGGTCCATTGATAACTTACATGAATTGCAATAAATGCTCCTTAGGCCCCCATCTCTACATCAAAGGGATAAGGATGTAAACGACACTCATTATTAATTTGATGTAAGTAAAATTGACTAGCAGCCTGCGTGAAGCTAGTAATAGAACGACTGATGTGCCTCAACCCACTGTCTCAATGTTCATCCCATTCTTTTCTCACGCCAGTACAAAAGGAATTAGGGTATCTCATTTTACAAGGCGTCATGAAACTTGCCTGATGAATACTTTTCCTCTTTTCTGGCCTAAATTAGTATGCTTGGCGCAGTTACGTTACCTAACTTTCTTTTTAATATTTGCATCGTAATTATGCAAAGTTTCACTCACCGGGATCTTTTTTACATGTAGAAATTATATATTTTTGTGCCATATTGCTGTCTCAAAACCCTCAAACGCCTAGTAAGGCCATGTGGAATCAGCATATCCTCGTGCACTATTTTGTAATTTATTCTTTTCACTTAACTGATCCAATTTCATACAAGAGTTTACTCCACAGGCTTCTCACATATAAATAAAAGTCTAGAGAACCAGCGCGGTTAGATGCAGCTTATTACATTAAAACTGAAAATAAAAAGTGGAAAATAAATTCCAGTTTTGGCTACAAGGCTTGAAGCTTACGAAAATTTTATCAAGATTCGCAAATAAATACGTTATTCGTCATTTTACCCTTCATTTTAAAAGACCCTAACATTCATAATATTATAAATACAGTCACTTTAAATTACAAAATATTCTGCGATTAGCATTCGTATTTAACATGAATATGAACGAGGAAAATTAGAATAGCTTCTAGGCGAACCTGAAGATAGCAGAAAGTGTAGGAACTCATATCTTTTCTGTAAAATTCAGAAAATGGTGTTCATTAGGTTATTTTTCATTTTCTTCCAGACAAATTACTTCCACAAAAAATATACCATTCCTTCAGTAAAGAAACTTTAATAAATAAATTGAAATTCCAACACTATAACCTATAAAACTTTAAAGTTCTTACTTTATAGTACATAAGTAATTAAGTCTATTGAGATATGGGCAAGGGATGTAAGCCAAAGCATGAATAGGGCCTACCAATGGTACTTTTTTGTAAGGGCAAACAACGACATGCCCCAATAGCACGAGACATCTATTCACGTAATTGTGTAAAACCTTCCGATAGCTTCAAAGCCTCTCGAATTTTCATCACCATGCGACAAAAAATTCGGAGCTCAAAGTGCCTTAAAGGCATACAGACGGTCACCAGTTTTCCTCGCAGCCAAACCAAAGATTTACTGGCGGCGTTCGTTTTGAACTTATCTGTTGCTCCTTTGGCCCGGTCAAATAAATAAATAATTTCGCAATAAATATCCTTTATTCACATTAAATCTCAGAAATTTATCATTTTAAGCTAGATAAAACGGTCATCAATTGTCCAGCAAAGGTCAGATCATTTTGCGTCACCCTAAAGCTAAAGGTTTTACTTTGCTTTTTTTTAATTCCTGAGGTCAACAAACGAGCGAGAAATAACTGCCCCTACGGAAACATTTTTGAGGTCGTGCGAATAAATGAATAAAGCAAACTTTCTGTGTTGATTTTAAAACGAATAAGAACAAATATAAATGTAGATTGTGATAGACCTTTTAATAAATAGCCATCCTGTAGGCAGACAAAACAAGTAGTCATCTCGGAAGACATTTCCTCCAAAAGCAAAGCACATTTATAAAAAATTATGATAAATTTCATCCTCTCAGAGAGTGATAAATGTGAAATGTGTACATCAATGACCTCAGTATCTCCTATAACCCCAGTACACTACAAGGACCACATGATACGCTGTAAAAGATACCGCATACATTTCGCTTTACTATAATTTAAGTTCCTTAGTTCGTAAAAATAAATGGATTCATGGCATTTATCACTTCGTATTTTGTGTATAAAATCGAGTAAATGTAAATTACCTGATAGCTTCTCTTTTGGTACGATGCGATCTCAGTAAGCCGCGAAAGAGCATTTGCAGGAAGCGCAATCCGTATCTAACTAAACGACAATCCGAAACATGTTGTCCACAAATATGCATAGGGCTAAGCCATGTTATGAGCAGCTTTTGACCTTCCAATTTTCATGTTTATATTTTATTTAATCATATTAAATAGGCACATGCGGCGCTTTCTTTAATTTTACATGGATCACTCATTAGATGTTATCAATTTTTTAATATTTTTTAGATGAACCTGGATCGCAGCCAAGTTGCACACTCAGCCTCATTACGGATATCATGAGAACTAGTCATCATGCGGGAACGACATTTATTAGGCTTGCAATTAATACCACCCCCCTTATCAGACTCTATGCACTCAAGAAAGATACATACATAAATCTAAGATCATACCCTTTTTTAACTCAAAATACGCTGTTGATGGTCTGGCGTCAAGGTTAATGCAAGATCAATTTCTCTTGAAAATTACGACAATTTGAATAGGAAATCGCGAAGGAAACAACTTGATAAACTGGTTTCATAACAACCCTGAGTTGGTATTAAAGAAATCCGCTTCACAGCACTTCTTCGATAAAACTCCATGGTAACCGGTGTTACGAGCAATTTTTTATCATCCAACATAATCATTTTTCTATTAAAGCGTCCATATAAAAACTATAAGACAAAATATTTTCCGTATTTAAATCATAAAACTACGTCATAAAAACAACTAGCATTAGTCATTTTGGACTGATTCCATTGTTTTGGGCCATTTCCATTCCATCTTTAACTGGAAGAAAAAATGGCTATCAGACACAACAGCCTTAGCATGAACCCGGATTTTACGTTAACCTCATTAGGACCTTATGGGACAAGGACAAGGGAGACAGCTCGTCGTGGGACCGATTTCTTTAATATTACGGGAGTGAACAGCCAAAAGTGAGCATCTATTTAATGCCACCGTATTTCATAGTAGGCAACCCGTTCCATTTACATAAAACTTCGACAACAAAAATTAAAATTCAGTGATCTAAAACACGCTAAGCCGAAATACATCCGCAATGAACGATAAAGAAACACAATTTAGTAACTAGAGAGATTTGTTTCAGACGTCATATCAGGTTGAGGGGACAGATACTTTCAAACTCTTTATTAGGTCTTTCCCCAAGACCATTATTTGTAACTTCCAGCGGGGAATGAGCACGGAAGTTGCTAATCGTAAGTAAAAAATCCCTATGCAGGAATTACGAGCATAAGATTTGGTACGGAGGTATACAAAGCAGTCACTTGCACGATAACATTCGCTGAACCAAGTAGCAGATTTAATTAGCAGAGAATTTTCCAGATGAAATGTCACCAGCTTTCAGAGTTTAACGTCGTATTTGTTTTCCTTATTCATTGACAAAATTTGATGAAAATGGCCGACGTAATAAAAATTTAGCTAAATCTACATAAATTTGCCAAAAATGGACAATAATGATAGATACTATGTTAGGACAGTTTTTTCCACTCTTGGGGGTTGAAAACTTAGGAATTCAGAATGTATGTATGAACTATACGTCGATTGATACGAGACTTTTTTGACAAATATTATGGATACAAACTTGGCTCATATTATGTATATTGGTCTGGCTAAGCATGAAAGCGTTTTATTCCGTTTCCAATACTATGGTAATCTTATACAGCAGTTGTCTAAATAAGTACTGGAAAAATTTGCAACGTTTCGACCTCTTAACCCTCTCGATGATGCTGCGATTAAATGACGTAGGGGTTGCGGAGGTTCATCTTCTATTCACATTGCTGTTTCAAGATAAGAAATATTTTCACACCGGCAAATCGCAACGGTCAAGTGCACTTGTGTTCCCTCAAAAGAATGTTCGAGAAGCAGTCGAAAGAGAAGAGCATCAACAGAGAGCGCAAAACTCTTGACTGTCACTCAAGATGCGCCACACGTTCGTATTCCGCAATGGTCGTTAAAGATTGAAAATTTATTTTCCTTTTTCAAAGAAGACCTTTGCACCTAATCTCGCGCATCCTCCTCATACACGCCGCTGTCTGACCGTGACCTTTCGGCAACTCTTTCCCTCTCCGCGGGGCAAGATCCATGTATGATATTCCGAAGCCGCAGACCTCCACCTGTTGCCTCGAAGCGTCGAGTCGGGTGGAGCACACGTCTCGTATGTTTGCGCATTTCTGACGCTTCACCCCACTCCCTCCCCTTCGACAAAATCATCCCCCACCCTCTCTTCCTTCCCCCCGATCTCTCCTCCCCTCGATTTCCTTCTCCCTCCCCCTCCCCCAGCTCTCCCAATTTTCCTCACCAAAAAGTTCTTTCGTCGTGCGGAATCCATCAGAGAGCCTCTTTTTCCCGAGGAGCGAGTGTGAGTGACGCAGAGGAAAGGCGAAATCACCTCCAATGAAAAACAAACGAAGGCGAACGTCTTCGGGCCATCATGCGCCTTGGGTTAGGTCTGCGGAAAAATTTTCTCCGGTCTTCTTGGCCTTGAGATTTTTTTGATTCACCGTGCGATGACCCAAGGAAGACCAGATCATCATCCGGCTCCCTCCCTCCTTGTTTTTTAATCGATTCTCCCATAATAACTCATATAAATCGGTAAGCATTGGATATAAGATGTCTAAAGACCTGTGTTTCATTATTTTGCAGCTAGAATTTCTCTTCTCTCTTGATTGTTCTGCATCTCCACAACTGCCTCGAAGTACCTACTCAGTTTCTTATAATTCGAATGCTTATCCGATAAACACTCTAAGATCAGAATCTTTCCGATATGTCGAGTATTTAAAGAAGCGCAGGTGTAACAGAGGTTTATTGTCATCAAATGTACCTCTTGTTTTTTAAAGTCATCGTCTCTGGGTGTTATTTTACAAGTGATCTATTCTAGAAAATAAAATGGGCTGAGAACCATTCAAAGTTTAATGCAATATCATAACCCCGACACAGAGTGAGTGGCAGGAAGCGAAGTAGTTCGATGTGACAATTTATGAAGACTTATAAGCAAAGTCGCGGGTAACCGCTAGGACGAAGATAAGGATGAAAACGCCCAAGGGTGATTTTTCAACTCTGTGTAATAAAGCCAAAAACTCCACCGTACAACAAATCTGTTTTTTTACTTGCACTCAACTTACTTTCGACCGACACTTCCGAAGCTCAATTATCTGCGATGCCTCAAGGTGAAGAGAAAATTCAACAGCCCATGTTCCACCCAGTGCCAGCTTAATGAATTCTGCAACTCTTCCTCATCCTGTAGCTTCTTATTGACTTCCTCCATACTTTTGAAGTGAGAAAAACAAGCACTTCTTTAATTTATGTCGTCATGGAAAAAAGGGGCGTAGATCATTAGTGTAAGACCACGATCAAATCGGAATATAAATTATGGAAATACCATCATGACTGATGTATAACGGTTGCCCAAAAAGCAATGTTCCCCATATTTTTTCTCAAAAACTATTCATTCCACAAAAATTAGACTTACACATATGAAAGAATGACGTTTCATCTACTCACCAAATTTTTCCGCATAATCTCCTTCTATTGCCTTTCTTATGTGATTCACTTAGGCCTGTATGCCCTATCCGTACCTGTCCTCTCTCTGATTACGGGCCCTCGTTTTCACAGCGCTAATCACCTCTTCATCGTCCCAAGGAGCAGTGTGGAAAAGTACTTGGTGTCATTGTTCAAAATGGATTAGAAAAGAAGAGAAATTTTGAATATTTACATTCTTTCGTCTTCATTTTGTGCCAGACAGGTATTAGCAAGCTTAATCTTGCAGTCTGACCTATTCAAAGTGCATAAAATTGGTCCAAACACTCAGATGTAAGATACAGTAGCGTCGTAATAACCTGATAAAGCTTTGAGACCCATGGAAATTTGTCTCTAGATGATCATTTCAACGTACCGATTTCCGTTATAAAATTATATTATGTTTAAAAAATGTGGGACTGTTGAAGTTTATGAATTAATCGATTGCTAATTTAAATTAAAAGAAAAAAGCAAAAGGGTTGTCAAGGGTTAAGAGTTGTTGATTAGTTACCGGAGAAAACGATCAGTCAAAGAGACAACAACAACGTGTATAATTAAAGATTAATAAGATCATTATTTACGTTAATACTGTCTAATAGTTATTTATGGAGCAAGAGAAGAAATAAATCCAAAAGGGACATTACATTTTGGGTAACACTCGTATTAGTAATTTATTATACAACGCATATAAATGGGTTGAATAATCATTATATCTCCACCATTGAGATAAATAGCGCACAAATGGCAAAAAAGCCAAATGATAGCAGAAATATCAATGGTATTGCCATTAGTTTAATTCCGAATTTATTATTCCTTTGGTTTAATTTCCTGATGGCATTAAGTCCAAGCCTTGATATGTCTTGTCAGTTTTTTCAGTACAGGTATTCTGCAGATTATAATAATCCTGTAAGAGTAATTACATCCACCATTTACCACATTTACCACACAGCCTTTCAAC
Organism: Ceriagrion tenellum; assembly: GCA_963169105.1. Lineage (NCBI taxonomy): Eukaryota > Metazoa > Arthropoda > Insecta > Odonata > Coenagrionidae > Ceriagrion > Ceriagrion tenellum. The sequence goes on along the minus strand of OY720632.1, from coordinate 168,018,425 downwards.
TTTCATAAAATGCGAAACATTTTCTTTATAAGTCAGAGACTTTTATTTATTTAAATACATGTGTGAGTTTTTCGGATATAAAGACACCCTAAAATGTATATTAATCAACTGAAAAGGATCTGTACATCCGTAATGAGAAGCTTGACATTCTTTATGGTCCGAGTGAATTGTACAGCCGGTGTAGAGTGGATAGAATAAGTTGCTACTGTTAAGATCACTATTTCTAAGGTCCCCACCGAGGATATTGACTGAATCTGTTTGCTCTATCGGAAAGTAATCATACAAACGGGAAAAGAAAAGTCGACATGTGAAATGAAGATGCCATAAATGGGAAATTGGATTCTAAACTTCTCGATATTAAAACTGATGTCTTACATGATTCAACAAGGAAAGAAACTTTTCACATATGCATCCTTATGACATAATCCTTATTGGTCCACATTTTCAAAACAAAAACGGATTGGTATGGCTATTTTTGTATACTTAGCCTTGCAGACCATTAAGCGACACGAGTCATGTCACGTTATTCATGTCTCTCTCTCATGCGTTTTTCTTTACTAATAGAAATATTTGACGTGATGACTAATTGTTTTGACCACAATGGTTTCAAGGAGCGTTAATAAATTCATCGGCAAATAAATGTAAAGATAAATCGCCGTGTTCAAACTAAAAGTTTTATGCCGGTGAAAACCAATTAACATAATAATCGTAAGAAAACAGGCGTGCCTAATTGATTTTTATACCAACAAGTGTTTCGGACGATGTAACAACATAAAATCTTGATTACAAACAATTACGTAAGCATTGCAAGAGTCGTAACTTATTTTAATTAAGAGCAATGACTTGCATAAAAAAGTAAGTGAAAATTTTACATTTGCAGCTAAATCACAACTATAATTATATTTAATAGTATTACCTGCTGGTCACGCATTCGCAATCAAACCCAAAACATTTAACTTCGTCTCTAGCGCAAGTATTTTACTCTCTGATTAATATTTCTGGCAATGGGACAATATATGCAGTACTTATGGACAGCTGTCAAACACAAATAAAAATATGGCCAAATATTGATGAGAAACAGCGCGGTCTTGAGGACGAACCTGGGCCGTTTCGCTGTCGCAAGGTCAATGACAGCAGGCCACCGCCGCCTGAGGGCCTAAATGACATTCCGGAGTTGAGAGAAACCACGAATCATTAGTAGGCAAATGTTGCTTTACCCCGTAACAACCAGTTTTCCTGTTAGACAACATAGCATTCCTGCAATCGGGGCACCCACTATCTTTCACACATACCTCGCATACCAAGCTTGAGTAATACAGCTGAAGTACACGGGCCAACTTATGACACAAGAAGGATAAATACAGTCAATAAAAGCTATTTATTATTTGTCCCACAGGGAAATGAAAGTGAACTCCTCCGAACTCAGCTCATGCACGTGATGAATACATTCTTCCATAAGAAGGTATTTAGATCTTGGCCAACTTTCAGGATCGTTACAGTAAATTCTCAAGCTCCGTATCACGAAGATCACGCGCCACTTCACTCCAGCAATGATCCCCGGATGTTGAGAACTTTTGTCGCGAGACTATGGAAGGCGAGCTCGTATTTTAAATCGCAACCTTCAATTCCATTCCTTTTTTTCTTTCGTAAAAAAATATTTCTCATCCAAAGGAATGCTGACACTATTTTATTCCGGTTTCCATTGAAATATCCTTAATGTCGTCACTCTACAGCGTTCGTAATGTATGCACACAGATGGCTAATTGGCGAACAAATACCCACTATGATCACACAAGTTATTAAAAAAAATAATTGTTGTGAGATCGTAGATGAGGTATTTGGAGTTCCTAATGGAAATACCGTGCAACCAAAATCCACGTGAAATATTTGTTATTAATATTTTTTTTAATTCATGTTGCTTGCAAGAAGGAAAAAAATAAAATTCGCGATGAGCGGTAAAATCACGTCCATAAAAGGTACTTTTGACAAAGTATAAATATCAAAGTTGAGTTTGCTTTCAAGCACTTGGATATTTTGGCGGTGGTCCAGAAAAAATAATAAATGAATACTCTTAAACGCAAAAATCTCCTTGAAAGAGGCACGAAAGACCTAAATGCAAACAAGTTGTTTATTGTTTTCACTTTGTTGCCAGGCGTCATATAATTGAATCAGGGCTGATAAAATGTACTGACTCTCGCAAATTTATAGAAAACAATTAGGGGAAAGTCATATGGCAAGACACTCCTGAACAGTGTTTTATGCGTTGAATGAGTTAGTAGGAATGTTCTCATTAAGCTTTGATTTACTTTTATATACTCAGTACTCCAGTGTAGTAACTTATGGGTTAGCTACAATATCATGTCAAGTATTTATAAATGCCTGCTTTACTTTTTATTCAAATTAAAAGCCTCAGAAATAATATAAAATTCTCCAAAAAATATATCGTAAAAATCGATGCTCACTTTTTTAATAACGTGCTATCGATATCAATCGCTAGAAAATCGTATTTTTCGATTATTACTTCCACAAATTAGCGTCGACGTCTGACCAATTTCAGGCTGCTGTAATGTATGATTATTTTCAATTAAATTAAAGTAATACCCACGGACTAAAATGCATATATCAATTGAAAACTAGATAATAATGCTTTTAGATGACAGAAAATCTTAATTAACTCCATTTGATGATTTGTAATATACAAGATTAATATCATTACGATTAAAAAGAGTAATACTAGATAAATAGTTTTCGAAGGTCAGCCTATCCGATTGCCATAATACGAGTAGCTATTTTAATCAAACCTATATTAACCCTTAAATAAATTTCATTTAACAGAATCCATAGCTTTTGATTGAACGAATATTTATACAGGGTGTATAAAAAAGAATAGAATAGAAAAGAATAGGTTTAACTATGCTCTAGGTTTCCCCATAAGAGCAAAAAATAGAAAACACACATAAAATTCTGTTTTGAGCAAAAAATAACACAAAAATACATACACCTGGCCAACATTTCACAGTGATGACAAACTCAAGACCCGACCAGAAAAAGAATGAGCTGATTTTGAAAATTTATATTTATTGATGAAAACAGAACAAAACAGTGTTAAACTTCAAAATACTCACTAAATCTTAATGTTTCAGTTATGGCATTACAAATATTCTATATGTCCTCTATCCTCTAACACTCATGGCCACGCCCATTTCATTGAGACACATTTTCTTCTCGGAATGCCCCCGTCCTGTGTTTATGACGCCCTAAAATTAAGTCATTCTTTTTATAACACGTTGTATTTTCCCAAATGCCAATTTTTGCAGATTATGCGTGCGGACTGCTAATGTTCTAGCGAAGAATACTTATGAGGAGGACTATAGAGCAGCGGAATCACACTCTTCCAGGGGTTAAAATAAAACTGCCTCTCGCTCAAAACCAATAATTTAAATGGCAGTGAAGGAAAATATATCTATTTAATAATAGCCGTATTTTCGCAATCTATTTCGGCATTGTACTCGGTCTTCATGAGATATAGAACATGGAGCAAGAAATATCACAAAAGAACAATTATTTTTGCAAAGGTTTAACTTTTAAGTTCATAATATTTGGTTATTTTTACAAACTATTGAACCAGAGACACGAGTCAAAATTAAAGCCATTTTTTTACATTTGCTTCAAATAAAAATGAAATTCGCTGCATCTGTACACTAGTAATGTAAAACCATTCAGATATCGCTGGCATTTCCCCAAAGATAGTATTAGGCTACTTCCGAGTGATGACAGAATAGTTAGAATTCACATGACAATTATGGACTTGGTTACTGCAATGTGCCACTCAATACGCTACGTAAACCAGAAACATATGTGGAAAGTTCCGCGCTGTGAGATACCTCAGTTTCCACCGGTTTTGAATCACAGGAACTTGAAAAAAATAATTGAAGTCGGCAGCCCGTGACCAGGAAGAGGGGAGATATAATAGCCAGGCATGATAGGCGAATTCCGTAACAGGAACGCATTGACACGCCGTCAACTTATCGGGTAACAAACGCACAGAAGTAACTGGGGCGTGAAGAGCTATTCCTCACTCGTTTTTTGTTCATGTCGCCCAACCAAACACAAGTGATTTGCCAAAAATTCCTATTTCCCCTCGAACGCAAGAACTACACATCTGGAAACATCCGGCTTCCGAGAATCAATAGACTCTTTGCCCAGAATTCACCTTTCTATTCTTCAAATTCTCCAAAACTGTACCTTTAAAGTTTAGCCTATTTTGGTTCAAATTTAAACACAAAATAGACTGAATCTTAATGCTCCAAATTACCCTAGAGAGATTTCTTTTTTCTATAGGAAATGGATGGAAATTATTTTTTTCTGGAAAAGTTACCGTAAACGCTGTAAGGCAGGAACGTTCATTCACTCCATAATTAACTTAGCCTGCGATATTCGGACTCATGACTTTGCATTGAAAAGAAAAAGTCCTTTGCTCCTCTTTATCACGAGGATGTCACAAGTAAATCGTGCATCGTACTTAACCTATGGATATGTTTTCGGTGCGGCTTCATCTACGAAATAATAATGAAAAATATCACGATTTGTTTAAAAGCAATAATTCACATTTTTTCCCAAATCTGCTGTTCTAGTCTTCAAAATCTCAATATCTTACTCCTATGTCGGCTAACAACTTCATAGGATCACACAAAAAGTCATTTTAAAAATTAAGGATGTTAGATAGATTAAGGAGAATACGATTAAGTTAATAATCGTGGGTATTCTTTTTAATCTATACACTGTTCCTTAAATGTGATTCGTATCTGAAATTTACGAATGGTCACAGTTCCTTTGTAGCACAGGGTTCAAATATTAGTGCACCAATTAAAAATAATAGTTTAGATCGATTTAGATTGGTGTCTTGAGTGCTAAATTTTACTACCAAGCGCTCGAGTCAGGACCCCAGTAGTAAGAAAGATTTTGCTAAATGGCGTCTCTCCTCGGCTGAAAATAGCGACCCCAGCGATTACGGAACTCAGGATAGAAATGCTGAAGGTGGTCGTTATCCAAAAAAGGACGGTGTATGGAAATTCTTCGTTCAAGCCTGTACAAATACCTCCGACTTTGGATCGGCCAATGAAATATTCGATGTTCCTATGCGGAATAGTGAACCAAAGAATGAAACGTCATCATCAATGAAAAATAAACAACACTAAACAAATGAGTATCACTTTCCGTCGAGAATGTAAACAAGCCACATCTTTCAATCTAATGAAGAGGGATGAATACGTTTATCAATAATTATCACCTGAATGAAGTATTGTATCATTTTTATAGTATCGTAATAGCTACTTTCGTGAGTTACGCTAGCGAGAAAGAGAGTGACAAAGCTGTGAAAGAGTATTTGCTCTATGCAGTCGAGAAATGAAGAAAAGAGGTCGTCTCTTGTGTGTGCAGAAAATGTGTCACCAATACACTGTGCAGAGGATTGTCCCTTAAAAAGGTGCAAAATTTGTAGCCAGATCTCAGAATTGAATCCTGCGCAATTACGCCGTCATAGTAGCTAATTCAATAAAGACCTCTCGAGAGGGTCATTGTAGCTAATACCATAAAGAAACCTCTCGAGATGTCTTTATTTTGGGTCGCTATTACTGCGACTCTGCACTTGATAAAGACGGCGTTATGAGTTCCGTAATCGATCGGGTCGCTATGAGTACGTTGCGTAGAAATAATATCAACTTTCACCTCATAGCAACGTCGCTATGAGTTAGGTAATAACCCCCCAGAACTCGGTTTGTCGAAAGAGATTTTTAAATACTGAGGACCGCTAAGACTGTCATAGTCATGAGTAATTCATGGAAAGGCTGGGGTTGCTTCAATCTTCTCCATTACCCATTTATTTTCCAGCAAAGTCGGCCAACCAGCAATTCGCTGATGAAGCAAATGGTATTGTCTGAGTTTTGCCCATTTTATCCACCTTGTTTCGAAAAATCAATTACGTTAAAATAATAACATTATTTTATTTTTATTTTATGTATTTCTTCCTCGTATAAGGACATACACATCAAAGTAAATTTTACAGAATATCAAAAAGAGGGAGATAGGTTCCCCTTACAATAACATCCTGTTTGGGGTTAACCAACTCTTCTTTGTCTAACACAATCACATCAATATAGAAAACGACAAAAATCAGTCACTGTGGCGCAAGTTACAAATAATTTTACAAAAATTATTAGTGGATACAAAAATATAAACAATAGTAAAGTGAAAATGGAAAAAATATGATAATGCCGGAACACAACAGAATCTGATTAGCATCACTGCAATTTACGGAGACAGTTATATTTTAATAGAATTTTGATACATAAATAATGTAATATGAACCTTTTTGCAGGAAAACGAATCTATAGTGAATTAATTACAAGCAAGCATAACGTGCGAAATACAAAATAAAATAAATTAATCATAAAATAAAACTTGCTATGGGAAGAGGATTAACTCATGTGCTCCCTTGGTTTTCTGTTCGATTTGTTACGTCACGCTCCACTGCCGATTCCTTAATGAAAAGCAACGCTAACCTCCTTAAAAATGACAGATACAAAGGTCAAATTTATTACAACAAGTTCATGGTTCACATGAAAAGTATACTTTCATAAGGCACGCATAAGTTCATTTTTCGATGGCAGCGGAAGACACACAATGCAGCGCACAGTGTGCGTGACTGAGGTCGAATCGAAATCCGAAAGGGACGCTTTCCGCGGAACAAATCGCATCCATGTTGGCCAACACAACTAACTCTTTTGTTCTCTCCTCTACCTTCTCTGATCCTCAGGAAAACCCCAGCGCACTTTCCCGCGATGGCTCTCCACGTGATGACATGCGTCTTGCTGCTGGCGCTGTTCGCGGCTGCCTCGACCGCCGACCTTCAGGAGGTCTTGGGATGGAACCAGCTCGACTTCCAGTTCCCCAGCGACTCGGCCAGGCAGAGCGCTCTCCAATCCGGCTACTTCGTGCCGGGTAACAGCCAACCGATCGACGTGCAGGCGGTTGGAGACCGCGTCTTCCTCACTATGCCCAGGTGGAAAGAGGGAATCCCCGCCACCGTGGCCACGGTCCCTCTGTCTCCGGGGGAGTGCGTCGCCGGGAGCACTTGCTCGCCACTGCTCAATCCGTACCCGAACTGGGCCTGGAACACCGGAGACAAGGGATGTGACGGCCTTACCTCAGTGTTCAGGGTCAACGTGGACAAGTGTGGCAGACTGTGGGTGCTTGACACCGGGACCGTCAGTATCCTCTCCGCGGACGGGCGCAAGTCCATCTGCCCCGCGCAGCTGTTGTCGTTCGACCTCACCACCAATCGACTCATCAGGAGGTACAGATTCCCCAAGGCGGCCCTCAAGGAGGGATCTCTCCTCGTCACGGTCGCACTGGACACGGTGAGCACCGCTGACCAATGCCTCAACACATACGCCTACTCGGCCGACGTCACCTCCTACGGTTTGGTGGTCACGGACACCAAGAGGGGCAACTCTTGGCGGGTGGAGAATAAGCTCTTCTACCCCTATCCAACGTGGGGAACGTTCGACATCAACGGAGACGTCTTCGACCTGATGGACGGCGTTATCTCCCTCGCCATGCATCCCGAGCTGAACCCCTTGACCAGGAGGGTCTACTTCCACGCAATGGCCAGCGCCCGCGAGAACTATGTCCCCACTCACATCCTAAGAAACTCCAGCGCGGCCAACTCTAACCCGAGGGAGTTCGTATTATCCTCTGGGGAAAAGCCATCGCAGTCCGCAGCTGCCGCATTTGACAGCAGGGGAATCTTGTTCTTTGGACTTTTGTCCAGCAACTCTTTGGCGTGCTACAACCCAAATAAGCCACACAATCCATCAAATATTCACACCGTTGCAAGGAATGATGTGACGATGCAGTTTGCCAGCGGTGTTAAGGTAAATTTCCTCGGTATTTTAATGAAAAAATTTTGGTGAGTATAGCCGAAAACATGAAGTATTTCCCAACCGAGAAATAATCACCCGCATAAGAATTATCTTACTTTAATATCGTAGCTTTCACGAGTACAGTTTTCTCCCATCGAACATACTTTTTTAAAAACGTGTTTAACCTATTCCAGCGCATTTCTTAGCAGAACATGAATGCTATGAATGCGGGTAAGATGTACCCGATGGCCAATACAGTTAGACAGGGGTTATTTAGCACGGTGGGATAATCAAACATTGTCGCGCTGGAATAAATATCTTCCGGCGTCCAAGGGAGTTACCTTCACGTGTGATTACATAGCTTACCTTACGAACCGCGCTTGTTCTGGAAATCACATTTAACTGGTCTTTCTTGTAAGGTACCACAAAAGGGTAAGATACTACAAAAACGGAAATAACCTATTTCACTCCAATACTTAAAAAAGGAAACGAATATCACTCAGGAAACTACCGGCCCATATCGCTATCATCGCTTTCATACAAGATTCTCGAGCACATAATCGACAAGGGGCTTCGCATATGGAAGTTACTTCTGAAGTAGTAGCCTTAAACTATCGCTTGTAAGTTGCTCTTCGGTTAGTAAGCGTGATCTTTAAAGGCTATGTAACTCGATATGGGTAACAGTCAGTTCACTGTGGACCACGGTTTTCGTTTCCAATCAAAAGAGAGAGCCTTCCACGTTACTTGCAAGTGGATTTTCGATTCTGTGCTAATATCTCTTCACATGAGGTGAAAGCCTGATCACATATCATATCAGTCCGAATCAAAACTCTAAAAAGCTAAAAAGTTTGCATAGGATGATCACATTACCCGAAACGAAGATGTTTATTTATTTGAAGAATTGTTTGCTGATGTGATATATTCCGTAAAAATAAATGTTTGTGACTGCTGTTGAGCATTGAGGAATGTAATGATTCCACAACGTGTTGCACCACATAAAATGTATACTTATATATTTGACGTTAGATTTCACCTTGACTTCATGAGTTTAGAAGCTACTTTATCTCGAGAAGACCGGTATTTATCCGACATCTTGACGGAGTGTGATAAATACCGGTCTTCTCGAGATAAACACAAGGTCAACGGCACCTTAAAACACATCCTAGGTGACTCTCCCAATTGTCTCACCCGATTAATTGCTTTTTTAAAAGAAATCAACGTTTTTAATACATTGAAAATTGATTTTATACAGCATTATGCAAATTTTATCTCACATAAGTAGTAATGCGATTTAGCTGTAATAACATAATTCGGTATTACCTAAGGACGAGAGTGGTACGAAATGACCACAGTAGTCGACGCACCCTTAAACAATAAGCCTACTACTACTACTAATAGCTAGTACCATAAAATTTGCTACCAACGAGTATTTGAGAACAACACAGCCAATGGGAGGATACGGTTTGGAGCTTATAGATATTGGAGCCTCGGTTAAAATTACTAGTAAAATTTGAAACACACGAGCTTAATTGTTCATATATTCCTTCTTCCCACGCACCATTCTTTTTCCCTATTCTCTCACTTTCTTCCGCAGCTGTTCAGGAGAGATATGAAATTTTTCGCGTATCACATCTTAGCCCCATTTTAAGTTCAAAAGAACGCAAATCAAACGCATAGTTGTGAAATTGTTATTCAACAATTAATGACCAAAAATAAACTGACCAGTAATGCTATTCATCTCGAAAACCCAGAAGGTACATTTAATATTTTCAGGTTGTGTATGACGTAAAGGCATCTTTCAGAATACACAGATTAGTTATACCCCGGTTTTCATATAATTCTTACTAGGACCAGTTACAAAAACTTACATACTACATGCAGTATTACACAGGTAGCTCTCTTCGAACGTTTTTTCTAGCAATCAAATCTCAAAGAATCGTTATTTATTAATTAAAAACGACTACTCTAATTTTCATGACAGCTTATTAATTGCTTAAAATTCATTTTGATTTCTTGCAATAGAAGGAATTAAGACTAAATATTTTACTGATTATATACAGTCTTATACAGGTAGCTCGCTTCACACTCATGCTTTTTTCTGCCAATCGATGTTGAAGAACCGTTGATAGCCTCTACTCTAGTAATGATAGCTTGGTAATCGCCACGCGTGCTACATATGGTCTCCTAGAATAAAAGAAATAAAGCGAATACCGCTATCTTGATTGGTACGCATGAGTATTATAAACATGCTTTTGCGCAATGGTGAAACAAATCTAGTCACATAACAACTTGTCGATGTCTTGGTCGTGCCCTCAGAAATTCCAAAAACGACTCCAGGGTTAAATTTTTCAGCCCGCGGCATTTTCAGTTAGTATTAAAATTTGAGATGGAGTATGGGTAAGCATGTTGCGTAAATCCATTGCGCATTAACCTCGGAGCCACGACAGCATTTTTAATTTATTTTTAAACAAAATGGAGGTTGAACATAATTTTTTCAGTGCAAATCTCACTATCCTCTGTTTTTCCGTTTAATAAACTCCGAGAGTATTTATTACCAGACGGACAACTGAATTTATTCTTCTGTCTTTCAAAGACAACTGAATTTATTCTTCTGTCTTTCGAAGACATTTTTTTTCTTTCTTTTTCCAAAGACTTTCAAAGACTGAATTTATTCTTCTGTCTTTCCAAGACAGAAGAATAAATTCAGTTGTCCGTCTGGTAATAAATAGTCTCGGAGTTTATTAAACGGAAAAACAGAGGATAGTGAGATTTGCACTAAAAAAATTATATTCAACCTCCATTTTGTTTAAAAATAAATTAAAACTATTGCATGAAATGCATCGATCAAGAATAAGGCCACGCTAGATCTTAAAGTTCTAACTGTGAATGTGCTGTGAAAAGCCTCATTATATGTTACCCCAAACATGATTCTGGTTAATCCAGACCAATGTATTAGAGAGAGTACGAATACCCTGTGGAGAATACAGCGCAGATAGCATAGAGATGAAGGCATTCTTTACTCTCGGTAATGACGCCTAGTATTACGAAATAAAAAAATAGTTCACAAATTTCCACAAAGAGAGTAATTTGCCGATATTCCGCAGGAATATCCAAAGACACCATAAATGGACGAACACATTTATGATAAGCTGAGGAGTATAAACTTTACAATAGAGAAATTTCCAAACATTGCATGTAACAAATGATATGGTACGAAGTCACTCGCATGGGTGCATATACACCAGGGTTGAAATACGCTATGAAAAAATCATTTAACTTGACCGAGATTCGAACCCGGATCTCCCAATTGCCGGTCAGGTGCCGGCCGGACACCCGACCGGCAATTGGGAGATCCGGGTTCGAATCCCGGTCAAGTCAAATGATTTTTTCGTAGCGAATTTCAACCCTGGTTTACAATAGAGCTTAATAAATTTTTATATTCGGTAGCCGTTGCCGATAACGCTGCGTGATAACGATTGCGTTGGCATAATGCTTCAGCAGTGCCCGTGCACTAATGTTTCTCCGAGTTTTGCGATAAAAGGTACAAGTTACCGAGACATTTAATCATATGATAGATTTATTTATAAGGAAAGTTTGATCAACACAAGGATTTGGTTATCACGCCATCCATTGAAGTTGCATATTTTACATTATCTCGTCTTCAGCGAATTAGGATGGCATTGCGAATATCTAATGGCAACGATATGCCTGTGGAGAGTTTAGGCGCCAGTTTTTTAAGTGTAATAGGATAGCTCACTTAAGAAATTGTTTCTTTCTTCCTCCAGGAAAGATCAAATGTTTCTACAGAATTAATAGGCATGAGGCAGAATTAATGAGAGAACATCATTTTTATTGGTACACAAATTCTAACTCCTGGCCAAATTTCTCAGCTCTTTCAATTCATTACCCTAAACGACAGCTTTCAGGTAGATTAATGTTTTCATTGATATAAATAGATGAGGAATATTTTAACTCATCTCATGAACCTCCGACAGGAGAAAGGGACAAGGTGTGAAGTCGCTGTGTATCGTGCATTTGAGGCATACGAAAACGGAAGGAAAAAGAGGAGGCAAATCGTTTTGGAAAACGTCTTGCTCAGCGGTGCGCAACTGCTTGCGGGAGCGGAAAAATCTCGTCAACAGGCTTTATAATCACGCCCGGTTTTCCCCACAAAAATCGCCAGAGAATCGTCGGACTCCCGGCAGAGAACCAACGAGCGACGAGCGCCTGATTTCTATCGGATCCGCGAAAAACTTGATTCCCCTTGATTCGGACGCAAGCGGGAAGAACATCCGAAGCGGAAAGAAATGAGATTCGGAACACACTGCAAAAAGAAAAGTATGTCAAAACTCATTCCGATTATTCCCAAATGGAATCTCAATTGTGGTGGAAGGCATTGGGGGGATTCTAATACGACGTTTTACTGACGACTTTCCACAGAAGCACCGCGATTTTATTCGAAGACATGAACTTGCCGGAGGAGAAAGTTCTCCCGACCTCAAAAACTTTTCTTTTGTCATCTCTGGCGTCAGTAAGATAAAAAACGATCACTCCTCCTTTGATATGACATCAACAGAAATTCACCTGAACAGCTCGTAGTTTAAGAAGCTATAAAGTGATATATAGCGATAGGCTAGGATAAGGAAGTAAAATGGAAATCTACTCACTTCATCGCCCACAAATCGATTGGAAGCACTCTTAAAACGTATAGCTACTTGCAACCCAAAAAACATGTAACATGCGAGTGGAGTATCTTTGGTAAAAGGAAAGCATTCCACCCTTCTATTAAGATAGCTATGGTATCATTTTTAGTTTTACGAGCACGTCTTTGTGAATTTTGGCCTTACGACTGATACACTAAATTCCACTTCTAATCAGGGAAAATAATTAGGTAACTCCTATTAAACTTCTTCTCTTGTGACCTGCCATCCCAATTCTTTTATACATATAGAGTATTGTACATGTATCATTGACGTATACAGTTAAAAAGTGCAAAATACATTTCATTTCATACTGTAATAGCTGCACCAATTGGCGAGCAATAACTATAAAAAGTAGTCGAAAAATTATGGAAAATAAAAAAATGTTCTCGACTTCACTCAGTCTTTTGAGGCACGAGGGAGCTTTTTCAATAATTGTCTTCGGGTAGCACTGAAGCATTCCACAGAAGTATCCAGTTATTTCGATCCACTCCTCTCTCTCTCTCAGTGTCTCTATCCCTCTCTACCACTCTCTTTTTCGTGAAGACTGGTAACTCTTATAGTGCTGACTCCCGCCAGCGGTGCTAGCAAGAAATGCGCACTGTAATTTAATGAAATGTATCATTTTGGAAAAAAAATATTATGAGGTTATTATTTCAAATATCCATATACGGTCTTTTATTGTGTATAAAATAAATTAGGTAATAATCATTAATGACTCTTTCATCGTCAAAAAATAATGGTAATTTTATCGGTGTACTAAAATTGAACAATTTTGGCGCATGAGCCAATTTATCGGCCAGCCACACTTTTTGCCGGAGATGCAAAAGTCGCCCGCCACAGAGGGTTAGGAAACATTTAGAAGATTCTCGTGCGGGAAAAGTGTCTTCCATTTGAGGACACCAATTCAAAATTGTATCTCGAAGGAAACGCTTCCGGAGGGGATGGGGAAATCATGATAGAATCATTTCAAAAACTCTTTCTAAACTCTTCATTGCAGGTGGACACTAACGACAAGGTGTGGATGATGTCGAGTAAATTCTCCAGCTACTTCCTCGGGAAACTCAACGACAACGAGGTCAACTTCAGGGTACTCGCGGGTCCGAGTCGGGATCTCACGAGAGGAACCCCGTGCGAAGATGGTGTCAGGGGCGGTGGGGGAACTTTCAGCCCTATAAGGTTCGCCAATTGACTGCATAATTTGGCGCCGAAGGAGCCATGGACACAGGGCCTCGAGCGGTACATGACAGCCTCGTCGCCGCCACCGACGAGAGACCGATGGGATCAACCAGTGTCTCCGTCGATCTCCAAGTGGTATCGCGAGTTTATGACACTCGTGAACATTGAATAGCAAATAGGCTCAAAAGAGTGGAAAGAGGAAGAGGACCCAGTGCCAGGGTTTGGGTCGAATTTTGAACGGTGCCATCTCCTTGAATAAAGGGATGAATGAAAGGTGCTAACTCAGTTAATGTTAGTTATATTTTTTAACTTCATGGCTAATTTAATCATTATACCTCGTCATAAATTATACTCGTGCATTCGAAAATTCATTCTTTTATAACATGTATTTTCACTGATAGTAAATTCATCATTCTGTTCACATGTTTTCATCGACCGAATTATTCCTGTATCTTCAACGAGCGTTATTTACAGTTGTAATAAAGTGATGAAACCTTTTGAACTATAAAACAGATGCTTTGTGTGGTCGTGACAACAGAGTACGATATTGTAACAATTCAATCATAGTGATACATTAAACATATAAACCATAAACTGTTTTTTATTCTTCTTAGCATGGGAAAATTACGACTTCATCGACTTTATTATTTGAAATATAAAATTTATAATAAATATATTTCCTAGTTAAAATTTGCCAGGGAAATTATGGCCCGTAAAATTAGACTGTGAAATGAGGGTGAATGTGAAAAGTAAATTTTGAAGCTAAAAATATAGTGTTCAAGATAGACTCCGATTGAAGTTTCCTGTAAATTAGACCTGTATTTCACCCCCATGGATTCATGTTAGTGCAACCACCTCATTGAGAGGAGTCTAGGTCTAGTGTCTAGAGTCTAGTGACCTTCACCTACCGATGTTGTCTTGGGGTCTAACTGTGAGAAATTAGTTTTCAATACGTATTACTTTTAGAAAAATTAGTTTTCAATACGTATTACTTAAATACACATAATTTTCCAGTGTGCACATACGATTTATATATAACTACTACTGATTATTTGGTTCAAAAGTAAGTCTAAAGAATTTTCGTTAGATGAGGTCGGAGTGGAAGGAAAGCCACTTTACCAATGTGAAAATAATTCCTTGAGCCACCCCTTCCCTCATCTCAGAAGTAATAAAAACGTTTTCCATCGTAGATTTCTAGTCATTTTTACAAATGAGAGCGTGAAAAGAAAGAATGCTAACGAAAATCGGTTAAATAAGTTATTCATTATCCTGAAAAAAATATGTATGCAAGCATAGACCGAGGTAAACAATCATTTTTAGCATCAACGTGAAAAACTCTCGTTTTTAAGTTGAGAATTTAATAATATTTGAGCAAAGAATAATATAAAAAGCATGCATAATACTTTGCTCCATAATTCGAAAAGATGGACTTCTTTTAAAAAATTGATAAACTAACGAGAACTTGAAATCAAATTATCATTTAAGCGGCAGCAAGTAAAACTGTACTCACTTATGTTAATGACATATAAGCAGTTTTAGTCGATACAAGCCTCGCAAGCAGCAATAAGTAGAGAAAACACCAAAATATATTCATCTCCGATTTTTGACGTACCCGGAAAATTTTTGCAACTAATTTTACCTTTGAACTTTCATAAAAACGGACCGAATCAATTCACATACCGTTCATACAAATATACAAAAATCGTTTTAAGGATCTTCGGCGAAGCAAAGTACTAAACTACGAAAACCACACAAACTCGAAACGAACATTTTCTTGATAAACTGATGTCAAACCTTGACCTTAAAAGCAAGCCTTTGAGATCATTTCAACTTGTTTTCTCCAGCCGACTCAAACATTAGCATAGACGATTTACGCCATGTAATTTTGTCAGAAACCATTATTTTTTGGAGATTATCCTTAAATATTTAGGTTCTACAAAGTGCATTAACTTCTCAATCTGTAACATATTAGGTACATCGCTAGTATGTCACTATACGCGAAAAAGTTTCAGAATATCTGCCTTTTCTACTTGTTTTGAGTACCAAAGACTGTCGAGAAATGACATTATCAGCTACACATACGGCCCTAGGATTGAATTTTATCAGTTTTTCAAATTGCTTTTGAGACTATGGGTGTACTAACATGATATTATCATGAGCCAAAGTTTTACAGAATAGCTCGATACTAAGACTCACCGCGTTGAAGAAGCTATACCTAAACATGAAAAAAAATTGCGATTGGAAAACTCAGAATCAGAGCGTATAACTTCTTATGAAGGTGCTCAGGTAAAGTGAAATTTTCATGCAAGGCACCGTAAAATGCGACATTGTTAATCACACATATGAGCTTCAAAAGTAAGAATGTAAATGCCTGTCAGCATGTGCCTCATGCTACAAAGGAAGCACTGAGAAATGCTACTCCAAAATTAAGCTAGAAACAACAATTGCAGCCAGTTAAAAAGTCGACATGCTTAAAAAATTTATTAAATTGTTCATGGGCACAAGCTGTCACCAAAGAAGCAAAAAGATATTGGAGATAATCTTCGCAAATTAGTCTTCCCCGAAGGCTCCAAATACTTCTGTTCCGAATATAGGCTCATAAAGGTAAAATAAAACATTTCTCTACTTTTATTTAGAATTTCTCACGTGCAAAGGCTCAGTTCTCACCTCCCAATGAGATAAGGCCCTCGTTCCTCAAGGGTGACCCCTAAAGTTTTCCTTACACAGGAAGCTTTTTCCACTATTTTTAAATAAATTTAATTATTATTAAAATGACAAACAAGTGAGCGAAACTTGGCGTCTGTTGCCATAATTTTCATCCATGTAAAAATCTTAATATGCGCGCACAACTGATAATTTCTGTACGTACATACATACTAAACCGTTCATCGTCATCGTTCGTTTAGTCCAAAGAGATTTGTAAACTGCAGCCCTCCATCCTTCTCTCTAATGGCCGCTTTACACGGTACATTTTATTGTACAAACGAATGTATCATAGAATGTACAAGAAACTGAATGGACTTAGAGCAGGTTCTACTTCCAGTTAAGTCACTCAGACAATCATACAATTTGCCGCTTTACACGGTACAATTTTCTTCATGAAGGAATTCGTACATTCGTACAATTAAATGTACCGTGTAAAGCGGCCTTAACGCTAGTTCTTTTACTCCCTGATAGTTCTTCTCAGACACTTTCTCCTTTGTGGGAAGTAAGGGACTAACAGGGGAAAGACTACTAGGGAGAACAAATATTTCCCAATTGGTTTAATTAATATTTTTTTGCGTTTTAAACACCGCAAAAAGAGTAGTAGCTAAGCCATGTAGATGAAATTTGTTCCTAAAATACATCAGTTTCCTATTCTCTCCCTTTAATCACTTTTCCGATCTAATTATGTGATGAAACTCGTCAAAGATTAAATAATGGTATAATATGATAAACTAGCTCTTGGAATATATGCCTTAATGATTATAGACACTTACTTGAGGAAATTATATAAAAGAAAGCTTTGAAAATACGGTAATCCTATTTCTAAGCCTAATATGTATTATATGAGGTGATTAGGAGGGGAATATAATTTCAGATCAAGTAAATATCAATTTGTTCATATTTTAATTTACCAGAAAATTTTAATATTTTAATTTACCAGTGAACCCAAATGTAACTAACCTAAATTTTATTTCTTTTTTTACAAAAGAGGTTTAGGTTCACCGCATGAAACTGCTTGTGACGCTTCATCTTCAACTGAGGAGCCAGCAGAGGCTCCAAAAGTCTCAAGAGGAAAGGCGGCTTGTTTCCTTCCCAACATTATCTTAGGTTTCTGCTGCTCAGGAAACCACTCTTCGTCCAAAACAGATCCAGAGGTTGAACCGAATGCCCTTAGTTTTTACTTTAAAAATGTTGGGATTTCTATACGTTCGCTATAATTACTCTCCAAATAATTACAGCTTTGGAGCGGATTAGGGAAGATATAAATGACTATGCAACCGAGTCGTTTTAAGCAGTACATGGAACTGAACTTTTTATTCAGAAACAAAAATGCGTCACATTCGTTTGTCAGACAAAAGAAATACAGACTGCGACAAACAATCATACCAATCTGAAATGCCTTTATATGTCAATGCATAACTCACTGTTACAAACATTTATGATATTATAACGCACTTCTTAAGAAAAAAAATTCCCAGTTCATTTATTATAGATTTTATGGCGAGAGTTCCTATTCCGCCAAACATCGTGTTGAGGGATCAGAGTTAAATAACCCATGCGTAGAATAAGCAAACGTTACAATCTCATCACGAATGGCAATCCTTTTGTTTACTGATGAGCAGAGAAAATAATAGGTCAGATCTCAGAAGTTTTAGTAGACAGAGTCCTCCAGGGCTAAACTAAGCCGACGTACTCCTTCAGGAATATTTCAAACGACGGGGTTGACCCAGAATAAATTCTGCTGGCAATGTCATTCCTCATTGCTCCTTGATACATTTCCAAAATTTGGCTTTATTGTTTGTTGTTAATAAAATTGGATTAAGTATTACACGGCCGTCTTCTATTTCAAGTGCTTCGAAGGAGGACAACAGCAACGCCCTCTTTCTAAATTTTTTTCGAACGGCACAAAAACAAATTTTATTCCATCAAACTGGATCTTCTTGGCTTTCGGAAGGTCTTTGGCTCCTAATAACCTCGAGGCAGTTTATCTGTGCCTCAAAATGACTAAAATATAAACGCGGATATAACTTAACTAATTAAAAAGTCTGAACCAGAATTAAAACTGCGTAAATTATTCTTAATATTTCCTGAGTAAAAATGATGGCATAGGTTATTGAATTAGGCTTCTACATTAATGAAATAAAGTTTACGAAGGCACATCGTGCACAGCTTAGTTCATTGAAATTTTTTGTCTCTAATTGTACGGATAAAAACCACGAGAAAATATTGGGACTCATGCATCACAATTTCTTATCAATCTTAATTTTTATGGAAATAAATCATTTCGCCGGTTAAATTTGCCCATGGATTAATTTCTAGCATCTTATCTATATTTCGGGTTAGCTTTATTGAACGTATAACTTAAGAGTGGTAGATTATTCCTGTGGGAAAATTAGCATATTGTCGAATTAACAAGTAGAGCTATATTAAATTCGCAAAAAAACATTTTGACACCGTCTGAGTACTTTCCCGATTATTTGGAGGATATTACGAAATCGATACATTACCCTCATCACTAGAGAACCTTTTGCATCCTCTTGCTTCGTTTCCACATAAAGTCTAGTCAATTACCCACGAGCTATCTTTCGGCAATCTCCCTTCTGCATCCGATGTATTCCATAGCGTTTCCTTCTCCTTAACCGTGAAGCTAACTTTTAGGGAATACAAATAATATTTCACTAAGCCTTTGCTCTTCTCCGATCCATGATTCATTCGCATCGCCCCATCCCTCTTCCTTCCCACCCCAAATTTTCCTTCTTTCTTCCCACGTATTCGGCGCCTCCATCCCATCTTCATTTATTTACATCAGCGTTATACCTCAACAGCTTCCAGTAGGATGGGCTCTAAGGGTTTTGAGGGGACTGGTTAGTTTTGCGTTATTGATAAATAAAAAAGCTCATTATTCCTAAGCAATTAACTTTCACATAAATTTATAGCAAGCGGTTTGACATGGTATTGTCGTAGTTTCGAATCCTTCGAAGGAAAAAGGAGTAATAAGTATTTAAATTGATCGGCTAGCGAGCGTGCCTCACTTAACTATGCTGGGCGGTCACATTAACGGATGCGATGAGGGAGCATGATAAAACCTTCACAGTTTCAGAATTGACCTCGTTTCCCTGGTACCTTTAAAGGTCTTACCCCGCTGCGCTAAAAAAATACCGGTTCTATTCATAATATATGCCAAGTATCAATATAAATATTGTCATAATTTATTTCGTTTAATTAGACAATTTGCACAGTTTAATGCAGCATTTGCATACTTATTTTTAAGCTCACTGTTGCGGCACTGTTGCTTTTTACGAAATACAATACTTTAGGGGATATGCTCGATCTCCGAGGTAGAGAGAAAATATTTTTTGAGCATGTGGAATAAAATATAACTCCGCAGTCAGCGGAAGAAATTATTCATTCGGATATATTAGAGCATTGCAGCAATTGAGTTAATCTCGCTTTCTAGCTTCGTTTTCAAAGGGAATCACATCACAGTTCTCACGCCAACCCAGTAAAAAATCTGGCGAATGTTATAAGAAATTCGTTTGCCATGGTTCCTTCATTGTAGTCGCTTCAAAGGGCAATATTTAATATCCCTCTACCATTTCCTACTCCTTATCTCTCTTCCGGCTCGTCTTTCGGTCACATTGTATAATCATCGTCTGAATCCAGCCAACCACTTCCATTCGCCTCAATATCACGTTTCCCACGTTCAGTGTCCCCGCTCTCAGCCCTCTCCACCGCCCGGGAGATGGCGTCTTCAACCGCATCCGCCCCCGATGCAGTAACCCTTACCAGCTCACCGCAGACACTCCGAGATGCGATACTGCGCCGCCAACAGGGTACGCCTGCCTCGGCACTCAGCTCATCACATTTCGTTGGACTCATTATCCAGGAATGGCGAAATTTTATCGCCGGATGTCCTTCCTGACTGGCGCCCACCCTCCTCCTTAATTTGAACTTGGCAACAATAACAGCACCCTAGGGCTATATAGTAAATCTACCACGGAGTAACTTCGGGCGTACAATCTCTCGGGTAAACACCTGGAAAAATTATTGGTATAGCAGTGTTGTGGGATTTGAAAGGCCTTTTAACATTACGTTCGATTGTAATCCACGGCTAAATTTAAGCGGCGAATTGTTTTATTTCCAGTGGCTCATTATTCATTTTCGTTTGATGGAAGAATAGAAGATTTTTTCGTGAAGACATTTGTTTATATCCATGCGGTCACAACTACGTTGCTGGCTACCCAATTCTACTCCTCCTCTTCGGTGGAAATCGCCTGCCTCACGTCAATCCTTTGTCTGATTTTCATGTTCTTGCTGTTGAAATATGGTAAGGACCCTCTGGTATCCTACTTCAGTGAACCAGTCACGTGGAATGAATTCCTAATGAGATTTTTAATGTGAAAATGATAAAATCACCTATATATTTAACATACATTCGAATGTAATGTTAAAAGGTCTTTCGCAGTGCTCAATTTATCCCTCAATTTGCTTGAAAATTTACTCTTACAAAAATTAAGAGGCCCAAGAAAAAAATTCGTGCTGACCGATTAAATCAGGCAAAAAGTTATGATGGTTCTCTTACTCGGAATGATTCCCATGCTATAAGAACGTAATCCGGTCTGAGAGCCCGCAAAGCCAAGTTCGCAATTACGAATCTCGCTCCGGATATGGGCGCAGGCTTTCGGGATACAGTTTTTACGTAGCAGAGAATAGAGCTTCAAGTAAGTGGGATGATGCTTCGGATTACTGTACTTAAAAATGAATCGTTTGAACAACATGACAAGAGTGCACCCACACAGACAAGTAAGGCCTCCACACCAAGTCCAGCCCCGCCCGTCTCACCCCGAAGTTGCTTTCAGACACAGGCATAACCTTTTCTAAACCTTTCAAGGGCAATCGATATTTCAACATGCCATTTCAAGGTGAGAGGCAATCACGATTGAGTCGCGTCGCTAGTTATCCCCATTGTGCGGAAAACGAAAAGAGGCACATTGCTTGATAGTGGTTTCTTCGGAGAAACACGTTTTCAATTTGATCGAATATTTTTCTTGTTGATATTACCGCTTGCTACCCTCTATTTCAATATAACAAGGAAAAAATAAATCATTTTGGTAGAGAGAACCACCCACCTCCGACATTCCTCAGAGGCTAGCAAAATCTGTTCATTTTTCCTTATTTGAAATCTTTTTTATTTAAGATAGGCATCGGAAAGAAGAAAATATATGTAGCGATCATGATTGCATTTAAAATACCTCGTGCGTTGTTTTGACGAACAATATCAAGGACAAAAATCCTTTAAAAAGTATAGCATGGAAACCTTTATGAATTTAAATAAAATTTCATTCAGAGTTTTTTTTAATGATAAGTTAAATATAACTGAGGAGATTCATCAAGGAAAGAGAAGTCGTACAGAATAATTTGATTGTGCCAGATATACCACTGACGCAGATACTACCACTGTGGGCCAGGTGAGTCAGCCAGTTGAAACGTCCAAGCATCTAAATTAAATGTTAATCTCCAAGTGAATATCCATCCACTCGGCAACTAGAAGGTCCAGAATGGAACCTCGTTCCTGGAATATGATTATCTCAAGGAGAATTCCCACACACTGTTTCCTTATCTCGCAGCCATGCGCATGACTGCTTTCACTATCCATTGAATTATTTTCCCAGGGAATATTGCGCATATTTTTTGTTTCAAGGACTCGCGAATGCTTGGAATATTGGTGACTGATGACCGTCGGAGGTGAGAGAACAAGGGGAAGATTATAGGATTCATCAAGAGGAGCGACAGGAAGCGACTTGTCTCTCCGCCATCGCCACAGAGGGCTTTGGCCTTAATGTCGCGCGCTCTGAGTTATCGTAATGCCGCAATTCTTCTCACCGCACGTGACATGCCTATACACCCCCCTTCTAGGAAGAATCTGTGAGATATTTCACGACGCTCGGAAATTTTCCTGACAAAGTTACATGGGTAAGTTGCACATTCGCTGCGAATCCTTGAACCCCGTGGACATCAACCATACCACTTCACAGGGATGATTGGGCCAGGTCCCTTTCAGGTGGTTTGAGCGAAATACCATTTCACATAGAAATCAATGAATTTTATCTCATTTTAAAGAAAAATATATTTCCCTTCCAAAGATACCAAAATATCAGCCCATTACAGCACTTCTTTCCGAGATTTTTGACAAAAAATACATCTACATCTACATAATACCCTGCGAGCCGTCGCATGGGCGTGTCACAGGTGGTGTTAGGTCACCAGCCGTGTAAAGATATAAGTTTTTGGGAGATGAAATGGTGACATGTATTATAGAAGTGTATTTAGTGGAGCACAGTTTTTATTGTGGTCGCTTTTTGTGCGCGGCAAGAACGAGTTTTTGTACCTATCTGTTCGGAAGTGTATCTCTCATATTTTATCGCATCTATCAGACCTAGAGATGTAGTGAGAAGTCACGATAATATTCTCTGTGTCGCTCTGAAAAATATCAGTTTTTCATTTTTCAAGCAATCTAAGCCTAGCGTGTAGCCTCCGAGTCTCTAGGAGCTGCCAGCATAATTCCTCTAAAAGTTGTAAGACTATATGTACGCTCGTAGCAGTTTTTAACGATGCGCGCTGCTCTCCTTTGTATTTTATTAATTTTTTCGGTCAAATCTTTATGGCCAGGGTCCCAAATGCCCAAATGCTAGCGGCGTATTCGAGATGTGGCCTAATCAGAGCGAAGTACCATCTCTCTTTGACTTTTTCATTCGAGGACCTTCCTATTATACGTTTAACAAAACCTATTTTCTTTAGTGCTGTGCAACATATGTTTTGTATGTGTTCCCACGACTCCCCACGACTTTTACATGGGATACGGAACGTTTATGCACTCCATGAAGACCAAATTTAAAAATGAGGAGTTTCTAACACCTAGATATCGTGAAAAAATAACAGTGTGTAGTTTGTCTGTTTTCTCAACTATTTTTGAAAATAAATCATACCTATTGCCACCGCAGTAATTTCTTCAAGCTCACAAATAACCTTCCATTATGAAGGCGTTTTAAACGTACCGCGCAAAAAAACGAATTAAGTTAAAGACTTATTTAGATATTTTCATTTGATTACTTTGAATTTCTATCATGTAAAACGATAATACTGCACCATAAATTATGCAATATTTAATTCATGAGTCCTGCAGCTGGTGAAATTAAAACGTATAATACGAATTTGGTCTCTATTTTAACTAGGGAACCAACCGTCTCGCTCAAACTACCTAATGAGAAATTAAAATGGAACGAGACTAATGCACAGATTTACTCCATTTAAATCTTTGTCGACTTAGATGCACAGATTTACTCTAGTAAACCTTTGTTGACTTTTCTACATTATTACGCGAACAGAGAACTTTTCATTCCCGACGAAGAAGGTTTTTTTATACGGAGGCATTGCTTCAAGTTTCACCTGGACTCGAGTCCGTTCAAGGTAATGGCGCAATTGAAATATTCTGATTTGGATTCCGAAGAAATGAAAAGCAAACACTTTTCTCACGAACGTGCGATTGAAAAAAAGGACACCATGTTGGATTCTTCGGTCACACGATCCCCTTCCTCAAGCGACATTGGACGAGTTTACTGATTGCCCACATTTCTGTCGACTGCGCTATTATCCTGGTCGGACTCAACACGCACTTCCGCACAGGAGGGGTACTCAAGAGGGAATGTGAATGCGAGTAATTGTAATTCCCTTTCTGTGGGATTTTGCAGACATGCTTGAATCGATAAACTCCGTATATTCTTCGATGATTTTGAAACATGCAACCCCGACCGGTTTGAAAGCCCACGCGTCATTTTCAAGGGGATTACTTCGATCCGCCTTTTAAAATTTCAAGAGGATTATCGTCTTCACTTGAAAATCGCGCAACAGCGCTTAAACCACTCGGGGTTTTGTTTAACAAAAACAACTCCGTAGTTGATTTTTCAAGCATATATTATTTTGGTAATATTTTTACACTTTTCATACAATATTTTGCAATATTCGACAAAAAAATGTGAGTTTTTTTTAAATCTCTGATTTTAGTTTTTCGTTATTTCATCCGTTAGTACGATATAAACGCTTTCAAACCAACCCATTCGCAAATTTCTCGCACGATTCTTCGTCGAGCAATGTTAAATTTACCGTGACGGAGACACTTTCGTATGCATGGAAATTAAGCGGTAATATTGTGTCGTATGATAAAGTATTCCTTATCGATAGTGTATGCACTCTTTCAACATCTCTCTTTCGAACGGTATGATCAGGTATCTTTTATAAACTTTGGAGTTATTGAGAAATTTCGGTGGGCAAAATTTCGTAAATCGCCGAGTCTTCAGTACTCATTTGCACGTCAGAATTTACGAGTAAAACAAAGAACTGCCCCCAGGGTCTCACCTTTTGTCATGCTTTCGCAAATGAATACAAAGTAATTGAAACGCATACCATCTCCAGGATAGTTTTAGGCCCGAAAAAACTGAAAAAGACTAAATCCTTCAACATCACCAAAAAAGTGTTTTGGCACGGATAAAGATCAAATATGACCGTCAAGAGTATCGTTTCAAAGATGTTTTTGACCCTATTTGTTTTAATGAAACTAATGCCCAATGGAAAGTTAGCTGGCAGGTATAACTTTTGGAAGTAAAACGACATTCATCAAATAATCAATGTCTCCGCTATGAATGGCTGTAGCGAAAGCTTAAAGCATTTCATTCTATTCTCTATCGACTAATTTTTATCTCTTAATTAGGGCTATGTAAAACATTATAATATACTACACCTTTTAGTTTGAGTTTTAGTTTTAGTTAGAGATCGTTAGATGCAGATGACCACAGCCCTAAAAGATGACGATTCAGAAGTTTGTCATGAGAAAAATAAACGTAACAAGAAAGAAGTGAAAGAACGCGGCAGGCGTATAAATGAAACGAAGAAACTTTTCGGAGCTGAAAATTACCTAAGATCTCATGAGGAGTCGACCAATGATTATATACGACCGCTGCTTGAAATATGGACAAAATTCTAACTCGCAAGTAAACCTTTTCTCTGTTGGAAAAAAACAAATATATCTAACTTCGGCATACTACAGTATTAGATTCATCATTGGTTACTCAACCCTAAGATTGGTTGACTTCAGCCCTCAACCCTTCAGTGTCTAATGCTAGTTCCCTTACCATTACACTATTCACGTAAAATTAGAGAAATAGGCAGACAAATGTACAGGTTTAGTATTTGCAGGATATTGTAAGAGTAATTGTTAGTTCAGGATAAACATGTTGTTTTACAGGAATTTAGTGGCACTTGTGCCCTTTTTTACCTCAATACTAATTCATAATGACACCACTTCTCTAGCGTCAAGGAGGAGCTTTTAAAGCTCCTCTGATTTCCTCGACCATTCCATTTTTCGGAACTCTGTCATCAATTCCTCTTTTGCATGTACCGTAGTCCATGTGTGGCTTGGTGGAATTTAGTAGCACTCATGCACGTTATTACCACTAATTGTGAATGACCGCACTTTTCCCATGTCAGAGACAAGCTTTTGAAGCTCAAACTTATTTCCTCGTCATTACCATCTTATGGAACACAGTCATCAATGCCTTTTTAGCATGTACCGTAGTCCACGTTAGGCAAGAAAAAAATACTGACTCCAATCAACACTCCTTTGAGGTGGCTAGCGGGAAATCATGGAAATGGGGCCCGGCAGATTCAGAAAAATTAGCCGAAATCCTCACTTGACAAAACATTGAGGGGAACTAAGCGGTCAGTTCCTAACCGACCATCCATTGTTTCCACAATAAGGGATCTACATAAATGGACCTGGTTATTTTATGAAGTTTCACATCCGTTCCTCCCGTCTTCTAAGTCTGTTATAAAACAGTCATTCAGTCCATTAGTCAGGGTCATCCAGGGCCAAATTAAAGGTACCCTGCTAAACAGAGACTCTGTCAAACACCAACATACTATCTAACAAACATTGCCCTTCACGAAATCGCCCATATTCCTCCATCATCATCCCACATCAGCGCACCTCTCGCACAAAAGGAAACTTCTTAAATTAACCATGTTCACCTGAAGTTGGAGACACTCGAGCCGGGCTTTTAAACTTTTCGAAAAAACTTTAACTTCCTCCAAAAATTAGATGGAAAAAGAATACGCCCGTTACTAGAGATTAGGTCGAAAAAGTGTAAAATAGCAACTCTCTACCTTTTTTTAACCGGTGCTGAGGAAAAGTGTTTTCTTGAAATAAAAGCATCAAAAACTTGTCTTCATATTACGAGAAAAATAACTATTGCAAACGAAAATTTCACCGGGTTTCTAATTTTTCTGTGATTAGTTTGGTGTGCACACTTCTCCTACTTCGATTGGCGCAACTCTACATTAGTATTACTACAAAAAAAAATAAAAAAGCAAGAGGTAATGAAGTTTTTTCAAGCTCGTCTTCGTTGTAAGTGCTGAAGAAATCAGGGCAGAAAATACACCGTAAGTAATAATAGCGTATTATGACGGGTGTCTTCTTTATCTAAATTAATGGTAAGAATGGACGATCCAACGACGCCAATAGACGCCAAAAAAGTAGTAGTACTCATTGAAATCATTAAAAAGAGAGCAACCGAGAATTCCATGGAATTTTGGACAAAAAATTTACATTTCCATATCCTTGGTAAAAAAAAACTTTTTTATAACGTAACATGTCGAATAACGAAACTTTTCTCCCATTGGTAGTCAACAATGAGAATGAAGTACGGAAATGAATGCACTTAATCGGCATCGTCCGGGGTTGAACCCCGGACATTCAAAGGATATTCATAGAGTTTATTCGAACCCAATGGTCGCTATACTTCAACACACCCAATTGCTTGATTGAATTTGGCTTACGTAGCTGGTAGACCTGGCAAATGTTTGAAGACGCATGCATGCCCTGATGCCAGATGACCTCTGTTGCTCGACTCAATGCCCATGAACTGCGGTGAACTGCCCTGCAGTGCTGTGCCATCGAAACGACAATTACCGGCGGTTACCGATTTTATGCGAAAGTAAGTAGGTACTCTCACTGGGTTTTATGGACGATTACTACCAACGGTTTGAGAACCTAGCACTGCAGCTGAGGTCTAAAATTGCAGTGATTTACACCGATTAGAGCAAATATACACCCATCAACTCGCCAGCTCCAACGGGCTAACGACTGAAATATGAAGCTGAAACTGGTATGACAACAAAATTATAGAGCTAACAAAACGCGAAAGCCTGCTGTTGTACGCGAATCACTGACGACGTTAGTGGATGGTAAGTTTTTCCAGTGATTAGAAAAAAGAATGTTAAATATATAACATACATGAATAAATTCCCACTAACTCCGACCTATTGGATTTCCTTTGGAATAAATAATAGCGAAGCAAGGACACACAACTCATATTAATAAAAATGTCCACTAACAACGACCGATTGGAATTCCCTTCGAATAAATAATAGCGAAGCAAAAATGACTAATGTATACATAACACCCAATTTCATATACAGGATCTTAAACCGGTAACCGATCGTTATCGCCAGTATTTGGCGTCGTAATACCGTTTCATTTCGTATCGCTCAAAACTCGTCACCACTGCCTCGCTGGCGATTTTGATAATCTGCGTGCATTCGCCATCTGTGGAACTGGAAAGCGAACTATTTACTGCGACGTGGTATCCGAGACAACGGCCGTGACAGACGTATCACCTGCAAGCTGCGACTTGTTTGCCATCTGTGTTCCAATGTTCTAACTTCTAGCCCGCTCTATCAGAGGAGCTCCAGCGGGAGAAATAACTTCCCAACACACAATATTCTCATGAATACCTATGAAAATCATTTATCAACAGCTACTCTTGTAATAACTGTACATACTAATCGCTTAATATCGTGTTAAACTCTCAAAATATTTCACTAACCGATCTGAAAGAGGTAACTAGTTACTGTGATAAAGTCTATCTCATCCAACTTCCATCCGTGCAGAATTTTTCTTCTGAAACTATTGTTAAAGAACGACTGATGTTCATACATTTTTTATCAAGGTTGCTTGGTACTGGTAAAAGTAAATGACTCTGGGATTTAAATCTCAATTTAATATCTTCCATACAACTGTCTTCTTAGATATGAATTTAAGCCATGATGTGGCTTAGGGAAAACTCTAGACGGTGAGCTGGGTAACGAGGAGATGGAGATGGTCGAAGATAAAAGAAAATTTGTGGTGTTGATTCGCAGGAGGCAAAATAGCTAGATGGAGGGCGCATATACATCGAAGATTAAGATAGAAGTCTGTAAAAGAATATTACATATGGTCTGTATTCATATTCGTTCTTTGTTCAAGATAAGACTGATCGTGGAAGGAGAAGAACGAGAGTTTAAGATAACATTAAAGAAAAGCCGCGCGAATGAGGAGCTTAAGAGAGATTGAAGGGTTGAGGGGAAAGTTTAGCGATGCCATCACGAATATTCCAAAACCTGAACATTAATGGGTATTTCAGAGGCACTATCCCCTAAATCACTGGCTAACTGAAGATAATTCACAGCAGCTTAATCATGCTTTATCATTAATCCCTTGCTAGTTTTTATTTTTACTGTAATGTTGAATTAAAATGATATAGAGTTAAAGTTTGTACTGATAAGTTCTGTACTGTATTGTACTATCTGGGGGGTTAAATAAGTTGTTGATTTGGCTGCCACGGAAATATTTGCTAGGGTTAATGGGGAATTTACAGCCCATGTGCATTTCTGGCGTCACATTAAGCCACCGTGAATCTCGTCTACGATTTTATCAGCGTCTGTTAATGTTGGACTTCCCGAATAGATCTTCTCAATATCGCACGCCAGAAAATTCTCGTATCTTATTTAACTGCAAACAACTTAACCTGAAAGTCATGAAGCGAAAATGTAAATAACAATGTCACAATTAACTCAGTGCGTTTAGGAGAACCTCTTCCAGCAAGTTCATCTTTGGGAGAAGACAAGGTGGAGCAATAGGGTCCCTTTTCTCCAATGCACAATTAAAACTTTATATTTGAACCGAAACATCGTATATAAAAGTGAGAATAATTGTTTAGATAGGAAACTAGCCAACGTTAACAGACGCCAAGATTTACGGTGGCTCAATCTGACATCAGAAATACACACGGGATGTAAATTCTCCATAAACCGTAGCAAACCGTGGTAGCCAAAACAACAACTTATTTGACTCCCAAGAGAGCAAACCTCTCAGTAAAAAATTTAACTCTATATCATTTAAATTCAACATTACAGTAAAAATAATTACTAGCAAAAGATTAATAACAATACATGATTAAACTGCTGTGAAACGCAGCTCTATAGTGGTAATACAATAAAATCCACGCTAAACACTATCGCAATATAGCTTTAGCAAAATAACACGGCAACCAAAGAATAATAACTAAACAAAATAATGGTATTCTCTTAATAAATGGGTATTTATAATAGTTTTGCTGCTAATTGTTCGTTATTATATGGCCCATATCCTTACAGAAGATTCGTTTCTAATGATACTGCTGATGAAATACAAGCTTCTCAAAGTCTTATTTCCTTTCCGAAAGAGAGTAAACAGGCACTGCTGCCCAAATATCTGCTCATCAAAATATCTGCTTTTGAGGCCATGCGTAAATAATTTCCATTTCAAATTAGCGGCATCTTATGATGAAAACTAATCCAGATATATAACCAAAGAGATGATCGTATAAGCCAAGACAAAGAACTAGTATTGAAGTATTAACCACAAAATAGCAAGTATTAGATTTGATTATAAGACAGCTCTGATTAGTTATCGCCTCAGATATATCTTGCGTTTTTCAAACTAAAAAGAACTCATTGCATTTGGTCCAACGATTTGATATAAGTTGATTTTCATTTTTGCTGAAAGATAAATAATGTCGACGATTCTAAACGTTGGATTGTCAAGTAGATCCCTTACATTTTGGAAAATACATAAAGTATTTATTGATTTTTTAGGATTAGTTTTTTTCGATACAGATATGGCGACTTAGTAAATTAATAGTGTTGTTTTCATTACTTCGGGAAATTATAGAATTTTTTTAACATAGGCCGCAAGTAAAACTGTGATGATAATACAGTCGAAAAATAGATAAAAATTACAGACGCGGATAAGTACGTAACTCATGAACTGAGAAGTGATGAGTTAACACTATCAATAGGTTAGATGATGTCAATTCGGCGCCTCACCTAAAGGACTTTCGCTTATAAGCTGCGTTCCGGTAACTAGACCAAGAGAGGGGTACGTTGATTACATAAATGTCAATTTGCTGGTGTTGTTTAATGAATATGAAGTACCAATATAGAAAATGGGCTTCACAAGGAAGCTTGACGTTTAAATACTTAGGTCATACTGTATTCCTCTCTTCGCTCCATCTCGCTACTCGGGTTATCCGAAGTTCACTTCGGTGAAAAAATAGTGAGACCAGAAAAACCGGGCGAATATTTATTTACTCATCACGATGCAGGAACATTGCACTAATTTTACGACGAAGAACCCAGAAAGGGAAAAGAATTGAAAGAGTTCATAATGTGAAAAACCACAATTTGGAGAGCGCCACGGTCGCAAATGAAAAGCGCATACCGCGTGTACATGTCCGAGATACTAGACGGAAATGGCAAGCTGAACTTTAAGCATAAAAGTAAGTCAGTCGAGACGAAGGAAAATTGAAAATAACAAAGCAAATTTTCGAATTCAGGAGCTCTTAATCGAATTCTTTTGCGCTAACTGTTCGCTGGAAGATAATCAAAAACCTTTTCCGAAATGTTTCGCCGTACCAGCGGCGTGTGGCAAGGCGCAGGTGAACGCGTAGCAAGTTTCGTTGAGCGTGTTACACCGAGAAGAGGAGCGTTAAAAAAGAGGCACGTTGAGCCAAATTTTTTCTCACGTACCACGAGGGGCTTTGCACCGACGCTGCTATTCATCCCACCCAGTTCACCTTCGATTGCACGCTCTTTTATTGTCTTCGAAAGCGATTCCCATGGGAAAAAAACACTATGGAAAGCAATTTCATTTCCCTTGACCTTGCGGAGGAAACGGCGGGGCTTCGCAAAAAAAAGAAAATTGAATCGCTTTGCGAGAAAGAAGGCGCCTCAGCAAATGTTCAATCATCTAAAATTATTAGAATTTGCGGAAAACGGAGAGAGAGAGAGAGAGGGGCGAGGAGGGAAAGTTCTTGGGGGCGACGAGACGAAAGACTTCGCGGCCAAAGGGAAGCGCATTCAGAGGCGACCATTACGTCCCCAACAGCCTGGGGCGACCACTTTCGCTCGGTTCGAGAGGAGAAAAAGGTGAGGGAAAGGAGAAGAATATGTATACATACAGACACACACACGCACATAGCCAACGGCAAACTAGCCGAGGAAAGCCTTCGCAGCTGTGCGCCACCACGAGGCCTGATCTAAAATAAATGCATTCCACATCCCGAACATATCCCAAAATCAAGCAAAATCATGTCTGCTATGTCATAAAATCACATCCTTAGTCTAAAAGAAAGAAGCTGAGCTCGCGGCGGATTGTAGGGTGCCACGTGCGTGAATAAATAGGAGCTATTCGATGAGCACTCGGAAAGTAACCTGCAGCACCATTTTAATGTCCTATATTGCAGCTGGCGAGCGTTGATCACATCAGTAGTTGATACCGTCTGTTCTTTTCCATTCAAGTCCAGAATGTTACGATAAAAATTGTTGTTCCACTCTCAAAAATATATTAATTTTCATTATTTAGTTAAAAACCATTCCCGCAGAAGGCGTGGCATGTCAAAGCATACATATGACGATTGATAAACGGTAGACGCAGAAAGCCTCATCGAAGCCATCATAGAGCTAAAATCCTATCGAATAAAATCGACTCTCTCGGCACGAATAAGGAAGAGGGTTAATTCCTCACCATAAATACGACACATTAAAATATTTAGTATGCACTTGGTGCGTGTTAATTCGAGTACTTATCACGTAATTAGATAAAAATCAATATGATTGATACAGGAATAACGAAATAAGGAACGGTTATGGAAATTATGTTGAATGGTGATATATCAGCGGCGCAAAATTTATTTATTCATCACCACTACCCCCAAAAAGAGCACAGTTGGCCCTATCGGGTGTATTAACTATGGACAAGCACAAACACCCAAGTCCTGAATGGCGAATGGCCCACCCAGAACCAGAATGGCCCACCCAGACGGGACTGGAACCGAGACCCTCAGATTGGCAGGCGAGGACTTTACCCCGTCACCACCGGGGCCGACAATTCATTTAGTCGTTGTACAATTGGTTATGTACATACATTACTTTTGAGGTAAAATGTCCTCGTTTTCATATTTATAACTAATGAAATTGTGAAATGTCACAACTACGTCCTATGTGAACGCTTGGTGAAAATTCCCTCTTACCACATACCCTTGCAGGAGGTTAGCAGTTATCCGCCCAACCCACATAAAAAGAATTTACACTGAGGCAATAGGACTGAAATATTGGCCCTTCACACGGAAGCTTCGCGCCCATTACAAAACCGAAGGTAAAAGCCAGGATAAGGTTTCAAATCGGATTCTGTTTTCGGCTGCATCTGAAAGCATGCTGAAGACATCTTCATGGCTAGCTGCAAATCATTTGAATATCGGCATCTAAAACTCGCAAGAGAACGATAAGGTTCGAAATATGACGCTCCAACGGAAATTATAGGAAACTTAGGGGTTAGGGAAAAGGAGTGATAGGGTGGAGGTATAGCGTAAACATCGGGATGCTTGGAACTAATAGCGCCAATAGATGTCACTTTTTTACGTTTCAGTCAGAGGACGAACTGCTGACAATAATGAGTTTTTTTTATAGAGCACCAAAGTTGGAAAATAATGATTAAACATACATACATACCAATCACACTGGTCCCTACCGGGGTAGGCACAGTCACAAAGTTTCACTCATAAATACATATGTGTACACCTAACTCTGCTTCAATAATTTCCTCCATACTGACCTATCCTTGCAAACCTCTTTTGCCTCATTTACCCCCATACACTGCTTCATACACGCCCTCCTGTTTTTAAGACTCCTAATATTCCTCCTCCTAAGAATTTCCTCAACCACAACTTTCTCGGCCTACCTACCTCGCGCCACTCATTTCACTCTTATATATCTGTTTTGTTATTCGACTCTCATCCATTCTCTCAACATGACAAAACCAACGAGGCACACTCCCTTCATATATGTCCATTACTGGAGCATCTAACCCACACTCATTAATTACCCACTCATTCCTGACCCTATCCATCCTATTTTTGCTGCAAACACTCCTCAGATAGCTCATACCCACGGCGTTTAGTCTACTCTTATGTCTATCCTGACATACCCATGTTTCACTACCATACAACAAAGTGGGGAGAAGTACACTTTTGTAAACGGCGATTGTTGCTTCCTTAACTCATAATATTTGCTACCTGATGCAAGGTTTTCAGTATGAATGTCGTAAAAAAATAACCATTATCTTGACAGTTATCTCCGTGCTCAAACGGAATTGGGGAAAACTGTTTAACTAACCACAGCTTCCAGCATCTTCCCCCACGACACGGCGACAAACTGAATCGACGAATACCGTCAAGAGAACGGAGAAACAACCAAAGAATCTCATCTTCGATTCAGTCCTCATCCTAAAGATGGCTCTCGAAGATATCCTCCGGAAATTTTCAACGCTCGGTCGCCTCAAGATTCTCTCGGCCGATCGATGGGCATTATTCGGTATTACTTCACGCGGGAAGAGAGGGAGGAAGGGGAAACTCTTCCAAGAACGAACGGACGACTTGAATTATTCATGAGAGGTGATTGGAAACACCCACTCCCCAGAGAGAGGCATTCTTCTACATCACCACGTACCTACTCGGCGACAGGAGCACACCTATGAAGAGGGGAAGTTCGTTAAATAACCCAAACCTCTTAGGAACCGAGAGACCAACGATTACGATTTTAAAGCAATAATTGTACAATATCCAAAGTATTAAATTTATTATTATCTCTGAAATACATAAATACTGGGAGGATTAATTTTCTATTAACGATCTTACTTACAATCGATCGGAACAACCCTGGTTAACTTCAAACAATTCGGAGCATGAGAACCTTGAGCTAAGCAAGTCGCCGCTCTGAGAAGGGACGTAAGCACTGTGAAATGCACCGATTACACTTGTTAAAAAACTCGTCACTATTACAAACGTATCGTTGTTAGCATTGGCTGCGCAACCTATCAGCACAAAATTCCGCATAAAAAATAGCCCCAACTAAGGACATGGTCATGTTAATTATGCAGCGCATTGTCTCACGCTTAGAGAAACAGCCGCGAGCGATTCGGTCATTAAACCCTCGGCAACATCTCCCC
Source organism: Ceriagrion tenellum (assembly GCA_963169105.1). NCBI lineage: Eukaryota > Metazoa > Arthropoda > Insecta > Odonata > Coenagrionidae > Ceriagrion > Ceriagrion tenellum. The sequence continues at coordinate 167,983,506 of OY720632.1, read as the reverse complement.
GCGTAACTGCTACGCTCTCGACATTAAAGGAAACGCAATGTTTCGCAAGTGGCGTAATTAGAGGAACAAAGGGACGAGTGGGGTGAAGTATTATCTCATCTTATGACAACAATATAAATAAATCGTCATACAGATGTCGGGTAGTATTAAATGATGAGAATTTATGTGTGCCCTCTTTGCGACGATTCGATGAAGAACATTTAACCAGCACCTCTTCACGGAAAGTATCACCACTTATGAAGCTAATAAAACCAGGAGTTAATTTTATGAATAACACATTGCGGTTCTAGTAAATACAAAACACAATAAATATAATAACTTCTTTCAGACAGATAATGTACGTAAACAGAGTTATACGGTTAATTAAACTCAAAAGCTTCTTCATTTTTTCGGAGAATTTCATAAAAATAACACTTCTAGATATTTATTGTACTAATAGTCAATATTTCAACTGATCTCAACCAAAAATACCATTGAGAATGTTCCACCTGGCTGATATTACTCAGAGAAATCCGTAGTTCTTAAAAGCCTTAATTTAACTCCGCCATAAGATCTAATGGGAAACATTATCTTTATCTACGAGTCCTTCTAAATAAAACGCTAACAAATGTCTAAGTTGTCTGGTTATCTCCATATTAAAGTCTGATTCACATTATGTTTCGATATTTCAATTACACAAGACCCAGTGTAAGTAGTATTTCGAGAGGTCAAGGATTCGAAGTGAATATTTATGGCAAACATTAATGTCAATTATTTATCTAATAGGTATATCACTAAGTAATGACCAACAAAGACAGGGACAAAAACATATCATGTCCATTGTTTGAGTCCACAGAGTTTGAGTCCATTGTTATCAAGGAATGAGGCATTGTTAACAACCTACCAGGTTTTTTTTTCAGAAATGTTTTATTACAAGTTCAAATTGCTAATAAGTTATCTTGAGCTTCAATTTAATGTACACGTAATTTCCCGAGATATATTAACAAAGTTGAAAAAATGGATGATTGTTAATTTACCCAAGATACAACTACAGTATCAATATAATACAAAAAATACCTCGGCCACATGTTAAAAATTAGAAAAGTAAAAATGGAGAGACCAATTAAAGAAAACAAGACCGAGAGTCGAGGCGTGTGGTTGAGGCTCAACATAGTGGATGAACACAAATCACCCCAATGTCAACTGTTTTTTATCCGTGAGGCATGAGGGCATAATAAGCGTAAAAGTCACGCCATATAATTCGAATTACTTGGCTTCCACGATTTTTCCTGGAATAGCCAAAGTAAAGAAATTCTGCCGATACACAGTGATTCAGCATAAGACAAGCGCGCCTTTCCATTTCCTGTTTCAGAGAATTTATCAGGTACTCCACATACACGCATTGATTCACGAGTGGGCATGCTTCTTACAGGCACACTGGAGAAGGCCATAACACTTATTATTGCTTCCAAGTAAACACATCAAGTAAAAATACGTTCTCACTCTTCCCAGGTGTTTCCTTCTTCCATATCTCACCCACAATTTAGGGAAATAAGTTTCAATCGTGATGAAATTACGAGAGGAGAGATAGACATGAGCATTAATAAAATTGAATGAACTAAATGCCATAAGACTAATCATTGCTTCCAAGTAAAGATATCAAGTAAAAATACGTTCTCACTCTCCCAAGGTATGTCCTTCTTCCACATCTCACCCACAATGCAGGGGAATCATCTTAAATCACGACGCTGAAGAAATTATGAGAGGAGAGATAGTCTGGTACATAAAACTTGAATGAAGTAAATGCCACAGGTGTTGAAATATCAATCCTTAGAGATAAAAATACAAATTTAGGCAAAAATTGAAAACTCACGACATCTAATTCAGGTATATGTATCCAGAGAGACGCCTTAAGACATCGCTATGGGTAAAAGTCTTAAGCTAATAAAGATACACTCGCGGGATGATATTCAGAGGTATGTTGAGAGGTACCAGAAATAGAGAATAACAGGGAGGAAGGAACAAGAGGTATTCTAACTACGAGAGGTAGGCTAATTTTTTCGATAGATCATACACACAGAATATCTCCTACACAAGAGGTATGACCGGAAATCCTGAGTTTGCGGAGACCTTCATCTGGCTGAGAATCACTGCAATGAAGGTGTTATATTTCTTTGTGAGATGCTTCTGTTACGTCATTTTAAGGCATTTCCCAACTAGTTTTGAGGGATTGATAAACCTAGATTATAGCAGTAAATAAATGTTGCTGGGGGATCGGGTTGGTGCGGTGGCTAGAGTACTCGTCTACCACACGGGAGGCCAGGGTTGGAATCCCTGCAGAGGCGGATGTTTTTCAGAGGAAACCCGATCCCTACTTGAGTGTCTTGTAGAGGGCACTTCAAGTACAGTACTCCGTCTCTCGGATGAGACGTTAAACCGTGGCGCCCTCGGCGCCTTTCGTCAAGAGCAGGCTGATGCCGACGCCGGGTTTCTATCTACCCTTCCTCCCTCACCTGTCCCCTATGGCGCAAATGACCTTAACCGTCGGTCGCCTCCCCAAATATCCAATACAATCCTTTCCTATGATGGTCAGGCATGAATGTTGTTCATAAAAAAAATGGAAGTAACCATGATAAATACAATACTCAAGACTTCTCAAATACTAAAGACGTTTCCGAAACTTAAGTTAATCGGCACAAAACGCTGCACCACACATAGTACATCAGGTGGTATAGCAAAAGCAAAAGATCATGGCACACCTCTGCGCGGCGGAGGGGGAAAGGTAAAGTGGAGGGGGTGAATTGAACGGACGGAGGGGAAGGTAGAGAAGGGGACGGCTGAGAACGAGGCTGGGAAGCCAGTACTTCGCAAGGAGTGGTAGTGCGCAGCAAACCGGGCGCCAGGTAGCTGTGACTCATGAAATTTACTGAGGCGCAAAGGGCTGGCAGCAACTAGAAAAGGTTCGCTCACTGACGCTCCACAATTTACAACCTTCTTCCCCGCCAGGCAGACTTATAAAATGTCTGAGGTCCATGTCCCAAAATCGTCCACGGTGCAGCGCCTGGTTCTTTTGCGACTGCTATGCAGGGATAAGGGGCCGAAATAAAGAATAGGAGTAACTGAAGAAAATATAATAGTGGTGAAAAGAGCAAGAGTGAGAATTTCACTCAAGAAACCACGGCAAAAGAAATATTTACGCAAAACGTTTTCTTAGCTAATACCTACTAAAATTGTATAACAAACGTGGGGAATACAAGGTAATTTTCAATACTGAAGGCATAATTTTTGTTGTATGAGACGTAATTTCATTCCACATTCACGAGTCCATTACTCAATGAAACGGGGTGAGGCAATAGGACTGATGGATTTCAATGCATTTTTATTGGCATACATCTATATCCACACATTGCCCAGTAAGCCAACAATAGGGTGTTTTGCGGAGGGTGTTATATCATCCACACGCACGTTAGTGCAATAATTAGCTCTCACCAACATGCACTACACTACCAATGTCACAGAAACTATTGATTAAATCTATTATACAACCATATAAACGTGACACAAGAGTCATGCAGGGAACATGGGAAACATGATGTTAGCACAACTCGGTAGATTTATCAGCATGCATTAGGGAGCATATAAATTAATCAGCCACACTGCCTGTCAACTAACCTACTTCAAAGTCATACGGCAGCAAATGTGGAGTTTTATCGTTCGCGGTAAAATCGACTATTAACCTGGATATTCCTCAGTCTATTTCCCTATAATGTCCTCGTAATACCCACATCGAGGGTGTGTGGGCAGCGAAAATACCTCCTAATTTGACAGCACAATTCGTGACCATCTAATGATTAAATTTTAGCATCAAAACGATTATATTCAATGAAATTACTTAAGCATTGAAATATTTTTATTCATCAATACACAACAATGATGATGTCAGACAACCACGTGTCACTCGCCACGGGGGCGGATCGCAGTTTAATAGAAAGGGAACTTTCTATTACTAAGGATTCAGTTTCGACAAGAGCTTTGCGTAAGAATGCATGCATTAATTAAGATCCCATCATTAAAGTGTACTAAAATGTACTGGTTACTCACCTAAATAGCAAACGACGTGAGGCAAAGTATGAACCGACGATTTCTATTTTACACAGACAAAAATCTTCAAACAATTTGTGATGAAACGAATCACTCCCATTACAAAGATTTTAGAGGTTATCTGCTTTACAATTACGACAGGTTCCGCGTGACATTATGTTTTAAGTCCTCGGGGTAAGGTAAGGTAGGATGTTATTAACCCATTGAAAGGCAGCTCTCCCTGGTAACAAAGATTTTAGAGGTTATCTGCTTTACAATTACGTCAGGTTCCGCGTGACACTATGTTTTAAGTCCTCGGGGTAAGGTAAGGTAGGATGTTATTAACCCATTGAAAGGCAGCTCTCCCTGGTAACAAAGATTTTAGAGGTTATCTGCTTTACAATTACGTCAGGTTCCGCGTGACACTATGTTTTAAGTCCTCGGGGTAAGGTAAGGTAGGATGTTATTAACCCATTGAAAGGCAGCTCTCCCTGGTAACAAAGATTTTAGAGGTTATCTGCTTTACAATTACGTCAGGTTCCGCGTGACACTATGTTTTAAGTCCTCGGGGTAAGGTAAGGTAGGATGTTATTAACCCATTGAAAGGCAGCTCTCCCTGGTAACAAAGATTTTAGAGGTTATCTGCTTTACAATTACGTCAGGTTCCGCGTGACACTATGTTTTAAGTCCTCGGGGTAAGGTAAGGTAGGATGTTATTAACCCCTTGAAAAGCAGCTCTACCTGGTAACAAAGGTGTGATAGGATAAAATCACGAAAATTTTTAGAAATCTGCGAGATGAAACTTCTTTCAAAAATGGTTAGCAGTGTTATAGATCCGAGGTTTTCCCACCCAGGATATTCTGATTTCGAATTTCAAGCGCAGTACCTTGGCAACCGACGAATAAGATTCTACGAGTGACGAATTAATTTGAAGACTAGTGTTTAACAAACAATAACATCTCTTTCTTTGGCTAATTGAACTGTTCTATTCTATTTCAAGTCTGTTGAACTAGTCTACAGCTGACCTTATGAAATCTTACGTCATTAGTGAAACATCTATTAAACCTGATACCTACAAAATATTTTCCCATATAGATATTAACATTAGTTAAATGATGGTAGATCTTTCAAAACACGCGGACAAGAGAGTATTGTAAGAACAAGTAACCATTGAGCCATATAAAAATTGGAAACTACACATCAATTTGGAGGTGAAAATAATACTGCATACTTCTGATGTCGTTGTATATTTTCCATCAAAATATCAAGCGTCAAAAACTTGCATTTTAAAAAGCAATATTTTCTTAGTCACAGAAAAAGATAAAAATAAAAGAAGCCATTAAATTTTTTCTCATGATAAGACATTTGTTTCTTTATATTGAATTACACAATATCCGGGTTCCGAGCTCAAGGCAATAAAAAGGACTTCATGACCTTCAACGAAGAACATAAAAAAATTACTGCATTTGACACACCCTTCATCTCTTACACGGTATCACATGAACAATGATTCAATGTCAAAATACAAAGATGATTTTTAACTTAAAGATTTTAAAACTGAGTTTCACTGTGATAGATGGAAAGTTTTCTGCAAACATCTGGAATTAATCAAAAAATGACACACAAAACTGGCATACAACGAATTACTTATGCACGATGGCTCCAAAATGCGAAAGTTTCATGCATGCCACCTTTAAAATAATGAAGAGATATCATATATTGCCCGTAAAGGTTATTTCACATTTTCCCGTTAACGACTGCGAATATCGAAGTGAGGGTAGATATTTATTTTATACACTTTTCCAAAATAACCTTGTTCCATCTCGATTAACATCTCAAAGACCCAAAAAAATCTCCATAACCTCGCATTTAAGAATATTTGTAACTTTTCAAAAATCAATATTCAATGATGTTCACTTTCAAATAATGGCTGCATTGCACGGTACATTTTATTGGACAAACGAATACATCATAGATTGTACAAGAAAATGAAAGGAATCAGAGCAGGTTCTATTTCCTGTGCAGTCATTCAGAAAATCGTACAAATTGCCGCTTTACACGGTAAATTTACCCTCATGAAAGAGTTCATGTATTCGTTTGTAAAATTAACTGAACCATGTAAAGTGGCCTTCAAAGAATAAAAAATGCGATATTGGAAAGGAATCTCGAGTTGTCTCCATGTTTAAAGCCAAACGGAACGGTCACTACTCAAACTGACGTTTAGCCATTTTTAGTTTAAGAAGTTTATATAAAGTTTAAGAAGAAGAAGAAGAAATAGTTTAAGAAGATGGATCGCATATTTAAACATCGTTCTAATTACTCATCTGAAGAACAAGTCGAATAAGATCAAAAAGCCAACCTCGCCTACTATCAAGTAACTTGAGCCAAAGCCGACCATGTTGCTTAAATATTTCTGACAACTAACCATGAAATTGAAGTATCGACGGCTAGATTGGACGTAACACAGGAAAAACTACTTTTAATCATCTTCATTTTTCTTAATGAAACGATATAAAATTCGTATAATCAGAGATGTGAATAAAAATCAAGTGAGGGTTCAAACAGTCACAATTTTTGAGTTATCGGCAAATTATTGCAAATGACGGGGACAAAAAGTGGTATCTAAATGAAATTCAATCCGCATTGTGCTCCTCAAGCTGCGAAAAGTTAACTCGAAACATATCCGTGGACTGGTTAATATCTATGGCGCTTGACGTATCCATTTCGGAGACTTTAGAACGTTACCCATAAAAAAGAGAAAGGATTTTTTTCTAAACAAAAATTAAAAATTTAGGATTTTTCATTTGTTCTGACTCAGGTTGGTCGTGATACTAACCTATTCAATGCGATTGAACGAAGAATAGATAAATGAGAACGAATATTCAGATCAATTAAAAAACAACTATGCATGCATTTCACAGATGCAACATTTTGGGTATAATTCTTAGAAAACGGAATTCATACAAAGAATATCTGCTTTTACCCGATATGAACTGCATCATGTTGCTAATAAATCTATGATTTTCAATTCATATCATAATAAAAAACGGCCAAAAATGATCATCATTAACAGCAATAGCTGGCGCCCTAATACATCATACATGTCTCGCACGGCTCCTGCCAAAACTCTGCTCACCATTGCCGGTATTCTCGAAGCCGTATTCGCCGTATTCTTCACTACCCCGCAACGCTACATATGCCCTGTTTTTAGATTTCCATTTTTATCTTTCATTCATGTATACCTCCTTCGATCTACTTTAGACGACGAGCCCAAAATACATATTTCTCTATTTCTCCTTCTCTATATCATCAAAATATAAACGTATATTTCCTCAAAACAATTTTTTTCACCTCATTCCCATATAAAATCAAATCAGGGGGAATATAAACTCCTTGTTCCATACAAAACATGAGCAATGTGTTGCAAACTTTAAACAATTCGTAAACCGAAAGAAAATCCCCTAGAATATCCAACGCCTAAAATATAAATCTCCCGAAGCAAAACACCACACCAGGTGGTAGTCCTATCAGATTAGATTACACAGAAAATCGGCATTTAGGTTTTCAAAACAAATGTTTTATTTCACGATCCAGAGTTCAGATTTAGAGGGCAACATTAGGTCATTCAAAACAGTTCATCCAACGTGGGAGGAGAGGACGCTTCGGGAACGCAGTGTTGGAAAGAGCGGTTGGGCGGTGGGGGGGGGGGGGAGGGGATGGAGAAAGAGGGGTTGAGTGGGGGGGATCAGGACGGGGAAAAACCCCGAGTCGCCGTGCGCACTTAATCTGCCAAGCCCAACCCCAAGAGGAAGCTTGAGAGGCCAAGCCAGTTTCGTTAAGAATTATAAATTCGCAACGTGACCATTTCCGTCCCCTACTACCTCAGAGCGTCTTGTGCAGGATTTTTTTCTTTCACTGTGAAGGGATGGCGGTGAGAAGTGACTCCGATACCTTTGACGTGGTTTCGCATTTTGTGAACGACACGAGGGTCCTCAGGTAGCACTCAAAGGAAAACGTCATTCATTGCCAGGCGACCTAATGGTGTGACTGGCCTTGCTTCACTCGGTTCACACTTCACCGCTTATCACGCTAAGGACGGAAAACATTGATACTCTTAAGAATACTACGTAAATATTACTTCATTTTGAGATCTTCTACCCGTATATAAAATCCGAAGATTCCTGCGATATTGTGTGGACTTTATACATGATGCAGAAATTCAAAATTGGCAATTATCCACAGAAATATAATTTACTGCGACCGAAAATTTAATCAAATGTACTGCGACCGCCTAGGTTTCGATTTTTTCACATCATGCATCGAAATCTTGGTCACAGGAAATTATATTTCCGTGGATAATTGCAAATTTTTCATTTCTGCATCAAGTTTCTATCAAAATAATGCTATGTCAGTCTTCGATCGACTTATTGATTGCTCAACTGTCAATGACTAAACAAAGGTCTGTCGATGTACACATCAACAACATGAATAGAGTCTGCGGGCGATAAAATTATTTCTCCATTCAATGCATCTGGCAGTTTTTTTCCCGCACATTTTTCAACGATGGCAAGTGTTCCTTAGGGGAAGCTTTCAGATAGGAGCTAGATTATGGTTATTTTTCAGAATTTTGTACAAGTTATCGCAGTTCTAAATTTTCAAAGGAATCGAAGATAGAAATAATTTTATTTATTTCCTATCCTATGATATTTCTCTCAATCTGGTTAAACCATTATTTCAAATGAAATATTCCAGAAGTAACAAAGCCTCCAAACGAGAAAAATGAACATGGATTTCTTATTGAAGTTGATGTGTATGATATGGAGATGAACCAGAGTAAATAAAAAGTAGTCATAATCCAAGATGAAGTAACTTTAAATAATTTAAAAAGTTTAAAATCCGTCCAGTTTCTGATTCTTGAGAAAAACTGAGCAACGTATAAAAACTTTCCAAGAAGACATTGAAGTTTGAGACGTATCCTTACATGTAATGCAATATTTTCTTTCGACGAATATTATGTCCACGAAATGCTTTCGAAATATTAAAGCCGTAAAGCCAGAAGCGAACCCCGTTCAGCACTCTGCTACTCGAGTGGCGGCGGGTTAAGAGCTGAAAATTATAGCGACGACAAGTTCACTATTTTTCTGCATCGGAGATTCTCGATTGAACCGGTTATCACTTCACGGGTGACTGCTTTTCCTTAAATTTTCTGCACTCCTTTTTCAATTCAACGCAGACCTTGAGACTCTGTATAACAGGTCAGTAAAAATAATGGCATAAGAATTTAAGTATTAATTTATACGGAAACTAACTATCCAACCGAAAAGTGTGTCCAAATATTTTTTTTAAGTCGGACATTTCAACTTTATTGTCGATGACTTTTAAAATTGTTGAGGACAGTTTTGTACGGGAGCCACGATTCCTCTTTTATATGTAAACAAAATAAAAGATACAGGAAATTTGAATGTTTTATAATTTATTATGTCGTGAAAAATGTTACGAATATGTTTTTTTCAGAGAACTACGGAACTAGCCGCGCAGTAACTTTAACAGAGCAATTCGCTAGTGTTCACACAATTGGGTTAAATTCACAGTGGAAAACTCATACACTCCTTGAGCAGCAGCCAAGCATTTAACCCGGTGTGAATCCCGAGAGAATTTCATAATATTCGCTGAGAAAGTACTAAATCATTTATTGTTCCTTAAAGCCTCCATGAGATTCACAGTGGAAGAGGACGCCTGGGTAACTTAATTGATTAGAGCACTCGGCGCAAAATCGAGGAATCAGGGTTCGATTCATAGTCCAGGCGAATGATTTTTCCACAGTGAATTTCACTAAATTTAGCGAACGCTAACGGGTGACTTAGTTAAAGTTACTGCGCGGCTAGTTCCGTAGTTCTTTGAAAATGTCCAAAGTAAACACCATTGTGTTTAAAGTTGGGCTTTGCTCAATGGACTGTGGCGCTTACAATTAGTGATCGCATACGGGTGTCTCAGGTACCCGTGGTACTAGAGATACCCGTAAGGTACCTGTGAGGACAACTTGTTCCTTAGTGCCCCCATGAGATTCACAGTGGAAGAGAACGCCTGGGTAGATTAATTGGTTAGAACACGCGGCGCGAAATCGAGGGATCTGGGTTTGATTCCAAGTCTAGGCGAATGATTTTTCCGCTGTGAATTTCACACAGTTGGCATAGAGATAACTCAAATATTACTCAAGACCAACAGAAAATATTTATCTTATGCGGCTTATCACAGAGCTGCCATGAGGGCAAGTGGAAGGAACGTGTCAGGAAAACAAACACTTTTTTGCTTCTGTGAGCTAAAAAGTATTTTAAGTCTATAAAATTATATAAAACAAATTCTATCAATGAGAGTTGGGGTTCTGACCACGAATTAATAAGAGGCATTTGAGCCCTTCATTCCAAATTAACCTCATTTGAAATGAGTGGTCCTAACTACCGCGCTAACGAGATAGCCTTATAACCTAATCGGAGTTAAAATTAAAGTCAGTTTGCTATTCACAACGTTCCAAAGAGATAAACTGTCAGTGGAGGAGAGAAGAGAAAATCCATGGATTTGGGTGATCCGTTTTCTAATAAAAGAAACAAAGTTTTCAGACGCAAGTTTTTCCAGCAGCAATCACAATTAATTAGTAATGGAAAAGGGGACTGACATATTGACAAGTTATTCCTAAGCTACGTCCAGAACTTGCAGTGATGGGGTATTATCGATTCGGCTCCTCCTTTCCTCAAACCATGAAAGTAACTTTCTTCACCAAATAGCATTTTATTAACGTCGAAATCCAGTTCCCATTTGTAAGGTGATGTGCGGAACAACCAGGTGTCATTGCATCCATTTCACGATACGATACCACTAAGGAAGCTATACCTGAGACCAAATTCTTCTAAGGTGAGGCTAAGTTGCTTGGAGTTGCGAGGTAATGAAGCATAAACAGTTAAAATAATTCATCTCAAGCGCTTTAATGGAGCTAAAATATACACAACTGAGTTATGAGAAAATTAATTCAATAGATATCCGGATAGCTATGATGGAGATGCAAAAATTTATTCATAAATATTAGGAGAAGAGAATTTATGTCACATGATTTATGTAACACTAACAGTTATTTATGTAAACAGGATCAGCAAAGAGATCTGTTGACTATGTGAAAATTCTCCGATGAGGATATATATATATATATATATATATATATATATATATATATATATATATATATATATATATATATATATATATATATATATATATATATATATATGTATGAGTATATAGCTATGGCAAATTCCAATTTAAATATTTATACTTGCCTCACTGAATAATTAAAAAAAATCTTCTGAGAAATTTTATGTAATTATCATAATCTCTTTCCTTGAAGATCAAATCAATCATTATCGACAGCAAATAATTTGCAATTAAGCAAACTTAACTCGTATGCTAAAGGACCAGTTTCATCTTTTTGCCTTCCTAGCTATTATCTAAGGTTTCAGACTGTGGATAAGTATGCATATAAAAAGTTTTTGTTAAAATTATTTTAAAAAGGGTCCCATTACCGAGAAGGTCGAGGAAAATGAGGAAAAAGATGAATTTAAGTGCGCATATGAGGAGTACGACGTTTTGCTTTGGAAATAATAATGAAAAAGACTTTATGCCCTTTGAGCCGGAAAATAGCAGGAGCAGAAAAACTGAAAGTCGGAACTTAGTCGCTGATTCAGGGACGCGATCACGGTTATCCATGACGCTCTCCCTCAAGTTATCGCAATTTTTCACCTGCGTTCAAGAGAACAAAAACATGGATGTAATTATTCATATTTTGTTAAATACTAGTTGTAGTACATCCTTCGGGCAATAACTGAGCATTTCCGATAGAGAGCAGTTTCCATTTCGGAAAACAATAACAAAACAACGCGAAAGGAGAAATCAAAAAGATATATCACTTATAAAGACCATAATTTACCCAATGTCATACGTAAAAAATATTATAACTTCACTATCTTAAAACGAAACCAGCAATCCTATGCGCAATGTTTTCCAATAAAAATTCGTCAATAATAAGACAACAATAAAACTGGGATGCAGCCAAATAATGACAGGAATTGTTCCAGCAATAAAGACAGATATGGATTAGGAAGCAACAGGAATGTAAACTAGACATAATATTTTAGTTGTGAATCGAATAGTGACCATTAATTATCGACATTCCATTCACTCGCTAAGGATTGACGTTAATAAAAATAAAGAGTGGTTGACCTCAATCACTCTGCGTATTATCGCCATTTTTTAAGAAGAAATGAGATCACATAGCTCCAGTTAGAAACTGACCAACTGAAATCCCCTCGTTAAATGTAATGATGGACGGAAGAATAAAACATAAGGGTTAACTTTTGTAACTGAAGAATACGTTAACTCTTAAGTAGGGTCTTGGGCAGTTTCCGTCTGCAGTTTAAAGACAATTATCATTTGGGCGAGTAATAAATATTACCTGATACAGTTTACTTACTGTTCATTTTTCATGCACGACTTGCATTGGCGTATGATGTAACTCAAAAGTCGACATGAACCACCTCAGTGGAGGGCCACGGTCTGGATTGAGCCCGGAGAGAGATTAAAAATAATTTAAAACCAGAAAGCGAGCAACTGGTGTCTAATTTCGGTTGTTACTAAAAAGCATTCCGTTGCTGAGAAAAAAATCACGTTAATTCCTTGAAGACTTAAAAGTCCCATACTTCAATCAAAAATTTATGCAAAATCGTCCAGCAAGTGGAATCCATAAATACCATTTCATTTAAACTTTTATTTGTCGATTCTACCGTCATTTGTTGCTCACAGTCAGATTTTCGGGTAATAGATGGGCTCGCGTTCGGATCCAAATATCATTTTTATGAAAATCGGTCAAGCAGTGATGACCGTAGGAGAAGCAGAACCTTCACTGAAGAAGTGGTAAAGGATGCCAATTCCGTTCGTGAAAACGAGGAAACTTCAGCAAGCTTTGTACAAGTCGGGAGTATTGCTTTCAAGAGAGCGTACATTGGTGGCTTTAATAGCATGGGTGCGGACAAAAATGGAGAAAATCCTCTCACGGGGCATAACGAGAGATAAATAAGTTTTAGACACGGACTTAAGGAAAAGTTAAACCGAAAAGGAAAATTGACGGCGGCAGATGGCAGAACATGAATAACTATTCAATAGAAGAAGCGATGTTGAATTATGAAAATTATGAAAAAAGAATAAATATTTGCTCAGAGCAGGCTGGGTGCAAAGAAGAAAAAATAATAGGGGTTTCGGGCAATAAGGAGGGAGACGATAGTTAGAAAAAGCTCGTAAGCGGGGGTTTACGGTGGTGGGTGGTCGGGGGGTAGGGCAAAGGTAATGGCGGGTGGGGAGGCGCCCTTGAGATTTTGAGGGCTCCGCCTTAAGGTGGTTTGAACGAGATTTTTCCATACCATCGGATTTTTTGCCATGGAAACTCGAGCAAATACTTAAATTACAAACGAAACAATGGGCTCATTGAAAAAATGGGTTACTCCAATATATCCTTGTTTAACTCTGCGTTAGAGTGCATAAGACCAATTTTGTCGAAGCTCTATAATTGTTTTTTTATGAGAGATTACCGTGAAAAGTCACCCCGGTTAATGAGTGCTTCAATAGGAGCTGCTCACTTCAAAACTTTATAACAGGGGATTAATCTTTAGAAAGATCTGACGATAATAGTAACCCTTATGTTAAGACTAAGGATAAATATAGTTAGGAGCTCAGCACTAAGAAAACCAATGTTATATTTTTTGGAAGATATCAGGAAGGTCAAATCACGGTCAAAACATTTGGACAGACAAAAAAATTTCGTAAATAGAAAATTTCTGTTAATTGGGAATTTTTGTTATCGCCACCGATGGGAGAAGCAAGAAATGCATAGTGAGATTAGACCAAGGATAGAATGCACTTTCCCAGAAGAGTTGTTTAAGAATTCACGAATCTCTTCACTAAAGCACATATTTGGAGCATTCTTTTATATAGCAAGATAGCTTATAAAACATCAGCTGCAGAGCAAAAGAGAAGCAACAGATGTGTGATGTTTCCACCGAACAATAAAGATAAAAATGGGCGAAGAGGATCACATACGAAGAAGTCCTAAGAAGGGCTGGAACCAATGATGATCATTGGAAACTTAGCGTTGAAGGAGAGAAAAAAATGATTGGGAACATTTAACGCCACGACATCCAGATGAAAACAATAAGAGGAATGACGGGAGGCATTACAGAGGAAGACCTACCACAGTAATAGGGTGGAAGACATCACCTATATCATGCAGGACGTCTAAGTGAATAATTATGTAGGTTTGAAGCGGTTGGCAATGAGGAGAGTGGAGTGGACAGCAGCTGCAAACCAAACTTCGGATTAATAACTACCGATGATAATGTTGTAATCTCAATAGCTTTCATGAAAGAACTTTATAAAATGTCAAGAGTGAATATAACAAGCTAAGGGCATAACCCTAGTTGTTTAAGCCTGACAGCTAAAGTTTCCCTTGTAAGGATGAAGAAATTCATTTAAATTATTATATACGAATAGAAAAGGGAAAAAATAAGACAAGCTGTTTGTATTGGTTGTGGGTAGGACTGCAATCCTACTAATTATATGCGTAAATCCTACAAATAATATGCGTAAAGTAACATAATACTCAATCCAAGGTGGTGGGAACTCTGGCGAGTTGAGAAACAAATATGTTCCGAAAAAGTTTAACTAAAATAGAATTAAACTTTTTATTTACATTATTTACATTTAGACTGAAATTTTAAAGATAGCCAATTCACGATAATTCATACGCTACCGACAACTTTGTGCTGCTCCAGATGAAAAACAACGATAAATTTCGAGATAACATTTTGTAAGTGTACAGTAGAAATAGAGAATTTTAAAAAATGTCAAAACATTATTTTGTGGAATTCTGTATTGACTGTGTCCGGTATCTCAGTCACCCAAGTACACCTCTTTTTCAATTATCATTTTTTTATTGCGTCTCTATTTATTTTATCACATTGATTTTTCTACTCTAATAAACTACAACGTATCCCGGGTCCTCTCATCTCTTATATACAATGTGTTCCCGACCGTCGTATGAGCGTCTGTGTATTGTCATGTAGCCACGCTTTGCCTTACGTGAAATTGATCCGTGGCATATGAAGTTGACTGTCAACACTGAAAATTTCTCTTGTAAATTTTATCACTGCAATTTCGCGAAATGATTCTCCAGCGACTAATGCATATGATGCAGTGAAATCTACCGGTACTTATTGCTTAAAATATTTGTCCTGAAAACATTAAACCTGGCATTGTGGAAGGAAATTGTGATTCACTTGAACATCGCTAGAGATAGTGTTTTTTGTGATAAGCTTACTTTTATTTCTGATGCGTATACAATGTGAGCATTTTGGAAACGATTGTAAATAAAACCTAAAAAATGTGTGCACGTTACTCATCTGCATTTCGTCTTCCTTTTAAGGATATGTTTACACACAAAATATCTTAGTCAGATACCACCAGCTACATTTCGGTTAATGCTCAGTCAGTATTTCGCTTTGACGATGGAATAAAGGCGCTATGTAGATGTTAAAGTCAGCAGAATTTTGGAATTCATTGACGAGGGGATTGAAGTGAGTGAAGACGAATCCGAAGCTGAAGATGAATCCGACGAAGTAATGGAGGATATTCATAGTAAAATACTTATATTCAAGAAAACTGAGTGTCAGGGAGGAAAGAGGGACCAATCAGTTCTGGGTGTGTCAAACCAATCAAGGTTGGGTGTAATCAAGGGGTGGGAGACCAGGCGTCCCCGCTGTGGGCTAGCCCCGGGTTCTGTCATATTCACTTTTGGATATCATGAGTACTTCTTGCATGAGATCTTGAGGAAAGTAATTAATGTCAAGACTAGGTGTTAGCTAATTTAATTACTACAATATTACTTTGCCTGCAAAGCAATTGTACGATTGGTGAGTATGAAATGCAAACTTTTTAAACGAAAATGCCGCGGCTATTTAAAGGAATTGATTCAATCAGTGTAGAATTATGAAGGATCATAGATTGCTGAGAAAAAATGACAAGGTCCATCGAACCCCCTTGATAAAGTATAAGAGAGCTCAGTAACGCTTTTCAATTTATTTGATTTTTTTATAATTTATTTTAAGAGCGTTTTAAACATCCTCTTCTAACTCTTCCATAGATTTTCTCAATTTAACTATAGGCCGCTATTTCTATTTTATGTCCACCGTTCCTATCCACGAACTCGTTCTCCGTCTGACCTTTGTAATTTTCAATTCAATTAATTTATTATCGTGGGCCTTTCTGGCCCATGCGATATTTTACATGGTTATTTCATTGGGATATATTAAAAAATAAGATAATTATAAAAATAAATAAAGAAATTAAGTAATTATTACAAAATATATACATTTAAATTCCACTAAGCGTGAATTCGCCTGTTTTCAGCTTCACAATGTGTATACATATCGTGCATGTTGAAAGCATCCTTCTTACGTACATATTACTACATTCTTAACTATAATAGGGAGCACAGTTCGAAAATATAACAAAGAACAAATTAAATATATACATTTTCTTTATGAAACAGTCCATGCGCAATTTTTTAGGCCTCCCTCGGCTTCCCTTACCTCCTAAATTCATTTCAAGGTCACACATGTAATTGTCGAGTCAATACTATTTTAATCGTCTTTTATGGGCACTTTTTGATAGTTGCATGACGCTTTTTTTTACTCAATCTTTTATTTCTGATCGTATTCCTTCATTTTTACTTTCCCAATTGTTCTTCTCGTTTTCGAAATCCGAGGAAAAAATTTTTGGAGATAAGCAAAGCACAGATATGCCTATCCAACTGATGGCTTTATTCCACTCCAGACTCCATATCGTAAACTATTGTGAATTTTAACATATTTTCAGGATGGTTCAATATACCAGAAACATGAACATGTCGAAATCTGAAAACAGAAAATTTTCAAATTCAACACTATTGGTTCTATTTTTGTGGGTGAAATACCATTTGCATGTATCTACCTCTTACCTCTCTGAATTTGATACGAAGAGTAAGTTCAGCTCACTGTTGATACAATATGGATTTTGTTTCGCTCTCCATAATAAATAGACTTCATCCTTCTCAATTGATTTTGATCGAATTCAATTTTTACTTGATAATCGTGCCAAACTGCTGAACAAGACATTCTGCACCGATCACCCTTGTTCATTAGAGGCAAAGGCGGTATTATGGGCTAGTGGTTGAAATATGATAAATTTAGGATAAATGTGTCGTATTCTAAAGGTGTGATTTTTTTCATTGACTGAACGGATTAGAAAAA
Organism: Ceriagrion tenellum; assembly: GCA_963169105.1. NCBI lineage: Eukaryota > Metazoa > Arthropoda > Insecta > Odonata > Coenagrionidae > Ceriagrion > Ceriagrion tenellum. The sequence continues at coordinate 167,966,065 of OY720632.1, read as the reverse complement.
ATACTGATTAGTATTGTTATACCTAATTGTTACTGATTTTTAATGTCTTTTATTGGGTAGCCCAAATTACCACCACAATTTAATTTTTTCAAAATGCGTAAATTTTGTAAAAAAAATATTAATCCTAGAGTTTAAAATAAATTTAAAGTAAAATTGTGTGTTTCATTTATTTGCAACATCATATGGTATATTTATTGAAGTTTTCAGGAAATTTCAGCTATAATAGAGGTATTTATAGTGAAAAATAAAATTGATTCATATATGTCGGAGAATTCATCTCATTCAACTTATTGACGGCGATGAATTCATCGACGTCGATGATCGATAGCATTTATGGTCATCGACGCAGTTCGTCGCATTACGATGACTAAAATCATCGTCGATGAATTCGATGAATCGACTCATCGCACAAGCCTTACACACAACATACTCTTAACTACCACCAATGGGGGACCACTACATTATGAAAGGGAAGACTAGCTTGAAAATGTCAGGTTGAATTGTACAGAAAATTACGGCGAATATTTGTCACTACACTAAGGTTGCAGCCTCAAGGGAGAGAGCAGCGAGTGGCTAGAGAAGGTAAGCAGCCCACGATCAGGTGATCTACATATCACACTGAAAGCCAAGTAAGGTTGTTTGGCTGGGGTCGAGCTATCACCAACATTCACTTCACTATAGGTGTGTGTAGCCAATGCCACAGAAACTGAATTCATGTTAGGGAGCGCTCGAAGACACGACCGTTCCGTCCGAGTCCATGAGGATGAATCTAAAATAATGGTATTCATGCTATATTAGAAGATATGTTAAAAATTGAACATATACTTTCCATCATTATATCAATACATCGCCTACCAATATATTGGTACTTCAACTTATAATAAGTATTCATAAAGGGATAGTGTACATAATCCAGCATCATAAATCTGGAAATTGTAGTGCAGTCCACAGAAAGTCCTAAAATTATTTGGCTATCTCTCATAGGCACTATTACGTCAGCAACTTGACGAGGTTGATATCAGCAATTTCTCAAGCTCATAACTTGAAATTACGCAACGGAGAATGGTGAATGAGAGATCAAAGTTTCCGCTTCATGAACATTATTTATTCATACCCTTGCTTACACTGTGAAATGCTAATTTCAGTTACACTACGGTGAGCATGAAATGCAAATGCACGACCAACAGCTGGAAAATAAATGCATCTTTTAATAATGACCTAATTTTCCCTTCCCTTTCATTTCAAAGATGTACGCAAGTGCGGCAAGACATTAGTCTTCAAACACATGGAAAATCGTCATCGTGATAAAAAACTAATGGTTGGCTGGGATGCATTCGTGTTTAGCCTACTTTCTCATTCACTTGTGTTGTTCACTTCTGATTCCCTTACCTCACCAAATGGTAAGCCCGAAGGATAATGCTGCAGTTTCACTGAAATCTCACTCCTAAAAACAGATCGGTACAAGAAGCGGAGAGGAAGTACTATTCGTTTCGCAGTGCGTCAGAGATTGAGATGCGAGGACAATAACTTTCCAGTCACGTCCTAGACGGCGTGGGAAGCTGTGAGACCAGGATCCCATGGGAAGCAATGAGGTTCACTCTTCCTATGGAGACGACCTCACAGACCAAAAGACGTAACGGGGGAATTCGATTTTTGCCAGACATGAGCAACGCGGAGAACTAAGGAAAACGTGGCAGTAAAGAGAATCAATGCTGCGTATTTAATTGAAAAAAATGCATACGAAAAAGGGGTAAAAAGACAATTGAAAATGAACTTGTTTCCCTTGATTGTAATAAGCTATGCACAAGCGGAGAGGCAAAGAAGCATCAACACCTGAGGAATTCAACTTTGGGAGAGCGTACATACGAGGTAAAAACATTAGTCGAACATTACTCAGTACTTGTCCAGGGGGATGCAACACGGGAAATTTGCGGACAGGCTAAATGTAAATTGTAAATGCAAAATATGTACCTGTAGATTAGAAATATTCCATGCGTTTAATTGGGGCGTTGTTTCTTTTCCCTTCTAATGAAATGTTTTCCAATCCAATCAGTGCAGATACATACTATGTAAATGCTTTTCTTTTTCATCTATATCTACATATACGCAATAACCTGAGAGCCATCTCAAGGGTGCGTGGCAGGTGAGTTACCACCTTGCTTTTTTTCTGCTTGGAATCGGCCATCTTTACATCTTCACACCACCATTGTGTCTGTTGATTTTATGTGTTCCTATCCACTTTCTTTCTACCTTTCTGTATAAACATTTATATGTGTGTATTTGCCGCTGTCTGAGTGAATGAACGAACGATTGCATGCCACCTCAAGAGTGTTTTGCGGCGGGTGATTTATTACCAACATACTCAATATTGTACCACAAACTTTCGCAAACACGCGCTACTCAATAGGTACACTATCAGTGCTATAGAAACAATTGTATTTAAGTATAATGCAACTACATAAATGAGATACAAGAGTCATTCAGGGATCATGCGAAACCTGACGTCCGTAATAGGAAGCAGATTAGAAAACAAGCATCAGGGTTCAACAATCAACTAATCAGCCACACTGCCTGTCGACAAACCTACTTCAAAATCGCATTGGCAATAGTTATGGTCTCCTATCCAGGGCCCGAAAAAACGACATTTTAATCCTTTCTGCTCTGCAGTCAGTCTATTTTCCTAATTTTATTTTCATCATCTGATCTATCGTAGTATGCAGGAGTTCGCACGACATTAATATTTCGTCAGAAAATAAATTGATGTTGAATGTACATAAAACATTGACTCTAATTTTTATTTGACGCTCTGAAAGCGATTCTCATGCCAATCGTTGCAAAGGGGTCAGTAACACTAACGAGACTATCATAACGGCCTTTCACGTATCTTGCTGATCTTCTCTGCACGCGTTCTAACTCTGTTTTAGACTCATGAGAATTTCAAATACTAAATACCATATGGCGAATACTAATGAGATAGCTGATTAATTGATAAATACTGATAACGAAGAACGCTCGGTTAATCATAGATGTACGAAGCGAGTAGAAAACTTGAGTAACAGTCCCCGGAATGAGTAGAAAATTTTAATTCTTAAGGAGGTATCCTGCTGGTAGATGGGCTCGGTAGTAATAGTATTTGTAGAAAACTTGTATTAGAGGTATCTAAAAGGGAGGAAAATTATGATTGGTGCCTCATTAATAGATTCTTGGAAAATACTGAGTATGGGTCTTAAGAGAAAGGCTACGTTGCTTGGCCTAGAGAATTGGACAATGGAGACAGGAGGTGGGAATTTGCAGATGTTTCAGACGTAGATATGAAAGAGAGGAAACGTGCGCGGGTACATTCGCAGGGCGGTAAAGAAGGCAATCAAATAAGTTTTGCTCGTGTTAAACGAAGAGAGGAAGCTGATGCGTGAGTCACAGTGGTAGCGGCAGGAGACAGCAATTAGGAGCAACAGTATCTTGAAGGCCGAGATCGAGAGGAGATAGCTGGGTACGGGGGAGAATAAGGCGCGAGACGTTTTGGACGAAGTTCTTAAGCCGAACTAAAGAATAATATCGAGCGAAAGTGTCTAACAGTGGTTGTAAGGGTAGTGGGCACTTTTATATTTACCGAAATTAAACTTAATCGATAAATAATAATGGCTGAGGTCCTTGAGCTGGCGAGGATGCAATTCTATCAATTTTTTGGCTGCATTTATTTATTTTCATTTTTTTTAATCCCTTATTAAATACGTTTTTTATTCGGACTTCTAAATTCATCACTGCGTGAAATCATCATTTCCTTTTCTTCTGGAGCACTTTGCGTTCACCATCTCAGTCTAACCTCCTTTTACGATCTCTCATCCATGAATTTAACGCAATTAACTAAATGGATTTACCTGGAACAAAATTACTGTCCCTAACCTTGATATCCTCATCAAAGATATCACTGATAGCAACTAGTAATAATAAAAATTCTTTTGTTTCCGTCATTATTGCAAAAATCACAAAATCTAAGACATAGCCAGCATTTGCAACCTTGAATTTCGCTCCAAAAAAAAGTAAGCACCAGAGGACATGCTAATAGAACCGTGTGACTTTTAACCTTGGTGCCGACGTATGAATGAAATTGCTCGAATACATCGATTCTGACACGAGAGTAATTACTTTCCCGCGCAGAAAAAAAAATATTCACTTTCCCACCATAACACGCACATCCTAAATGACTCTTAAATGCCTACGATTACATCGCGACATGGAAAACAAAGGCACAAATTTCACGTCCAAGCGATAGGAATCACACCATTGCAATCGCTAAGCTCAGCAAGCATAACTGGACAGAGTCGCGCTTAAAAGCGCTCAAATTTTCTCGTCCGAGTTCTTGGGGTTCTGAGTAGAAATGGGTCAAATGGTCAATCGATAAGCAAAAAAGCATTGTAAATTAGTAAGCCGATATGTAAATTGATGGCGAGGCAAGCAGCCCGGTATTTCCCGAGTACGGACTTTCGGCTATCTGAATTTACTGAAATTACTTCATTTTTCTGCAGTAAAAAAATGCTTTATGACAAATTTTATCAAATCCACGAAAGAAGACTCTGCAAAGGGGAAAGATAGATGGAGGAGAAATTCATCGAAAAGACTCTTTCTGGGAATTTTTTGGGCTCCTCATTGAAACTGAAACAATTTCCTCATGGGAGCAGAATATACACACACATGAACACCGTAAGCGTCCCATTATTTATCGAGGATTAACCTCCCTAGTGCAGGTTGTTATTCTTGCTTTACGTTCGCGAAAGAGCAGGCACTGGAGTAGGATTAAACACTATGTTTGTTATTTCGGTAGTCAGGCTTAAGTTTGATGTCGTTGTGCCCTCTCCATATACCTCAATGATCCTGCCGATACATCCAATCCAATGACAATGCCTTTCACATTTCCGGGTTGAAGAGAAATAGCAACTTGTGATTGGCTGACGATTCAGTACTCTAGAAAACTCATACAGTCTCGAAGTAAACAGTAAACAACGACTGTTGACGAAAATCTGCGGTGCAAGATGCCCATGTGCTTTGATAGTAAACATCGGATCTCCGTCACTGGGACTTTATCTTCCCGTCAATATGTTATCACTCGGTAATGGGTCCGGATTAGTTATCGGACAAAATTTTCCGCCAGATATCCCTTGTCTGGAGACTGACAAAACAGCAACGTATAAGTTTTCCGGTGAATAACTGAATCTGCCGGATAGCGTACGATATCGATCTACAGAAAAAACCCCGAGCCAACCATCAGCTTCAATCCTCATAACTTGTCCAGTATATCATATTCCTCAGCGGTAATACTTTTCTGCGAGAGGACTTTCGTAGCTCTTTCTAGAATTTTTTGTCAACTGGCAGATTATTTATATTTTTTCTGACTTGAGTCAATGGAGCAATGAAGCATGCACTCGAAAATCGGCAGACCTGTCATTCAACCTCAAAGGAATTTTCAGACCCGAAACGGAGGGGAAGGTACAAAAAGAGAGAACGACATCAATAGAATATTTATGACCTGAAAATATGATTCGAAGGCTGGATTCTAAAAAGGATGTGATAGGAAAGAATTAGGTGAGCAAGCCTATGGTAATATCCAACAAGGTTTAGTAAAACAGGTAGGTCAATGAATCATTTAAAATATTATTTTTTAGACAATTATCTAGTATGTTTATTGATGATTCTTCTTCACTGATTTTTCACTTTATTTTGAAGTAACTCGGTATATTCCACATACGTTAAATTGTGTAAGGCAAATCTATCACAAAGGATGGTATATAAGCGGTATTAGAAGTAAAAGTGTTTAGCGGTAAGAGCCCGAGAAGCTTCATAAATCGATCTAGATGATTCATCAGGATATAACTAGGTTGAAAATTTAGCAGAAATTTCAACAAAATATGAATCAATGTGCTTGGAAAAACTTAATGGAAGAGCGGTAAATCATGCTTTCCCATGAGTTTACGAAGCAAATGTCATATCGAGGAAAAATGATGTCACAATCACTTTCATCATCGGGGTCCTTTTCGGATCTATTGTTACGACACTACATTTGAGGTTGAATTTTTTTGATTGAAAAAAAAATTGTAAAGATTAAAAAAATAAAAAAATCAAATCAGAGAAGTAGCAAATGCGTCCGAAAACCTCCACCTTATTTCACAAACCGCAACTGTTCAGCAAAAAAGGGACATAAATACATAGAGAAAATACATTAAAACATAAAAGTACGATAAAACAAAACTCCTGCGTAAAAAATAAACTAACATTAGGGAAATAAACCTACTAATCTAGATTTAACATCGGACGATAATAATTATTACCAAAAGACCACTGACATATTGAAGCGAAATATTTCCTGACACATGAAGGTCGACGGGAAAATATTTTCTACACGGATCACCTTAGCAATCACGTATCACCTTCCGCTCCGCTGCCAGCAGCATCCGAGGTCAAGAAAGAAAACTCCAAAAACCAATCCCACTTCATAAAATAAAAACCTTCATTTCCGGAAGTGGAAATTTAGAAGAAAGTATTAATGGCGAAATATTATTTTATTACTCTTTGAGCATTTTATTACTACAAGGAGCTCAGTCTATCTGAATATATCGGACGAATAATGAATAATTAACTGAAAACGGTTTACAGAATTGGAATAATCCGAAGCATATGACAAGCACTTTGGCCTTCATACTATACAATACAGGACTGCCTATATAAATTTGATCCCATCGCCTTTAACATATCATGACTGAAAGCAAAACTACTCGTAGTGAATACTTGCTCACTGTGTATTTCCCCGCGTAAGAGAATTTGGGAGAAGCTCAAGAAATTAGTTTTAATTCAAAATTATTTAATATCAGTTTGAAATTAATACTGAGCAATAATGTTCGGAAAATCTGATCTTCTTTGCACATTAATGTAGTCCAAGCGAGGTAGTTCCCTAATCATAAGAGAGACCACATTCGAATTATATGTTTTGATTTCACCAGCTGTGGGACAAATCAATTAAATATTGCATTATTAATGGTGCAATAATATAGTTTTATATGACAGAAATTGTAAGTAATTAAATGAAAATATTTAAATAAGTCTTTAACTTGACTCATTTTTTGCGCGGTGCGTTTGAAACTCCTTCAAAACGGAAGGTTTTTTGTGATACCCAAGAACCTATTGCGATAACAATATGATTACTTTTCAAAAATAGTTGAGAAAACATACAAACTGCACGCTGTTAGTTTTTTTACGACATCTAAGTGTTAGAAATACCTCATTTTGAAAATAATGTCTCTCTGGAGTGCATACACGAACCATTTCCCATATAATGGTACGTTTATGCACTGTAATGGTATGTATTGACTGGTATTTTTTGGTAAATATCTCAAAAGAATTGTGGTAAAGAGTAGAATTGTTGGTGTAATTGGATAGCAGAAATATTTTTCTTTAAGATGAGACCAAATTCATTTATTTCTAAGTAAAATAATACTTCGCTCAAACTACCTAAAATATACTATTATATACATCATTAATAATTCTATATTTAAATAATTTTGGCTCAAGGTCTTGAATTGTGAGACTATAAAATTGGTTGAATTACTTCCTGGAGATTGATGCTTGTGTTTATCATATTTACAATAACTAAAGTAAAAAGAATAAAGGTATTTTGCCAGGGCTTTCATAGCTTGTTTAAAAAGTGATTTTCACGTGTACTTCTAAGGACTGACCACACATGCACAAAAAATATGAGGTGCAATGGTGAATACTTTCTAAAAGATTAGAACGAAAATCGTTTTAAGGCGCTGGGGAAACCTCAAAAATGTATTTCTGCAGAAAATTTGAGGATGCGGTTGGGTAAGAAAATGCTACTTTTTTCCAAACCACGCCATTGGATAAAGCAAAGAAAATAATGCATTTTGTACACATTTTGACTACATTGAAAACTACAATTTTTCTGGTGACGCCCAATGAATCTACTGGATGTTTCTTCCCCATAGCACATGGTTTAAAAAGGAGCTCTCAGAGAATTTGAGACAATCTCTGAACTCATTCAAGTACAGACTAGGTTTTCCCGCAGAACGTAAATGTCGGGGGTTCGACTTCTGGAAGAATATAACGAATATGAAAAAAATTTGTTGCAGAAGTGGGAGAGAAAAATTCTTCGGAAGATATATGGACCAGTCAATGAAGAATGACAATGGAGGATTAGAAGGAATGAGGAATTGCAGCTGCTGTACGGGGAAGATGGAATGTTAACAGAGATTAAGAAATCGAGAATTAGATTGGCAGGGCATGTACAAAGAATGAGTGGGGAAAGAGTAGTGAATAAAGTTTTAGAAGGAAAACCAGAAGGAAGGATAAGTAGAGGAAGGCCCAGGAAAAGATGGGTGGAGGATGTAGAAGAGGATTTGTGGAAGCTGGGGGTCCGGAGGTGGAGGAAAGTTTCGGAGAACAAAGAAGGATGGAATGAAGTTGTGAAGAAGGCCAGGGCCCTACATGGGCTGTAGCGCCGATGATAATGATGATGAATAAAATTAGCCCCATGCGAGGTGTGACTTGTGATTTGACGTTCACTCTAATACTGCATGCGGTAATTCAGCGGTTCAACGCGAAAAAATCGAACAATCGAACATGAACGAATAGCACAATGGACACAGTAGTTGATCAAGGGTCACACACTTGTTTGGAAAAACGACGAAAAACGAGGCTGGCATACGTTTGATTCAATACGGATATTCACCCGCGTAACATGGCAATGAGCCGCCCGCCCTCGACCACTTTTAGTTCAGCGTGGCGAATGTCACCGGCTCTCTTTGACCGAGAGCACTCATTGGAGTGACCCTCACGGCCAGATCAAAATGTTGCTGGACTTGATTCGAGTGTCCCATAAAACTGGACCTATTTCTATGCTCCGCTGACGTTTAGATGAGGCAACGGCACGACTCGATTATAATCGCCGTCTACCGCTAGGATTTCCAGTCATGCACGGCAAGAGATGAAAGCATTCCCTATTTTGAGGAAGTAGGCATATCCGCCGGTGACCGCCACGAGCATTGAAACAATTTCCCTCTACGAAATATCAATGACGGTAAATACAAAACCACTCCCTGTTCACCTCAGTTTTGGCAACTTCCATCGCGGTCACCGACGCAACCAGCCCTTGACGCCCAGCAATGGCGGACGAAGAAATGTTTGTAGCTTTACCCACTGCTTTATCCCGATAGGTGTAGAAAACTTCTTTCAGTTTTGTGAGATCCTGTGAAGGAGCGGATCAGAGCGCGGAGAGAGACGCAGGAAGTCGTCCGGAGCAACACTTTCTCAACCGGGTCGGAACAAAACAAAAAGAACGAAGAAGTCAATGCATGTCTCAGACAGATGCAAGGGATAGTAGGAGAAGTGTTCAGATTTATGAGCAATTTTTTGCACCGAGTGAAAATCTGTTCGCTTTTTTATCGGTTCATTGTTTAGATGGTACTTCCGTCCGCGGAACAAGTGGACAGACAATATAAACGCCTCATCTGTTCGTTCATTGGCCAGAAGCGACGACCAGACTGCTCGATAAAATGCCGCGAGAGGTTGGGCCATGACCCAAAACCTTGAAAAAAAGGGAAGTGAGAGACGCAAAGGAAAGTAAGATTTTGTCCGTCTCTAAGAGCAGAGGAGGAACGGCAAATTTGCGATTTATTGTATTTTATTATTATTTGCGATTCACGGTAAATTATTTAACAAAATTCTCACGGATCTTCGCACCAGTAATCTTTCGGTAAAATGTAATGATTAAGGTTTAAGCGAGCAATTATCAGCACGCAACGGCCCTCCAACAGTGGGGTCGCTATCTAGAAAATCATTTTAAAAAAGAGAATAAGGCTAGCGAAGAAAATGACGATGTTTTACGACCCTACTACGCATCACGAACATTGAATTCTGCCGTATGAACGTATGTCATGCCCTATATTTGGAAGAATAGGGGACCTAGTGTGGAGCTGTATGTGTGATAACTTTAACCTATCGGAAAATAAATTAATTGTCAATTCAGTAGATTCCTTCCAAAATTCAAACATAATCTGGCCAGAACGGTGCGGAATCCCATCAGCAAATTTACTCAGTATATAATAGTTAAACAGAAAAAGATTTACTAAAAATGAGGTTAAAATTTGCTTCAGCCCCTTTTCCGAAACTATAGTATCTTAATATAGTGGACGATGTTTACGCCATCAATTCATGGGCTGTAAGTAACAACTTTGTGCTCAATTGTAACAAACCTAAAGCAATACTATGTGGTAACTCCAAACTACTTAGAAATGTTGATGTTAATGTAATACCCAAGATAACAATTGGTGATGTAGAAATATTAACCTCATTCAATGTTAAAAATCTAGGGGTCACCGAGGTCATTATCCTTTCTTGGTAAAACCATGCGCTGGCTATATGCAACGAGATTAATGTAATCCTGCGCCAGCTCAAAATTTAGAAAAATCTCTTGCCCCGTCATACTCGTGAGCAACTTCTATCTGCGCTTATTTTCCCCCATATTGTTTATCGCTGCCTTGCGTACCACGATCTCACTGAAGAGCTAAATGCAAAGCTTCAACGGCTATTAATTTTGTGTAAGGTTTGTCTTTAACCTAATTTCCCCTTATTTTAGTAACAGTAGTTTACTTATTTTAGTCACTTATTAGTAACTTATTTTAGCAAAAGTAACTTACATGGCTGAAGGTCAAAACTCGAAAATGTATGCTTGGAATGTTTTTGCAATGTCTTTTCAAACATGAACAACCAGTGTATTTGTTGCTATTTTTCCCGTCAGGGAGAAGAAGTCAAATGTAACAACCATAATAGCTCCCGACTATATTATCACCCCTCATCATAGAACGACCACTTACCAAAGATCTTTTCGTGTTGTTGGGACAAGGGAATGGAATAGTATTCCTAAGGACATAAAAGATTCCACCTTATGGGGTACTTTACACAAAAAACTTTTTCACCATCTTTATGTCCTAGAAAGTGAACAATAAGAAATATTAACCCCATGAATTACTGTGTGATAATTAATTGTTTCTCTATTTAATATGTTCCAACATTATTAAAATAATTTAATATGTAATGCATGAGCTCCACTGCTATATGGTATTTTTTGTATGTTCTTAGTGGACGACGAATGTTCGAGAACACTAAATATTTCTTTAATTTAAACGACTAGAATAGCGGAATTCATTATGAATAATTTGTTCGCCCGAACAGTAATGATGTTTTCACTTTTATTTCGCACGGTCGAGTGCCGTGTTCCTTCTCGGGGAGAGGCGTCCAGTAAAGTTTATCCGAGTATGATTACGAGGAAGACAAGGTACTACGACTGTTCGACTTATTTGCTTGACCGTGGCTTAAACTACGAGGGGAAAAATAAGTTTCACTTACTCTAACATATTCATATTAAATACTTTTCAACATAAAGTAATTTTTTATAATTATATTCAGTGTTTCGTCCCAGTTAAAGCACAGTACTCTAAATCTTAAAAAAATGAACAATCGTAGAACATTTAAAGCGTAAGAGGATATCAAATCAAGTCTAATTAATAGTATGGTGAGGCTTTAAACTCTTAAAGCAATGTGCTGATCATAACATTAGTCCCTAGAGTAATTCGCACGTGATGCATTAACTCTAAATAGGCTGCCAGTGTCTTATTTTATTAATTTGTCCAACAGCCTTTTTCATTCCTCGATCAATTATAACAAATAGATTTGTCAAAAACAACAACAATTATGCTGGATGGATTTAAAAACTACTACACAGCCCTTAGTCCTTGAAACATGGAATAGAAAACTAGTTCCCGATCTGGAACAAACCTTTTTTAATCATCACAAGCCAATTATTAACTACCCATTACAAAGAAACAACAGCACAGGACATATCTTAAATCAACTGAATAGCTTCTTCACTACGCATTCGAAATGGATCGCCGCAGGGCTACGCATTCATCAGAGCTATTGTGCAAGAATGATTCCCTACTTGTACAATTAATTAAACATTATCTTGATCGATCGTGATGCATAAATTCAAATTAATTTAAACCATACAAATAGAACATCAAGATATTTTAGCTTCAGATTTCACAACGGAATAATTAGGTGAGAGCACCTATGTCTACGAAGTACCATACTAGCATGGCACAGGATGATATCACGGCCTGCGAGTAATATTCATCTCAATGCAGGGATGATCACCGCACACTTCCCGGGCCGCTAAGAGAGAGCAATAAATATCAGGGGAGCAATGCAAGACATAGCCTTGAACTAGAATTGCAACAACTTAGATGGGAATCGCTTTCAGACCGTCGATTGATATTCGACTCAATCTTTTATGTGAATTCAAACCCGACTTTTTATTTTTAGACGAAGTTTTCATAATCTTACGAACTCCAACACAATACGGTAGATCAGATCATGAGGATAAAATTAAGTAACTAGATTGTAGAACAGAAAGGTTTGAAATTTCATGTTTCCCGCGGTCGATAAGTGACTGTAACGGCTGCGTCGAGACTTAGAAGTAGGTTAGTCGACAGGTAGTGTAGCTAATTAATTCATAGACCCCCTAATGCGTGTTTCTAAATCTGCCGAGTAGTGCCAACACCATGCTTTGCATATGAATGCCAAAATAGACCGCAGTAGAAGGGTGTAAAAGCACTTACTAGGATTACCAATGTATGAGAACATTATCATTTTGGTGCTAACACCATGTTTTGCATAGTCCTTGCATGACTCTAGTGTCACTTTTACATAATTACAATATAGATTATTTTAGTAGTTTCTGTAGCATTTGTATTATATTGATAGTGTGATGCTTGTTGATGAAAGTAAATTTCTTCACTGTAATTTATGTAATTGATAAGTCACCCCCTGCCAAACACCCTTGCTGTGGCTTGTGGGGATATGCGTAGATAGGATAGATGTAGAATATGAATACAAATACAATTAGCCTTCTGAAACATGTCCACCTGCAATACACTATACCTCACAATATTACAATAAAATTCATTCTTGCTATAGTTCAAGAGTTAAGGTCTTTAATAGGATAATTGGATTCAACTCCTGGAGTCGTCAATCAAAACATGGACGACCATAAAAAAACAACATTATACTTGACTTTTCACATTTTTGACTCTTAGGAATGTGGAAAAAATGGAATTCCTTTAGAAAATGGAAACTGGCCTCCACAAGAGAGACGTCAGTTCAAAACTTTAAAAGGACCAAGTTTAGAATACTAACCACTCTTTCTGCCGACAACTATCTCCCAACTTTCACCTTCAGCACCCACCTTTCTCTCGTCATTTCTTTCCTCGTCAACCATTCTTCACTCCCAATCAATAAACGCTCACAGTCCTTAACCCATACTTTTACTCGTGTCATCCCTAGGAATCGCATTGTATAGTCCTCTCCAAAAACAAACTTACCACATCTAGCCAAAAAATTTCCAAGTTCCGAGTTGACGTCGATGTGACAATACGGTCGAACCCCGCCCCCTGCGCGGGAAAGCAATTGACAAACGGAACTAAGGCCTCCCTCCCCGCAGTTGGTGAGGGAAAATGAGGGAGAAGATGCGCAAAGGGAAAATTCTTACCTGCGAAAGGCATTTCTTAGGGGTGGGTGAGCACTCAAATATATGTTCACTTAATGAGTGGGCGAAAATGAAAAGGGGATGGCTCGTTTCAGTCACTCCAAGACCTCGCGTTGACGACAACTGCTGGAAGACGCGTAAACGGTAAGTCCAGCCTTCGTCTTTATCCCCGGGGCTCGTTCCGTTTCTTTTGAATAGTCTTTTTCATACGCATATTTATAAATATTTAAAACTTTTGAAGAGTTGTCGAATTTTTGTTATCAGATATTCCACGAAGTTTCGAAATTCCCATTCTAGTTTTCAAAAAAATTGTTACTTACATGATATGATTGACTCTGCGGTAAGTTACTTAGTTTTTTCGGTAGTTGATTCAATTTTATAAATATTCCCTTCTTTTAAGTACTCTTTCCGGTATTAGGTAATGGAATTCCACGAAGCGCATTTTAGGAAGTGTATTTACCTGTTTATTTAAACTCGCGTGCTACACAGTTACACGGGTAAGTGAAATTTGAAGATGTAATAAAGTACTCGAAGGGCCATATTCTTAAAGAGAAAAAAATCTATTGCCTGGACTACGATAAGATTTTTAAATAAAAAATAATAAATTGTTTATCGTAGCTCGTATCATAGAAGTTTCCTCAGCCTCATTATGAACACTGCAACTTTGTGTCTTAGATTTTTCCTTTAAAATTTTCCCCCCGAATAGCTTACAGCTCCCTCCTAGAAGCTCTATTTACTTCATATGCGGATTGATTTGACTCTAAGCACAATTATTCTACTGTGAGAATGCTTTTAAACCGACTTCCATCCACTAAACCATAGAATAAGGCCTTCACTCAGTTATTGTCTCCTGGTAGAAATTATTAGGGATTAAATGCACTGGTTGCCGGCCAGATATATCTAATCACCACAAAATTTTAAGACTTGGACCAACTCGTCTCATCGATCATTCTTCATCTCATAGCTCATTCTAATCGATGATTCCAATGACACAAGGTTTCTATTTGCGCAAATTCACTGCAAACTTCAGCTTCATTAATCCAAAAAAAACTTGTGTCGAGAGGTAGGGACTCTATAAAAATGATTTCCATGGTTAACTTTCAAATATCAACTCCTTAACCTTTCACAGTCCGACTATTTGTTATTTACACCGCATCTGGAAAACGGAGCATTGGCCATTGGGGTTCGAATCGCACATTTTATGCATTAATTGTACAATAGGCCATTCGAGGAAGATATGAATAGGCATGGTAAATTCATTCGTAAATTTACCCTGCTCCTAAATTCACTTTTTCTTTGGATTTACCTTTCATAACTCTACAATGACAATGGAAGAAATTTAATATTCTGCGACCATTCTCCATAAAATCAAGGCATTGCTATGGTCCTGATAGCATTGAGTAAAAATAAAATAGGTTTCGAACATAGGATTATATTAGTTCAGCTTCGAGAGCCATTGTATTCCTTTCGCTAATTTAAAAAATGAGTCAGGCAAACGAGACCAACAACTTCGACCTCTTATGGAAACAGAACATTCCTATTCAAAGTTATTATAAACGGGAAATATTTCCTATGGAACGGATTACTGCCCAAACTTAAATAATAACCTGTTTTATTTAAACAAGTCATGATATTTCAATCCTCATACCTTTCCAATAACACAAGGTTTATGGTTGCTTAACTTGATTTTAATGGTGTTTCGACGTCTCGATTTTATTTCTCACGAAAATAGTTGGAATCGACCAAACAATCTTTGCACTAAATCCCTACTGTTAAAAATAACTCTATGTCATTTGTTTGACTTTTTGGGTGTCTTAAATACTATCTTCAGTTCACTCCATAAGTGAGTTCAGTCTCCACTCTATTATCCAGTTTGTTGAGGCCAACACCCTGTCGACCCCAGAAATACATTTCTGAGCGAGCAACAAACATTCCTCACAAATGAAAGCCCTCCTCTCCTTCCTGGTTTGAGGAAAGGCTGTACTCCTCTGAAAGTGACCTAAACGGGGCTGTGGTTTCTTTCTCAGCTGGGAGTGGGCATGTAGGAGTGGTGTTGCTATTGAGCTGTTTCCATTCAGTTGGGTTGTATTAGACTTTCGTTTACTTATTAGTGAAGCGGAAAGTTGGGCGGATATGCAAAGTTAGACACACTCAAGATGCCTAATTCGTTACAACTAGAAGGCGCGGAGAGGATATGCCCATCCAAGGTGATAGAATACTACTTTCTCCGACACCACGATGCCCATCGATCGTGAAGTCGTCAGCAATCCGTCGATTGTTTTGTTGCAGTTTTCCTCTCCATTTTGCATGATTTTAAATAACCGCTTTCTTCCTTCACGGGTCCCTATTGTCCTGTAGTATAAACAATTATTATGATGCAACGAAGTGAAACATTTTTTTTTAAATGAACATAAAATCAGGTAAATGGACAGCAAATAAGAATGTGTTCTAGCATCTTGGGCGAGTTCTCACCGAAAGGTGAGAAAAAACTTGCGGCGCAACACGAAGCGAATATGAGGAAGGAAAAGAAATGGCAAGGACCTTCCACCTACTCCTTTACCATCAACGCGTGCAAAGGAAAACTGAAAGGCTTACGATCGGTAGACGGGACCTTACGGATCATCTGGGCGACAAGGTGCACCAAAACTTGCGGAAAAACGCTTTGTGGGCGCAGGAAACAATTCTGTCTCCAAAAGCAACTCGCTATGAATGCGATCTCAGAGAACGGCTTTACAGAGGTGACTTGAGGATATTTGCTGACCTGAGCTCGGTATACAATCGTATTAAAAGTAATCCTATGGCCTAAAGTTACGGTATGACAAAATGTTGTTCTCATATATATATGACAAGAGAAAGAACGCCTGCAAACATTGCCCATTCCACGTAAAGTTTTCACACCGACCGTATATAGTTTGTGTCAGCAAAAGCGCTCTGAGTATGGATAACGTAGATTAGGCTAACATCTCCGTGGAACATCTTTCTGCAGAGGATTCCAGAAGTTGGCCTATCCCTTCCGCGGTCCAATTCTTCCAAAGATCAAAACTCTGATGCAACGTGTACCTATGCAATGCTGCCAGAGGTTTTGGGGGATACAATCATAAACATTAATCGGCGCCAACGTTTCGTGTTCTCTGCTGGAAACTTCGGATGAAAGTTCTGCTGCTGCCCTGTGTCACCTTAGAATTGATGCAGGAAACCCCAAAGGAAAAGCTGGTAATTTTATTTCCAATTGTTAAATGTGTATCTCCATACAAATTTTCAATTTAGGAATTTGCCGTGACTCATACAATGACAACGCTAAATGCAAAGTCTTCTTCCATGACCCCAACCGAACACTAGACCGCTCCTTGTCCCCACTCCACTCTAAAAACAATGTCACTCCCCCCTTCCTTTTCAATTGTTTTCCTTCTAATCAAACCGCATCGACGCAGAGCATCCTTCCACATGACTTCAATGGCTGGTTAACAGGAAAATCTTGTATTTAATTTTCATCATGTATCCTCATGCAGGAAAAAGCAAAAAAATGTCCTCGAATCCTTCAATAAATATATTTCAATTATATATTGCTTCCACAATACTACCGCGGACCAAGCAGCTTCGAGGAAGCCATTGCATGAGAAGAGAATAATAATCGGTCGAACGAGTGCTTTACTCGTTCTGTAAGTAAAATATTTCTCTCGCTCTGGAAAATATACACAACAAATCGACGATAAACCCTACGTTCTAAGATGGCCTTAACCCACTAATGGACTTGGCCTTTCTTTCTCTGTCGCCTTTTTACTTTACCTCAACCAATAGGAGTGAGACGGATTCGAGCGGGAATTTGCTCTGAAGCATATACAATGGGAGAGAACAGAAGAAGCTGTAAAAGACTCAATCGACCATATTGAACGGTTCACCCATGCAGTTAAGACTTCGAAAAGAGAGGTATCAGATGAGGAAATATCGCTAGATAATTTCTTTATCAATGCATATTTTACTTACATGATTTAAATTTGAGTTGAAATTTATTAATGCGTTACTGGTAAAATTGTAGGGTACAGCCAGCCATGTTTGGTGGGGCATTTTAACCCAAAAAATATACCTGCCTTTTATATCTTCAGCTAATACGCCACCTATCCTTTAACATTTGCCCTGAAACGAGAAAAATCATTCAATTTCAATTTAATTTTAACACTCTCCGGTAACATGAAAGCTGTATAGTTTTTGCACCGGCATTTTTTTGCTTCATGAATAACACCTTATCTCCAAACACCTTTTCCCATTGCATACGTTGACCAGAGGCCCATGAATTCGAGTAAGAATTCGTTCCGCAATACCCGTAACTCCAAAGATCGGAAAAACTATTCCACGGGCCTTGCGAGAGCTTAGCCTGTGAAAGTGTGGACAGAGGTTTGTTTACGTTTGTGATCCAAAGATATATCTGAGACATTGAAAAGCCTTTCCATGACTCTCTTTCACTTTCCCATTCCCTGCACCGTCTTAGTTTCGCTCTGCGGTTTAGCAATGGACTGAAAGTGCTGGAAATGTGACTGCTTTACCTTCCGTGGCATTGAAACGATCGCCCGGCTCACTCCAACCGTAATATCTCGGATGCTCTGTCCCACATGAGAGATAAGAGGCGAGTCATCCAACGGTGTGCCAACTTTTCTCGACCAATTAGCAGCGAACGTTCGGAAAAAAATTAAAATAAATGCAAAGGAAGCAAATATATCGGCGCAAGATATATCCGAGCAGTCAACCCGGACATAAGACCAAAATATGAGGGTAACTATCATTAAAATACAGGATGATTTAGACATATTGCCTGGGTAAAGTGTGGTTGTTTTCATGCTGCAAAGAACTCAGATGTACATAATTATGACACCAGAGGTAGTAGGAATTTCCACATCCCTTATGTTAGGACTAAAGGAGCATCAATGGCACCCAAAACCATGAGGTTGAGAATTTTCAACAAGCTGCCTGATGACCTTAAGGTGATTGATACAAAATCTGTATTTGTGAATAGAGAAAAGGCTTTCCTGTGTGAAAAGCTATTTTACTCCGTGAATGATTTTTTAAAATATCTACTACATGAACATTGTTCTTGCCAGACAGCTCAGAACTCCATATTTTCCTGAGAGTCTGTCTGTACTTTGCGGTGAGTCTCTCCTTCACTGCTGCAACCCCCTGCTGCATTCGGCTTTGGGGGATGCCGAGATATTCATAGCTGTCATCGCCCTCGAGGTGGCGAATGACGCTCCATTCAACGAGGTGCACGTCTTCCTTGTTCTCCGATAATCTTCCTCTCGTCAGGTGGATGGATGAACATTTGTCCAATCCGAACTCCATCCCTATAGCTTCACTGTACTCCAGTACGGTGTCCAGAGCCACGCGAAGGTCTTTTGCGTTGGAAGCGTAGAGCTTCAGGTCATCCATATAAAAATAAATGTGTAACCTTATGCTTCCTGTCATCTGGCACACCGCACATGTATCCTTTCCCTTGCTGCAGCCTTAGCGAAAGAGGTAGGAGGGAAATACAGAACAGCAAGGGGCTCAAGCTGTCGCCTTGGAAAACGCCACGGTGGTATGATACCAACTCTGTCGAGACGGTCCGCCTGCCTGCTGTCAGGACGAAGCGCGTTCTCCAGAGTGGTATCAGGCGTTGGATGCAGGACACTACCTCTGGGTGGACTTTCATCAACTTCAACATGGCTACCATGAGCTCATGTGAGGTGGTGTCAAACGCCTTTCTGTAGTCCACCCAGGCCATTAATAGGTTGCACTTACGCTGGATGGCATCCTGGCATATGCATCTATCAATGAGCAGGTTGTCCTTACATCCCGTGATTCCACGCTTTGAACCCCTCTGCTCATACACCTCCTCCCACACCGGCTGGACCTGGTGGAGGATAAGATCGCTCAAGATGGAGGTGAACGCCTTATATACAGTGTTGAGGCAGGTTATAGGGCGGTAGTTCTTAGGATTGGACAAGTCTCCCTTCTTATGTATTAGAACCGTGCGTCCCTCAGTCAGCCACGGTGGAATTTCTTCTCTACCCGAGAGAAAGGACGTGAAGATTCTGGCGAGATGTCGGTGGGTGGAAGTGAACTTCTTCCACCAGAAGTTATTCACGGCATCCATTCCTGAAGCCGAGAAATTCTTCTTGCCACAGAAGGCCTTCTTCACGTCACTCACTTCAGTCGCAAAACTGTTTAAAGAGGCCTATGGCCGGAGTGTCTCCTTTGAATGGCCTCGACGTTTCATAGGTATCCTTCCAGAAACGTTCTCCCCCTTGGACGGGTGGCGGAGATTCGACGACAGACTGAGGTGGTCGAAAGAGACGGGACGGGTAAAGGAGGAAGGTTGAGTTCTCCCTTAAGGCCTTACTCCTCTTCAGGAGCTTTTTCCGGGCCGTGGTGAGCGCCCGAACTCTATCAACCGCGTGCTGCTTCACGGTGAGCAGCACGTTCTTGTTCAGTGTCTGATGGTGAAATCTGAGGCTGCGTGCTATGCGCCGGACTTTGGGTGTGAAAGCCCGCCCAGATGTGATGTATTCCATCACACACTGGATCCTCGAGGTCTGCCGCCTCGCCAGCGTGATCTTGGCCTCCAATTGTTCCAGCCGTTTTTCCGCTTTGTCCTCCCAAGAGGTGGGCTTTTGGGAGTTGGCCATTATTTTGACAGCAACACGTTAGTCCGCAGAGAGATCTTCCGATGGATATCTCTCTGCCTGGCCTGTCCTACATCATAGGTGATTACATTTAACAACCGCGTTTGGAGTTCAGAATCGGCCTGATCTACTTCCTCCCTATTTGTCGGCAGTACCGACGGTGCACTGGCTTTCAAAACAGCCTGTGGAGAGACTGCTTGTATCGGGAAGGGTGGTCTGGCCGGTGGTGTATTCCTCTGAACCCGCGATGTTTGGGGAGTTTCCTTTTTTCGCAGGTGGTTGGCATAGTCGCGCAGATTCTGCTGCGACAGGTGGTTATGTTCAGGATGCATCTCACACTACAAAGAGTGCATCCTTACCATATACCCCCTGCGATTGGGCTCACTGGTAGCATATCATGCAAGGAGGTCGCCCCTTAGGGTTTCCGTCCACTCCATACGAGCTCCCTTCTTGGTGGTATTTTTATCATTGCCACACCCAACTCCACTAGGGCCCCCACCCGAGAGGAGCCGGTTGTGGGTGGTACTTCTGGTCGTCATTCGCGGAACCAGATGAAACTGCATGTGGGGTGGTTAGCCCCACATGCAGACGTCCACAATTGGCCGGCAGAGCCGTTACCAGGTACGCCACGAGGAGGCAGGTGGTCCGCTTTCGTACGCTTAATTGCGGCTGACTCAATTTCAGATCAAAGAAACTCCTTCGCATCGTGCGTGACAGTAATAGAGTCCCATTATTCATTAAATAACTAACGAATCCATAATACTTAGTGCCGATAGCCACTCATGAGATTTGCATTGCAATACACATTAAATAGAATTTAACATAAGCTACATTCACCATACACGCTGAAATGATGGAAGAGCTCACGCATTTCGATGAAACCAGGAAATGGGCAGATGGGAGCCATAATCATAGCTCCGACCTGTCCTAATCAGTGAGGCTGATGCTAAATTGAATACCATCACTGTGGGGCGGCCTCATGAGGGGATCAACTTAAAAATAACATCCAGGAAATCAACGGGTAACCACCTCAGATTAATAATGAGTATCATTAATTTTCAGGTGAACATATAATAGTTATTACTGATTAGAATATGGTATTACTTGTTCACCAACCGACTTCACCTAATTTGGTAGATTATGTAGTAAGCATCAATAAAATTTATGCTCTAAGCTAAATTTACCTACCCCCAAACAATATCCATGTTATCCACGCAATATGGCCCTCAAGGAAATCATTTTGACGGGATAAAGGTTTTTCTTTGTCGTATAGGACAAAATTCACCGTCAATAAGAAGAAAATAGGCATAATTATGAATTCACATCAATTTCTATATCATTCACGTCCAAATCAGCGATTAGTTTTAGTCTTTACGAGTCTTCTGAATTGCTTCGAGCCTACTTTTACGCTTTGAACAGAACATTCAGAGAATATCGTTTGTATCCCACCCACTAACTTAGCTACCTACCCAAAAATGTGACGTTATGATCAAGGAGAGCATTCATGATGAAATATAAGTTTCACTGCTGAATGAATGGCAAGTTATAACCTTTGAAAAAAATCTTTGATAAGATGCCTTCAGAGTTCAACTTACCAAAGCTATAATTGGATATATCAGGCGTAACTTTGTGGAATCAGTTAACATGATAATGATGACACTTAACTTTGTTGTTCCGCATATCTTTATTTTCTACTAATGGAAGAGGTAACGCTGCGTTCGCCTCAGTGGCGCCAGCATGCCTCGAATCAGATGCACAATTATATATATTTATTGCCTAAATTCGAGTCATCCTACATGTATAAAAGTAATGATAAGTGGAAGAGGACTTCACGGATCTATCCTTGGAATGCCTGCGTCCACGTGGATGGGACTCCTTTCCATGTCCAATATTCAGGAAATGCTGCGACCTTCACCATCATAGAGCGTCAATATACTAAAGACTGTCTAATCAGTGCCTTTCTCCGCTCTTTCTTAGACAATGAGAGACGACGGGAGCGACTGGACTCCAGTGAGGATCTATACTGCTTCCTTTCCGCTGCCAACATCGTCCTCTGCGATTGCGGAAGAGTAAATGTTTTAATCGAAACAGTCATTAGGTAGTCTCAAACAAATGTTTTCGACATAGAAGAATTTTCTGCGTCAGAAGACTATATTGTCTTTCAATAAATTAAACTAGTCGCTTCTTAATCGATAGATTGATTGAAGTTGGATTGAGTTATTGAGTCCCCTTTTGGAATAGAAATCTAGCATTTGCTAGGCATTCCCACAGTGGTTGGTACGAGGCTTCCTCATCCTCTCTTTAACATGCGTTGTAATTAGAGAATGTAGAATCTGTCAAATAACTCGGAGTTAAACTAAATAATGATCTCTCGGGGGGTAAACCTATACGGGAAATAACGGGTCAAGTTAATATTAAAATGGGATTTAATATTAACTTGGCCCAAATACATACCACTTGGAATACATAGTCAGTACTTGGTATCCTTAAGATTGAAAAAAATTAGATAGGCTTAAAAATTCAGTTGGGACTCGTGTACTGAAGGTCGGCAAGGTCTTAAAGCCCGTCATGATAACCTCGTAAATGTAAATGACCTTTTGCATCAAAAGAGAAGGGAATAAACTACATTAAGTTTCAAATAAATTTAATCTCTGACGACGTTAGTACATCCTATGAACTCCAACATCTACATCAACACCTCAAGGTTGTTTGGCAGGGAGTGATTGATCACCAACATACACTATAGTGTAAAAGTAACTTTCACCAACATGCACTACACTATAAGTATCCCACCAAATCTGCAGAAACTATTGAATGCATAATGCAATTAGGTAACCAGGATACAAGAGTGATGCAGGGATCATGCAAAAAAAACATTGTGCTAGTACTACGTGGTAGACCTAGAAACATGCATCAGGGAGCAAATCAACTAATCAGCTACACTACCTTTCGACTAGCCTACTTCAAATTATCGTTGGTATAAAAAAATAATAGCCGTTATGGTCTTTTAACGATCGCGGGGAAAATAACATTTTAAACCTGTCTCTTCTGCAGTCTATTTCCCGAATTTTATTCTCATGATCTGATCCACCGTACTACATTGGAGTTCTCAATATATTACTAACTTCGTCAGACAATAAATTGGTTTTGAATCTACATAAATATTGAGCCAAAAACTTTTAATCTACGGTTAAAAAGCGATTCCCATCCCAATTGTATCGATAGTTCCATGACACAGACGAGACTAACAAAACGGCCTTTCACCTATCTTACTCATCTTCTCAGTGCACCTTCGAACTCTGTTTTTAAGCCTTCCTCATGAGGATCCCAAATACTAAATAACAGACGGCGAATAATGCTGGAATAACTGATAAATACTGATAACGAAGAACGCTCGGGTAATCATAGATGCTCGAAGCATTACCTGGAGCCTTCTAGCCAACATATTGGGTTATCAGGTAACTCTTCCACAAGTTTTTTTTCCTTTTGAAACCCATGAATGCATTCCAAAACGCTTCCTTCGTAGCGGCTTTAGACAATTTATATTTTTCAACTTTTGACTCGCAATCACAGCGGAAAAATCTGCACAGAGAATTTCATCTTGGCGAGGCATGCTTTCGGTCGCCTCAGTGATTTTCTCACTTCCCCATCTCAGCCCGCTGCTCTCTTTTTTTAATTTTACTTTGGATGTACATTCTGACTCCTGAATGCACGATCGAAAGAAAAGTGCCCTCCGCATCTTGATGATGCTTGATTCTTGGAATTCGGGAGGAGAATTTTTTATTTAATACTTGAACTCATCGAAATCAGCTTTTTAAAAATTTAGATTCTTCCTATTTGCTTAAAATTTTTATTGATATGCAAGGAAACTAAGTAGTAACTACCCAATGGTCACTTAATATCCTCAGCAGAGTCAGCCTCAATTATTTGACGTGGTATAATTCTTGCCAATAAATCAAGAATGATGTCTCCTCTGTAAGGTTTTGTAGCTATCTGATGTAAAGCCTTTGATGAGTACGTGTATGGCAAGAACTGGCATATGTCGTTGTCTCTCTCCCCCGGTTATGTAACTATAAGACTTCCAACCTCCACAGGGAACATTGAAATCTCCACCTATTATCAAATTTATTTCGGGTTCCTGGAAGTGATGCTTTTTATCTGTGTTTTTGTTCTAAAATTGAATTGACGAGTGTTGAGTGGCCTGTATTACGAGCACGTGGCTATTGCTTCGGATTTTGGGCATGTAATTATGCACTATACCTGTTCTAAGCTGGTCTCTGGAAAACTTTCTGCTCGGCTGACGATTGTATTATTTACAGCAACAAATTCTCCACCTCCGGCTGGATTGATTCTATCTTTTCTATAAATGGTGAACGATTTTGGAAAGACTTCACTATGTGAAATATCTCCTGTCAGCCAATTTTCTGTGCCAATAAATTCTGGAATCTTATTTTTTTAACTATGACAATTTACTACTGCTACGACTATTGTATCGCATTTCTCACTATTGCGTCTCGGGAATATTTTCTATTCGCTATCATAGTTTAAGCTATTCCTAGGCCAGACTTAATTTGTTATCATAAATGCAATCATAGCCTTGATAAGCCTATCATAACTTCATGATATCTTTTAATGTTCCGCCGATTCTGTAAACCCAATGACGCAGAACATTGTGTAAAAGTTGGCGTAACGCCTTTCCGTCTTTATCTAAATAATACCCTGCAAACCACTTCAAGGATGTGCAGCAGGCAGCAGCAGCAGTTAGTTATCACAAACTTGCAATATACCGTCGTTCCGTCTCCGATCACGAACTCGCGGCCGGAGACGGAAGAGGAGTATTACTCGAAAATTCACACGCTTCTATAAGAAGACAAGTGTGTTTTCCTCGACCCAAAACGACGCAGAGGTGAGCACACTCTTTCTTTTCCCGTTGTTCCTGTCCCCCGTTTCAGACGCGGGATCGCTGTGGCATTCAAATTTCCTCCACCCGTACGTAAGGCTCTCCTCTCTTCCATTCGTGGCCGCTTGCATACCACTTACGGAGTTCACACGCGTCGTCTCAGATGGCCCCTTTTTTCTCGATTGATGTTCGTACCGAGAAATTCACAAAGAGATCCGTCATCGAGTGTGTCCTTCGGATGGGGTACTGAGAAATGAGAGGCGGAAAACTTCCAAAAGCCTTTTCTCCTCCAAAGAGCTGAAGTACGTAGCCATGGAACGCGAACCTCAAGGGGGGGGGAGACAGGGGAGAAATTCTAAAAAAAAACTTGGAATAACGATTGTCATAGAGCGATCTTTAGAAAATGCAGCATTTGATCATTTCCTCGAATGGGGGTAACCTCACCCACCCGCCCAACAAGAGCAAAACTTCAGCTGGCAGCTGACTGAGATTTCTCCTCCTCCACTAGTCTCGTAAATACGCCCAATGTGGCTGCTTTCTCGAAATAACTCGCGCGCTACA
The DNA here is from genome assembly GCA_963169105.1 of Ceriagrion tenellum. NCBI lineage: Eukaryota > Metazoa > Arthropoda > Insecta > Odonata > Coenagrionidae > Ceriagrion > Ceriagrion tenellum. The sequence goes on along the minus strand of OY720632.1, from coordinate 167,940,342 downwards.
ATTTCCCCAAATCATTTATCACCATCATACCATAAAACACCGTTAATGCCAATAAAAACAAGGTTGGAAATGTGTACAATGCCGGCGTGCATCTAAAAATCGGGAGATAACAGTTCTAATATCATTCATTCGCTCAATACTTCTTCCATTTAGCTTCTGAATGGTACATCTACATCTAATTATTACCCTGCAACCCACCACAAGGGTGTTTGGCAGGGGGTGACTTATCACCAACTTGAACTACAGTGGAGAAATTTACATTCATCAACAAGCACTACACCATCGGTATACTACAAATGCTACAGAAACTGCTGAACTAATCGATAATGTAACTATGTAAACGTGACACTAGAGTCATGCAAGGGATATGCAAAACATGGTGTTAGCACTAAAATGATATGTTCTTATATATTAACAAAACTCTTAAGTACTTTTTCACCATTCTTCAATCTACTTTGGCATGGACAGTCCCAATATAATTCAAATAACCTGAATTTCAACAGACCTCGAAATTTTTGAATGAAACATCGTTCCCAAGTCATTAAATAGTAGCGGCGATAAATGATGTAGTCCATTATCACGGAGTGATAAAACGGAGTTGGCAGTGGGAAATAACGCCGCCTGACCGTCATATGACAGAAGCAATAATCGCTGAAAAGGAAACAAAAATTAAAGAGCCAGTCTCAGAATTTGTACTTATCAGTTTGATGTTTTTAATCGTTTAATCGACGGCCTGAAAGCGATTCCCACCCCAGTTGTTGCACACTAATGAAATCATCAGAGAAAGAATTACAGACACTATTCATTTCACTAAGAATAACCAATTTTAAGAAATAATTTGCACTAAATACGAAACTTATAAAATATTCAAAAGTTTGACTTAATATCCCTTTTCTTCGCAAACGCTAACAAAAGCGCCATGTCATGGCACGATTGCATTCATTGCCGATCGCTGACCCAGACACCGTCCAGCTTTCTGTAAATAGCAACTAAGTTCTGGAACCATTGCCCCCAGAAATCCCAGTTTCCTCATTACTAAGAGTCAGTTATCGAGGCTATGACACCATATCTTCGACATCGTCGAGGCTCGCAATTTTCTAGTCCTTCCTTTTGCCTTGATCAGGAAATACTCGATGTTCATGAACTTGGATAATGATGATATATGAACATCACCACTCCGACTGTCGCGCTTTGTTATTTGAATCATCGAAGCTATGACATAACAACACCGTCAAGAGTTAAAGATTTCGAATCCATTCAGATCAATGCCACGAGAAAAATTTTTCACGAAGCTACACAATACCGAAGTACAACCACAATCAAATCGGATCAAAAAGTTATCTGGGTTGAGGTAACGAAAAAAAAATATCTTTTGAACCTGTAAAATACATCGGATTTAAACTAACTAATGATCTCTTCATGAAAACTGGTCAAGCTAATCGTAAATTGGGATTTGCTAAAAGAATACTTGGAAAGTGCGACGATAAAGTTAGAGATATCAGCTACTTCTCCCTCGTTAGACCCCACCTAGAATATGCTGCCAGTGCTTGGGATCCTCATGAGGTAGGCTTAAAAACAGAGTTTGAACGCGTGCAGAGAAGATCAGCAAGATATGTGAAAGGTCGTTATGATAATCTCGTTAGTGTTACTGACCTCTAGCAACTACTTGGATGGGAAACGCTTTCAGATCGTCGATTGAAAATTAGACTCAACCTTTTAGGTAAATTCAAAACCGATTTACTTTCAGGCGAATTTCTCAATATCTTGTGAACTCCAACATAGTAAGTTACATCAGATCATGAGAATAAAATAGGAGAAATAGATTGCAGAACAGAAAGATTTAAAATGTCGTTTTCCCGCGATCGATAAGTGACCACCATGGCTGCGTTTAGACTTTGATGTAGGTTAGTAGTTTAGTAGTTAGTTTGAAGTAGGTAGCGTAGCTGATTCATTCATATACACCCTAATGCATGTTTCTAAATTTGTCGAGTAGTTCTGACACCATTTTTGCATGTTCCCTGCATGACTCTAGTGTCACGTCTACATAGATACATTATAGATTATTTTAGTCGTTTCTGTAGCATTTGTGGCATACCCATAGTGTGGTGCATGTCGGTGATAGTAAATTTCTTCACTGTTGTTCATGTTGGTGATAACTCACCCCTGCCAAACACCCTAGTGTACGCTTGCAGAGTAATTAGTAGATGTAGATATTTATTGCAGGCGTTACTTGATATTGAGGATTCTTCAATGTATGTCGTAAACATTAAGGCAAACTTGATATCAAATCAACTTGATATTTCAGTCCATCTATGCATACACTTGATATTAAAGTATCCTTCAGCCATGAGTGACTCATTCTTTTTCAATTGCGTAAAATGATGGAAATTTTATACTGTCTACACTTATCAAGCAATATTTCCCACCGTCACCACGCTTGATTGCTTCGCGTACATGGAAATTTGGGTCCATCACTTCCGAGTTACGAAGATGAAAGATAAACGATGGAGGGAAATCCCCGAGGGAGGGAGTAGACTTCTCAACGACCCAGAAGGCCAATCACTCCTCAAACCGGTTCCTACACGTTGAAACCAGATTAATATGCGGAATACATTACTCATTTTTGCGTCAGTGTAAAGGGATGCGGGTAATACCTTACAGTACCCTGCCTATTCATCTCAACTGGATAAAAATTGAACAACATAAAGTATGATATAAACTTAAGTAATGGTCTTTACAAAAGAAATTGCCTCGGAAATCTGGACCGACTGCGGGCAATTCATTATCTCTGAGACGAAATTTCCGGATTTCAATATTTTTCGTCAAAGCAAGTTACGTTAAATGCCGCTGTGTTAGTCTCGATAGTGTTCCTTACGTCAAGCAACAACTGGGATGCGAATCGCTTTCAGATTTCCGACTAAAAATTAGGCTTAATCTTTTATGTAAATTCAAAACCAGTTTATTTTATGGCGCAGTTATATCTTACGAAGTTTAACGTACTACGATTGATCAGGAAAATAAAATTTGTGAGAGAGACTGCAGAGCAGAGAGATTTAAAATGTCTATTTTTCTGCGATCGATACGAGACCATATTGGCGGCCAATGCGATTATGAAGTAGTTTAGTCGATTGGAAATACAGCTAATTAGTTTAATTGCTCCCTTGTGCTGGTTTTTTGATCTGCCGCGCAGTACTGACATCACGTTTCGCAGGATCCCTGCATGACTCTTGTATCTTGTTTAAGTGGTTGCATTACACATTAATTCAACAGTTTCTATAGCATTTGTAGCATACTTATAATGTAGAGCATGTTGGTGAAAGTCAATTTTTACGCTGTAGTACGTGTTGATGATAAATCACCCCTGCCAAGCACCTTTGATGTGGCAGGGTAATATGTACTTGTAGATGAAAACAACAGACTGACAAATTCTTTCCAACACCTTCTGCTATTAATGAAAAAGTACGAGGTACCAGCTTAATAAGAAGATACCGAAAAATTTTTAACATTATTAATAGTGATCGTGGTACATTCAAATATCTTTCACGCAATAATTCGCAATCTATCGGGATACAATTTCTCGATATTCAAGGACTCAAAAATTAGAATCATAACACTCAAAATACTGAGGGTTTAAAAATTCTCCCTCTCGTCAGGGGGCAGTATCACAGAAATAGCGAAATAATTGCCACCAACTTCCTATGCCTGAATCATGACTAAATTACCTCAATTTGACAGCGAAATCACGGTAAAAGCTCATGAAAACATGAAATGCCCTTCAGAAAATCGTTACGTCATTTCCAAATGCCGGGTACTTCCCGAACACAATCGCTTGGTAGCCTTGAAAGGGTCATCAGACATGATCTCCCACAGCCACACCGGCAATTTTGGATGAAAGGTTTAAAAAAAAGGCTATATTTCACTCCGCCCAATCCTTCCTTCCTTTTGTATTTCCTCCCACAAAAAAAAAGGTAGCGCCTGATACGAGCATGAATAATGCAACCGCATTTCGCTTGTTCGTACCTAAAACCCTGTCAAACGAAAATTGGAAAATTTCCCAGTCAACACGCTCCTATAAAAAACGCTTAAAAAACTATCGCCAAACGCTTTGGCATTTAATAACATTCCATAATCCAATCCTCTATCTGATCGAAAGGCAAAATATAAAGTAAATCTTTTGCGAGAGCTTGATGTAGACTATTTTCTGCCGGACGTTCAACATATTTAGTTAGAGTCAAACTATCGAATTAGTTTGCTAGAGCCAAACTATATAAATAAAAAGGGGAAAATTTCGCAATCAACGTGCTTTTCCATTAAACGCTTTGGCATCTTAATGACATTCCATAATTAATTCCATCAATGACATTCATACGAGAGGTAATAAAATACTAGACCTTTTAGCTGTCAGTCACCCTTCAATGATTAAACACGTCGAAATCCTCGAAGGCATTAATGATAATAAAGTCATTTTGACGACCTTGAAAACAAAAATAGAGTCCGCTATATAACCTAAATTTCGTCTACCTATTTCTACCTCAACTTTTGAAACATGCGGTTGAATCAAATTTGGAGAGACGTTAGGAATTTCATTCGCGAAATTTGTAGCTACAACGAAGATGAGAGCAACGAAATCATGAAAAAAATCACTGCACAAATGCCATATCTACACTGTGGGTGGAGTTAACATACAGTCTTCAGATTAAGTCAATAATCAAGAAATTACTTAAACTTCAGGCATATCATGGAGAGCACACAAAACGTGGCACAGTATTAAAGAAACTTGGTTTCGTCAAGTGTATTATAAGAAGGTCCTCGGATGAAAAAGTAAAAGAGAGGGGCTACTTCGCTCTGGTTACGCCACACCTCGAATACGTCGCGAGCATTTGGGACCTTGGACAGAAATATTTAACTTAAAAAATTCATAAGATACAGAGGAGAGCTGTGCCATTCGTTAAAAACTGCCAAGAGAATACATAGTGTTTCACACTTTTAGAGAGATCTAATTTGAAGACCCTAGAGACTCGGAGAGTACACGATAGGCCTAGTTTACTTGAGAAATTCAGACCTGGTGAATTTCAGAGCGGCACACAAAATATTATTTTGACGTCTCACTACATCTGTAGATCTGAAAAAAGCGATAAAATAAGGGAAATACATTGCCAAATAGATAGGTAAAACAATTCGTTCTTTCCATCCACAATAAGTGATCAAAATAAAAACTGAGCTCCACCAAAGACACTCCCATAATACACGTCACCATTTCACCTCCAAAAACCTTATCCCTAACGCCTGTACCCTACTATAAAATTCTGTATAGTTTCCTTAAAATACTTTACAGAATTTCTCAAAACGTTCTGTAGATATTCCTTTTAATATTGAAACGCCATTTTACGAATTCCTCATGACATTCTGCAGAATACCTTAGGATGTTCTGCAGAATACCCTAGGACGTTCTGCAGAATTCCTTAGGACGTTCTGTGGAATTCCCTACGGCTCTCCATATAGGTCTTTACAAAAGGAATTGGGTCAACGGAAACCTCACATATATCCGTAGAGTTGCTGAAATTCTACAGAACAGCTTGTAAGGAATTATTTTGCTCTGCAGAAAATAACTCTACAGAACATATATTCTGTAGAGTCAGGCTCTCATGATCCGTACAGATCCTTAGAAAAGGAACTAGTTCTGAAGAAGAGTCAATTTCTTTAGAATTCCTTACGTTCTACAGAACAGCTTCTAAGAAATTTTAACAGGGTACACGGCTGGTGTCCTAGCACCCCCTGCCACACGTCCAACGCGGCGTCTCGCGGGGTGGTACGTAGATGTAGAAATATTATGGCAGAAACGATCTCCGGCACCAGATTAAGGAAATAGCCAGCAAAACCGATAGATTCTCAATATCATTTATTCGCGTAAAATAAGGGACAATAATAGTTGCGATAGATCAGCTCTATGGTACCTAGACCCTCACTAGTTAAATTTGGTTTTCTACTGGATCTAAATAGCTTAATATCGTCATTAAAAACTTACCCCACATGAAATTTCTGACATTATTTGGCATTTGTATGATTTAGTACCTTTGGGGACAATATATCAATCGCATTCATGACTCTAACCATTATCAAAGAAATACGGAACTAACCGCCCAGTTACTTTAACGGAGTCACCCGCTAATGATCACACAATTCAAACCATTAGTTATAGGTATTACCTCAAATAGTGCACTGCATTTGGTAGTATGTTCGAAGCACTGTCCTACTAGTAGTTTCTGGTCTGACCGCGTATTGTTGTCCTGACTGCTTTGGGCGGAGGAAGGTGAGCCGTTCTGATATGAGCCGGGATGAGTGCCGCATGCCTGGTATGGAATCATCCCGTGCCACATACCCTAGTGGTGGCTTGCACAGTATTTTATAGATGTGGAAGTTGATATCCTGTCTCATGATATCTAAACCAAGGAACTATTTTTGTAGATAATGGAAATTTTAGTAAAGAAATAGATAGGAGAGACAGCTAATCGCCGATTACAAATACCATGTGGACTACTGTCCAAGCAAACCGTGGAGCCAATGGAGTATGGAATATTGCATCGTGATATTGATCTCCATTAAATAATTTGAAAATTTATTTAGGCAATATAACGCAGTTTTTTGCCACTAAGAAAACTGTAGCACTAGCCCTAACGCTCGGAACAGAAAAACAATGCACCGTATCTCCTTTAATGAAGAAAACAACTTCGATTAGCTGTGCCTAACAATTTTGGCCGTTCGTTGAGCACATTGGCGACAACTCGACGCAGCCGCCGGCTAGGTGTTGACCGCGAATGAAAGTTAGTAGCTAATGTACTGATCATGACAAAAGTCTAGATGAGTTCATTTTCTTTCTATAAAGCCTAGGGTTCGGTGAAGAGATGAAGGCGAGTAGTGCGAGATTTACGAAGGCTTGTCGCATGCTTTTATTAAATCTCAACGACTATGGGGAGTATCAATCTATTTCATGTCCAGCAGCGAGAAGGCATGATGGCGGTAAGCGTAGCCGTTTTTTGTACTTAGACGTAAAAACGAACCTCTTCCAGGAGTGGAGACCAAGTCAGTATCAAGTCAGAATTCCCTAATCTCCACAAGTTGGGCATGAAATACCCACCAATCTTGGCAACATTGGTGTCATGTAAAAGGCTTTTCCAATGCGGGAAATATATTTGAGAAATAAAGGGCTCGAATGAGACGAAACAGGTCAAATATTCCCTTACAGCAACCTTCTCAATTTTAGTCCAAATGCAATCGCACCATTAATAACGTTTACTAAATATCATAATCATACGTAGTTTTCGTTTCCTTTTGCTCAAATGAGTTAACCTATTTTTCAGGAATTTGGGCTAAAGTCGGAACGCTCAAAGTTGAAGTAGAAGTCGAAAGTCGACTTTATTGGAGCGATTCCAATCCCTAGGTGACGCAGCCGGAAGTGAAGAAACTATGAATTACACGAACGAAATTAGGAAGTGTACGAGGGATTATCACAATCACTCAATTGCAACAGGAAAATGTAAATCGTAAAAGGATCCCGAGACATTATCACATACACATATAATGGGTGACTTCTCACTTTCTCCCTCGTACTCGAAGTCACAGCTTACACTAGCTCAAAGACTTAATAATAGAAAATGAAGAATAGCAATATTTTTTACGGGTGAATAGTTAGTAGAGAAACTAGACATCTACAAAATACTACTTCAAAATACAATGATCTCGCACTTAGTGACCCCGAAAAAAAACATACTTCGCCATATTGGAAAGTTTAGCTTGAGACCTAACCTCATTACTTTGATGTTATTGACTCTTAACAACTCGTTTGTAACACCTGGATGCATTTACGATATCTTAATCGTCGCCTTCTCCTCTCAGAGAAAAAAAAGTCGAGACCTACGCCTCAACACACACAGTTGATGACATAATTGCACTTACAACTTTTCTTACCAAATTACTTTAGAAACATTATTGTACCTTAAGCGATGCATAGTTTTTCTGGTATATACCGAGTGTCTTTTTACGCCCACTGAATACCTTAAAAAGCATGAGGTTTTCTCAGATCGCTGAGTACCGTGTGTCTAGTTGCGAATGACCATCAGGCGTTCTCTTTAAGGTGAACAACATCTTTATTCATTAAGTCCTTCGACAAAGTGTGACATATTTAGAGAGGGATTATCGTACTTCAAATAAAATACGTACAAAGTAGACCAGAGCATAACGCTTGGAAGGGAATGTTCGGCCAAGCATCCAGATAGAACATAGGGAATCAAAAATATTAACTCGTTCGCGTTGTATCCGCATGGGAAAGTTAAAACTGATTCAATAAAAAAATAGATGCTTAAGAAACGATGAATTCTGAAGTAGATACTTGAACAAAGGTATGCCACTCAGTCACAAATTTGTGCTATCAATCCTGAGAGGATATCGCATTTCTCTCCATGGATAAGAAGATGATAATGGAGAAACAAATAAAGGACACACATTTGCCATTTTTACAGAAGAAAAGGACAACATATCTGATGGCACTTCAATACAAAATAGCCAACTCATGAATTCTATGATTCCAACACACATTTAAAAAAGTACGTATACCACACCAGTATAACAACAATTGTAACTTCTATCTCATAAAATTAGCCGGGAGCGCGTGGATAAGATTTAAGGAATGTTCCCTCGTTACTTTGTTGTATTCAATATTTCAAAATATTTAATGATGACACTTACAACACCACAGATTTTTAAAAAACACAAGACCCGGGCTATGGCGCTTAAGTGTCATCTTCAGACCTGATGATGATGCATGTTATCATTAAATATTTTGAAGAATTAAGGCATCAAGTGGGACTATTTCAATCTGGTTCACGCCGGATGAACCGCTCTAAAATGATTTGATTTGAAAGTTCGATGCAAAACTAGCAAAATTTCCCCCGAGTGCTCCTTTAATGATCCGAAATACCTTATGACTCCACTGGCTATCACCATAGCGTCCACAAAAGTACGCGGGAGGACAGTCGTTCGAGCTAGGAGAAAGCACTTTCTGAATTTTGAATCTGTGTCCCCAAAATAAAAGTAATCATTCAAGCACATTATCGATCATTAGCTCAGGTTTGCTTGCCTTTCCAATCAGCGTTCTCCGCGTGGAGCGCGCATCCTTCTCTTCCCTCCGCGCGGATTAAAGTGTGACGACCATTGGGACGGACAAAGAGCAGGCTGCCGAGCACCTAATCGACTTTCACTCGTCGGCCTCGCTTCTGAGGAAGGCCACGCGATGCCAAGAAAAATAGTCATGGGAGACGGGGGGGGGGGGGATTGAGGAAAGTGTACAACCCAGGGCAAATGCAGTCAGCTCGCAGGGGAATATCGGAGGGCCTGCGTCACCAACTGTCCCACATCACAGGTGGTCCAACGGGTCGACGGCGTCAATTTTGCCTCACGCACCGTTTGATCGAATTGGTTCCACATGAAAAAATTCCTGGGACGCTGGCATGTGACACGAGGAAAAGAATTATTTCATTCATTGCAACAGAATATTAAAGAACAAAACACCATGATGCACTACGATAGACCGGATCATGGGAATAAAAGTCTGGAAATAGAGTGCATAACAGACAGGTTTACAATGTCGTTTTTCCCACGATTCATAAGAGACCATAATGGCTGCATTAAGACTTTTAAGTAGGCTAGTTAACAGGTAGTGTAGCTGATTAATTGATGTGCCTCTTAATGCATGTTTCTAAATCTGCCTAGTAGTACTAACACCATGTTTTGCATGCTCCCTTCATGACTCTTGTGTCCCGTTTACGAGTTCATCATAGATAGATAGATAGAATATTGCAGTAGTTTCTGTAGCACTGGCAGCATACCTCAAGTGAACTGCAGTAGGGTGAAAGTTAATCATTACATTTTAGTGCATGTTGGTGATAAATTACTACCTGCAAAAAACCCTAGAGGTGGTGTGCAGGGAAATATATAGATCTGTCTACATTTGAAAACAAAATTTTAAAAACTTTTTTAAGCATGCTTTTCTAAAAGATATAAAATGTTACTAAAAATCTAAAAGGAAAGTAATATCTTAGAATCGTACTAAAAAGGAAAAAATAATATTTGCTCAAGTGAATGAAAGTTTACCTTAGTACTGGAAATAATTAAAATCAATTCAAGGAAATTAGCTACACAATATATTACGTGCAAACAGAAATAGAAAAAAAATATGTTTTTTAACAATGTAACTTATTTTAAGCTGTCTATTTATGCAAAATCACAACGAAAAGCATGGGTTGCAACCTCATTTATATTTTGCACCTTACCTTTAGTTCATTTAAAGATTTTCTAGAAATAGTACATTGAAAATCTCTATTCCATTGAATACCAAAATCTTCATATTTAATGAATTTATGTTGATGTCGAATATAGAAGAGCGCCCCATTCTTTTCGTAGTGATTTTGCATAAAAAGACAGCTTCAAATAAGTTACATTGTTAAAAAACATTTTTTTTCTATTTATGTTTGTAGGTAATCCATTGTGTGATTAATTTTCTTGAATTGATTTTAATTATTTCCAGTGCTAGGGTAAACTTCCATTCACATGAGCAAATATTATTTTTTCCTTTTTAATGCGATTCTAAGATATTACTTTCCTTTTAGATTTTTAGTAACATTTTATATCTTTTAGAAAAGCATGCTTAAAAAAGATTTTTTATTTCTTTTATTTTTTACTTTTTAGTCCTAATTAATAAAATGTGAGTAAAAACAACACTAATTCATTGATAAAGTAAATTGCACTTAACATAATTAAAATTTCATAATTTTATGACGCCAAAAATTGAGTTCAATTGTTCTGAGTTATAGTTATCAAAATATATCGGACGTCAACTGATTGTCGGCCAAGTTAACGAGATCGAGCTATATCTTATACCAAATACATGTAACACTGATTATCAATACGCAGCCACGTAGAAAATACTTAGATTTGCAGAACAAACTCTGGGATGATGACTCTTCACTGACACGCGGGTGTGTTTATGTCTATTCTAATTCAAAACATACTGCCAGAAAATATTTGCTCTGTTATAGAATTTTTAAAATACAGTTAATATTATAAAAATAAGCCGAGTTAAATTTATTGAAATTCATCGATTCTATTGAAAATATATCGATAATATCAAATGTAGCAATGGAATACTCAATTTTCTCCTAGCTCATGGCACTGTGCAAAATTTCGTAATTTTATGACGCTAAGAATTGAGTTAAATTATCCTGAGTTATAGTAATCAAAATGTATCAAATGTCAACTGATTGTCGGCAAAGTTAACGCGAATGGGCTGTACCCTATATATGTAACATATAACGCCAAATGTATACCCTAATACATGCTACACCGATTATCAATACGTAGCCACGTAGAAAATACTTACATTGAAGAACGAACTCTGGGATGATGACTCTTCACTCACACAATGTTTATGTCTATTCCAATTCAAAACACACTGCCAGAAAATATTTGTTCTGTTATATATATATCTGTAAAATTATCTGTTCATAGTTTAATGACGCCAAGAACTGAGTTAAATTAAGCTGAGTTAAAGCTATCAAATTATATATATCGGTCGACAACTGATTGTCGGCCAAGTTTAAGTGAACAGGCTTAACCTAATAAACGTAACACTGATTATGAAGGCATAGCCATATAGAAAATACTTACATTAAAGAACCACTCTCTTCTTAAGTCTTCAAATACTATTGCCGTCTTGAAACGAAGAGAGCAATCAGTCGTCGAAACAAACGCCTTACTGCGCTAAGTAGTTCTAAACACTGGCAAGAGGTGCGGCTGGAACGATTATGAGCTTCATGCGGTCGGAGGGAAGGAAAGTGATATCCGACAGAGTGAGGGGTTCAGGTTTGCACTTGAAGGGGCAAGTTTAGGGAAGAAGAGAACCACACGGAAAGTAAATGGAATGGGACAAAGGAGAGGGTGATGTCAATGGATTTAGGGAACTTTGGAGCATTTAATCGAATGGAATCGAATGCATTACGGTAAAATGCAGAGGCAATCATGGATTCATTGAAATTAGAAATAAGAGAGTTAAAGAAAAGCAAGTAATATTAATCTCGGAAAAAAATTCACCAAGATGTGAACTCGATACGAAGTCTCTACCTCCGGACGAGAGTCCGATGCTTCACCACTACGCTAAGCAGGCCACATATAAGATGGAAAGAAGTGGTAACGATATAACGTGAAATGAAGTGGTAACCACGTAACCATGAACCATGGCAAAGCGAGCTAAAGAAAAGCATGAAAAAACATCTAGCAGTCTTGGAGTCACGTATGATAATATCTCTGGAATTACAGTACTCCAATTCAAAACTCAAGAAGTGACTTCCTGGAGTATGTGCAAGGTGCAATTCGGAATAAAAACACATAAAAAAGAGGGGTAACGAAATATACGATTTCTGGAGAATCGCGAAGGAGGCATTTATAAACAGAAACGCTGGTTTTAAAAGGGTACAAATGAATTCCCAATATGATGATATTCGCCTACGGGATAAATACGAGCCATCTGCGGAGCAAAATAGCAAAACAGTGACATGAATATTATTCAACACATGAGCAATGAATACGCGAAGTACGCACAATTTACGAAAAGGAATGAAAAAATTAACTCGTTTTTAAACGGCTGCATTGTTTACCATCCCTCCCCATTCACGGTCTTGCATAACGGCGGAAATGGGATGCAGGTCAGGAGCTGAATGGGTGGACTATTTCGCCTCCGCATCTCGATGGCGGTCTTCGACTAAACGGCGAGTTTCCGCTTCCTGGCGGATAAACAGCGGACTACACGGCTTTCAAAATTAATTAAAAACCAAAAAACGTAAAACAAGGTGGCCGAACTGATGCGAATAGGGCGGCTGTATAACCTAATCTGCAGAAGAGAAAGCGGCAGACTAAACGGATTCAGTGGTTTCCAAGGGGTTTTATAATCTATGCATTCGAAATTCAATCGGGCGGATATCGATGGGCGACCTAAGCGAATTTCAACGGAACGGAGGAGGAAATGCGCCTCGGAACGCGGGGCGCACAAGTAAACAGGAAACACGACCCTCGACGAGATTGCAGGAAAAAACGATACAGCGGGTGGTTGCTATGCCCGACTTCGGTGGATCCGCCCTGTCAAAATAGAATTATAACAGAGGTGGAAAGGACGCTGGTTACCGTTTAAGTCAGAAGCGATTCCGAGAAGAGCTGGGGCTTTGCTGCGAAGAATGACGAGAGCAATTTGGACGGAATAGCAAGGAGGAAATAATGTGGAGCACAAACCGGTATTCCTAGGTAGGAGAATCGAAGACAGAAGGACGAGGAAGAATATGTTGAGATCGCGGACTTTTTAAAATATGTACAGCGATGAAGGAGAAATACTAATGCAATTAAAAAGAAGGTAAATCACGAGAGGAAAATGGAGATATTATGGTGAAGTAGAAATCTTGGTTATTAAAAGTCGAATTTTGAAGCCTTATTTGCGTGGAAGGTCTTAATGATAATAAATCAAAGTGTGTAGCTTCCACAATGAAGTTATAATGAACTGAGTTTCTTCATTACATTCTAAATAAAACATGGATGTTGCAAAGTACGACTTTTTATCTTGGTTATAATATTATCGCGTTAGCTGGGGTATATAGAGAGAAACCACAACACTTTTAGAACTAAGCGGATCAACTGACAGACCTATAACTGTTTTTCCAAGGCATTAAACAAAAACTGAAAAGTAATTTCTGGTCACCAGTCTTGTTTTTCTCCACCGAGGGTTGGTAATAATACTCAACCAATTCCCTTTTCCTTGCCTTTTGCCCCAAAATTCAATTAATCTATTCAGTGAAACATAACTTCGACTTCAAATGAGCAATCGCATTTGATATGTAGCGTGACATGGAACCGGCAAGTTAATTCAGTTTACATTAAAATAGACTTAACTTGAAGTTTTAATGATGAACGCGATGTGATTATTACGAGCAACCCCTCAAGCCCACAAAAATCTTCAGCATAGGCTTTTACACGAGATAAATTGGGTCGCTCAAATAATGATGTTCACAGAAACGTGATTTTCAACTGAAACTCACAAACTAGTAAAGATAACATACCAGTGCACTCTTAATTAGCAAATTAGTTAATGGAAGACAGAGCCAGAAGCCACTAACCGATTTGATAGGCACGAATTTGAAGCTGAATGGACATATTTTGTTTCCGCAGATAAAAACTCTTCGATCACTGTTGCCACAGGTATTTTTAAAAACACTCTGATGGGGTGAATGACCTCTTTAGAAAGAATACAATTATCACACTGAGAGAACTAAACAAAATCGGAGAGCTTAAAAGAATCTTAAGACTGCTTACACACGCTCAGCCCGAAAGAAATAAGGACACAGTTCACAAAGTCGATACACTGAACGCTAATTAACGCCGAAGGCTAAATTGAGATTTATTGACATGATTAGCGATAGGTATCCGAGGAAGGAGAACTAAGACGAGGGAGAATGAGCCCACGAGAAGATTGAATCGCAGTGACGACGGTGAGATGAAAAATAAAGAAGGTAAAAAGTGAGAATGGAGGTTAGAAATGGCCGCGATGAAAACAAAAGTGGACGGAGTGCCGGGTGAGATCAGTTGAGCGGGATGGACGAACTGGGGAAGATCAGAGGGAACGAATAAAACGCACCAAAACATGGAAACGAGAACTCAATCGAGAGAAATCTCCACAGGGGGTCCATTCGGAAGGACCACGAACTTCCAGAGTCTCGTCAACTACGAAATTTTCATGTCACAGTCATGAACATCTCGAATACGGCCATTCGTTAGTTGAGATTTGCATGGGCCTTTCACGTCGCATCCACGGAGTTACCGAGGTTTGAGCGTGTGCAGTCCTTACTGTGTAAGACACAAGGACGAAAGACGGAGTCGGTGGAAGCAGAGGCGAAGAGTGAATGGGGACGAGGGAGAGACGAAGAGAATGAGGACGTCATGAGCCGGAAATTTAGGATAATGACCAGATTCCCCGAAAGAGATGGCATCGTGAAAACGGCCAGAGGGGGGGAATCCACACACACACACACAGAGACAGACGTCACCTCTCCCCCTCCCCTTCCCTCGTCCTCTTATTCCTCCTCATTACCCACGGCTTGGCCGTCACTCTCGTCCGCTCACTGCCGCCTCCGGGCTTCAATCCCTCCCGCCCCTCTCGCGTCGCTCCTCCTCACGGCCCCTCTATTTTCCCCTGCCCCCAACCCCAATCTTGTTTTTCCCTCCTCTATCGTCCTCTCTCTCTCTCTCGCCCGATTCCTTCCACATTCCCTCTTCAGGAAACGCCCCGTGCCCCTCCCCCCCATTCCTCTCATCCCGGGGACTTCCACTTTACTCTCAAACCCCCCCCCCCACCTTCTCACCTCCCCGTGCTGTCCCACACCACTTCCCTTTTGAGGGGACCCCAAACTCCTCCCCCGTTTCCCCTCCCCCCCTCCTCCCCCGCCCTCCCTCCGCCACATTTCGCTCCCTTAACGCGCTAACCCATAAATACGGACTTGGGCCAAATAGCGAACCATTCAATCCCCTGACGACCGTCCAGCAGCATCGAGACCCGACAGGGAGCAACAGAGGACGTGGGCGATTAGCTGGCAGAGACTGAGACCTAAGGAATAAGACTACCACTTACTGCCGACAACAGGTAGGTGTTCCACGACAACATTCGGATTTCATTTTTCACTCAGTGACCGCGTGGTTATATTATTCTCGCACTTCGGCCGGGCACGCTGAAAAGGATCTCCCTCCACGTGTCGTCCGTCATACCTCTCATTCTTCGGATGTTGTGATTCGTGACTTACGACATAAATAACTTTTGACCTAGGAGCAAATCTCTAACGCGCCCTTTAATCCTTGCGGCAGATATCGACTACGATTGATAGCGATTGTTTATGATGCCGCAATCCGACCTCAGAACTGTAGGGCTTCGGCTCTGACGGTAAAGAGCGATCCTAGTGGATTAACTACCCCGGAAGCAAACGAAGATTTCAGTTTCAATCCGATGTGTTAATGGAGTGCGACCGGGCCGACCTAACGGTATTGCAAACCATTGGATTGACGTTCCTTTTCATCGGGCTACTCTGTATGATTTTCACGACTCCAAGGTGGACGAGGAAGTGATTCGCGACCTTCATATTCCTTTGAAATTCCAAATGTAGCAATCGCTAGCGAATAATATCGAGGATGAAACTTGATTTCCAGTGAGAATTCAATGAGGCAACGGAAATTCTTAACAGTAAATAATAAATCAATCCGCGTGGTAAACTCTGATGACGAGCCGAACAGACACGTAAGCTTCATTATGTGTGAATTTCCATCTTCTATGGGTCATTTCTATTTCCTAATTTTGTCCATATGTAAAATTTAAAAAAAAATACTTTAAAGTCACAGTCGATAACACTAGTGAGTTTACAATTAGAGTACTTTTCCGTCCGTCCGCGAATCCGTCGCGTTTCAATTTAGTCATGGCATTAGTCAAGACATTTCGATTTGAAACTTGAAAAACATTAGGTAAAAATACAATTAAGAGTGCTAACAGACAATTTTTGTCAAAAGCAAGGTGCCATAACTATCGATGTAATCGCTTAGCTTATGATTCGATGACTCTTGGCACACGCTTGGTTGGCGGGAATGTTACTTTCATTCATTCATGATCACCTGCGGCGAGAAGGTGGCATAGCATCCTCTCACATTATTTCACAACCCTCAGTCACGCCGAAGGCAAATAGCCGCCCGTAAATCACAGTCAGCTTGCAATATTCACGAGCGTTTGTGATGAGTAGGTTCGGTCGTGGAGGCAAATGGGTTAGGCCTCTTCATCTTATGAATGTGTCAAGAAATATCTTCACTCCTGACAAACGAAAAAAATAAAATGACAAATTTCTTTGTTATTCTAAAACACCAAATAGAATCAGCCGACACACTTGATAACAGTTGTGTACTTAACCATTACTCAAGTAATTACTATTGCAAACTGTAACACGGGAGCAACTGAAGAGCCACCACTTGGTTCGATTTGATTCTGATTATGAAGGATTAAAAAAAAGAAGGCTTCATAGAGTGATAAACTCGCCGTGAACACTTTAACTGGGAGTAATTAAGTAATCTAATAATCTTTGGCAGTCATATTACAAAGGCAATATTTCAACAAGGCTCGGATCAATAAATCTGTATTCCATGTAAGTTTTCTAAATTAAATTTTGAAAGCAGGATGTTGAGGGTTTGAATCTGTTTTTCAGTTTTGCTTTTCCACCTCTTGTTTACTTCTGCAGTCATTCAGTTCTATCACTGAAGTTCGACTCCTCGTTTCGTGGTGCGATCCAGCGGGAAGTTGCTTTTTTGTCCAACCCCTATTTCTGCCGTTATATCCGCTCCGCTCATTTATACTATAAGTGGCATAATCATATTTATTGCATGAAACAGCACACACCATGGGTATTTTCTTTGAATGACTTTTAACGGGATGATTGTTTTTCTCGTGGTTGCTTATTTACTGTCGTGATGCAAGGGAAAAAGGAGAAGGGTCGGAGACGAAGCTCAAACACACTCGAGTCTTTAGGTCAATGCTTTTCTGCAAAGCTAGCAATAGT
This sequence comes from Ceriagrion tenellum, assembly GCA_963169105.1. Taxonomy (NCBI): domain Eukaryota; kingdom Metazoa; phylum Arthropoda; class Insecta; order Odonata; family Coenagrionidae; genus Ceriagrion; species Ceriagrion tenellum. The sequence continues at coordinate 167,922,670 of OY720632.1, read as the reverse complement.
ATTTACATTCTGATCACAAGACTGCAACTACATAAAATTTGAATCATGAGTAAGTGAACTGAGGTAATATAGAAAAGGTGGCACAATTTAACGTATTATAGAGAAGGTAAAATGGCACGGGCATTTCAACATCAACTTAATAACATTCTGTCGCCCAAGTGACAGCGAAAGCAATTGAATGTGGTTTATTTTCTTTCCCTTATCTCCCTCGCGATAAATAAACGATATATTCCGTGATTTTTGTCGTCAATATCACAATACCATCTTTCTTTTCCACTTTTCCCAGCATTATTTACTAGTAATCTGATCAAAGCCGCTTGAATCCTTTGAGATTTTTCGCTGTCAAAGCTCATTTTCGAAAATCTATAGACTGCGGTGAAATTGTGTTCCTCTCGTAGCATATGGTTAATAAATCTGTATCAAATAGATCATCATTATAGCTTGTCGCTTCCCCATGCATTATAGCAAAAGAGGATTGTCCTGAAATGATTATGAATATTGGTTAATTTAGTCTTCGATTGTAATTTTAATTACGAGAAACTCCAAGGATTATTTGCTCTCAAAAGGCATTAGATCAAGATAACGAGGCCGCAGTGCTGGAAGAGGGCCATTGTTATTTGCTGAAAACGTAATAAAATTGACACTAAATATGAAATTCATTTTCCTAAAGATTCTTTTACATTATCATTACATCATGATTTACTAACAGTCTCGAAGTACTACTACAATCCGCCATTTCATTGCCGATATGCGTAAATTTTATTCGGGTTTTACCTTCATTCTCTGATATAGGTGTCAGTATAATACACTTGTCTCGCGTTCCTTGAAACACTCTAAAGCTCCACTGCCAAAAAAACTCGCTTTTCGACAGCTATCGGGAGTGAAAGCTATTGCTCGACATATTCTTGCTCAACATTGAAAAATCACTTAATAATGTCCCATTAAGTAATTCCACGTCTCCGTCTCTTTTTGCTCTAAAGATACTAAGTATTACAGAAATGTTAATTCTGGGGACAAGATGGTACATATCTCAAACTCCCAGAAAAAGACCCTCATAGTGTGCTAGGTCGTTTCGTACAGTCGATAGGTACAATTAATTGAAACGCTGTGCCGGTGTAAACTCAATAGCCAGAAAATAGAAAAATTATTTCTGAAAGGTGTTATACCATGGAATAAACCATCAGAAATTTTTAAGGAAAGTGAATATTCCTTTCCGACGTCGATAAAAGATATAAAGGGTTCAACAGGAAGATGGACGTAATTAGCTCAAACGAACCCCATACACTACTCATTCATGCACCATCATACCCAGCTTATATACACTCTCCCAAAGGAAATAATGAGATATCATATCAGGTATAGTCAAAGGACATAAAACTAGATACCAGTACTCGTAAATTCGGGGAAAATAAGTCCTTATCAAGTTTTTTGCAAAGGTATATTATAACTCGTGAAAGATGTTAGAAGTGACGGACATATTTTGCTAGTTGCGTTATTATATTCACCGATCATATGCATGAATGTACATTATATCTACTCCTGTCACATGGACAGATCACTCTAAGCTCTCTTAGAAGCCGTAGATTTTTATCTCAGCGTGGTTTGCTATCGTCACATTCTGGCTGCCCCACAGGGAATTTCAACGACCGCGCAAAGCCATCGTGACCTCTCTGACGACTTCTTACTTTCTCACCAGATGGCAGCAGTAGGCAGTGTTTTCCTGCACGCGACCTTCGCAAACCCAGCTACGAACACCAGTTTACGTCAACCTGTCCTTAATTCTATTCATTTCTAGAAAAAAAATTTTTTCGTAATACCCATTCATCAATATTTACGATGTCCGGCTGAAACAATGCACGTTACCAAGTGAGGGAAGAAAATAGTACCTTTGAATCATTACTTCATCACGAAGCCATTTTTTAGCTCGAGAAAACAATAGGACCTTAATTGCAAATTTTATTGGCAGCGAGCAAATTTTGTGTAATTTTGAGGCTCTAAGATCTCCTTAAAATAGCAAAATGCTTGGAAGTTTCTTACGGAAGAGTCTGGTAGTCGCAATGGTCACAACTATTAAGGCCGTTTTGCACGAAGAACTTAATTGCTCAATTTTATACATAAAAAATGCAAATACGCAGACTCACAATTGGAGGGAGACTATCTCCCCATCTATCGTTTATGCATTCGCGATGCATTCTTGCAGTTATAAACTTTACATGACGCAATTTTCAATGCACTTCCGAACATACGATAGATTGTGCAATGAAACTCCTGGTGTATAATGGCCTTAATGGGGACGACCACGAAGTGATCATTTCAGCATCATGACGCACAATGGGTGCTTGTTTTAAGCAGTATATTTAAGTTTGAGAGCGAGAGTTGAAACACATCTGGCATTGGAATAAGCTTAACATGTGTTTGGTTCATCTACGTGCATGGTTTAACGTCCTGTCCTAATGAAAACTGCTTAAATGGCTCTCCACGCGTCATTCAATTACCGATTTATAATGCATTGAAAAATACTACAATGGTTAAAATCAGTCCTCGGTGGAAGCGCCCAGTCATTTCACCACCACACCCAACCGATCTCCGAGAGAGTTTGTGCTGGCTGTAATGGACCAATGGTGCCCAGTTTCCCTACCTCATATTATCGGCCCATAGTAATCTGGTCCTAAAGCGATAAACACAAGGCTCATTTAGTCTCCAGTATGAACAATGGCAGTTGCAAAGTTTTATTTATATCAACTGCTGTTAAGTTCCCTTCCTTAAGACATAAGTATGGAGCTCATTAAAACTCCAGCATATGAAATGGGAAAAAATATTTTAAAAAGAGGATTTATTAAACTCACCTTCTTTCAAATTTCTTACCATTTACTTATTCAGTTTGCTGTTGCTGTTTGAAGTTAAAGCAAAAACGTTATTAGCCTTCAGAAAAATAAATATAAGCATGTGTGAACGACGTTTTCATTAATTGAACTCATCCAACAACACATAAAGTGCCATGTTCTCAGCATAAAAGTTTTTGATCACTTTCCAAAGCAATTTCTGTGGAAAGTGAACAAAAACTTTTATGCTGAGAACATGGCATCAGTACTCCATTTCCACAAGATATCGCCTGATACGCTATATTAAAAATACGTCAAGTGTAAGTTGCTGAGGTGAGGCCAATTCCGATGCTTAGTTTCTCCACCCTTTCTCAATTCTTCAAACAATTCTCATCTTAAAACGCTACAATCTAATTTAGATGCCGTATACGACCCATGTTGCCGGTCTCCTCCCGTAAAATGTACCACAATTGCTGTAAGACATAAAATGAGCGTCATCACCCAGTTTACAAGTCTAAATTCTGAGTTTCAGATGATAGTCAATATTTAAAAAATAAGTATACGTACTTTGTATTTGAATAGCATACACCTGTGTCATTAGAAAAGAAAATCCGCAGACCAGAACAAAAGGATTAGCCAGCTATTTTTGAATAACCTCTTGGCAGACATTAAACACCGGACTGTCGGCGTGGATATTAATTTTCATCCCAAGAATGCTTTTAAGTGTAATGCGTCTGATAGAAGGGAATATAAATCGACAGATATTGGAGGATTCTTAAATACCAGAACCAAACGAGTCAAATATCGAGGGAGTCACGGCATTTAACGCACTGGTTCGACCCGAGTGACAGAGCAAGTTTTTTTATACATGGCATCCGGTCAGTCCAGTCTAGATTTCCAAGATGACCGCAACAGACGGCGAGTAAGGAGGCAATATTCCTTATCTGGTGAACCTAAGGTCATATTACCACCATTGGAGATTACCGTCATTGGAGAATCTATTTACTCACATTCAGTACATATGTCGATAGCAAAAATCACTACCCCTAGGGCTAGAGGAGAGCGAGTCGATCATAAGTTGTCACATATTTCATTTCATTAATCAAATTATCTTGTAAGCATTTCATTTAGATACCAATATATAATCCATGTAACGACGTCTCACGAGAAAAAGTAGAATTTTATCAGGTGCTAGTACTCCCGGGAATAAACTCCGAATATAGAATAGAAGTTACGCTTTCTTTGAATATGCAGGTATTAACACAAAAAAACGCTAATAAAAACGAAGGTTTCTGGGGTGATATATCACCGAATCGATTTGTATTTTGAATAATTCACACTAGTTGATTTCCGACCACGGTTTCGACATTTCAATTATCATGTAAGGAGCCAATAAAAGTGATTATCGATACCTTTGACCGAGAATCCAACTGCGAGGAATAAATGAGGCACAAATTCATTTTGCGATAAAAACTTCCATGTAATTTTTTAAGTGTTTCATAGTCAATTTTTCCATAATTCCATTGCTGATTGAGAAATGCAAATTTCATCTCTGAATCGCAATTCAGCAACATTAGCAATGGAGAAAACCTTAAAAAAGGTTCAAAATAACCCTACGTATTAGTAAGTGGTTACACAACCGTCTCCACATGAACTTCCACTTATACTCCAGCACGGATCAAGGTAATTCCCATGTTTCTCGATTTTACTGTTTTTACTTTCATCCTTATAATATTATAGTATCCGCACACTAGGAATCGCTTATGAGCGACACATTGTATTTTTTGACTGAATTATAATTTCTTACATATGACAATTAGGCTTAACGATGGTAGGTATTCTTACATGTTAGAATCCGGGAAATTCTTCGCCAAACGTTCGGTGGCTCTAACGAGTGGGAATTGCCGGAACAACTAAAGAACCCGAGCATGTCGTTACGCTAGCGGGCAACTTGAAACTATGTGTAATTAGTCCCCAGTTGCGCATTAGGTAGAGTTAGACAGCGTATGGGTTGAGTAGAAGTAATATGCACCGTTTAGAGATCAAAGGACCTCGGTTACACGTTCACATGAAGCCCATGTTTGTGTAATTCTAAATTGTGTAATTGTAAAATTCTAATTTTGATAAATTTTTGGTTAAAACAATATAAAAAGCAAGCAGGTTAGGGCATTGATGCAACTGCCATGAATATTGACAATTTGTTCGTTTTTTAAGTACAAGGTGTAGACCCCTCTCGCTAATTAAACCAGCCTTCAGGGCGTATTGTGAGTACATTTTTAAGAGGGAGGGATTAAGCGTTCAACAAACAAATAAAACTATTTACGCGAGGTCAACCTCATCATAGAATCAATTAATTAAACAAAGGTCTCCGTAAGACACTAGGGTAAAGGCGAAGTAAAAACCATCGATATCCAGTAAAATTCTCTATAAGGAGGAGTGAAGTTGAGGCGAAATGTTCTAAATTATTTTCCTGCTTCCACTGTATCTTTCCAAAGCGAGAATCTTGACAATACGGATTGGATTTCGGACCACCGTTTAAAAAAAGACGCTCAGGACTCGTTTCAGAGATTGAAAAGAAATTATATTGTGGCCTCAAAGATGGTGTTTAACGCAGTAAGGAGCAAATATTGTAGTGATAATTAAATCGTTCAGACTCTTTATTTCCACATTAAAATAATTAAGATAAAATAATTGATAATAAAGGAAACCGGGCCGAGCAAGCGAATATCTTCGAATCCTCTATTCCATCGGTAGGCGCATGGGTGACATTTGTGCAAACAACAAAACCACATTAGGAGAGATGAAATATGGTGAACGGGCCACAAGATGAAATTTTCAAACACTAGACGTGAATTATACCTCAAACCCTCATCCTTATTTGGATTGTATCGTGAAGATATCTTCGGCTTTTCTCGCGCTGTTAGGGGTGAAAAAAATCTTCACTCATTATAATCGATAATTTTTTTTAAACCAAAATATTGAGGAACATCAAAATTGTTTCATTTCAAAGCAAAATGTTCATATCAAGTAGCGTAATACGTGAAGGCCCAAAAAATGTCTTCTTTGCTGTATAAATGCGGAAATAAGGTCCTACAGTATTTTCAACCTTAGCGCATCGCAAGCAATAGTTTCATCAACAACAACCGTGGTGAAAATCTCCTTTATTCCGGTGCCATCCATTTCCTGAGCCTGTAAAATGAGACTGCTTTTCCACCGTGCCGGAATTAACTACTTCCGTATTTTTCATCAAACGCTTGACTGATTATCCGCAAAACCGCTCGCACGGCGTCGAACGAAGAAAGTAAAACCTTTTCCGAGCCAGGCTGTCTGCGTCGCTGCGTTTGTGTCGCGGGGATTGTGAAATGCAATCGCTCTCGCCTGATCCTGCATTGCCAATCTAATGTAAAGCAATCGAAAGAATTTCGGGTCCAAATGATATGGCCCCGTGGTCACAACGGTCTGGTTGCGACGGAGTGAACGCAATAAAGGAAAAATTCATCACTCCTCAGACATAGCCTTTCGTTTTCCCCTTCATTCAGGACGCTTTTGACAGGCTTGAAAATATACTCACCTATATACTAGGTAGATTATAGGATGTTATTTGAAAGATTAATTCTAACCCTTCATATAGTTTTAATTGTATTTCAGTAATGTATCTATGAATACGACACTTATAGGCGTAGCGCTATGGTCAAATATGTCGTGAGCATAATGCGGTCCATCAAAGACAGTGCGTAAAAATTTCCATCACCGTCGGGCATCATTTACCTAATTAAAGCTAATCAAAAGTGAGAAATAATAACAAGGGAATGTTAAAACGCGTTCATTCTCTTGCGTTAATTATTGTAAATCACCTTTTTACGCACTATAAATCTGTAGCTGCTAATTATTTTGTCAATTACTTCAATCATGACGGAACCCTATGTCCTTGCGTGATGTTCACCAAGATTAAATTAATCTCGGAATAACGGAATACTTACGGAACAAGTATTTTGTAAACTGCACAGAGATTGTCACCGCAAATATTATAGTTCCCAAAAACAGCACTACAGGAGAAATTAGGATTTCACCCAATTTATAGAAGACTGCCGGCGAAGCCTGATAACTTCCGCTTTGTTAAAAATGATTGTTGTTAGTTGAAAGAATGAATATTCAAGTAAAGAAACTAAACAATCCTACGAATTCTTATACCGGTTCATATTGCTACGAAGGCTGTCCAAATTTATCACAATTTTTGACCACTATTTGTTTTAATATTAAAATTAAATTCATAATCGGTGATTTTTTTTCCCCAAACCCTGCTATTTTAACAGTAATTGAAATTAATACACATTGAATTTGACATAATTAATATCCATGCCAAAGAGGTTATGCTTCCTCTCTCAACGGAATATTCTGCGACTGTGCAAGCCCATCCTAGCATTGTCTATAAAAAAACTCTATGATTACGCATGAACTTACGAAATTCAATGTGCTCGCGGTAAATTATTTTATTTTTATTTTTGAAGATTTATAGAGTACTTAGTTTGTTCCAAGTTTTCCTCGAGGATAATTCTGTTCGACGCTAACTCTGTCATAAACAATTGCCTTGAAGTATTTAACTCGTTGTAATTATGCCAACTTCAAAATCACTCATTCTCTTCTTCTACTTCTTTAAAGCAAAACACCAATTAAAATGGGTGGCAAAGCACTGTCGCTGGCGCTGCTGACGCTGGCCTTGCTTCACGTCGCCACCTCCACCAAAATGAAGGAAGTCCTCAGGTGGAAGCAGGTTGACTTCACCTTCCCGTCTAGCGAAGAGCGCACCAGGGCCATCCAAACCGGTCGATTCCACCAGGAGAACACCCTCCCTCTCGGACTGGAGGTCTACGGCGACAGGGTGTTCATCACTCTCCCCAGGTGGAAGACCGGAAGCCCGGCCACCCTGGCCTACGTCCAGCGCCCAGCCGACCTCAACGCACCGCCCACGTCCCCCCTGCTCAGCCCTTACCCCAACTGGGAGTGGAACAGGGAGAACTCGGGATGCGACGCTTTCACCTCTGTCTTCCGAGCGATGGCCGACAGTTGTGGCCGCCTCTGGGTGATGGACGCCGGCAAGTACAACGTCGTCGTCGACCCTCAGCAACTCTGCCCGCCTCAAGTCCTCGTCTTCGACCTTAAGACCGACACGTTGGTCCGACGATTCCGATTCCCCGACGCCGACCTCAAGGACGGTTCCTTCTTCACCAACGTGGCCGTCGACATTAGGAACGACCGCAACGGACGACCCATGTGCGACGAAGCCTACGCGTACATGTCCGACGTCTGGAGGTCTGGGATGGTCGTCTACAGCTGGAAGCACGACAAGAGCTGGAGGGTTAACCACGACTTCTTCCTGCCCGACCCACTCAACTGCAAGTACACAGTCGGAGGCTTCACCTTCCACTGGTCCGACGGACTCTTCACCGTGGCCATGGGACCGGTCGACCCGGCAACCAACGACAGGATGTTGTACTTCCACGCAATGTCCAGCGACAAGGAGTTCGCTGTCCCCGCATCCACCATCAGAAACTCAAGTCTCGCAAACTCCTATCCCGACACGTTCAAGCTCGTGGGCAGCAGGGGACAGAATGGACACTCTTCAGCTTCAGCCATGGACAAGGACGGCATACTTTTCTACAACCTGGTGACCAGAAACGCAGTGGGATGTTGGAACTCAAAGTTTCCCTACAGAACCCCATACTTGGGTCAGGTTGACATCAACGACGAAACGCTCGTCTTCCCTAACGACTTGAAGGTCGATCAAGGAGGCATGGACGGCTTTCCCAGTTCCCAGACGTCCAAGAGGAGGAGACAAACGCGGCCGCAGGGCAGGCAGAACCTGTGGGTCCTCTCCAATAAGCTGCAAGCCTTCCTTTACGGAGAGTTGGATAAGAGTGAATACAACTTTAGGATCCTCGCTCTCCCCGTTGAAGATGCCATTAAGGACAACGCCTGCCATCCAGACTTCATCCCGTCGGTAGAAGATCTACCAGCACGATTCGGCTGCGATTTGTAAACTTGGTCGCAATAAGCGTTTACTAATGGTGATTGATATCTTCGCAATTCGTCTTCTCACTTTTCATCGCAAGTCAGCAACGCATCATTCCATTGCAAGGGTTGTTTAGTCATTATTGCTTTCAGCTGACTAGACATTTGATTTACTATAAAATCAGCATGGAGAATACTTCACGCAGAAATTGTTTCAATTTTCAGAAACCTCTTATTTAAAACCTAGCCTGTGAAAGACTTTTTCTGTATATTTGTGCCTCTGAAGGGCAAGCAGTACAAATTAGATGTTGTTTTAATAAATTGACGAAAAATAATGTTTGTTTCCCTGTACTTAACTGATCTCTCATTTGGGAGATCACCTGATCTCCCAAAACGCTTAGTGGTATCTTCATTCTTATATCGACTTCATTTCGCTGCTAATCTTACTACCTTTCACCAATGGTAACAGTCTACTCTTTCCCAATTGATTCATGAAATTGGCTAACCTAAGATACTTACTTATGTATACCCCATAAGCCAGCCGTGGATGTATGAGGCAGAAGGTATTGGAACAAAAGGCTTTGTGTGGTAGGGAATGGTCGAATTCATAGAAAGTTAGGTGGACACAATATAACTCGATATATATTGTTTGAGTCCCTCCGTCCAATACATCATGGCCAGCACTGTGCGAATCACGATACGAGGTTCTTGAGTTAATCATTTTCTAAGTATATCTCTCATTTTTTCGACAAATTCAAATCTTTCGATATAGACCAGGAACCAAAACATTTCCTGATTGGGAATAAAACTCCCTTTCCTAGTGACATCCTGAAACTTAAACCAACTTTATCAATTTGTAAATGTAATTACTGACATCCTAGTTCGTGTACTATCTCATTTCTATCTTCTCACAGCATTATTTTTATTCCTAGAAATGTTGGCTGAACGACAATGTTTGATTAAGTGCTACTTTCTTTGATGAACCACATTTATTAGTTGCTCGTTCTAAATGCGGCCTAATTAACGCAAAATAAACGAACAGTTTCAATGCATTTATCCCCCAAGTTAAAACAACGTTCATAAAAGCCGATTCGTATTTCCTTACATTTTACGTCCTCAAGAAAGTAGGAAGATAAGTGGCAACTAATAGCAAGCATTGAGTCACGACAAATTTATAACTGTGATTAAAGATTTATCGTTAAAACACAAGGAACATAGCATAGACCCAAGAGGAAGGCCAAGGGATCAGAAATACAGGGATTAAATACGGCTAAAATAAAAAGTGAATCACTAACTAGTAGTAGGGAGACTAGATTAGATAGAATTGGATGGAAGGTTGTAGTCAACCAATCTTAGAACTGAACGACCAATGATATTGTGATGTGAGGGACAGTATTTGATTTCCTTTCCTTTGGATTGACTACTCCTTATGTTTGTTCACACCTCTTTGCCATAATTTTACATCATATTTCAACCGTGACAATTCCTTTCCTATAAATATCTCACAGTAAAGATCCCTAGGTCACTTATTCGCTAATGAAGTTTCTGACATGTTCCATTTTCCTTGGGCAGTTTCCTTGAGCAGGACAGAATAATTATCTTCTTATGTCGTCTGTTCCCTTCGCGGCCTCCGCTGCTAACTACTCCATTGGCATTTCCCTAAAGAATTGCTGGACATCAAATTATTTTTTAATGCGCATGGTGTGTAGATTTTGAACCTAACCACTTTCCAGAAAATATTTTAATCCAAGCTCAGCATTCAAGTTTTTATCAATATTATCTTTTTAAATGTATTTGTTTCTTAATGACCATTACTCTTCGCCACATTCACAAGATTTCATCACATACAGATTCAAAATGAATCTTCAAATAGCCGCAACCCATATTTTCGCTACTTAAAGAAGAAAAATCAGACCTGAGTTAATAGACTCGAAATAATTATCGATGGAGCAAATTTATATGGGCCGAATACAAGTTTACCATTGATATCAGTAATGAAGTGTTTCCACGTTTCATCCAATCAAAGCTCAAAGAAGGCATTGCAGCATTTACGCAGTAGTCTCAAATAATGTTATGAGCGGCGATGCAAAGATGTATTGTCCGACCATCTGTTTAAAAAACATTAGACGCCTAAGTTACAATCTCTGAATTACAGCCTAACGTTTTACATGAAAATGATATTGAATATAATGGTAGAGTTTTTAACAGTCTAGTAGCGAACCTACACAACTACAATTTAAACTATTGTCGAAATAACTAGAGTAGGCAGCGCATGCTTTATTTATGAATACTTTTGGATAGGGAGGAGGCAACTTTTCTACCGATCAAGGATTTGACGCATGTCTCGAGTCATACCGTTCAGTGGAAATATTTGAATCTCATAATTTAAGCACAGAATCATATTTAATGAGATTTTCAGTCAATACGGTGTTTCAATCAGGCTTTTCGAGATAAGGCGGCTGAAATTCTCAGAGGAATACCTGCGGATAAACAAATGATACTGTAGCCGTCCTTATAAACTTCCGACAGTGGGTCAAATGTCTACCGAAGAAGGAGGGTCTCATCACATACTAGCGCAATTTATGAACCAGACTAACCAATCGGGCATTCTTGATTCGATCGTGATGGATTCCATTAGATTTCGCTAATGCCTGATAATAAACCTAAAACAGCTGATGATGCAGAACGCGGATTGCAGCCAATTAAATTTTTATACGGCATACCGTGCAAGGCACCACTAGGGTCACCCCCTGCCACACACCCTCGTTGTTGCTCGCAGGGTGTTACTTGGATGTAGATGTAGGGTGTGTGGCACGGGGTGATTCCACACCAGGCATGCAGCACTCATCCCAGTTCAATCAGAACCGCGCACATCCCCCGAAAGCCAGGCGCAGGCCAAAGCAGTAAGGGCAACGGTACGCAGTCAGACCACAAACTAGGAGAGTGATACGAAGAAGAACATGCTACCATGAAGCATACTACTCAAGATATAAATTAATATTTGGATTCGTGTTCATTTTAGCAAATACGCGTTGATATTGCATGAGAATTGGAGAATTCTATCTCCAGATGGTCCAATGCTTGAAGAGAAGAATGCTTGGAGAAAAGTACTTGGAGAACAACTAGAGGGAAATCCGAAAGCATTTTGGTCATATGTTAGGGAAGTACAGGGAACGAAAAAGTCAACGGTAAATTCCCTGAAAAACCATAATCTTATTATGTAGATACTAACCACCTAGCTGCATGTGACCCTGTTCTCTAGAACGCCTCCCTTAAATATCCTACTTGCATGTCAATAGTGCATGTTTGGTGATCTTCACCCCCTGCCACACACCCTCGTGGTGGCTCGCAGTGAATTACGTAGATGTAGATGTAGGGTGTGTGGCACGAGGTAAGACTTTGAGATTGTCCTGGGCCGGAACTGAATGTAAATATACAAAACTCGGGCTCAGCTATGATAAGAGTCCAGAGTTTTTAAAAAATAGACTGCAACGAATAAAAAATGGCAAAGGCTTACGATGGGAAACTAAGGGCAATTGAAGCTTTGCACGGAATCAAGTAGTGGAAAAATATGTGGAGAATGATTAAATAAAATGATAGAGTGAACCATAAACCTTCGAACGATTAAGGTAGTTTGAGCAAAATATCAGTTTACCTATAAATTACTGAATTTGGTCTCATTTTAAAGAAAAATATATCACCCTTCCATTGACACCAAGAATTCAACCCCTTACCGCATTACTTTCCGAGATATTTGCCAGAAAATACCAACCCCTTGGCATGGGAAATGGTACGTGTGCGCACTCCAGAGAGTCCTTATTTAACAAATGAGGAATTTTTAACACCTAGGTCTCGTCAAAAAAATCAAGTGTGTAGTTTGTGCGTTTCCTCAACTATTTTTGACAGTTAATCATATTGTCACCACAGTCAATTCCTCGGGATCACAAAAAACCTTCCGCTTTGATGGAGTTTCAAACGTACCGCGTGAAAAAAATGAGTCAAGTTAAAGACTTATTTAGATATTTTAATTTGATTACTTTCTATTTCTGTCATGTAAAACTATATTATTGCACCATAAATAACTCTGTATTTAATTCGTGTGTCTCACACCCGGAGAAATTAAAACGTATAATTCGAATATGGCCTCTATTATGATTAGGTAACTTTCTCGCTCGCACTACCTTAAGCGCGATGCATGTCATCAATATGTTCTGGTAAGCCAAGTGGACTTTCTTTGATGGACCACATTTACTAGTTGCTCGTTATAAACGTGGCCTAATTAACGCAAAATAAACCAACTGGGGCAATGCATTTATTCTCCAATAATTTTATTTTTCTTATCTTATCTTATCAATCTCCAATATTCTCCAATTCTCAAAATAACTTTCTTAGAAGCCGATTCAAATTTCCTTACATTTTATGTCCTTAAGAAAGTAGAAAGATAAAGTGACAATTCATAGCAAGTACTAAGCCACGACAAATTTACAGCTGTGATTAACATTTACTATGCATACACAGGGAAAGAGCCAAGTGGAAGGCCAAAGGATCAGAGATACAGGGATACAATTTTATCTTATCAATACATACTTATATTTACTTATACTATATATAAGAAGCTTCGACATTAATACTGACAAGTCTGACAAGTTTTTTTTCCGTTCCTAGTGTTTTCTGCTGAGAAATTGAAACTTCCCGGCTACAAGGAGCATTCAATACACCTTGCCTTGCCAAGGCTCGTATGTACTTTACAAGGACCGTATATACCCGGCACAGTGCTAGTGGCGCGATCTGTTTATGCAAGGAATTCAGAAGGATACAAGTCTTTAGCTACCACCATGAATGGTAAGCGTCAAAATTATTCCTAGTTTACAGGGAAATTCTCTAATCCTAAGTAGGACCTATAGTGCTTTCAACTATACATTTAATAATACACGCATTTTGGTCAATTAATATTTGTAAATAAATCAAGGATCAAAGCGGCTATAAATTTTTAACGATGACTAATCAATGAGAAATGTGAAACTTACTCTTTATTATTTTTTCATGGTAGTTTCTTGAAAATGAAATATTTCATAACTAACTCCTCCATTGAAAACTAATGCCCACTATTTTCAGTGGAGTGATGTCCTAAAAGTTTTCTCATCCTAAAATTCAGTGCAATTTTCTTTATGCGAGAATTTTATTGAAATATGCCTTAAAATTAAATACCCAGCAAATTTCGAACCTTAGAAACGGGCCTTAAATAACTGCCAAGTTTCCAATCATAGCATGAATAAATGAAATGGAGCAGACTCATATGCACATATGTGGGTGCATGAACACCAATGGATGAAATTCGCCATGAATAAATCACTTGATTTCACCGGGATCCAAACTCGGATCTCCCGATTGCCCAATCGGAATTAGATTTACCTCGATCCAGAATTTTGCCCTTCGCTCACAACAAAACGCTAAGTTCCGTGAAACCATAGTACACCATCAAAACGTGAAAAAAAGAAAAATATTTTAAATACACTCGTTTATATGTTAAAGAATAAAAAAAACTGTGCACTACCTTTCTATAAAACTATAATTACCGCAGTCCGGGGATATTTTGTGACAGCGAGCACATCTTTGTGACAAATATGCTCCGCGACACTATTTTAGATTTTCCGGACTTCCCAAAGTGGTTGGGGCAGAAAATATTTTGGCAATGTGTTCCAAGAGCTTCTCCCATTTGCTGGTGACTCTTGGAAATTCACGAAGAGAAGCGGCAACAGTCCTGTTTAGTTATTTTAGGTAATGCGCGCTGAAAGATTTTCATGAAAGTGTGGAAACTTTGCGTAGATGAGATAAATATAGGGGACATTAAAATTTCAAAGCCTATTTACTTCAATACATGGTATATTTTAACAATTCACTGAAAGGATTGTTTTTGTGCGAGAATATTTGGCTGCATTTTTTAATTAAATGCGAGTGTCTAGCAGATGTGCGGTTCAATAGCATGGCAGAATAAATTCCTGTCGAAAAGGTGCCCCATATTGTCTCACCATGCTTATTTTTAATTTTAAAATCTCAGAAAGCCAAAAATGAATGGAAATAATATTGGATCGTGTCCATGTCGCAGTTTCAGAAAATAGCCAGCAAATAAGAGCCAAAAATAACTGCCGTCGGAAGATTGAAGAATCTAAATTTTTTATGTAAAAGGGATGCAGAGGCAGTTACGCATGGATAATCAGATAACAGTTGATAAGAAACAGGTTCTGAATAAAAAACCAATGTCATCATTGCGACCATGGAAGAAAATTAAAATTAAGGGTCTATGGTTTTGTAGTTTTTGGGATAAATATTATCCAGGAATTATCACCAAAATTGGTATACGAGGTACCTCAGTGAATGAGTTGAACGATCAGGCAAACACTGGAGATGGCCAAATGAGAAGGACAAAATCTGAAACCGAGGTGAAGAAATTGTGAGTAGGAAGACAAAAAATAGTGAAAAGTGAACTCCTTTGCAAGGAGGTATAATAAAACCCAAATTTTACCCACATTTTTTAAATATTTGTTTTATTTTCTCCATCAGAGTTGTAATGTAGCCACGTGCAATTCACATTTGTGACACATGTCTAAGTATAGACAATAACAGAGGAAAATATGCTCATTAAAAAGATGTACTACAAGCAGGGGTAACTTTGTGACAGTTGTTCACTGAAATATTATCCGTTAAATGTTGATTTATTATCAAACTTATCCGTAATTAAAATATCAGTAATGATTATGACCAGTAAAATAATATTTATTTAAAATATTCATACATTCGTCTAAAAACTTTCCAAAAACATTTTTAAAAACCTATCACAGAGTAGCTACGGTTTACGAAAACTCATTTTGAAAATCCATTAAGCTAAGAAAGAAAAATTAACACTACTGCATAATATCATCAGCATCAGTTAATAACCGATCACATAGTTTTTTTTAAAATCGCTTTCTTTTTTCATTTAACTCCAAAATAAATTTGCGAAGATAGCTACGAAGATTGGGGACTGGAATTTTATCAAATTGATATGATGTCTTTGGGCGGCGATAAATTTGCACGTTTCCGAGAAAAAATTTTACTTTTACATTTCTGCTGATTGTAACTGATTATGCAATCTTTCCTAATCTTACTTACACTTAAATCTTACACTTAAATAAATCGACTTACCTAATAATAAAACTTAACAATAATAATTATATAACAATACCTAATGAACCTACTTGCACTAAAATCAGCATCAGACCAAAAATAATGGATAGACACCTTTAAATGTAGATTATTCTCGGATTCGACAAATTAAGGGGACATTCCGCAACTGCTGACAGAAAATCATTATTACCACGATCAAATAAATTCAATCAGTTTCAAAAGCGCGTTCAAAGAGTACAACTCTGTAAATGAGCCCAGAACCTTCTAAGATTACTCTAGAAATTGCTAGCGACTAGAATCATAAAATGATCCCATTGTAAACATTCAAATGCAATGAGTATTTCAGGCCCTAATTTCCCCAGAATACTAAACGCCGGGCTCAAAAGACTCTTCCATTGGTTCACCCGTGAACTAGCAAGTTATTTTATGATGTGACCGTAGAATTCTTCAACCAGCGACAACCACTATTTCAGCCTATTCAGATGATGCCCATAGTTCTCCCTAGCGCTCAAGTGAAAGAAAGAAAGAAAAAAAGAAAGGTCCTCAGTTTCTCGCAGTAAGGAATTGCTACCGACTCGAACACTTTTTACATTACCCTCAATGGAAAGGATTGACCGACTTGCATTCACGCCTCGCCGAGGCACGAGTCCTTAAGAACGAAGCAAATGACATGCGTAGTGTCCTTTGACTTGAAGGATATCATTGCATTCCCAAAACGGGCACCAACCAATACGGCAAAAACGCAAGGTACTATATCGGTCTACAGGTTTCAATGCATCACATCCTCTCGTGGAAAATTTCATAATTCGCTGATTTCATCTCCATTCCTTGATGTCAAAAGAATGCGTACAGATCAATATCATGTATATAAATGACTCACATTCCGCAATTGGTTATAAAAGAGGAAGAGACATGCCTGCCTACGTCTCTTTGCCTTCATATGGTGAACAGCATGTGAAAAGCGCGCCATTCACATAATTTAGATGATTGTTCTGCTCTTTTATAAATGGAATAAGACGGTTAAGGTCTGTAGCAAGTTTATACAATTAAATATTATTTGACAGTTTATTTTTCACGTGAATATACCGTAAATAACGCTTTCGTTAAAGTGGAAGTCTTACCATTCTCAAGGCTTTTTTCAAAGATCGCTTTTGGCCTGTCTTCCTAATGTCATGATATCTTTCACTAGACGGTTATGCTTCCGTTGTATTCTTTGTCTAATTTTCTGCAATGTAGACTGCATTCTTCTTCGGGTACCGCGAACCTAAGCCCTCCTAAATGGCGAATAAGCGACATAGGGCATATACCGAGAGTGATTCGGTGACTCTTCTGGCAGAAAGCAACAGTGAACGCGAAAAGAGTGAGGAAAGCCTGTCGGATTCTGACGAAAATTTTGTGCCGATTCAAGCAGGGAAAGTTACACCGAATACGATAATAATGATGGGGATTTGGCTTCTTCACTTAAAAACCTTCAGTCTTCACGACTACGTCAGAAGATAATAGATTGAGACTGAAAGTGGGATAAAAACAGTAACTCATGGAAAAATTTGGAATGTACAATTCCACTTGGAAAGGAACTGACCTTAGAAAGGAACTGAACTAAGCAAGCCTTATTGAGAATGGATGATGTAGATATGGTTTTTCGTACTTTTCCAGACAAAATAAAGATCCCAGGCAAAGTATTAGTAGTGAAGTTCATCCGGTGTATTAGAATGGTATTTTGCGTTGCGTGTGCTGATGGTGAAGGTAAAGAAATACTCAAGTCTATATTCTGATATCAAATCGCCATTTTTCGGCAAAAAGATGGCTGATTTACGATTTTGGATGATCATTTACAAGCTCTAGAACTCTTTCATCAATGGTAATATCGAAAAGGAGAAATGGATGCATTGTGCTGAGACATAATAGCAGCTTTTAAGTGGAAAGACAGATTAACACTCATGGACATTTCCTTTCCATGCATCGTGGAGAAATGAGAATTAATAAAACAAGCAATGTCAGTGAAAACTGTAGAGAAGGATGAGGTTGCCAGTAGCGGTGGACATAAAATAGCAAATAAATGCCGTGGATTGTCAATGATTAGCGGTCGGCTTCCTTACCCATCATAAGTAGCGATACATGAGCCCAGAAAGACGTTTCAGAATTTTTGTCGCGAATACGCCAGCATATATGTCGTCGCAGAACTTGATGGCGCTTACCGGCGTGGAGAATGACGTTAGGGAAAGGAAAGCATTTTCCACGGGAGATTTCAATTCCTCCTCCCGCACATCCACGCTTGGCAACTCCCCGGCCTTCTACCCCCGCGCCGGCTTCAAGGTAATTAAATAATGAGCAGGAAAATGTGAACTACCAAAGATTTGGAGAGAGAGAACAATTACACGAAGAGTTTAAGAAAGATCAATATAGGATAAATAAATAAGTTCGTGCATCGTCATAATTTATTGCGGTTGAAGCGAAGCGGTAAGCGGAGGGGATAGGTTCAGCATAACAATATTAGATGGTATGATAATTTTGATGAGGTAGTTTTGCAAAAGATACTTCAGATACGATTCCTCAAGGACGTGAAAATCACGGGATATCATTCATTAATGTGATAGAATATAAAAATAAAGTGCTGGTGAGAGGATGCAACCTCTCACTATCAAAGTTCAACATGCACTTGGGAGAGACCATAAGAGAAGCCCAAGAAATTGGACTGAGCGGAATAAAGATAAACGGAGAAGAAATAAACATGCTCCGCTTCGCAGGTGACATCGCAGTCATACCTGGAAATTGCGATGATCTTCAAAGGTCACTGAACGTAATGGACCAAGTTCTCCAAAAATACAACATGAAAATTAACAATACGAAGAGTAAAATCTTAGCATTCGGAAAAGGGGTGCAGCATCCCGGATGCTGAATGTAGAAGTTACCCTGACAGGAGAGAAATTATAGCAAGCGGATTCCTTCACCTATCTTGTAAGTACCATCACGTTGGACGGAAGAAGTACAACGGACATCAAGCGGAGAATAGCTCAAGCTAAGAAGGGGTTCATGGGAAAAAGACAACTGTTGTGCTCAAATAAGATAGAACTACAAACCAGGAAACAGTACGTGAAAAAATTCGTGTGGAGAGTGGCACTCTATGGATCGGAAGCATCGATCAGACAGAAAATCAGACCAGAAAAGACTAGAAGCCTTCGAAACCTGGTGCTGGAGGAGGATTCTCAAGATAAAATCGGCGAAAAAAAAAACGATATGATGAAGTTTACAGAAGAGTAGAAGAGGAAAGGACCATACGGAACACCATACAGAATAGAAGAACTAGATGGATTGGACACACTCTGAGACACATTGGGCTTGTAAAGAACATAATTAAAAGTAAAATAGAGTGAAAATCCCCAAGAGGAAGATCTAGGAATAAGATTGTGGATCAAATAAAGAGGAGAGTACATAGGGAGCGATACCAGGAGGTAAG
The DNA here is from genome assembly GCA_963169105.1 of Ceriagrion tenellum. Classification (NCBI taxonomy): domain Eukaryota; kingdom Metazoa; phylum Arthropoda; class Insecta; order Odonata; family Coenagrionidae; genus Ceriagrion; species Ceriagrion tenellum. The sequence continues at coordinate 167,903,218 of OY720632.1, read as the reverse complement.
GGAACTAGAATCAGATAGGGAAAGGTTGAGGGCTGCAGTCAACCAATCTTTGGATTGAACCAGTGATGATAAAAATTAAAGGAATAATTACTGAAAAAGTTAAGAAGATTTCCACTATTATCATCGTTAGCCTTTGGGGCTGAGGTAACTATAAAAAATAATATAACCCAAATTACAGATTTGTGTGGAGGATATTACCTTACCCCCAACTTCGATTCTTGGATATAGTTAAGATGGCTTCCGCCGTTATCATCGTTGGGCTTCTGAGCTGAAGTTACCAGATAAATTGGCATCATCCGACTTTCAGACTGAGGTATAATACTTTACCCAGTCACTTCACTTCAATACGACAGACAGACAGTAAAATACTTCACCCCCACTACGCATATACAATAGAAAAAAGTGACAGAATAGGAGAAAGAACTGCAACAACCCTAAATCAGGGAACATCCAGATAAAATTCCAGTTTGCTATTCCCGGGGAGCCAACATTCATTGGAAGAAACGCACGTCACAAGAGGAAAGAAACCTGGCAGCAAAACCCTTTTCTACTACAACATTTTCAAAGACGGGAGTGGAATGTTGACTGTGGAGGAGCAGACAGGGATTAGGCGTCTTAGGGAGAAATATCCAGTCGTCGACAATCCCAGCCCTACTCTACGAACTATTCCCATGATATGAAATACTGATTCCTGCGTAACTTGGTGGAAACCCGTAATGTTCGTCATAATTAAAATGAAGCTTGGTCCGATTCCTCGCTTTATTTGCTCTCACCTACCCAGGATTCGGCACATCATGCCATTATCAAGGCATTTCACCTAGAAATGGCATGATATGCCAAAACCTGGGTTGGTGAGAGAAAGTAAAGTATGGAATCAGACCAAGTCAAGTTTTCATTATTTCCATGAGCCCAGCTAATTTTGTATATATTTCATTCTCAGGAAAACGAAATAATGATGAATCGGGTTCTCGGTACCCAATCGAATATTATTTGTACCACCGTCTGTTTCTAATGACGAATATCTCTCCTTAACTAGGATGAAAATTTTGTAGCAGTCGTGGCCGAGTGGTGCGCATGAGGAACGCCGTCGAGCGTCCATATCAGGTCAAGGATTCAACACGCGCGGCTTGTCGAGGCATAAGGAGATGTAAAAGGAGAAAATAAGAGCTTCGCCTCGACCTCCAGCATCCCACACGTCGCTCGCTCTCGCGCCAACCCCTCATCACCGCACGCTGCCAGCCTCACCTCTCCGATCGGAGGGGAGGAAAACCAGCTCCCTCTCCCCCCACCGACCACCCTTCGAGCCGGCTCACCACCCCCTCGTACTTCTGAAACGAAAACAGCCCGCCCGCAGGACCCATTGGATCGGTCGACTCCCCTCGCCTCGCCTCCAACCACCCACTCCCAAACCTGATCATCCCTGGAGAGTCTATGGCCACCTTCGGAGAGGGCAAAGTATTCCATCAACCATATATGGCCGTGCGTTACATGAATTTACGAAGACAATTACGTTAGATATTGTTAATTATGTCAACATTTTTTCGGGGTTTCGTCCGCGTATGTTGTTGGGTATCACAATAGTTTCGCCAGCTACCCTGCTGGCGTCCTCAGGTGAAGGATAGCGAGAAGGTTTTTGGTTCATTCATATATAGGAGAGATTTGGCGCCAAAAAACGACCAAAATTTCGTCCAATCATGGAGCAGCATCGTGATTGCGCTGGAGTCTTATTACTCTTTTCCATACACTGTGTAAGGGGTAACCATATTCACTAGCGTTTTGGTGATTTCTACAGATTGTCTTATTATTCTCGGGAAGTACCTATTTCCTAGGAATTTCCTTTCACCTGAGGACACCAGAAGCGTAGCTGGCGACACTGTTGTGATACCCAACAACATACGCGGACGCAACCCCGAAAAAATGTTGACATCATCTGATCAGCGCCGCGGAAACCTGCGAACAAATATTGTTAATTATTTTCTCAATGAATAACAGGAATGGCAATTTTCCACTTGGATAAAATGTAATTCGACCATGGATTCGAAGTATCTACTACATCATCATCAGGTACAAAATCCAAGACAAAATGAGTATATGGGGTTAGCAGGAGCAAGGAGGGGGGGATGGGAAGAGTTTTAGGGGGAATGACGCTGTAGAACACCGAAACCATGGTCGTAGAAAATTTTATCTAAGAGGAAAATTGCCTTTCCTGTTATTCTCTATGATGAAATTCCACCATATCACGCATAATACGTCTCTCCTTGTAATTATTTTCTCATTGGCCACGCTTATACGACTGAGACAAAAGTAATTCGTAAATTGAATTTATATTTATATAGGCGCGATAAGGGTCCTTGTGCTGTTCTAAGAGGGCTCAAAATTTCCATGAAGGACTCAACTGCGCGTGAGCAGAAAAAGCCAGTAGCAAGACGGTAGGGAACAGGGTAGGAAAGGTAGAGACAATCTCGTATACGTTGACAAGGACAGAGCAAACAGATAAAAAAAAGAGACGAGCGTTAGCTTTTCCCACGTGCTCGTCTCATTTTTTGTGTATCTGCCGGCTCCATCGAAGTCAACTTCTCAAGTACATCGCCGAATGGCTACCTCCAACCTCTCATTTGAATATAGACTGAATTGAAAATATAGCTCAGTAAAAGTTTATCATCAAGAACATGGGGACTATAAGGGCCCCGTGAGACATTTCTGGAGGCAGCAGACCAGCTGCGCTTCGTCTTTCGAGAACCTGCTAATGATTGTATCTCAAGAATATTTTACTATTTCTACGTTAAGTCCCCAAACGAGGGCATCGTGCGTTGAAGGTGCCAAACGCATGCATTACTTTGAGATGCGCGATCCGCCGACTTTTTATCTCATGAACTAAATAGTTTCAGCCTTAACTTTGTAAAACTTTTCCATGCTCAGGAATCAACAAAACTTTGTCAGTTTTACTTAGAGTATTTATTGTACGACCGGTTTCGTCAAATAGTCGTCATCACCTGATTGGTGATGGCGACTGGTGTCGACTATTTGACGAGACCGGTCGTACAATAAATACTCTAAGAAAAACTGACAAAGTTTTGTCGATTCCTGAACTTTTAAATTTCTGCTTGAGGCTTTCACAGCGCTGAAGTGCAGGTACTTCCATGGCTTCCGGGTTTCGCTGCGTTTCGTTATCCTGACGATGACAATATACTAATAATACGATAATAATACGATATTGTCATCGTCAAGATAACGAAACACAGCGAAACCCGGAAGCCAAGGAAGTACTTCCTAAGTTTGTATCTCATTTTTCGAAAAAGTTCTACTCCCGGAAAGATGAACTCATCATCACTATTTTCATCTATTAGGCCATAACTGATGAGAAAGAAAATTTCTGGATCAACAAGTTAGATTTTATTGAAATAGTGACTCATTCGGTGGAGAATATCACAACATGACACTGGTCTGTTGAGGATGTACGGCGGTTCAAGACGCTTATTACGTAACTTTCCCACGATCACGAACACTTCCCGACGAGGGCCGCACTTATATAATCCATTCACGTCAATAATTATTTCTGAGAGTCAAATTAGTGAACAAAAAATCACAAATACAGTGAATTTCAACACTTCATGTCCCATACACGAGAAAATATCAGGCCTCCTTATTAATTTCGACGCCCGAGGCGCCGAGAAATTCTCGGGTTTTTATTTTTCACTGTCGAGTGACAACATAATTCGGAAACACAAATGAAAAAACGACTTCGTTTTCTTCCACTGATTTATTTTTCTGGTACAACATGTTTCGACACATAGAGGTCATTTTCAAGTACAAAAAATAAATCAGTGGAAGAAAACGAAGTCGTTTTTTCATTTGTGAATATCAACTTCCACATAGTTGAGCCTGATACCATTGAACGTATAAACATAATTCGGGTTTAAACTAATTTCAATCTCGGGTCACTCATTATTTTCATAGGTCAACAGAGGTCATTTATGACGAAAAAAGATGGGCGGGTATGTTAGTTAGGAGAGGGTAATTTGGGAAGAGGAGGATGAATTGAGAGGAAACCCGGCGTCGGCATTAGCCCACTCTCATTGAAAGGCGTCAAAGAGACCAAAATTTTATTTCCGATCCGACAATGGAGCTGATCGAGAATACACAAAACAATATCCGCTCCGAAACTGCCCGAATAGAGACCCGGTTCATCATTATTTCGATTTCCTGAGAATAAAATAGAGTTAAAAATAGCTGGACAAATGGGAATAGTTCGAGGAGTAGGGCTGGGATTGTTGATGGCAAGATATTTCTGCCCAAGAAACTTATCCCTGCCCGCTCCTCCGCAGCCAAGGAAGTTATCTGGTTAAAAGGTTTTCTAAAGGAGTTGGGTTAAGAAAGATTCATTAGGAAGCCCTGTAAGTATAATAAACGGTGACAATTATGGATCTATTTGTATTGTTAAGAACAATATTGCCTCTACCACACTAGGCATATTGATATTCGACATCATTTTGTAAAAGGAAAGGTAACTAATGAAAATATTTGCTTTTATTATGTATATTCCAAGAAGAACCTATCAGATTTGTTCATTAAAGTCGTAACCGGACCTAAGTATAAGAAATTATGTAGGTACTAAGATTGGACTAAAAGAAATTCAATGAATTTTTTTATGAATTCATTGAATATTGAATTATATTCAATGAATATGGTACCAAATAAGAATTTAGTTTGATGTGAAGTGTGAACAGGTAAATATGTTAGAATTATTTATGCCAATTGTTGTGAATTGTCTTTAAATGCCTGAATTTTGTGTGAAAGATGTAACTTAGAAACAGTTGTACTTACTATTGTTGTACTATATAAGGAATTTATGTTTCCTAGTGAGTATAGTCCCCGTTACCTGGAAGCGCCATATTCAAATTGTTAATAAATAAAAATGCATATGTTTTTGGAGAAGACATAAGTAACATTGTTAGCCAAAAGTTAACAGGCCGGTAGACAGAAGCATCACCAAATCTCGAAGACAACAATCCACAGCACCCTTTCCGATGCATCCCCATCCGATCCTACTCTTCTCCCCCACTTCCCCTCGACAATCTTTGATTCCTCCCTCCCCTTTCCTCTCCACTTCTCCCTTCCCGCTCCCAGCTCCACTCCTACACCTCTTTCCACCCCCCCCCCCTTTCCACTCCCTCCCCTCCTCGACGCCCACTCCACAAACGTGCTCCTAACCTCTCGGCGTGACCTAGAATCCTTAGTTGAGCTCTTGGCGCGAGTAAAGCAAGCGAGTCGTCGACACACGCCGCCAACTCCCCCTTCGTCTCCCCGTTGAAGCACGCGTCGCGCGCGCAGCGAATACACTGCCTATCACGCTTCAAGGAGCACACGGTGAACTTACGAGAGGGCCCCCCGCGCCGGAACGCTCCCTTGGAAAACCCCTTCGGCCGTCCGTCCTCTTGAACGTGGAGGAGGAAGATCAGAACACAAGTGTTCCTTCCCATTCCACCGAGTCCATCCCACCCACCCCCTCCACTGGCATCGCCCCGCCGCGCAACCCCTCGACCGAAGAAAACACGAGTTGTGAGTGAAGGGTATTCATTCTATTTACGCACCCACGTGTTTTATTTTTTTTGCCCGCAGCTCTTCTTTTTTTTTTTAATATCCCGCCCCTCCCCCTCTGCTTCCTCTCTCTCTCTCTAACACTTCCCCTCTCTCCCTAGACTCTCCTCTGCCTCGCATAAGCAAACCACCCAACGCTCCCTTCCCTCTCCCTGCTCTTCATCCTCTAAACTGGACCAAAGTCTCGCGAGGAAATTCGGAGACTCCCACTTTGGCGCCGGCACAAGGAACCGCAAAGCCCTCCCCACTGCCTCCCCGCCGAGTCGCCAAGAACCTCGGCTCAGTCGAAACAGTATAGCCTCCCCGATCGGTTAGTTCCGTCCCGAGATTGCGGGAGGATTTCCAGTCTCAGTGCGAGGAGAGACGCTTGGAGCGGCAGAGCCGAGTTGAAGCGGGAGAAGGAAGACTCGAGTCTCCGAGGAGAAGTTCCAGAATATTCTTCCCATCCGAAAAGGTGAGTATTTAAAGCAGGAGATGTAGTCCCGGGGGGGAGAGTGGTTATGGCAGCGGGCCCTCGGCGAGAGTTCGGATTACGATGTGACGGAAACACTCACCGAGTTTCGTGTTAACTCCAAAACCGGACGACTAAATATTTCTCCGGCGTCAGGTGCGTCCGCCATTTCTACTTTCGGCGGCGTCCGTAAGTGGGAGTTGTGTAAAACTCTCGTACATACATCCACGGCTGGAAGTGACGTCACGAGTGACAGACTCACCGCCCGCGGTGACCTCGAAGTTCGGCTCACGCTGGATGAGGAGAAAACACCTGTGGAACAACTAGTGGGCGAGCTGACGGAGGCCCTCTTGAAAAGATATTTTTCATATTTGCAAGTGTGCGACAATGATAACAATGTGGATTACGACAGTTGCGATCTATTTGAAAACCAAGTTGGGTCGCTAAGGAGAACATGAGTGAACGTCGCATTTAAAACCATCGTACCATTTAAACTGAAAGTCTCATCGTATATTTTATTTGTATACGGCTAGAATTAAGTAGCAAAGATATTTTTTCCATTCCTGGAATGAGCTTGACTGATATTTATAAAATTAATAGCACTCGTAAATGGTGAGAATTGCAAATCACTGTAAACTCTGCACAGTAATAACATTTTTTGGGGTTATCTATTCAATAACATTTACTCGAGGCGGAACGATGTTTACCAGCAAAAAGGCGAATCAAAATAATCAATTTCCTCAGAGCCAGCTGCAAGTGTTCATCGCTAAATATTGTGCGTTTATGTAAGACCGTTGCTAAACACAACTTCACACAAGCTTCGAGAGATAAACAGAAAATTTTCATGAAGAGCACAATAAAAAAGGCAAATCTTTCATTGGCTCCATAATAGTTTTACTAAACAGAGTATAATTTTCTTTTATCGTGGCCAAGCTATCAATTATTATAAGAGAGACTGAGATTAAACAATTAGTTAGATTAGGCAATCGAAATATTTTGTCTCCTTTGCACATGAAATTATACTTGCGTACAATTATAAAATCCACAAAATCCGATTTATTCCAATTACACCATTAAAATATTGGTGATTAATAACGATAGTTGAATAACATTTTAAGTTCACTTACATTCGTAACGAAAATAGTCCTAGCAATAGAAATAAGGCTAGCGAGACCATCCTTTCCTCTGAAGGCTAATAATAAGGAAAGCATTTATCAACAGCAACAGTTTGACATTAACAGTAACACTTTCGTACTTTAGCAACACTTACTCGATTTCCTTTGTTCGTCATAGTGACAAAGTATTAACACGCCAATGAGTCAAAATGGAAATATTTAAAGTTTCTACAATTATAGACAAATATTAATGTTCCGCATCCTTTGTATATTCTCAGTAATCGCATAAACAGGACAATTCTTCATTTTCCAAAGTCAGTTACAGTCAATTTGATCAATGAGGTAGTTTGTTGCGTTAATAGATATTCTTACGATCACCCCGGACCCTTTGTGTCAGGCAACACCGCATTCTACGAACTAAGACATGACTGGTTACACCCACTCCAACCGGGCAGCGTTTTCGTGGTACTACAGCACCAGCTCAAAACGTGGGCGTCAAATTCCAAAAGGCATTTAAATCAGATTTCCTTTTCCAACGGATCCTCTCTCGCGCAGCTGCCACCATTGTAACCTCATGATCGGGAAGGCATTGATTTCCAAGTTTATTCTGAATCGTAAATTGTCTAGAAATATGAAAAATGGCCTTTTCGAAACACGGCATTTATATTCTTCATTCCAGTTCCACTAATTCCCTCTTATTTTCCCGTGCCCAGATATCTCGTTTAAAAGTCGAGCCCATTCACTCGTGCATGCGAGAATAAGCTGACTAAACGACATTTAATCCCATGCTATTCTACCCCACACGATTGGCATGCTTCAACGCGATATTTCCTTTGAAGCTGCCGACTTCTACGCCGTTCATCATCAACCATGATCGATTAGATAAATTAACGCAAGTGAGGTCATCCGACAAAAGGGAGGCATTTTTTGCGTCTCATTTCAATATCGTACTTCCAACTACATCCACAACCACATTAAACAAAACTTTCTATCTTATTACGCAATCGTTGGTCCATTTAAACTCCTAATCATTTACTTAAAATTCATTTTAGGAAGGAGAATTGAAAACCCCTAGCATTGCTAAAAATTGGGTGTAACTGAAACATTACCATTGAATCAAAATGCCCCCGATAGGTTCCAAATAAAAAGATAAGTTTACTCATACGCTCCATCGCTACAGTCGGGACACATTAAAACATTTCTTGGGAATCGGATTGGTGTGGTGGCTGGAGTACTCGCCTACCGCAGGGGCAGGGCCAGGGTTCAAATCCCTGCAGAGGAGGATGTTTTATCAGAGGAAACCCGAACCCTACTTGAGAGTCTTGTGGAGAGTACTTCAAGTACAGTACTCCGTCTGTCGGATGAGACGTTAAACCTTGGTCCCCTTGGCGCCTTTCGTTATTAGCAGGCTAATGCCGACGCCGGGTTTCTATCCACCCTTCCTCCCTTACCTATCCCCTATGGCGCAAATGACCTTAGCCGTCGGTCACCTCCCCAAATATCCAATCCAGTCCAATCCAAATTTCTTACCTCTCCCCTCACTATTTCTACGTCACTTCCACAAAGTTTTAAAGCTAAAATAACACAAAATGACAACATTTGCAAAGGGTTTTTTCGAGAAGCACTACTCGCGCCTATTCTAAGGAATATTATGTACCGACACTGTAATTTCAAAGGAAAGATACCCATACTCGAGAATGTAACCTAAAGAGGTCGAGTATAATTTTCTCATGAATAATTTTCGGCTTCACAAAAATTGAAGACTGAGAATAATAGAGTATATACAAGTAAAGGTGCGTGATTTGATAGTTCAGAATGTGACGAAAGGCAGGAAAAACACTTCAGTTGGAGCTGATTTCAGCCAAATTCATTTCCAGTTGCGTCTTTCAAAGTACCCGCACTAAGTGTATTGTGACGAAACCTTCGAAATCCAACCTACCCAGGTCTCGCTATAAGGTTTTTCCTGGAGCAGTGCCAAGGTCATAACATATATTCCATTGACCTAAGCGATATTACGTTATCACCAGAGCGAGAGGGCGTTAAACTTCGGACCTATCGATAACTCTCTCTGCTAATAATGCAGTGACAAAGTAAAAGTTAGAGGGAATCGCATGTGGCGTCTAAAATACTTCTAATATTTTGATATTACGCACTCACTTCATGAAGCATCGTTTAAATCTACGTTTTCCCAAAAATAAAGGTAACGCTAGTATTTCCTAATATTTAGAACTCAAAACACTCCCAGTACCATTACTCATAGAATGCCCAGTTTGCACGCATACTTCACCGCGGCACAAACTCCTCGAAGACATCTCAAGCGAGAAAAATGTGGAAGAGGCTGGAAATGCGATGCGTCATTCAGTAAGTGCTCGGGCGCCGCCATGAAATGAATTACGGAAGCGTCTTTCGCTTCGCACGTTTGTGCAGCAGTCAGCTTAATACTTCTCACGCGGGCAAGGAATGCACTTAGTATCACAGAATTCCAGGGATTCCCTGAGGGATGAGGAGGGCGAAGAGCAGACGTCTAGTAAGAGAAATAGACGATATAATGATGATGATAACTTTGAGATTCAAACTCCATCCTGGTCAAAATCTTATGACACAGGCGCACGAGTATGTTCGTAAGGATTAAATTGATGAGACGGCGTCTCTAAAACGAACTAATATACAATTTTCATAATACTTTGGAAGGATCCGCGTAGTTCTACATATATGAGTGCTTTATTAACATTCATTATAACATCATGTCACTAAACACTTACATGATAAGAACAACGAAAGCTATTCATTCCTATGCATCTCAAGAAAAGATCGTGGAACTCAAGAAATATCGTGGAACGATACGACTGTCGCTCAAAAGCAATGTAAAAAAGCTTTTTTAAAAATATCAATTGATTTAATTGACGCTTGATGTTGTGATTAAGCAATTCAAGATGGGATAACTTACACATTTCTTCAGCCAAACATTGGCATGACCCGGCACACTCTCGACGAAACTAGAAAAATATAAAGCAAATAATTCTATTCGGGCTGTCGAAACTTCAGTAGAGTAAAACTATGAAACATTTCTCAAACATCTATATGACCTATCACCTGAGAGGCCACCACATACGACTGCCTGATGTCTTGTCTCGACGTCACCAGCTCTCACGGGTGAAGAATAGCAGCTGGGAGCCATCATGTTGGCCAGCCTGCGGTGATTACATATGTATACTATCCGAGAACCATTGGATTGGATTGGATTGGATTTTTGGGGAGGCGACCGACTGCTAAGGTCATTTTCGCCATAGGGGATAGGTAAGGGAGGAAGGGTGGATAGAAACCCGGCGTCCGCATTAGCCTGCTCTTACCGAAAGGCGCCAAGGGGACCACGGTTTAACGTCTCATCCGACAGACGGAATACTGTACTTGAAGTGCCCTCCGCAAGACACCCAAGTAGGGATCGGGTTACCTCTATAAAACATCCGCCACTGCAGGAATTTGAACACAAATAGAACGGAGAGCAAAAGCCATAACATTGCCGGATACAGTCACAAGCTCAAGGTTTCCCAATGAAAATTTGACACCAAAATCCGCTAGCCTCGTGGATATTACGTGAATGCTTTTATTCCGACTTTTAAAGATTTCTTATAAAAGCATGACATACGCAGCGATCATATCTCTTATATTACCACGTTGAAGACCAAACATACAATTTTTTTCATCACACCTAACAGTCAATACTAGCAAGTCTCAGTTTGACTCCAGTGCCAAAAGCCAAAATCTGTAAAGACCTAATGCTACAATAGTCAAGATCTGAAAATGAAGACGCAACTTGTAAGATAAATAAAATATTCGTTCAGGTTATATATTATTATACATAGGGTGGAAAGCAAGCCGGATCCTAAGGAATCGATTTATTTTCTCAGCCCAAAAAGGAATCAGAATGGCTGTCCGGGAGCGTATTATTACGCTTAAGGGACGACGAGAGAAAGTTTGCCCCTCCCTCCGAAATGGGATAATGTCAGGTTTGGGAACAACCTTCCCCCTAGCGTGGGCAGCGCAGGCTCGAGACGGAAAAATGCTCGATCGCTTCCTCATTTTTTTCCACTATAAGACGGAACTATGGCGAGAGATACACGTGTGCCACCCCACATTGGAATAGTAAATTGAACTTACATATGGCCTTACATTAAGAGTGTAACGTTCTACCATCTCCACACAGTACAACTATCAACATGATTGTTTTATTTCCCTATCGTGGTGTTGATAAACCTTTATCTGTCGGCCCCCCCTGAATTGTCTTGAACCGCGGGACAGTACTAATCTCAGTTTTCTTCCCACCGATCATTTTTTTTAAATCTCTTTCCCACGCTGAACATTGGTCGGAAGGGGTGATTCAAGCGTCAACTTTGAGGGGCGTGGGCTGAGATTCCACCTACCACAACGGAGACAGGCGATGACCCCAAAAAATCTCCAGGCGCGACCAAGGGAGCGTCGACCAGGTGGTCGTCGACAGTCGCGACCGGGAAAGACGTCACGCGTCCGACACTCTTTTCTCACTTTTATCGGAGGAAAGGCTTATAAGAAAAAGCATAAGGTTAACCACATGGCTGTGACATTGACAATTAATATTCATTCTACACGTGTTGCGTCTCTTAAGACGACCACTTCACTCGTTTCTCTTCACTCGTTTCAAACACACTTCACTCGTCGAAATCAACGGGAATGAGATATGTAGATGAGACGATCTGAAATGACCCATCATTAACGCCCAAAACTCGGAAAAATTAAATCCAGGTGTCAGTTGAGTCAGCTGGAAGCTTACGAGCGGAACGACCTTATTTGCTTCAGGAATATACAAGACGGATATTAACACCTTCTAAAGATTTGAACCAAGCAAACCAACCAGACCAAAGTTCATTCACTAATCAATCCTACTCTCACATTTACTCATTAACCACTCTCACTTGAAGAGCATAGGTGCGTGTTATGTGATTTGAATGAAATGCTTTTTCACTTAGTTCAACGTTCGAAATGTGAAGTCAGCACGAGATTTAATAGAGAGGAAGAAAGTATTACTTAATTTTTAAGCAAAAATGTCAATTAGATTTCCTTAGTTTATAAGCACTCATAATAATGCGCACTTCTCTAAAGACTGCTTTACACGGTACATTTTATTGTACAAACGAATGTGTGAATTCTTTCATGAGGAAAATTGTACCGTGTAAAGCGTCTAATTGTATGGTTGTCTCAATGACTGAGCGGGAAATAGAATCTACTCTGATTCCATTCATTATCTTGTACAATTTATGATATATTCGGTTGTGCAATAAAATTTACCGTGAAAAACGGCCTAAAGGCTTCACACGAATACCTGGAAGCGTAACTAAGTTGCCTTGCTGGTCCACTAGAGCGAATAATTCCATCGTGTATTACGCACATGTAATTCCACTCGGACGTGACTCAATTCAGACTTCTCCCGATGGATTAACTCAACTTAAATACAGAAAATCATATGTGCTCTATGTAGGAACCTAAATTATTTTTCATATCCGAAAGCATCTCATTTTAACTCAGCGTACTTATCCCTTGAGCCTAGTGGATGTCGCGTGCCACAACCAGAAAGTCAGGAGAAATTTATTCACGCTCATTCATGTGGTTAATACGAACGTGCATAATTTAATCGAGCTTTATGAGGCAAACATCTCTCAAAGAAAAATAAAGCCACCACAATCACCTTACAAGGACTGGTGTTGAAGTTACGGATCCACTTTTTCCTCCTCCGCTTGACATGGGAATGAGTCATTGCTCTATTTATTGTTTTTCCACCGTCATAGTTGTTTAACGGTTGGCACTTCATATACGGAAAACGGAACAGAGCGGCGGGAAAGATTTTGTGACGTCGCATTACGAGCGTGAGGGGAGCAGAATGCACGATCGGCGTAGGAAAGCCCGTGTCCCTTGATAAGCAAGCGCAGTCGATAACCTGTCATATAGGGGATGTAACCGACAGAATTCAAGACCTTGTCTGGATGGTGGGCGTGGCCCACGAAGGCCCATACAAATCCCTCTCCATTTTCCTCTTCCTTTCTCCATTGAACTACGCCCAAAGGGCTGACGCACTAACACGGAAAAGGAGATGTGAGCCTCGTAGAGCGAGGCGGATTACAGATACAACTTTAGGTGAATGCTCAATAGCACCCACTGTTATAATGCGCGACCAATACACAGCACGCAAGAGAACAACAAAATCTTACACCATATGAATTACAATAAATGAAAAAATAAATTCCCTTGAGGCGGTAATTTTACGAAGGAATCCAAAATGTAAATACAAAGAGTGGGTACGTTGACCCTATGACTAATTCAAGCAAATATAAGTTTTTAGATGGTAAAGGTTTGATAACCGATTTGGATGGATATTAAGATTTAAATTTTCACCGAAACAAATTAGATTTTACATGAAGTTCGAAAATAAACAATGGAAAAGTAGGAGCTGACCAACAATGTCCCACACATTAACCTCATCCCCGTGAGTACAATGCTTTGATTCCTTTACTTTATTTCTAAAGACCGCAATTAATTATTAGAAAAAAACGTATTCCTAATGCTACTGCAACTGGAACGTTGAAACGCACCTTTGCTGAAATCTTCTTAGTGGCGTCGTTTCGATACGTAATGTTTTTAGCTGCAAGAGATGGTGAAGATAGGTTCTTGAATCTTTGGTTCAATATTTTATAGAAAATAAAACCAAGTTGATACGTTCTCCTATCGAGAATATCCAAGTGAACTAATCTGCAGTTTCGATTAATGCAGAAGACCCGACTTCTCAATATTTTTTGAAATCGAAATGACGGAAAGTCTACATCATCAAGCGGTTTTCATAAATAATACATTAAAAAATCAGGCCTTGAGATTGATTATATTCACACTCAAACTTACCCGGATTTTTTTTAAGACATTATTTTTCGAACAAATCGCCGAGCGAATGCAGCAATGCTTGTCATCGTTGCACATTTACTGCAATTCCAAGGAACATGAGCACATTATAATCCACTCCTCACCACAGAAATCCAATAACTGTCAACCCATTGAGAAGCACGATTTCTCAATACTTCCAAAAAGAGACATTTCGCGAACCATATTGTTTTCACTAAAGGAGGGTGCAAGAGTTTTCTAAGAGAGGCATGCGATTTGGAAGCATTCCTAATTTTTTTTAGGGTAGGGCGAACTATTATGAGATAAGTCACGTCCGTGGCCGGCGTATGGACTAAAACATTCTCATCACGGCTTGCTACGCCGTGAGATGGCGACAGAAAAGGAAGGAGAGGAGATTGAGAGAGTAAAGACGGGCGCAAAGTCTCAACAAGGCAGGGAAAGGGATTGGCCGGTCGAGTAAGGAGACGTGGGCGGACCTCGGCCGCAGTCTTGAACCGACGTGGAACTTAACGGATACTGCCAGGATGGCTCTCTAGTGGCTAGAATGTTTCGCTTTTGTTAGCCTCGCCCCGTGGATGAACTCCGAAGACGAAAATGTAGAAGCCCGCGGGTAATCACAGCATACTTTAAGAGCGAAGATGACTGCATCAAGTGCTTCAACGTAGGAATACGGAAAAGGGCCACACTTTTGGCCACTACTGTAAAAGTCACATCTCCGATTTCTGCAAAGAAACGTCCGTCAGTTGAAAGAAATTGGTTAATTAGAGAGCGCACATAGAAGCCGAAATAAAATAACGAGGACAATCAATGAGTATGCGACTCTAAATCTTTGTTATTTTTTTTTCATTTTACTCTTGACAAAGCAGTAAATTACCAGCCCTTAATCTTTTGTAAGATATTTCACTTCGCATTTGTCTAAGACAAAATAAATTAAACCAGGCTGCTAAGATCGGACGGTTCACTCGGTGTGTGGTGAGCGAATCTCTCGAAAGCGTCCGGGGGACACGGCAAATGCCAAATGCACGGGAGGAGAGGGCAGAGGCGAGTGGGCGGATGGGTGCAACCGACGAGGTGTGAAGTCATCGAGTGCGAATGAGGCGAGCAAATCATTCTGTTCTGGCCTTCGAGCGCACAGACTCCGAAATGGAGGAGTGACCAACTCACAGGCAAACAGGTAGTGGGGCCATAAAAATTACGCAAAACCAGAGAAGCAATATCATATCACAGTTGATGTAAATTTATTTACCCTCTTAAATTAACCTTCAGCATCTGGATAGTTTAAATTTTTGAAATTTTGAATTTTCCCCATCGATGAATGCGGATTTGACAGTCGCCATTTTTATAAACGAATTATGCTATTTCTTCTTATAGTTGGAAACTTACTTCTTTAAATAGAGTAGTTTTCTTACAAATCACAGGTGCACGATGAAACCTCGCAGAAGTGAGTCGTTTTTTTATCAGAAACGGTGATAAATGTAATTACTTGACGGAAATATCAGGCTCTAGCTATATATAGGTGTCTTCATCATTGGGCGTTGAATCCTAAGATAGGTTGACAGCAACCCTCCACCCTTCCCTATCCAATGCTAGTTCCTTTACCTCCAGGTATCTATTCATATGTACTTTTCTTTTTATTTGGTCCATTAACTTGTTCCTTGGTCTTCCTCTGGGGGCTTTTCCTCTATTTTACCCTCAATTATTTTTTTCACAAACCCATCGTGTCTCAGGGTGTATCCAATTCATCAGGTTCTTCTTTTCTGTATAGTGTTGCATATGGTCCTTTCCTCTTCTACTCTTCTGTAAACTTCTTCGTTTCTTATTTTGTCCGTCAATTTGATATTCAGTATCCTCCTCCAGCACCAGGTTTCGAAGGCTACTAGTCTGTTCTAGTCTGTTTTTCCGATGGTCAGAGCTTCCGACACGTAAGAGTGCCCTGCTCCACACGAATGTTTTCACATACTGTTTCATGGCTTAATATCCTATCCTCTTCGAACACAACAGTTGTCTTTTACACTTGAACGCTTTCTTGGCTAGGACTATTCTTCGCCCATTTTACTTCGTCCGTCCTACTTGATGCTACTCTCGAAATAGGAGTAGGGATTCACTAGCTCTAATTTCTCGCGTGTCGTATCCTAATCTTCAAAAATTAGACACGAGGTAAACATCTTGTCTAATTTTTGAAGATAACACAATCGAGGGTTTGAATGAAATAAGGACCAGCAGAGGTTGTAAAAACCTCTGGAATTCCCCGAAATTGAGTAATTGTACGTAAGATATTGAATGAAACCAATGAAAAAACGTGCAATATTGAATGAGCACTATTCTTTTAGTTTTGTATTTCAAAAACAATTTTTATTTGAAAAATAAAAATATTCCAAACTCATAGAACGCAAAAGCATTCCTCACAACACGACTTTCAAGTCCTAAGAAAACCTTTAAAGTAAGATTCATTTTTCTCCGCGATAGACAACAGTTAGCAAAGCGAGAAAAAGATACGGCTCTCGGCCACTTTCTTCATCACTGGGTTGAAGTATTTTTCAAGTTCCAGAAACTTCATTTGTGATATTTTTGCTTCGGTTACTTCAATCTCGTTGCCTTATCAAATTAATTCATCTACTCGTTCTTAATACAGACCTTGTAAGGGATTGTTGGCGCAGGACATGAGACAAAGGGGGCCTTGTACGAGATCATTCACTTCTTAGAATCCCTCATTTTCCTCACACTCATATTAACTGAAGAAAAGCTAACTTGCATTCGTAGTAAGAGGCTAAATTAAAATAAAATGAGCCAACTTCACCAATAGGAGCTGAACAATTCTATATTCATCATATATCTAATCTAGCTTCACGATATAAGGAATCGATATCTTCAACAGCTGTTTCTGATTATGTAACCGGTTAAGTATTCATGGAAAGTAATTAAGCCACTCGAGGAAAATGGGATATTTCCAACTTTGATGGAATGGTCCGGGTATACACGAGAGGTGATACGTACAGCGATATCGAACTACACAGACCATCAGCGGATTCGACGCCAACAATACTAGGAAAACACACATCTGTATTCAAAGGGCGAAGACAGGAACACGCGTTTCTAAAAAAAGATAGAGCAGTCAGCTACTAATGATGATACCATAATGAAAACTTTCACGAACTTCGAGACGAAAATACCACCACTGAGTGATCTGGGAAAAATGAATGGATGAGAAGAAATACCGAGGATTAAAGAAAAGTAGATAATAGTTGCATTCCACTCGAATAATTCTTTACACTTGAGGTTTGACATCTTACAGACGTTGGCCAAATCATGGGTGATCAAGAAGTGAAAATGTTAATCCAAAAATATTAACCCACTCGAAAGCTGTAACAAACCTGTCTCCGGACTGATGACTACAGATGGCCATTGTTGTCATCGGTCCAATCATTAGCTGTAGGTTTGGAGTGAACCAGATAAAAAATTGCAAATTCCACGAATTCGTACACTCTTGAAGGCTTTGAGATATCTAAAACGCTAGGCTGGATGTAAACCCTCTCTCTTCACTCCATTTCATCTCCCTTTCTATCTTTACACCATCCAGAAAGCACGATCAGTAAATTCTCCCACGATAGCGAAGCGTTCTCATCGCGACACGACCCAACGACGTTCCAAAATGTCTCACTTCCTCGTTCTCTTCTTTGTGAATTGACTGACTAATGAGCACGCAAAATTGTATACTTAACCTACCTTTTCGATTTCGAGAGAGTCGTGTTTTTAACGAGAGAAGATTTTTCTCATTATTTTCTCAGTGTGAAATCCCGAGAAAGCGCTGGAAAATTCAATTTTCATACATATTGTCACCCAATGCCTTCGTGAGTACACACAAATGAACTCCTCGCGGTCACCGTCTTTGATGCCGATCGAAAAACTATGGTTTTTCAGTGGCTAGGTTCAGCAAAATTTCCGTTCCTGGGGCAGCATTTTCAGGGATTGTGACTCACCATTTCACTCGCCAACTCATGGTTTCGCAATTCTATCTCTCAAAACACGAGTGTCTGCGAGACGAAACAGTGGGAGATTCCCCCTCCAAAGTGATCTACTTGGCATTCTACCAACCCCATCGGATGTATCTTGAAGTTTCATATTCCACTGCCGTTGTCCTGAGCTATAAATACTCCCATGTCTCAAATCATATCACTGATCATACATCTCAAGCGATTTTGTAATCCCACAGAAGCAGACACATTACTACTGCTAATTATTCACGGATTCATTCGCCCTGTCTTCTGCTGCTCAGACTAACAAAATGATGACACATTTTGCTCTTATTTATCTATTTTTGAGTTTCCCTTCCCCAATTTTTCATCAATATCTGCTTAAGACAGTAACTACGGCGCGAAATCAAGAGCAGTTCTTGATGCGGTAGACGACTTTCGATTCTCACGTCGTACATCGTTTGCTGCATCCCATAATCTTCAAGCCACACGTAATACCCCCGTTCTACCGTCATTCCTAAATTCATCGCGATGACGGCAGAGCTAGGCCGCGGTCCTGAAAACAAAGATGTGCCCGAATCTATTTCGGATGCTGCAGCCTAAGCATTCTCCATGAGCATTTCCTCTCACGCAGCTGTATCTATTGATGCCAGCAAAGGCCCCTGGAGTAAAAGTGAGAGTGAAGGGTTACATTTTTTTTATATTTTGCATCCGTGCATAGATTCCTATCATCCTCATAAGCCTTTATCAGTTCTCAATTAATAATTGCGCCTCCAACGCCACCAAGGATGAGAGAAAGGTGGATAGGGCTCATTTACTTAAGGCTTGAACGAACCACAATATGACAGAGAAACTCTATTTTTATTTTAGTTGACATTAGGAACGCTGGCCCCCGGTGTAGGACCGTTGCATAAATAAAATTTGCATTTTACGTACATATTTAAAAGAAACAAAGACATCACCTTTGACTACGTTGAAGGCATTTTCAATTTTGACGCGTAGAACCATCTACAACTGTAGGAGAAAAATATGTCAAGAGAATGTGTAAATAGAAATTTAGCAATCAATGCAAAGAAACATTTTTATACTTCGATGGAAATAAGACCTCACGGTTTGGGTCACTAATCAGGCTTTTAATTGGATGCCAAGAAACTGCCTTGATTCGGTAAACTTTGTCATAATGCTGGGTCAATACCCTTTGGCAAAAAAATTGATATAGAATTCCTCGCATCAAAGAAGGGGGCATTTGAAAATGATCAGAAAGCACTCATCGGTAATACTTCATCATATTCTCCTGAGTTGGGATATAATTTGTCAAATGTGGTCAGCCATTACTATTACTCTGTACATATTCCCTTGACAACAGCAGCTCTCCCAGTGATAAGAAATGATTCACTCGAATAGTGTCAAAGAATGAACGTTCCATAATATGTGAGGCCCTAGCTGAGAGCAAGCAAAATCAACATCCAAAGAAAATATTATTTGTCACAGAACGGACGTACAATAATTCTCTCTTAAATCGCCGCTCACACATCTTAAGAAAAAAGGCACTTACCACCACTGCTTGCTCACCAAGCCTATAACTAATTCAGTGATAAAGAATGAAGTCATCAATTCAGACACAGAGTAGATATGAACTTCTTCCCAATACTTCAATAAAAGGAAAGGCTGCGTTTCGGGGTGGGATTAACTGTCATTACATGCGTTATTGAAAGTAGATTTGACTAATAGCTGCCCTCATTGACACTCGTGAACTTGCGACGAATGCTTCGTCGACGGGCAGACATTCATTTTTTATTACCTCCTTCAATCAGTATGATGAAAATTAATTCACCGACAAATTTTGCACGGGATACACACAGTATATTACCTTTTCTCATGACTTGTGCATAGCGGACGACCTAAAATATTTTCCCAGGAATTACTCTTGAGGATTCCGCGTCTCTCTGTAGCAATAATTAGCACGTTAGTAATTAAAACAAAAACAAACGGGCTTCTACTTGTAGCGATTATAAAAAAGGCTTTTGGGTGAAGGATGCAAACATAATTATTAAAGCTAATAAAAATTTCCACTTGCCTCTCAACTTGATAAAAATTTTAACTTACTTCCGATGAAGAAAGGCAGATCGTACGCTGAGGTAAAAAAGGGTATACTAGAGATAGATAGGCCCCGGAAAGTGTAGAGAACCGAGAGGAGATTCTCTGACATTCAGCAAAACCTACCTTAACCGGTAGATTACTCAAAATAATATATATTAGTGAACAAAGAGGGGCGTTAACGACCACCGAGCGTCAAAACATTACAAAGATCACCAACCATCTAAATAAACCCGCCTGATAATGATGTTACTGGGAGTTTATATGCGAGGAGACAAAAACGCACGTGTATGTGTTTAACAAGCGTTACGGAGAAGTCCCAATGCATTTTCACAAATTATGAACGTCGAGAAAACTCACAACCGCTGCTCTCATTAACAGCGCTGCCATAGATTATAGAGCGTAAGCGAGAGAGATCTTCGAAACATTTCGAAGACGCCCAACGCGTCTGAGACGGAGGGAGGGAGTCATTTGTGTGGATGACCGAGATGCACTCGAGGGAACCGAGGGAGAGCGAGAGTGGGATGGAATGTGGGCGGGGGGAGGGGGAGGGGGGGGGGAAGGGATTAATACGGACCAGAAGAGTTCTCGACGCGCGCCGCATTCCGAGTTTCTTCTCTCACAAGAGTTGTCATAACACATCCCATCATCGCTATTGAGAGTTCCACATGAGTTGCTTATCATGATTCAACCGAGTGATCGGTTTAATATTGTGCTAAAGTAGGTCTGTAGTTGAAAATGTCACCGTGCACACAGGGAACGAATATGTCATAAGGTTCATCGGAAAAGGCATCTCTTTGGAAACGAGCACCAGCAGTTGATCTTCACTAACGCTGACGTCCAGTCGTAAAGGCAACACTCATTTCTATTGAAAAATTCATTATTTAAACAATAGTTACAACGGATAACTTTTTTTATCTTCTTTCGCGACCATCCGTTCTTCGTGATAGAATGAAAATACGCTGAAGATACCTAACCATTTTAAGTGCAAGTCATTAGGTTTATATGGCTGAAGTCGCACCTGCGTTACAGTTGGCCATTGAATTAACCAAACTTCTTTCAAGTCATGTTAGATAAGTACGAAAAAAGCAAACAAGTAATCTAAAATAAAGATGGAAAAATGACCTTAGTAATGGAAGAGAACATGAAAGTATAGAAGGAATACGCTGAGGAATCATGAATTACAGGCTTAACATACACGGCTGATGCCATAAGATGAATGTTACTAAGAGTACCAAAATTATAATGTAGAAAGGGGAAAGCAAATAGAGATCTTATGAAAAAGAGAGCTCTGAGTTGTGATTACCGCCCAAGGCCTTGAAAGCAATTGGATCAAATGCAACGCCAGTCTGCCTATAGGGTCTTTAGCTCGGAAATATGGAGTGAAGATAAACTCATAACTATTTTAGTTGTACTACCACAAAAATGCGATGCATATAAATTTAAAGACCATAGTGAAATCAATTTAAACATTCATTCTAAAAAATTATTCCGACTCTTACTTCGGATAATAAATAGGAAATTTGAAGAGAATATGTGAAAGAACAATATCGGATTCCGAAAGGATGAAGAAACACGAAATGAAAGAAACCATTAGATGTTTAAAAATATTTATAGGAGAAACGTAATCTGGGTGTATATATTGTCAATTGTGAGAAGGCATTTGACAGAGTCCATTGCTGTTTTTGATGAGGTTTTTAAAAACATAGGAATAGATTGGAATGATAGAAGACTGATAAAAGAATAAAATGAAGTAGCGGTAAGAGTACGAGATAGTTAGACAGAAGGGATAGGTATGGAAAGAAGCGTCAGATAATTATGGTGCCAGTAATCAACTCCTTGCAATATTTAAGCTGAAGAGCTCACTTATAAGGTGTTAGGAGAAGAAATATGTGTTGTAGTGAGAGGAAATTGATATCATCGTGAGATATTCATATGGTCAAAGAGTACTTCCGGAATCAGAAGAGAAGTTACTGAATCTGATGGTATTTTAAGATCGGGGAAAGAATCTTCACTGAACATAAATAAAGGAAAGACAATAGTGTTGAAAAAGGGAATGAAGCAACCATTAACACGCCCATGAAGAGGAAAAGGTATTTGGCAAAGGAAAACTCTATAGGGTTTGGAAAGCTTAGAAATTTGGAAAGGGAAACCATTCGAGGAAATAAGAAAAAAATATCAAAGGGTAAGGAAGCTTTTGAAAAGGTAAAGAAACCTTTGATAGCAAGTAGAATTTCCATAAATCAAATACACAGATTTGCTATATAGCTTATCAGGAGTGCATTTCTTATAGCAGGGTGACAGCTGCAGTTAAAAATAAAGGTGAAAAGTTTTAAGAAATGTTTTAAATATTGTTGTGGAGAAGAATACCTGAAATGAAGAGGACTAATTGCACTGAGAAACAAGGAAAACCTGATGAAAATACGAGAGGAAAGAAAACAACAGGGAGAAATGAAAGAGTTTTAGATAGGGGTATTTATTATGCCAAAAACGACTCATAAGTGGAATCTTTGAGGGGAAAATTGAAGGCGAACGACGAGGGGAAGAATAGGTAAAGACTGAAATGATCGGTGACATAAAGACGGTAGAAGTTACAGAAAAATGAAATAAGATGCTCTTGACCGAGTTCGGAGGAGGACATCCCATTGAAATCTGTCCGAAGGCAGTTCCACTGAAGACAAATTAACTGGCAGTCCGCCCGTTTCAAACCAAGGCTCTTCTTATGAGCTTCTTATGAGGGCCGCCCATAACTCGGTAACTAGGTAAACATTGATGAGGGTCATCTTCTTCTCAAATTTTACCAACAACCTCGCTCAAAGTCCCGCTAAATCACACAACTTACGGTAACAGCGAGTTTTCTCGAGTCAGAGTAGAGACCATATACGAAATTTGCTTGAAATTTGAGTCGTTGAAAGAAGGATGACATTAATTTGGTAACATTTGTGACATAAAATTTAATCACTAAACTTATAAGATATCGGCTAAATAAGCATATCTGAGGCATTAACTTGAATTGTTTAACACCGTGTGCATAAAACACTTTAAAGCCATACATACATATATTTTCATGTGTGGGTCATTCCACGCCACTTAGGACCAAAGCCTTGACCTCTCAGTTTGACAAAAATGTGATGAAACGTTCGCCTAGTGAAATAATGAAAACCATTTCAAGCGTTTTGCGAAAATTTAAAAACAGCTGAATAACGGCTGTTTTTCAAAATAGAGATTTTCCCTGCCATTAGATATTCGTAATCACATATCTCAGGGAAAAATCAACGCAAAAAGACGTTCAATGGCTTGCTTTAAAAAGAAAACTTTTGATTAAACTAAATTTTAAATTAAAATTAAATGTATTATTTTATAGTGGTTGTGATGACGGTCGGCACTACGCAGGAGTAGGTTTTGCTGTCAAAAAATGTATTCTAGAATCCGTGATAGCTTATGAAGCAGTTAGTGAAAGACTATGTACAATTAGACTTAAGGGAAAGTTCAATAACATTTCGGTGATTACTTTCTACGCTCCTACAGAGGAAACTGAAGATGAAGAAAGGGATTTGTTCTACGCTCAACTAGAAGAAATTTTTTCAAAGTTACCAAACTATGATACTAAAGTTCTCCTCGGAGATGCTAATGCAAAGATAGGTAAAGAAACCATTTGGAAAAGTGTTGCAGGCAGAAACAATTTATACGATATTTCAAATGACAATGGAGTTAGATTACTAAGTGTTGCCACCTCAGTGAATCTTGTTATTGCAAGTACTAAGTTCCCGCACAAAACCATTCATAAATAAACGTGGACATCTCCAAACGGAACCACCAGGAACCAAATAGACCATGTATCAATTGATAAGAGGCACGTTAAAACAATAGTAAATGTAAACAGTCAGCGGGGAGCATAATGTGGCACTGACAACTTTTTGGTACTTACAGTGATAAGATAAAGAATAAAGATTGACAAAAGAGGTATTAATAAGGTAACTGGGAAAATTTATTTTGATGAGAGCAAGAGAGCAGAATTCCAAATGAAAATTGCCAATAGGTTTGCAGCGTTAGAAGCAGAAAAATTGGAAGAGGAAAATGAAGAAACTCAGCAAGAGAAACTTGGCAAACTTTCAAATTGTCAATAAAAGAAACATCTGGAGAAGTTTTCACGAAGAAAAGGATTTCTAATAAACCTTGGTTCAACAAGGCTTGTCAGGAACTAGTTTCTAAAAGAAAAGATGCTAAATCTAAGGTCCTTCACTGGCAAAATGCAGAAGCAAGAGAAGCATACAAATAAATTAGCTCGAAAGTAAATAAAACTCTAAGAACTGAGAAGAGAAAGTACATAAACAATATGCTTACAAAAGCATAACAGGACATAGCACTGAGTAACACCAAGGGTTTCCATAGGACCGTGAGAACTTTCCAGAAAGGATACTCTCCTAAAGTAATGGGGGTGAAAGGCAAGGATGGAAATGTAGTGGGGGATGTAGCAACAGTCCTACAGACATGGAAATGCTACTTCAAAGATCTTCTTAACTCAGATAACACCAGTGTAGAAAACGAACAAGAAGAGGAAGTACAGAGTGAGAATCAAGATGTGGTTCTAGAACCAACTCTGGAAGAAATTGAGAATGTGGTAAAGGCAATAAAGAATGGAAGAGCCCCAGGAGAGGACGGAATATTTATTGAATTAATTAAAAATGGAGGTAGACCACTGATACAGTTTCTCTACCAGATGATAGTGAGATTCTGGAAACTGGAAGAAATGCCAAAGGAGTGGAAGGAGACAGTGATTGTACCGCTCTACAAAAAAAGGGATAAACTAGACTGCTCAAATTACAAAGGGATATCTCTTCTAAACTACACGTATAAAATACTTTCCAAAATTATATTAAATAGATTACAAGTGTACGGAAATGATATAATTGGGGAGCATCAAGCAGGGTTTATGATAGGGAAATCAACCACGGGCCAAATATTTGTTTTGAAAGAGCTGGCTGCAAAATATTGGGAGTATAACAAAGATCTCTTTGTGCTATTTATTGATTTTAAGAAGACATATGATAGCGTTATAAGATCAAAACTTTGGCTGATGCTTATACCGAGTAACATACCGGAAAATATTGTAAGACTAGCTAAAATATGTGTGGAAGGTTCGAGAGGTAAAGTGAGAATTAAACGGGAATACACAGATACCTTTGACATCAGCACAGGGGTAAGACAAGGAGATGGATTGTCTCTACTTTTGTTCAACTTCGCCCTTGAAAAGGCTTTGAAGACGACAAAAGCCCTACCAAGAGGTGCAAACATTGAAGGACGAATCAATATACTAGCATTTGCAGACGACGTAGCTCTAGTAGCTGATAATAAAACACCTAAAAGCAATAGCTGAAGTCTTCTTAGAAGAAGCAGGCTAAGAAGAAGCAGGAAGAAGTTGGTTTACAGGTAAACGAAGGAAAAACTAAATATATGAAAATTGGAAGAGAGGGAGAGCCAATCAACTCGACGCTGGAAGTCAGGGGTCACAAATTTGCAGTATTTGAAGTATCTGGGTGTTACTATCACCAGTCAAAATGAGATGGACCAGGAAATACAAGTAAAATTTAATGCGGCCAATAGGTGTTACTGGAGTTTGTCAAAACTGTTGAAGAGCAGGCTTCTGTCAAGGAATAGAAAAATTAGGATATACCTAGCGATTATCCAACCTGTTCTCTTGTATGGGTCAGAAGTGTGGACACTGACAAAGTACACACAGAAAAAGTTGGTAACTTTTGAAAACAAGATACTAAGAAGAATATATGGACTTAGTCTTGAAGCAGGAACATGGAGAATAAAGAAAAACAGAGAACTCAGAAATTTATACAGAAGACCTGATATTGTGGCCGTGGTTTGAAGCAGAAGGATAAGATGGCTTGGTCATGTTAGAAGAAGAGAAGAGGATACAGCCATACGAAGAGTGTGGAGGGGACACCCAGAAAGAAGGCGCCCACCAGGAAGGCCAAGAATAAGATGGGATGACCAAGTGGCCAATGATGTGAGAAAACTTGGTGGTGACGCTTGGTGGTGGACACCATTGAGATGGTGGAAAACAAAAAAGCCTGGAGGCAACTTGTAGGAGAGGCCAAAAATCAGCTTGGATTTGAGTGGACCCTGGAGTAAGAGTAAGTAAACTAAATTTGAATTGAAAATTGCTATAAATCATTATTTTTTCAACATTTTAATGATAAACATTTTATAATTCACATTTTTTATGTGCTACACTGTATTTCGATCTAATTTTTAAATTGACATGCCTTGTTTTATTATACATACAATGTACATGTGTGTTGACATGTGATTCGCTGAATAGTTAATTTTCTAATTAGATAAAAGATAAAGCCTACAAGCAACACATTGCTAAATTTATGCCACGAACTGTTCGTTCAAGCTTCATCATTTTTCGATAATGTGTTACCATATCCCACGGAGTTGTTTTTATCTTTTTGCAAATGCTGTGATGAGCAGTGCGATAAGTGGTTGATTATTTGGCATCATTAGAAATATGCGACCGTTTTCTATACAATGGGAAAAAAATTATAATATTTTATGCTCTCGTATTTCTCCCAAACTATTTTAAGTCTACGAAAACGCGTGCTAAAAGACGATCCGATAAATTGGAAGCCTGCATCCCACCTCCCCCCCCCCCCCAGATCATTAATTATGCACAAAGTCGCCTCCATCACACACAGAAATACGAGAGAGACGAGAAAGCAAGTGCACTCAAGGGAACAACAGAGAGTTTCAATCGAAAGAAACTTGGGGGCTTCTTTAAGTAGTTGATTGTTAGAAAAGCTACTGACGAAAATATTAACTGCTCAAGGAACCACAAAACGGAGACTAGTCTCCTAGTGACGGAACCTAGTGACTCCGAGTCATTACGCTTCGGAAAGTGCATCAATTAATGTTAAACCACGCATTGATACATGAACGGCATATCCTGGCCTATTATATGTTTTGAGAGCATTTAACACGTTTCTTATCATTCCTCATCTCCTTTCCACTTCCTTCAATCTCCTTTTATTATGTTTGTCTCTTACTGATGAAGTACTCTGTACATTTCGTACACGGAAATTCTCCTTCCAAGTGAAGCATACTTTGAGCTCTCCATTGGAAACGTTAAGAAAACTAAGTCACACGGGACGATAATAATAATATGTGTGGCCGATCGCGGGTACCAAATATTGCACCCCATTCTCGCAGCGTCATTCCCGAAGACAGCGGCCGGTTGGAGTACTATGCATCCAGCAGCGTGGCGTTCCCTCCTATTCGTTCATACTCCGGAAAGAAGAACAAGAAGAAGAGGAGCCGAACTCCTCAAGCCGGTCGTCCTTCATTTAATCCACCTCAAAGGGATTGGTTGGCTCGTCTCCAACGAGCAAAAGCAGTGGCTCGCTAAATTTGGTCAGCGGTGGAGGCGGGGTGGTTTCCCGCGGCTGAAGAGGAGCGAGGAGGGGACGACAGAAGCGATGCCAGCCGTTGAGCCCACAAAACCAACTCCCACACACGCACGCTCTCATCCGACTTCTGGGATGGAGCTGCACTGCCCTCCGACAAACATAACCTTGAGCCGATTCCATCACTTCACTGATGATAATTGCTCATGAAGTGGTTCGTGTTCCAGCGCCTGAATTTTAGTAACATTCTTCATCAGCTATAACTCTCTCCGCAGACTTGCGAGAAAAGTTTGCAAACCGGAACGTTTGAAAAATGCATCACGAACTTTTCGGTGCCCTATTCATAAGACTGCAGCCCGAAATTGAAGGCTCAGGTACAAGAGAGTTATTTATATAACCTTGTAAATGCTAGAACTCCATCTTTAAGGTCATTTGGCTTCAAACTTCCGTCGGAATATGAAAGAACGAATAAACACATGATATCTCGTAAAAAAAAACACTTGGTACTAACTCACCACACCGATTTTCTGCCGATTTGGAGAAAATCACACTCTTCCATCAAAAGTTCACATCCTTACAGGTCATTCGATATTTGCTACCTTTAAAAGGGCACCAGCGTCCAGCGTTGAGGCAAGATTAAACCTTGACCTTAGTCAACTCCATGCTCGTGTATTAATTCTAAAGGACTATACCAATGTTAACCTTCTCATCGAGTGGTTCCCATTCAAGTCCTCTAGAAATGTTTTCATTTTATACAATAATTAATCCGACATCTTCCCCTAAAGCTGCGGGCACCACCCCGCATAAATGAGTACTTTTTACGATACTCCTTGACATTAAGCGGTATTTCCAATTCTCCACAGTACAACCAGAGTGATAAGAATCTACGCACATAAATGTATTTGTTCACCGACAATTGTTTGAGAAAAACGCCGGTAACGTAATTTGAACAATTAAAAGTTTCCACAATAAATTTACTTTCATCTCATTTACTATATAATAGCTTTAACAATGAAATTCGTACAAATCTACACGAAAGATG
Organism: Ceriagrion tenellum; assembly: GCA_963169105.1. Taxonomy (NCBI): domain Eukaryota; kingdom Metazoa; phylum Arthropoda; class Insecta; order Odonata; family Coenagrionidae; genus Ceriagrion; species Ceriagrion tenellum. The sequence goes on along the minus strand of OY720632.1, from coordinate 167,874,605 downwards.
TCGATTTTTCAATCCATTGCCATGCAAAATTACTTTTCCAGCAATCTGAGAGGCATTATGTGAGGAAGGCAGTTTTCCGACCACTTTTGCCAAGTGTTAAGCGGTCTTCCGGCGATTAACACTTTAATCTGTAAACATATGCACACTCAAAGTTGGTCACTCGATTAGCGTCTAAGAATGCACGATTCATAGGTCCTTGACCAAGAGCAAACAAAATAAATACCCAAAGACAACATTATTTATCACTGAACTGGCATGCAAAAATTCTTTATAAAATCGTCATTCACAAATCCTCAGAAAAAGGGTACTTAGGGCAACTGCTTGTGTTGTGATCTGGATATCGGTAGTCAAGTTGCCATCTCTTCCAGATGGGAACAGTTGTCTTCCTCTTTTCTTAAGTATGCATTCGCTAAATTTCTCTTTGTAATTTGCGCATCTCTCCCTGCCATTATGTAGGAGAGCCGAGACAAATATGTTTTCGGCCAGGTGACAATAGAAGGGGTGGGGAAATAGGAAGGTACTGATGTCAAGGATCTCTCGGGGAATCGGGGGCTCCTAGAAAGGGGACGGGGAAGGGGTCCACTTAACCTTCCCAAATAACCACATGACTTATCAACGGCCAATAAACCTAGGATTATTTCCACTGCGGACATCACATGGTCATCAAGCCCATAGCAAATGTAGTGATATTGAATGAAGACGGATATGGATTCGAATGGTTCCGCGGAGTCGTTGAAACGGCAGTGAAGGTTTTTCTGGATCTATTCCGCGTTGTTGCTTTTTCGTGGTCCACATTTCGGCAGCATTACAGCTACTTTCTTCATGAACGAGCATGTACACCTGGATCTTCGATTCAGACCAGAGGAAGGAAGCTGTAATGCTACCGAAACCGTCCGTCCTTCTCTATACTTCAAGAAGAGAAAAGACAGGGTTTCGAGATGGGATTAATTGTCATTACATACGTTATTGAAAGTGGATTTCGGCATATTTATTACCAGCTAAATAAAAACTTGGTATTAACAATAACCTCCATTAAATGTCCATTGGAGTCACTCGTCCATTGAATTAAGGTAAAATACTTACCAAGCCGATAGAAAAATTCAGTTGAGTTAGCGCAGGCAAAACAATCCACAAAAAGCCGTAACAAGGGCTATCTAAAATCTATGAAGGAGGAACTGATTAACCTACGTCCTTGATTGCTTTGAAAGGTATTAGCTAATTTAAAAAATCACCAGCAACCATCGTGATGACTCATGGAAATTCAGAGTAAACTGAGTAGTCCAATCTTAGCTATCCATAGCTAAAATCAATGCAACGTACCTCGTTTACTGCAAAGCTACGTCGTGGGACAAAAGACTACCTATTCAGGACTTGAGCTCGAGAGACCTTCCAAAGTATTACAGGGATGAAAATCAACCATATAAATGATACGATATTCGCAAGTATGTGGATTTATAAATGCATTTAAGGTCGAGAAATAATGTTTAGAACTTGCGCAGAACCTCCATGCAGGAGGACATTTTTTCAGGCATTCACTCACCCGCAAACGGTCGCCCGCCAACAGCAATTCTCATATCATCAACATTAACAGCAATTTTTCGCGGGAGTCCGAATGCAGCGGTCAACTTGTCAGGAGCAAAAAAAGCAAAATGCTTTCAGAAAATATATTTAAGCTAAGTTAAACTAAGTCGTAAATATCATTAAACGCCAATTTTATGGAAACTTCCTTATAAATAGTAGAATACGGACCGGCACGCCGGATCGCCCAGCAACTCGCGACTCCATATGTCAGCGGAGGAGCACAGCAATACTCAAAGATTTACTTGCTGGCTTGTCCCGACCCTTCTTTCGGCTGCAAGAATAAAGTCACGGAACTTCTGCGTGCACTTTTTTCGAAGTTTATCTAACAAACCTAAGAAGATACTGACAGATTCTAAATTAGATAATGTCAGTATACTTCAGCCGTAGTATGTTCGTGAGCTAATCAAGTCATGAGTCATCACAACTTAAAAATCATGCTTTTCTATTTGCCAAATGAATCGAGTTGGTCCTCTATCTCAAAATGAGAAAATGAGCTATTTCATTCATTTATTTCTCGTTTCAGGCCATAATAAAGATCCAAAATGCCTGTCCTAGACTCCTGCTGCAGGTGCATCAGCCTGAAGACGGGCACCATTATCACCGGAGTTCTCGGAATCGTAAGTGACGTCTACATTCCATTTCAAATAAAATAAGCTCCATGAAACAGATGTCCACGGTGATCGTGGTTTACATCCTAGGGAAACAAAAGTAAGACGTAATCTTTGGGGTTGGATATAAAGGCTAACGATATAAATTGCTCAGTTGGAATTGAATTATTAAATCAGTTACATGGATTTAACTCTGTCTGTGTATGATGATGAGGCTGAGGTATTTTCTAGTTCATGCTCTGGGTGTAATAACCCAAAAATATCAATGCATAAAATTTGTCATTGAGAGTGATGCCCTCATGAACGGCTGTTATTCTGGTATTTCATGTTCTACTATCATACATTTCTTCTTCCTGTAGGTCATCAGTATTATCACCTTGATAGTTGTCCTGGTGACTGATGTGAAGCTGCAAACTATAGTCATCGACACATTACCTCCAACTGTGGGTATGTATTACTTAATGTCTTCATTGGATTGATGTGCATACTTACGTTAATATTGTAGGCTGAGACATGCATCCATAACTAGGGCACTAATTTATTTCCCCTAATACTCTGGAAATTATAACTGGCAATTTAAGTAAAAGATCATTCATATAAATTTGTTTTCCTTTGGCCCGTGATCTCTTCTATGATCCGCCTCAAAATCTATTACCCTAATTTTAGTTAGCTGCGCAACTACCTCCATTGTAAAGGTAAACGCATACATTCCCTGAGGTATTATTTGTTTTAATTTTCATAAAGAAATGCTTTTAAAAATTATTTTTGCAAATCTTTCCCTACCGTTAACGTCATAGAATCAAATCTGGTGCGTATATTTTTGTTCCATAAACTGAATGATGCTGTAAAAAGTATAAATATTGTTACATGATGCACTAAATAATGCAGATCGGGGGCTTCGTTAAATTCTTTCTGTTAAGAAATAAGCCACATTTTCTTTGGAAGGCATAACTCCCTTTTCGCGCGCATAACTGCATATGGCCGTAATTGAGTTCTATAATTTTATAGCTTAAACGTGGATAAATACGCATTTTGATCACAGAGGTTAAATTTGTTGAGCATTTCTGGTGCTACAACTCTATTACAACTGGCTATTTGCACAAAAATGTTCATAACCAGGGAAGCTTGCCTTCCTTGAATGACCCCTCTGATTCCAATTGATAATACCACTAGGGTAAGAATATACCACCTTGCCAAAAACAGTAACGTTGGGGTCTTATTCCATTTTCAACTCTAGAGTTATTAATACCAAGCAGATTATGAGTAGCATTATAAATTAAATTTACAGTAATATTAGTACTAATAACGGCTTCCATTTCCATTTTTGCAGTTAAGATCATCTTGGCAATCAACCTGGCTATGACCGTCTTAATTTCTGTCCTGCTCATATTGGGCGCTGTTAAGGTATGTAACTTTGAGATAAGTGAGTTCTTTTAAAAACTATTAATCATAGCGAATGACATTATAGCCTCAAAAATACAGAGGAACTGAGTTGAAATATCATCAAAACCAGTGAGCTACAATTTAAGTAATACCTTTCACGTCTCCTCATTCCTTTCGCCAAATTAATATATAATAAAGCCGTATGTGTAATGTAATGCTAGGAATGAGATCTTTCTCTAAATAATCATTACACCTGCTGTGTCAAGTTAGTTTTAGCAAATAATGTAACTACCGCTGATGCAAATATGAACAAAATGGATCAACTCGACTGATAAAAGTAGTCCTCAACTTTGCCGCAACTTCAAATATGCTATCTCGATATATTTGAAGCAAAAATAATAGAGTACCAAGTGGAGTCAAGTTTATAACTGCCACACAGAAAATAGAGTAATTAACTCACGTAGCTCACCAATGCTTCGTAGTGTAAATCATAGAAGAAAAGACCTTGTTACACACAAAATTCTTCTTTGAGTTCATTTCACTAATATTCCTTTGGACAAAACCACTGTAGTCAAAGGTGAATTTTGCAGATGGATATACTCGACAACGGTAAAAATATAATGATAAAATCTAAGAACCAACACCAAATTGAGGATTAAATTACAGTTCATAACATTAATATTATCCATTGTGCTTACTTTGATTCAGGCTGTATCAAAATGTGTATTCAGGTAAAATTGTGATATATTTTTACTAGACGACACAGAGGAGTTCTAATCAAATTCATTTAATCTAATATTTGTCTATCATCAAACAGAGAAATACGTTCATGATGCTACCCTGGGTTGCCCTGGCCATACTGCTTGCTATAGGCCTGGCCGTGTCTGTCATCTACACCGCAGTAAACTTCTACATCCACAACGACGCCTTCAACGGAACCATTTGGCTCGTATTTGGACTGTTGACTGTGGGTAAGTGAAAAAAATAACATAAACACCCATAAACCCATAAATACATAAGTTTCTTTCACAAAGATGAACTTTATTTTACACCTCTTTTTAACAACACATGTTTAGTGCAGGAGATGATCGAAATAGGTTATTTCATACTGCATAGAACATTCACCACCAATTCTCAATGAGCTTTAATTCAATCCGTGCAACACCAGTGAAATCAATTTGTAATACGCGTAGTCTCTAAGTCACGACAGGACAAAGTTTAGCAGACGTGAATTTTATTCGTTGCGCTTTGTTTTATTCGTCGAGCTGCGTGTAAATTTACCTCATATACATTTGTCTAAACGTTGTGTTCACAGAGCAAAATTTAATGATCATATAAGCCACATTGCACCCTAACAGTTTCCATGTCAGCCACGGATTTTCTTTAAAAAAATGTGTCTGTTCGAGAATGGTCCTTTAATTTCCCCATATTTTCCTCACGTCTTCCTATCTCAGATCTCTTTTGAACTAAAAAAAATCTTCAGTAAAAAAACTTGTCACTCCCAAATATATTCGCCCCTCATTCACAACTGATGACATTAGTTGTAAACCTCAGAAGATTTATTTAGCAGCCATTAGACGCACATCAATTTGAAGAGAAGAGTGAAAATCAAATAGATGGAAATGATAATGAATCACCATTGAGACTTCAGAATTAGACCACAATAAGGACGATAAAAATGCTCGCACATGATTTAAAATCTATGAAAACAACACAGATTTGTCATTCATTAATATTAATTACATTAGATACAAGTACTTCGATTCTCAAAGAATTATGTTCAATTGAAGCGGCGAAATTAAAATAGTTTGAGCGACATAGTTCCCTATTCGAAACGGCGGCCATATTCGAATTTTACATTTTAATTTCAGCTGCTGTAGGAAGTATGATGTAAACATTGTAATATTAATTGCAAAATAATATACTTTTTCATGACTAAAATTCTAAGTAATTAAATAAAAATATCTACATAAATCTTTAACTTGACTCATTTTTTTCGCGCAGTACGTTTAAAACTCCCTCACCACGGAAGGTTTGTTTATGATACTGAGAAAATTACTGAGGTGACATGAAGATTTATTTTCAAAAAAGCTGATAAAACATGCAAACTACACATTTAATAATTGACGAAATCTAGGAGTTAGAAATTCCTCATTTTTTAAAATAAGGTCTCTCTGGAGTGCATACACGCACCATTTCCCATGTAAGAGCTGGGATTTTTCGTCAAAAATCTCTGAAATTGGGTCGGTAGGGGGTTGATACTTTGGTATTTTTGGAAGAGTGAGATGTTTTTCTTTAAAATGAGACCAAATTCATTGATTTCTAGGTGAAATAATATTTCGCTCAAACTACCTTTATAAAAAATTACTTGAATGAAGTCACTTACGAATCACTACACTGACGTATCGTATATCGTGGTTAGCACGAGAGAACGCATCAGATGATAGGCCATCACTGGTGGTGTTGCCTTTTTTTGCTGCTGGAGCGATAAGCAAAGGTAAACAGCCGTATAGCAACTGGATTATATCAGGATTATAGCGAAATCATGGGGTAAATGTGGTTGAATTGTACAGAGAAAAATCACGGAAGCAGTAGAAGGGACCATATGCAGAAAGAGAAAAACCAAAATTACAGACTTAATATAAACAATTCATGCGGATAAATGTAAACAAATATTAATTTTTAATGGGTAATATTTCTATATTGAAACTTTGAAAAATTGCTGAAACCCCTGTCCGAAATACATTTTAAGAAGGCACCAGGATAAAACCACCTGCATAAATGTGAACTTTTGTAACTCGTACATTTTAAAAGCAAAATGAACATTAAATAATACTGCTCTTAAGTAAAGCTAATTCTAATCATGATGATAATTTTATAATTATTGTTCGTCATCAACGGAGAATTGATCAGAGGGCTAAATAAAATTATTGCACTCTTTATGCTATAAGGCGACTAATGGTTATTTATCTCTACTTACAGCTTTCTACGTGTACCTGTGGCTCGTTGTGTTCAGCTTTTACCAGTTAGTCAAAGCCGGAGGAGTGCTTGGTGGATATGCTAAACCTCCATACAGAGGATAAAGGCCGAAATACATTTTATACCATTTTCCATAACCATCACGTCATTATTTATATATTTTTGAAACATAAGCGCATTTATGTCAGTAAAAATTAGCAACTCATGGAATCGCTTCAAGGCCAGGAGATGCAAGGAAGAGTGCCACTTGGTTGCTAATTGCGTACGAGAAACTGTTGAAATATTTCTAATGAGGAAGTAACTAACATCGATTCGGTGAATTCACAATGCCTTTTTTTAAGTTGCCCATGCTTCGAAACAATAAAATAATTATGAAGGTATATTTAGAGATGTACATACAGGCAGTACCTCATGATTTAATATTCAGCGGTCAGAATAAGTCTAAGATGAACATTTATCTGTTATCGCTGAGTTCAAGTTTCATTCATCCTGCTCAATTTGAACATGTTTCCATTCAAATCGCGATAAGAATTCGAGAGAGAAGGAGTTAACTACAACCAAATTGATTAAAAATGACATAAAGCAAATAATCAACATTCAATTCAATAAAGTACCTGACTTAATTAAAGAAATTAGCTTTATCGCTAACTTCGATAGGTATGTGTTCAAAATTACAGATGACTAAACTTTGACCTCCCTACATAAGTTTACGGCTTCTTTCCCGAATCGGTTTGCTCGACGTGTGAAATAAGAGGACATGTAGTCCACATTGACTTTAGGCTAAGCTCTTTCCTTAATGAAATGCTTAACGTCTATTCATAATGCAAACTACTTACAGGATGCATACTTTAGGAAATTATTCCATACTTATTGGGAACAAAATTTTAATTATACCCATGAGTCCTAAAAAAAACTATCAAAAATTACATTGCATGTTCTCAGAATGGAGGCACTAAAAGAGTTCATCTTTGCTGGCTCGTGGAATACTACTGTAATCAACCTGGAGTTAATTAGCCATATACCCACGGCTGCAAGTATCCACATACTGTATCTTAGAGATAATGCTCTCCTCTCCCTGCCAAGGCTAATACAATTTGAAAACCAAAAGTTCATCACAGCGATCGTCCGTTTTTTCCACTAAAAAAACTTTTTTATTTAATATAGTAATGCTACAGTGCAATTCACTGCATTTTCTTACCGATGAACTCATAGCTTTTACACAGGAAACCCATTAAGTTTCACCAACGACGCCACATGCGCACTCCAGACTTGTGAGAACGATTTAACCGGCGTCGGAAGACAGCGCGGCGGATCCAGGTATTATCTGCAAGCGCACACACAATGCCAAATATTATTATTATAACCACGATGTGGTAAGAATACATTTGTCTTTCCAATCGAATTTTGATATTTTTATGACACTATTTTTATAAGGTTCACCATTAATGGATTTGTTTTCTTGTCATGTTTCAATTGATTGAAATAAATCAATGCAATTCGCCATGTACATGTTTAATTATTCCACCTTTCCTAAATCGTACTGAGTATTCTAGATAGTACAGAGTATGTTTTAACATAAGGAAGTTGAATTTAATGCCAATAAATGAACGAATGGCACTAAAAATTTCATGTCATTGTACCCGAAATAAATATTATATTTGTACATTGTACCTACGCAATAACTACCACTCTAAACCCTGTTAATAAAACCATAGTAACATAACGTCAGTGGGAGAGTGGTATTATAGCACGGATCAGGGAATGGATGACAAAAAAATGCATACCAATATGATAAACATCCACCAGTTGCATTAAATTTTATTCATAGCATTGTTTTAGACAGGATTACTACAAAGACGGATATAATTTCTTCATTAAAAGTGATTTCATTCGATCATAACTCTGATACTCGTCGCTAAAGATGCCAACGCAACGCCTGATGCGTGAGATAAGCAGCCATGATCCATTACAGACTCCGACCTCTTGTGAACTGACCTGGAATATTAGCAGAAAGAGGACTTGGTATTGGCCTCTTCGGAAAAAGTCACAAGAAAAAATGTATGATTCACACTCTGCAACGACACATGCATAAGGAAACCATGTTGGCAGCTCGTAGCAAATAATGCTCCGCTTGGCATTACCAAAAGAAAACAATACACTTTTGTAACGTATTTCAACTTTCTCCTAAGGTTTTATCGCAAGGATAGTTATTTTTAAAAGGCAATCAACTAGCAGGGTCCAGGGTAGCATACTAACACAAGAATAAAATCACAAAGAAAACATCATTGGGGGAAATTCATGCATCAAAATGGATTCAAAATATAATATCTACCACAACATTTGGTGAATAATGCCATGCAACTATTTAGAGGAGAGAACAGAGTTTTAAATCTCGTTTCTTAGAACTAATACCAGAACATCAGTTAAAAATTGCTACATTACATGGCCATCGCTCTAGGCTAAGCGCTATTTTTACTAGAAAAATGGCCACCAATGAGCGAAGGCTAGCCAAACAAAATAAATTGTCGTAGTAAATGAGACAGTATACACCTTGATATAAACTTTAATGTGATAAGTAAATCCAAGAACAAGTGTTCTTGAGTAAAACAATGAAAATAGCAGTGAATATCCTCAGAAAGGATCCCCAGAAGAAACTTAATGAGCAATCGAACTTCCTCCGCATGACTTAATCGGTCTCAAGCTGATGAGGAGTTAAACAAGCTAATCGACGCTCTATGATTTTTACTGAAAGACTTAATCAAATGATCAACATTTATTCACGTTTGTTCTTTTACATTACTGGTCAAAATTACTCGCAAAACAATACAAAATTGGCACTTACAATAATACTTCACAATTTGATAGATGACACTGGAATCTCACATCCCTCTAAACAATGCAAAAATACTATTATCATACTCTATTATATTTGCTTGTATCGTAAACCAAATGTCTGGCCTTATTTTCAAAACTAGTGGTTCACGAAAACTAAAACTAAAATTTTAGAGTACAAAGATTCCTTCCTATCCTATGTCATTGACACCCATTCATTTTCCATCAAAATTTCTCGGGCAGTAAAATTAGTCTTTCAGATTCGTAGGTTCCAGTGAGGAAAATTATTTTCGGAGTATATCGTTAATCCAAAATATGATTCATCTCTATATTTAACAAACATGCTCAATCAGTGCTTACCGGAACACTTCCGCACCAATACGCTGACCCCCATTGCTTCCGTAACATCCAGATGAGAGCTGCCACGACATTATATTACGAAGCCATACGGGGTTAGCAAACTCAATGAAGTTCTCCACTCCACATAATGCCACTGTTGGTTAAAGTGGAAGTTAACAAAGATGGAAAAAATGTTCAAGGAATCTAAAACGCTGACTCAGTTAATTAGCCAACTTTCAAGATTTTTAAGGAATTTTCACAGTAACTAAGTAGCTCAGATCTTCTACTAATTACACCAAAATTGAAGGGAATAATTTTAAGGGATAAAGCATGCCTAATGTAACACCTATCAGTGACTTGTGGCTTTCCCATCATCTTCTTCCAATAACTCACCACTAAATGACATATCCTCCAGTTCTCATTACGCGCCATTCGACCTTATCGTCACAAACGAAATATGCGACCTGCTATGCTTTGCAAAATAGCAAAAAAGGCTGATGAGAAATTAAATACGAAGGGTTCTGCGTCACAATGGACATCTCCCGATTGCAAATGAAATATTCCGGATTTTGGGCTGTACGCCAGGTCGTTCTATGATTTCCGAGACGACCCGAAGAAGCCCTCCAGGTTAGGCGGCGATTTCGTCCTCAAGGAGGAAAAGCTCGGCAGAAGACCAGGAATTGAGAATATGCTTCTGAGCATGCCCCGTTGAATCGTACACAACAACTTCAACATGCTTTTTTCATGTAAGGGTGAGTAACATAGTAATTAACAACAGCAATACAAATATTTGGCCATATATACAGTGGTGTCTTCCCCATTGAGTGGCCACTCATTCATGTTTGGGACAATCGGGTCGAAAGCGATGGTTAACCATTCCTTCCTCCGTATCAAGGCCCTTCGGTTCGCATGCCTACTGCTCTAGTCCCCACTTCCACTTCCTTTCAACACTTCTCTTTCTGTGCGAAATTCCATAGAGAAAAAACATCCGCCTTGACCGGGATTTTTTCTCAGTGGAATTTCGCATAATTGTACATTGCGGGTGACTCCGTAACAGTAGAACTCCGTGGCTAGTCCCGGATAGCTTAAAATCTGACTTCTCTTTCTGTCTCTCGCTTCATTCCCCTCTGCCTAAGCTAATTACTTCACTATTTAATCCACAAATTGTCGCTGAGATGACCACGCCCTATCCGCCCAGTTTTTCCCCACAATTTTTACTGTTTTTCTATCCTCTTTATAAAAAACAAGTGATTTTGACACCGTTTCGCACTTCATGTTGCTGAAGTAGTTTGAGTGAATAGCCTAAAATAAACCGTTAACTCCTCCTAATTTTCCTAGAATAGTTCACTATCCCCCTGGCGATTATAAAAATCACCTGAAAAATAGGTCGACATAAATTGATTCCAGATTCGACAGTTAACTTCGTATTGAAAAATTACGACATTCGATATCAAGAGTGTGTTGTAATGCTCTATTTTGTGTCATTCCCACTGGTTTTAGCCACTGTTAAAGCTGGTTTTGAACACCAAGGTTTGAAATGCGCCATGAAAGAATCATTTGACATTCGAACCCGGATCTCCCAAATGCTGGTTAGGTGTGCGTTAGCCAGTTACACCACCAAGTCAACTTCCTTCAAGGTGAATTTGATTGATTGATATTTTTCATGGAGGATTTCAATCCTCATTGTATATGCACCCGTGCGAGTGACTTCGTACCGCATTATTTGTCAATGTAATGATTGGAAAATGGTATGGAAGTTCCATATCTATTCGAAGTTATAATTTAAAAAATCATTCGTAGACGGGGAAAAGTACAAGCATTTGATTGAAGTTCTTCATTTTGAAACAAACATTTATGTTTATTTACAAAAGAAACTTCAAACTGGCATCCTTATAATTCCGAACGGCGTATGTGGCGTCATTATATGTAACTGAGATTGAAGGACGCAGGGGGGTATGTAAGTGGTAGTTGTGTAATGGAGGGCAGCGGTCAACCAATCTAAGAATTGAGTGAAAAATTATCATTAGTGAGCAGTTATTATAGCTCATGGTTGATAGTTAAAGCTTCAAGTTAGCAAAGCGCTATGATTTTATTCAGAGAGGAAGTAAGATTTCAGAGAATTAATTGGCCCTAGCACTTCGCTACCAACACAAAATTATATGGAATGAATTCCCTTATAAATGGAAATAAGAATGAAAACTATTAACTCGAGAAACCCTAGCAATCACCAGTGATTCCTCACTTGCAAACATAACGTAGGCAAAGTAATCCCATCAAGGATTTGGGATTGAGCAAACTGTGAACATGTACTTGCCTTGCTCCATGAAGAGGTCTCTATAGATTGAAGGGTATCCTGTACCAGCAATGTCCTTAGCTTCCCTCAGCATCTTGCAGCAAATAGAGTATACGATAGCATCCAAGTCGGATTTTGTTTTGCCCACGCAGTGCGGTGCCTGTGAATCAAAAACATTTCCTTCTTAAAATTCAAAGCAATGGCTGAAGTACAAGCCTCTTGCGAAACTGAAAAGGTACAATTTACAACTGAAATAAAACAGTAATTATATATTTCCTAGTATGGGACATGCTGATTCCTTGCATTATTCCTCCAATTCTTTGATTTTTTACACGGAGAACTCAGAAACCGAGTTAAGTTGAAAGATATCATAGGAGTAATCAGTATATTAACGACACATAGAATAAGACGTTCTAAATAAATTGGTAAACTATCGGAATATTTGCTGGAATAGCCACATTTTTAAACGCTTATCATTGACCCCTTATTCGGCGAGATTTTCCACCTTATCCCGAGGTAGTGGAGAGAAGTAGCTTACAAATGCTACCGTTATAGCTTCCTATTTTTTAGACCACCTAAGTATAAACCTGAAATTCATGAAAACACTGCCGTAATTCTCCATTGAGTTCCGGATAAATATCTTGGTTGCCGATCGGCGAACGCGATTATAATTAATTAAGCAACTGGATATGGGGAAGGCAAAAAACACAATGGAAATTTAATAAGTCTCGTTTCATTAAGAAATATTTTTTCCCTGAATTAGTTCAGGAGACGATTCGATTCATTACGTCATTACGCGGAAAGAGAACAAGGAGGTAAAAAGCCGCATACGTTTTTCACACACAGGTTTTTCGGCCGTACATGACCATTAGGGGCGGACATATGCTCGCTAAGATCATTGACAACTGAAATGCGACGTAGAGCTACTGAACAGACACATGAGCAATACTCAAATGCTGAATCGAATTTTCTTATAAATGCTTCCCTACGCTCGACGCTGGGGGACAACCCGGCAGAAGTATTCGTTCCCATGAATCTCGTCTAAGTCACTCTTTATGAGTCCGAGCACTTTTGAACTGAACCTATAACAGAGTTCAAATAACCAGAAAAACTCACCGCTTTCCCGCCAACTTTTTTTCAAGGTCTTATGCTTATAAAGCGATTAAGCCTACCGCCAACGAAAAATAATTCTAAACGTCTATACCCACAGAGAGCGAAATATTTTAATGCTTTCGAATGCTTTCAGACTTCGCAGGCAGAGGAACACGACGCATAAATCTATAGTGTGTTCCCACAAAAATTCCTTTATGAACTCCATAAGAGTAAAATGGATCGAGGCGTTGCATCAAAACATCATCTGCATGGCGCACTTTTAAATGTACACTCATTCCTGTGGCGTCGTCTAATTTACCTAATGTTGTACCGATACCAAACATTATTCTCACCGAGAAATAAGTTCAAGTCATGAATAGCTGAGACAGAAAAATGTCCATGGGGTAGCATTTGCCAGAAAAACTATCATGTTGCATTGTTATTCTTACTTTAATTAATTATTTCAACCTTTCATCACCTCGTCGCATTTATGAAAAATATGGCGCGACTAAGGAGGAGAAAAAATTGAATAATTAGACTTATCTTCTTTGTAGCAATAATTAAAATCTTACCTAAAAGGTAGCCAACTATTAAACTCATTAGAAACAACATTGGCTGCAGATGTGGATATTTGTCCCCAAATGCGACCATTCTCCTCAGCAGAAAAGATTTATAATTATTAATTGATTCTGTTATCGATTAACACCACAAAAAGTTTAAAAATGAAATGCACTTGTGTGTCAATGTGCACTCCAGAGAGGTATATTGTCCATGCGAATTTTAAAAGTTCATTTCGTTGATAGACGTCGTATATGACCAGTCATGCATGACTGATTCATTCTGATGGAGAAAAGCCAGGTCACGATATCTAATTATTTAGACACTATTCACATCAATCAAGGTGCAATAAAACAGTCCCACAATGATTAGATGCTATTTAGACCAGATCAGACAGCGCTATTTTTTTATTATGCATCCTGCCCATGATATCTAAAGTTTTCCTATCAGAACTACATTTAAGGCAAAAAAGCCAATGCTCTCCTTACCAATTTGGACAAGGGGTAATACATGAAATATAAGCCAGGTGGACACATTATTATGACGCGGAATAGTAGTTTTTAAAACTATACACAGCATTTAAGCGCTCCTTTCGGTGTAGGCACAATAAAAAGAGTTAAATTCTCGGCATTATGACCAAAAAACTGGATGATCAACTAATTTCTCTTCATAATCCCCAATCCTTGCAGGGCTTTTGGCTTAAATTACACTCATGCGTTTCTTCATATATTTTCGTTCTCATGCAGCTAATATTCATCCTCTTCAGTCTCGATCCATTGAATTTACATTTTTGGCCTTTCCATGCCCACCTCTCACTCTCACGCCAATCACTCCTCAAATATTAATCTGCTTCGCTATCTGAATTTGATCCGTAAAAAGAAAATGTAACTCCGCAGGTGATTTCACTAGCTAACAGTAATATTGAAAAATGCTATACTGTTATATACAACGGTCAGTGAAACTAGCCGGATGGATCGCCCATTCAAAAGGTTTTCAGGAAAACAATGAAAAAGTTACGAAGGTCGGATAAAAAGGGTGCGGAGGAAAGGAGACACGGTTCGTTGAGAGCCGCAAGGGTGAGAGTGCCTGCGAAACGAAGTAAATAGAAAACATTTGGGAGCGGTGGGCGCAGAAAATTCGGCACGAACCATGCTCCCTTTCAATTTCCCCGCCATTCTCAAGTCTACAGCTTCTACATGAATCCACACACCAAAATAATGCATGTATACAGATGACCCTAAAAGGACGAAAATGACACGTCGCAAGACGTTGTTCGACTTTTGGTGTGCTCGTCTTTCGAGTCAAATTTCACCATTTGAAGCTATATTAACGGAATGAATCTGTTCGGGTCCTCAATTATTACACATCATACTACATTATAGGCGCTAGGGGAGCCAGGAGGGAAGTCCCCTCCCCCCACTTGACGAGACATTTCATACCAAATCTGCTATACGGAGCCGGACAGGATGATGTCCTGCCCACACCCAGGCACATATCCACAGCTACGGATGGGTGTAGCTGTAGATTTATGCCAGCCCTGCCCCCCCCCCCTGAGTATTGATAACTGGCTACGCCCATGGCGCTAGTATTGGTTATTGAATCAATTTAGTGTAAAAGTGCTGAATTGTATGACTGTTTATTAAATCGTGAGCGCTAAAAGTAATAAAACTAAAGGGTGAATAACCTGAAAGATAATGAATCACTGTGGAAGTTGAAAGGAAAATGAGAAGGAAGGACTCTACTGGTTGGCTTCTTTTCTATCCTCTTCAATCTGCTAGGTGATGGTTTAGGCTAATTAGGACAAGATTTACTCTTTGTAGCAATTTATATATTTTTGGAGTCGAGTCTGACTGGTTCTAGATGTTGGGATGTAATACCTTGCGGGCTATAATTAGTTCTCTCCGCATTCTGACGGCTACGATAATGTTGATCGAATGCCGATCTTATGCTCGACAATAATACCAGATTTTTCCGGAATCGTGCAGTGGAACTTCAAGTTACTCGCGCCTCAAACCTTTCAACTTTCGAGGTTCTGGTGTAGAGCCAAAAATCCTTGACATCCGGTCGATCGCCTGAGGGGCTGTCAAATCCAGAACGAACCAGCAAAAGGAAAGGTGTTCAACGTACCCATTTTAAAAATTTAAAAACCTCTACATGCTCTCACCATGACTTTTGATAAATTTATAAATTTGCATGTCAGAAAGCCTCATAAGAATATTGGGCGGGGACGAATACGTAAGTGTCCGAAAAGATAACTTGCACAGGTGAAAAAATATTCTCGAACCGACACGGATGGGTACGGGAATGGGTATGGGTAGAATCAGGGGGCGAAACATCGGACCATCACGTGTTTATGAATGAGAAAGAGGGACGGAAGATATGAAATATGGAAAATAATATTAACCTCTACCATGTACTTCAACCCAAAATGACCTTCTTTAGTATATACCGTAAAGGTGCCCGATACTCAAACCTCACTTCAACAAATAGCCCGTTGTAAACTACGGACCGACAATTTTCCGAATAAGTATTCTAGTTAAATTTGAAGCACAGAAGTAACAATTTAGGGTAGAAATCACACCCACTCTCAAGATAGACAAATGTAAATAATACCTATAAACCCTCTTCTTAATAAGACTCAAAGCTTGGAGACAACTTAAAGATTGAAAATTGAGCTCCTGAAATCGTAAGAGGATCGCTCTAGAACTCCTAAATATCTACCAATTTAACGCGTCGTTAAAAAAATCACAATTGGAGAACAAATCTTCGTTAGGGGCGGCCATATTAAATATTGCCAACAGTTGTAGACTAGCTTGGGCGGGCACTGAACACACAAGTGCAAATGCGAACGGGTTAAACAAAGGGATCCTCCAGTGAAAGGAATCCTCCAGGAGGGCCATTAGAAGGATGATCCACGAACCTTCCTCGCAACGCGGGCATATATGAGCCGGTGGGAGAGGGCGTAGCCCGAGGCCGCCGATGCTTCCGGTGCGAACTCGACGCTCCGCCAGCAGAGCGGCTCCGATCCGTCGCAGGGACGCGAGAGGAGGTGGGCGATGCACGAGTCGGACGCCGGGCCATCCGGTCGCCGCTCCCCTGCCGCACCGGGAGTCGTCAGCCCAAGCGGCGATTCATCGCATGCCACCTTCGGGGAGTCCGTTTCCCAATACCATGGATCCAACAATTTCCAGAGAGCTGAGTTAAAAATGAGAAGAATTGGAATAAATATTTTTATTTACACTAAAAGAGAAAACAATTTCGCGCAATTAAATCTCATAAATTACCGCGTTATCACCACTAGCTGGTATTAATGTCACTACATCACTCAGCATCGAATTTTCATTAATATTACGCAGCGTCTAACAATAATAATTATTACATGATCAATTCCTGACATGAGTTCTCCAACAGTTAATTTACGTAAGTAAAAAGTATAAATTCCTTTTGAAATGTGATCCATTTGCCTTAATATTTAAAGTCTTTCAAACTACGCTGGAATTCATGTTAAAATATAATTAGTGCATGAGCTATTTGTCTCTTCCCACTAAATAGGAGCCGGAAATAGCTCAAATATCACTAGGTTTATAACTTTACACACACTACGCCTCAAGGGTGCTATGTTAGTGCTCAGACCAATTTACTCCTGGCTGGAACTTTCCCTCGAGGGAAAAACCAGCAACATCTTAATTGCATTCCAAATCACAATTCATGAATAAACCGCTAAAATTGCCAAAACCACATCCACCCCATCAACTTGAGAGGCCTCCGGAGTGAACTGCGCAATTTGCATCAGAAAATAATGGAATGCCATTTCGCCTGAATGCGACTATTTAAACTTATCCTGGCACTATCCCGATGATTATATGATGAAGTTAAATCACAGCAAGTTCACTCGTATGCTAAAATTGTATTTGTAGTAGCGTTGAAGAAGTGTTTCAGATTAAAAATATCACCCGATGAAATAATAAGTGCATTTTTATACCAGACCAGCGAGTACCGACAAGCTCGGCAAAATATAATATTGCTCATTAGTGTCGCTGAAGAAAAAAGTTCTTCAGCTTCATTACGCTAAGTCAAATTAGATATCAAAAACAACTTTTATTCCACATTAATTCATTTGAAAACACTATGCATACATTAACTAAAATTAATGATTGCAATGAAGGATTTGCAAATACACCCAAAAGAAGATAAAGGTGACTTACCATTGAATGTAACTTGATTACTTTTTCGTAGTAATTCCCGAGAAACTGACAAAAGGGTGGAGCAATGGCATTGAACAGAGTAAAGCTTCCTAATAAGGTGCTTTGAAGAAATAGAAGAGTTTCTGCCGATGAACCTGATGGCTGAAGATAGCTGCCCTAAAAAACATTAAAAGAAAATGAGCTGCTATGAATACCTATTCAGCACTAAACTTTCAACCGGAAAAAGTAATCAAACTAAACCATGAGTAGGGAATGTGAGTATTCGAACTAATTTCATGATAAACACCAAGCGAAATGATGATTATAGGGAACAGCGAGGAATAATGAATAACTTCCATCATACAATTCATCAATATGTTTTCATAGTGTGAAGTAGGATCGACCATAATGTTACGAAACAGAGTACAGTAAAGATGTGAAAATGATATCAAGTATTGAATTATTTCCTAAATAATTGCGAGTAAGTCAATAAATTTGTCAAAGACAGCCACGCAATCTAGCTGTTTTGTAGCTAATAGGTAACGAATTATTTGATTTTCAGGAGAACAGTTGATGCACTTCAAGGCGGGAGGTATTCGAAAAGTTCCATTAATTATCAAAAATGACTATTCACCCAAGAATAAGAAAGCAAATATTAAGGACGAAGATAAGAGAGGCTGGTACTGATTGAAATTAAGACAAATAGAGGGAATATACATAAATATAAGCACAAAGGAACTATGACTGAATTCTCACGAGATAAATTTCGTGCAGTAAAAATCAGTTTTACGGTAACTCATCCGGGAGCAGTGTTACGAAAACGACGAACCACTAGCAACAGCGACCCCCAAAGCAGAATCAAGGCTCATGTGGTCGAGTCTGCTATGCAAAAAGAACAAAATCCTTTCCACGGATGTCAGCGACTCCTCCAGGAGGAAGCGTGAAAATGGCATCGCCCCTATCGCAGGATGCGAGTGAAACAATATCACGAGGACAAAAACCCCGTCACAAAACCGCATGTTTGAGACCAAAGGAAGAAGGCGGAATGAGATCGAGCGCAGCGCTTCACGTTTTATGGGACCGAATCCAGAATGTATATATATATCGCCCCGAAGACGAGGAGAAATCAATTCAAGAGATTCGCGAAACAATGGGATTGAGGTAGATTTCCTGCGGAGTTGCTATCCAATTACTACAAACGGGACCGAATAAACAACAGACTTTGCGACAAATGGGAAGGGCTCAGCCGCGTTGAAATGGTCCTTCTCGGTGAACGGTGGGCGGAGCTACGACTATCTCCTGGCCTTATCTCCCCTTCTTTACTCTCTCACTCACACATTGAAGGGGAGGCAGAGCATGTTGCCAGTTTTCCTCACCCTGGCGGCGAGAAATTAACCGAACGGTGGGAAAGTAAACATATCAGTCTAGATTTTAAATAACACATATTTTTATATATATAATTTCTGACAATTGAAGACAAAATACATTGTGATACATTTCTTCCAATGCTTCCAAAAGGTTCTTCACGGTTGGCATGTTTTATGAACTGCGTAAAACTCGTGAACCTTCCTACGGATGCAACATTTTGTGAAGTCATCCAGCTCTGTTCGCTTCTTTCGTTCACCCCTTTTCCCCTTAGGTGTTGAGAAAGACAATTTTCCTCTCTTCTGAGACAATTTCCCTTCCTTTAAAATTCTCCTCACTGTGATGCCGAGGCAGGCCAAGATTTCGACGAGCTGGCCATTGCAAATAAGCCACACAAGAATTAAATGACTCTAAATCTGTTATCAAAAACCAAAGTCGAAAACCAAATCGAATAACCGAAACGAAAGCGTAAGTCCAAATATCACCAGAAAGAAGTCCATATTAAAATCCAATAAGAATGTCCGAAACAGTATCAAAACTCAGCGCGAAAAGCGAGAACCAAAACGACAAGAGCTGGCAACAACGATGAAGTGACGCTAGTAGGGGAGGCAACGTAGGGGAAGGAAGGAGCCCGGAGTGGGGGTAGCCGAGGACAGAGAGGGAGGACAGAGAGGGACAAATTCTTGCGCAGGACCATTTCAACGCGGCCGGACTATAGCACAAATGAATTTGCCCGTGATACGGCAGGAATTTACACTCGGATCACTTGCTTCGCCCATCCGTCTCAATAACCACACACCGCTTTATCCCAGCGCTGAAACAAAGCGAAAAATCTACAGCTTACTAGCACTTGGAAGAAAGCACGTAGGCGGTATTTAAAATAAACGAAGAAAAGAATTTTATCGCTCACTCTCGCACGGCTTGGTGCATAATAATTCAGAATGTATCGATGAATTTATTTCTTATACACTGACAGATCTACTGCCGGATAAAAAAGAATAGAACAAAATACGCATATAGTAATCGGTAGATAACATAATACGCGGATAATAATAGATAAGATAATACGCGGATCCTCTAAGCCGCATGAAGGGGCAAATGTTCTTTAATTGCTTAGGTAATTAACATAACGATTCAAGCCTTGAGTATTACATCCAGAGACGAGATGCTGGGACGACAGTAACGATTGATGAGCACCCTACCGAGGAGACGGGAATAGTGCAAAAGCCGCTTGAGTTGAAGACAGGACGAAATATTCTCTGATATTATTGGACATTCACCCTCTAGGTTATTTAAAATTTAAATTATAATATGTATGAGATAGATTGTAAGTTTTCAAGATTTTAACTTAGAAATTTACTTTCCGATTTCAAGATCTTACAAATTCATTTGATTAATCGATATTTCCAGTGAGAAGTACTGCTACTTTAGCATAGGGCCGATTGTATGAGAAAATTAGGAACAAAGATTTGACAGGTTAATCTTCCCACGACAAAGCTGTGAACGGAATTCGTTCGAAATACTTCCACTGTTCTTCAATTTTATATTTACTATTTTAAAAACTTCATTTGCCTTTTATATGCAAAATAGGAATTTTCTGAGGTCACAATTTCTGTTTCTATGGTATTTATTGGTCAGGTACCAAGGGTTTATTGCATCGTTGGGGGTTGTAATTGGAGGAAAAGATAACTGGAGATTGTTGGTGAGATACAAAAGTATATGATACAAAGATGAAAAATATTTAATTATCCTTCGGATTATAGAGGCGTCGAATGACACATACGAGCAACATTCTAGCCATATCTTAGATTGTATTAGTTCTTTAAAACTTATGCATGTAAACAGCTAACTTTTTTGTCGTCTAAAAAAGATGTTTTTCACAATCCTGCAGAGTTCTCACATGCATGTTCCGATGCTATATAATAGATTTCACCCATGGCTAAATAAAATGATGCCAAAAATAAATTTCATTCAGCGGAACATCTTTTTTGAACCCCTGAATTGCACAAAGTCAAATCAACGACAGGAATTCTATGTGCACCTACCTATGCTCTCCGAAATTTCTAAACTTTTTCCCCGGTCGTAGCACCCATTAATAAGCCACTGAGCCAAGATGATGGCACAACATTTGAAATGCCCGTAAATGGAAAAACCGAGGCAAATTTCTATTAAATTTCTCATTGGATATCACCCCAAAGCCTCCAGTTCAATTCTCAACCTTCAAATCGGCAAAGTATCAAAGAAACGGAAAAGAGATTGGAGATTTTTACCTGAACAGTAATCAACGCAGAGCTGCAAAATTAAATGTCCTTTATACAAAGAAATGGTGGGTTATTCTCGATTTGCTCTCTTTGCATGGTCATGTTGCTCCAAAGAGGGCGACCGTCAATTATTACAAGAAATTGGTCATTCCTCACGAAGTGATTTTCAAATGCTTTAACAACTTGTTTACAAATTGTTAAAGATGATACTTTTCAGTTGTCTTTTTTCTCTTGGCACGTATTTCGTATATGGCGCTGGACATAATGTTTACCACAGCATAGTACGTACTGTTGTTGTTCCTTATCTCTCAGTAGATACGTATTTCGTACGTGGTGCTGGACGTAATGTTTATCACATTAACCCTTCGCAACACGCGCCCTGTGAGGTCGCCCTTGTTTTCACATTTCCTCTTCAAAGAACGGCCTTACGGTGATAAGAGAGGGGGGATATCAACTTGCATTTCCTGAATGTATAAAAATGTAATTATGCTGAAAAGTTCATGAAAGACCTCTGAAGTCGTTGTGCGTTCCTAAATAACTTTTTTATTGCGCGTTCCAGAGGGTTAAGAGAAGCCATTCGAGAGGAGTACCTGAAATGAGGCACTAAACGCTTCAAATTGCAGTGCAGCACACAGTTACCGAAAATATCATTGTTTAATAGTAAAAAAAAAATTATTTCTGGCAAGCAACTAGGGCATCTGGCGATATTTGAAAAATAGAAGCAGGTAAAAATTTTTAAACAGGGGTGCAGAGACTTTCTTGAAATGCAAGGTTCTTAGTCAAAAAATGAAACAATGACGACTTTGTAGCGGAAATGATTGCGTATTTTTTACAGCTTGGATAATCGCTGGTCCAAATAGAAACTTTTAAACAATATTTCATTTTCCTGCCGGCTCCTTCTCTCAGACCAGTTGCTCTCTCGTACCCCATGCCATAGACATGCCATTGATCAATCCACAATGGCCCCGGCAACTTACTCGACAGAAGTAAATTATGGCATCCATTACCTATATCTCAATGACAGTTCCTAGAGTTGCTCCTCAAATTCTTTCCCACACTTGTCACTGAGATTATTTACGGGGTGAATTAGAATTAAACATTGATGAACTAAACTCATTTAATAATCACTGATTCGTGCTGACAGCGTAAAAATGACTGACAATGCAAATGTATAACATTTAGAACTATTGAAAAGTTAGCATTTGCTATGAGCAACATTTGGTTCTAGATTTAGAGATTGGACCCAGAACACAAAAACTGCAACTGGGTGATCTTACTGCTCTGTCACCAATCCATATTTTTTAAAGGTCCAAAGGAAGTACCACCAAATACATGTCACATTCTTGATAGGAAACAGTAAATTTCATCACAATGGCCGTAAATGCATTGCCACAATACAAGTCACGGCCTGGACCACTCTTTAAAACACGTAAAACAGACATTTTTGCTTAAATACCAGACTCTCTTCTTTTCATTGCATTACGGAGGCTGTAAAAATAAATAAATAAGCATTCCTAAATAATATTCTCATAAACAGAAAAAACCTTGGCATAAATAGTTGTTTCTGTGGTCTATGTGGAAGAGTTTACGGTTTAGGGCAACTGCACATTGATACGTTTTAGGGACTGATGATATGTCAAGAAAACGTGAGCCTTCAGATTCAAAACTACATCCACTAGAAGATTATTATTCCAGAATTAACCGCACTCCCCAGTTCTCCATTCGTTCAATAGGAACACATAAATTCACAATCCTCGTGAGCGGACCTCTACACAAAGTCATCTCAGAAAAAAATCACATAAAATAGGTTTATTTTACTATTTTACACACCGTGAAAAATACACTCAATTCATGCAGCAGTCCTGAGGTATTCAAATACTGTTGAGGACATTTTTACGAACAAAATAAAATAACTGCAGCACGTCATTTTATCGCTTGATTCTCTTCCCAGCTTTGATGAGTTTTTTCCGGACGAAACAAGTTTCCCCGCTGGTTGGAGATGTCGAAAAAGCAGTTCCACTAACACCCACACAACAGAACGACAGCGATCGGTAAGAGGTCAATAGATGCATGGCTAAACACAAAATCATTGGCACTCGTGATGATAGGGATGCAGGTAAACCCCTGCGACGCAACCCCTCGTTCTGCCAAGGCTCACACAGCGACCAGGAATCCGACGAGTCTGGAAAATAGTTTAATCAAAGTTGAGACCTTATTCCCAGCCAACAAAAGGAGGCAATTTTACAACAAAAAATGTCTGGTTTGCGGGGTTGCTATCACGAGGATGATGAATCGAAAGAATTAAAGAGCACTTAAGAACGTAAAATATTTGAATGAGAAAGGACTGAAAACCATTCACTTAAAAGTACGAACAGCACTTATGGTTTATTTAATAAATAATCGCATTTGTTATGTAAACGGAGTGCCATGTTAATTATTTTCAGCGTATAAATGCACATTTCCCAAGTTACAACTTTTAAATTTACTTAAGCATACCAACTGTAATGTACATTTTTATTTACGAAGAGTTTCAGACATTTTTAACAATGCTTTTTAAATAAGCACATAGTAAAAGCAGGGTCAAAAAATTACATTATGACAAAGTTTGATGCACCAATATTATCGCTGGTTTCTGATTCTTAAAATTTTTCCTGCACGAGACTCAGGAACTTTTTCATGAACAACGACTTTCTTTGAATTTCATGAACAGTGGACTTTGTTTGAATTAGTGATAAAAATCCTGGAAAAATCAGGAATGAATCACAAGACATCACTCTATTCGATTTTTCCGAGGTAACACTAACTATTCGTACAGTGTCCACTGAAAAGAGTTAAAGTTCAACGTATTAGAAACCACTAGACAGAATGGTCCGTGGCTACACTGAGTTGCTGAACACACATATACAAATAGAAATATAAATAGGGCCAGATGGTGCACATACAGCTTAAATAGATTACGAGCGAAGTAATGTCGAAGTAAAATAAATGCCCCGAAAACGCAATTACGTCTCAGATGTGAGTTCAAATACCTCAAAAGAATGCGAGCACAGAAGGATTTCACCTTATTATAGGCCCCCTGTCAAAACTATATTAAATTAACTTTTTCGGGAGAAAATAAAAAATGGCACCAGTATTTATCCACACTAGTTTACTATACCGACCCAGGTTTAACCTTGTAATTGCCATTTTCAACGAATTCGAAAACGACGGTTACCCGTTGAAATATGGGTGGGTATGATAAAAAAGTGAGGAATAATACAAGAACTTTTTTTATCAGGTGACAAATGACATTTTTCCACATTGTTAGGTCCGAAACTATTTGCATTAACTAAATCAATAGGCTAGCACGAATGTTACGTCTTAATCAGCATGCTAATCAATCAGAAAAATGAGATAACACCACACAATTATGGACGACAGAATGAGAACACGTCACGGAAGTGAGAGATTTCACGACAGGATTAGAAATTATGTCGCCAAATGGAAACATCCACTGACAACGTTAAAATACCGTAGTGACCGTAAGAATCATCAAATAATCTGTAGTATACATTAATAAAGAGAACTCAACACTAAGAAAATGACTCTACGAAAACTTTCATTTAATTTCCCACAGACTTGAAAGGGAACAACACTGTATTCCGTCGTATTATATTTTTGGTTGGTATAGAGAAAGCCTATATTGACCAATAAATATCCTGAATTTGTAATTTTTCCAGGATTATTTCACCACAGCTCGTCGACATATTTAACCAAGTCCTAAATAAAAAAAGGTACTTTCCATAAACCTCATCCACAATTCACAAGAATTATTACAATAAAACAATCATATCTTACCTCATTTTAAGGATAAACTGCGTAAAAATGGCTATTAGATCATTTAAACCTCCAAGAACAATGGCAAGAGAATGATTTCCGAGCATCATAAAGCTTAAGTTGAGAGAGTTTAAAAGATATATAAGATAAAGATACTTAAGAGTGTAAAAAATACCTAAGGAACAGGCAGTTTCGAGTGGATTCAAGCCCGCGAAGTTGACTCAAAGAGATTGGAGACGGATAACCAAAAAACAAAATGCTTTCCCTGAGGCAATGTAATGCAGCCTTACCACTTGTATTTCCATGTAACACGTCGAGCCATCTTCATCGCTAATTTGATCATCCTCCTCTTCCACGTCCATTACGCTCATTGAATGCGCGTCGTGCTGTAATGACATGTATAAGTAACCATTAAGAACAATAACATCGGAAGTAATGCATAACTTTTACATAAACAATCTTTAGAAGACGTCAGTCATAAGCTCGCACAGTTTCTGCGCAGCATAAATAACATGATCATCAGCAGCACCATTAGATTCTACTAGTAACTGAGTAACCAAATTCACGAAAGAAGAAAGCTAACTTATTTGACAGAGAACGAAGACAAGTGGTAAGTAGAGAGAATTATAAGAATTCTGAGCATGAAAGAAAGGCGTAGAAGAAGATTAGAAACGGAGAGCGCAGAAGAATAAAAGAATTATGAAAAGTCACTGGTGTGCATGTGTGTGACAACAGCGGCCATTAATGTGGTTCCGTCAGAGCGTCTGTGACAGCAGCGGCCATTAATGCGATTTCGTCTATTCGTCTGAGACTTCAAAGGAAATGCCAAAACAAAACAGTTCTCTGGCCTAAGAGTTTCTATCGTAAATTCACTTCAATCTGAAAATTCTATAATGTAAATTCAAAATTAGAAGTAAGAAGAGTTAAAAAAATAAACTTCTCGTATTCATCAAAAAACAGGAGATTAATATAAACGAATAAACAAAAAAAAGAGTTATATCAGAATAATGCACACAAACGGTACACAGTTTTTCTTTCTCTTCCTAACCAATGGCACAGTAAACATTCAAATTTCCGATTCGAGAGACCGCTTACATCCAGTACTCGATATTTTTATTTCAAACGAAAAGCGAAAAGGGAAATGAGCCAAACTAAGGAATCGACAAAAAAAATTCACTGGTGTGCAGAAATGTGACAGCATCGGCCATTAATGTGGTTCCGTCAGGAGCGTCTGCGACGGCTAGGAAAGGAAGGCGTAAGAAGGAAGTGATGAAGATAAGTCTTATTCTGCACATGTAGGTACCCGACTTGCTGACGAAGTCTGGAGCTGCCGCGGCGTCTCCGGAGGAGGGGCGACCAAGGACTCTTCCATCAGCATGCCCTCAGGGATTTGAGCCCCTGCCACAGCCACCGCCGCGATCACGGTGAGCCCAACCCACAGAGGCGGACAAAACGTCGAGCGCATCATAGGCACCTGACAAATCAAAGGAGAGACAAGTTTCGATTGATTTGTCCGACAGGGATGCACCTCCTTTCACGAGAGCAGCTAAGGAGAAATCCAAATCATGGGATCCAGGGATAAGAAGCCGGAAAAAAA
Source organism: Ceriagrion tenellum (assembly GCA_963169105.1). Classification (NCBI taxonomy): domain Eukaryota; kingdom Metazoa; phylum Arthropoda; class Insecta; order Odonata; family Coenagrionidae; genus Ceriagrion; species Ceriagrion tenellum. Next base: position 167,847,717 of record OY720632.1, on the reverse strand, counting down.
GAACAAGACAAATACGCTTTTGGCGTAACAAGGTTGAGTTGGTTATCAGGAGAGGCAACCCCGACAACCGGACCATTTGCGCCATTGTGGTTAGGCGAGTTGGACGGTAGGAATGGAACACTTTGGAAATGAGGAGGTGTGGAGGGAAACCCAGCGTAGAAATTAGCCACCTCTCCATACAGGACTCCAAAAGGGACCAGGGTTCCTTCGAAAAATCTCCTACACTGCCGGAAATAGACACCCGAAGCTTTGGAATGGAAAAATAAGTTCTCTAGCCATCAAATCAACCCGATCTTTACCCGGAAAAAGCTATTTTGACTTAAAGGACAATCATGAATAAAAAGTTACTTCAAGAATAGATACCTTTTTGTGGACCAAAAACTGGTAGAGTAACTTTTAGGACAGGGCTGACTGCCAAAGTTTACAGGAGGAAAATTCAACAAGGAGGGCAATCGTCCATTTCCTTGCCAAAGAGGATGAGGCCCTAAACTCCTTTCCGACACTGGATGGACGTAGCAGCATCAAGCACTTCGTTCACAGCTGACATAATTGAGAGGGCGACGAGAGCAGCGCAGATCCTTAACAGATTTCGCTAGGGGAGGAAAACAGAACGCCATACGATGAGAAAAAAGTGCAAATTGCCGCACGATGGCCACGGAGCGGAAGTCTCGGCCACTGCCTCCAACGAGGACGTCTCTCATTAAGCTCTTCGATTCTTACTGCGTAAAGAATGGGAGAGAGAGAGTAGATTTAACGGAGAAAACGACCAGGCAAGCGAAATATATTTTTTCTTCGGACTTTGGGCATAACTAAGCGGTTTCTTTTGAGCCTAACAGACACAATCGTCCCTAAAATCTAACGTGTTTTAAAACGGAATCATCCGGAGTCTCCTCAAAGCAATACCCTCAAGTTCCGTAAATGCATATATCTGGCACCGTAGGGTCCTAAAAACTCGCATTTATGAGAAATATGAGCGATTTATACCGACAAGCGTTCACAGTAGCATCGAGTATTAATGCGACCAATGAAGCTGATTCTCGCTTAAACTCAAGGGAAAGGAACAAATAAATTTTGAAGTTTCCCTTTAGGGACGGCGATATTTAGCCAACAAGAATGGAATACTGCCTTCTGCTGTTTCGTTAAAGGGTTCAATATAACCTTGTATAAATATGTTTTAAAACTAAGGATAATAGCAACAGCTGCTGGCGATATAAGCGATCCTTTTCTGGTTGCGCTTATTTTACGCCAACAAAGAAACCACAACCAATACTGATTCCACTCTTGATCAGAATCCTCATATTGCGAGAATTTTGATCTCAAATGAGAAAACTCCACGAGCAGTAGAACTCTTTCCCTACCAATAGGTTCAATAAAAAGCTAATGCCCAACTATGCTATGGGTGCAATAAGAAGTAGAGATGACCAATAGATATACAATCGTATCAAGAGCGATCCAAACAGAAGGAATTCGTCGAAATTGTTCTTATTTCTTCGTTCTCTGAAGGAATAGAAGAATTTAACTAAACATTAGAACTAAATCACTTCATTGCAAATTAAATTGCTCTTTAGTCTCCTCCATTGCAAGCGACCCTAGACAGCAACTGGAGAAATCAATAAGCCACCGCCAGCCTAAACAGTAACTTAAAATCAAAATAGGCAAATGCCTCCGTAATAAGTCTAGAGTATAATATTCGTCAATGAATCTAAATTGACCCGAAACACTTGGTGGCTGACACTTACTGCACCAGTACGCCTACTTACTTATTCTCCTGGCACCGACTCCGCCTAGCGAATGAAACTCAACCGTAAACTTTCGATTCAACACAGAGACTGGGGGAAAACATTGCCTTTATATGAGCACAGCCAAATGAAGTGGAGAAGCCACTACGATGGTGAACCGAACAGAAAAGCAATTAAATGGTGAGTACCTTTCGGGGTGACTTGCTCGGCTTCTTCGCTCATTTCGAGAGTGAGAGGAGAAACCTAACAAACTTCACAGTGGAGCAATGGTTTCTCAACTAAGAATAGTCTGGTCTAAAATTACTCATCAGTAAACGATAGGGAAAAATAAAAGTCTCAAAATCATAAAATGTACCCCAGCAGCAGAGTTCATGAATGAACTCCTGATAAGCAAGAGCTTCTCGCGCTTTATGGAGCCGTCATCAATGCGATTTGCCACTTAAAATTATTTTCTTCGTCGAAAATATAATATTTAGATGAATTGAGTGAATCCCAAATAGATGAAAGTAATGAAAATTCAACTTTACGGACAAGATAGATGCAAAACGTAGATATAAGAATGGTATTATGACTTATTAAGAAATGTTTTGAGATGAGAACTCGATATTGAAACACTCTTTATATTTGATATAAGGATAATGCAGATATAAAATGAGCAATTTTCCTCATTGAAAAAGATAAAATTTACTTAGCCCCGGGTTTCAATGTTTATATACCATCATCAGGTAACAAATGCTGCCAAGTGCGCACAATGCGCCACTGGAGGAGAGGGGGAATGAAAGGGTGGTTAGGGGAGGAAAAATTCCACTCAATTTCGCAGGATTTTATATTATGCAAGAGCATGACGAAGTCTAAGAAATGACCATTCCGGGTGTTTGGTATGATAAATAGGAAATATAAGCCATATAGGATCGGTAGGGTGAAAGGAGAAAAAAATCTGCACTTGAACAGAAGGACCCCAAGTTTTTATAGAATAATTTCCACAATTTTGAACTCAATTACAAAATATTCAAACACAAGAGTATATATTTCCATATTTGAATACCAAGAAAAGATAAAAAGGAACAATTCAAAGTTTTCATAAGGCGTTCAGTGCTAAACAGCCCCAAATGAATTTTTTTCAAGTTTAACTCAGCGATAAGTGTCGTAGCTGGAATGTGTTCAAGACCGTCACAACAGTTCCACGTATTCGCCATAAACGGCGCAATTTTCAATGTCCATTCAAGTATATATCACACTGAGTAACCAAATGCCTCGCGTAAAACAGCCCAGATGTTCGGCCAGGGTAATGGCGCAGAGCAAGAACACTGCATGCAGTGCCGATTGGCAATGACAGATGACAGAACTCTGCCAATTCGTAAACTCGTCCAATGCCATTTAGGGAAGGGAATCACGTGACCCGAGAACCCATCATGGTGGCCTGTTTTAATCATAAAATCGGGAAAAATTGTTTCCCTTTTCGTTTCTTCCTAAGCCAAATCAATATATTTCAACTGCGCCATTATCCTGAACGGACTCTAGATGCCAATTTTTTTATGAATGTGTAAATCAAAGACGAAATCTCAAGGGAGCTATTGGCAAATCTTTTCCATTTTAAAACGAAGTAATATATTTTTTGAATTCACTCAAAAATAGAAAATTTTCAGCAGTGGAAAAACTTTAACAATATGAATGTTGGCCCACTTACATTTACTACGCATGGCGTTATGCTATGCATTCCTCCATGTCCACTCACCGACACTGTGATTCTGGCGCGTCTGCGTTTGTTACGTGAAAATATGAGATACAAGGAGTAATGCAAATTCATTACTTAAAAACGAATATCGTAAATGCAACCCGGATATAAAAATCGCCAGCACATATTCCGAGGCACTGAGACGCATAACTTTTTTTCAAGATTTCTGATTTCAAATTCTAGCATATAACGATCAACGAACTAATTTAGCACAGCAAGCCAAACAATTTCAATTTAAAGAGCCTGAATACAGTAAACTTCACTATTATTGAGTCTCACTGTAAATTGTATTGAGGATTTACTTCACGCGATAAAAATTCGCGGATAGTAATAAGAGACAAAAGGATGCCTACACTTAAAGTATCCCATGATCAAAATTTTCAAAGCAAATGTGAATAAAAATATTTATCGAACTTGTTCCTAATATTTAATCAAATTCAAAACTTATTCCAATAATTCAACTGTCTTATGAGGAAGGTGACGGAAAAATAATAAAATTAGAACTACGGAGGCTGAAGGCTGGACAAAATATTACAGGTAAAACTCGAAAAATTGAAATGAAACACAGGAATGATTAAGTGAATTAAAACAACCGACACACTCAAAATACATGTGGCATGATTTGAAACATAGCGGGCTCCTAAGCAGGGAAAGAAGAGTAAAATTTACTGTGAAATCTCATGACAGCGCTTCATTAAGCGGGAGTCCATCATCACCAACCAGATTGTCCATAACTTATAGGAGATATTGTAGGAGCCCTTAGTGAAAAAAATTGGTGAAGTTCATTAGTTGATGCATAAGCAATCAAAAGGTAATAGCCCTATTTTGTCTGAAATATACTCTACGGTGCCCTGGACCGACTACATAGAGTGATGGCTAACGAAAGTATAATGTCCAGTACTCCAGGTAAATTTTTCTGCTACACTTTTTATCAAATCAGTATTAAAGTAGCAATTTTTATTAACCTGGGCTTGATCAAGATAAAATCCTTTCCAAAAAGCATTTTTCTAATGTATCGTTGTTATTATACATGTCGTTATATTTCCATCAATTCTTTCACAAAACTTGGGCAAAAATATTAATAAAATGTTTTTCCGAAAATATTTACCCTGCAGGGCATAACATAAGAATGCAGACAATACTAATCCTTCTTTTTCTTCCACACACATATGCTTCCAAAGAAAATTAGTAACTCGGGGTGAGCACATCAAATAAACGGGAGCTATCCCACAGTGTCCAAAAAACAGCATGTGGGTCATTATGAAGTTGTAATAAGTACCAATGACTATGATTATAAGCGTCCATCGTCTGTGGACTCCGATCAATAGCTATGCCCTCACCAGCTGATAGTAACTATACAGCACGTATCGTTGACAATGATAGTAAGAGATCTTCCGCCACTAGGAAGCGAAGCAGCTAGACGCGCTGTTGTCTCGATAACGCCATGGACGAAATACTTCTCGTCCCTTTTCCGAGAGCGCACATTGTGATTGCAGTCGCGACGAACTGTTACCCTAGAGCGGGGGTGGCGGACCAATGGCACGCGTGCCTAAAGTGGCATGGTAGTAATAATTAGTAGTACCATGCAAAGTGGCACGCGGAGCAATTATTTCGGCACGCGGAGCTGGGAGGGCGCTAAGGGATACCTCTATCTCACTCGATGGGTTGGCACGCGAGTCGAGCGAGTATACCTACTCGTTTCATAAACTTTGGCACTCAATCGCCAAAAGGTTCGCCACCCCTGCACTAGAGTAACCCCCAAGTAGTCCTATAATGTCACACCAAAGGTACCGCCAAAAGAGTTACTTGTTTACGAAATCCCACCGCTCATTAGCAGACAAAACAAAATAGAAGGTAGCGTCCAATGGGTTAATGCTGCGAATTATCGAAGGCTCGCATGCGCGCGGCGAAATGTTGCTTCCCAAACAGGATTCAACTTCGAATTGCGGCGGCAGAAGACATTTTTAATTTGTAATCCTATCGTTTGCTAGGGTGCAAATCGGTTTCCCCACCTTTTGAGCAACTCATTATAGGGGATTCAATTCTTTCTGGGAAACCATCCGTACTGCAGGTTCCTGTGATTATAACGCTAAATTTTGAAAAAGATGACACGAGAGAAAATTTACAATTGTCTTAACGACAGTTTGTTCCAAGAATGCTTGAAAACACATTATTCCACTTCAGAGGGCAATGCGCTTAACATGATGATTTGAGACAGCACACTTGAGAAATGTCCATCCGCTCACAATAAACTAAGCATGGGACGCTTCCAATATTTGTTAATAATAATAATAATAATTTATTTAACACATACAGGTAACCCCAATTACATGTGTTATTATCAAAATAAAAATAAATAAAAATCTCAAGGTTCAATTTAATCTCAAATTCGAAAAACAAAAGGAAAACTACCCATAAGATCCTCTCAAATAAGTTGTTTGGTAATTAAAGGACTCAATCTCAAGCTGCATTAACAAACGAGACTGCTATGCATCTATTTAATCAACCTAAGAGTTTTCCATGCATAACAAATTCTCATTCCAAGGTTGGAAAAAATTCAATAGTAGAGCCACTGAATTAATAACTAGCAAATTCATCTATCAGTATAGGTAGACAAAGATAAGAAGATAGTTCAGACACAGGGATTCAGGGAAAACTAGAAAGGTATGAGGATATAACACAGTGCAGGTGGATAGTATATGAATCTGGGGAATATTTTGGATAAAAATGGGAATGGTATCTCACATAATTGCAAGGTGTTAAAAGTGGAGCGAAGCATTGAATGGGTCAAAAACTACGTGTTTGCAGAAAGATGAAGAGTAGTCAGATATGGTTGTGGATAACATCAGAAAGGGTAAGATGGGTAGCCAGGAAGGCTATTATTTGATATGTTGAAGCTCTAAAGGAGAGGAAAGAAAGCTGGCTGCTGAGATATGGAGGAGGAGACAAATAAGGATTGAGTAATTGTTAACTTACATTATATGAATGGCAAAATGCTTACAATGTCGCATATTGGACGTCTTTTGTTTGTATCATTTTTGTGGCGCTGTAGAGGGCATTGTTTTATCTGTTCCTCAATAAAATAGTAGTAGTGCTGTGTCAGTCCTTAACGGAGAGTCATGTTTCATATATTGCTGCTCCCCTAAATTTCTACCCGTAACTTCTTTAACACAGAAATTGAAGTCATAAGGTTATCGGCCCAGAACGTTCTGTGTAGATAATTAGTTTGGTAGTGTGTGCTCATTAAAACAAAGCCGTTCTTCTCGGAGTGAAAGAAGCCGGCCGGCGTAAGGAGTGAACACCCAACATGGTGACGGAGGAGCAATACACGGCGACAATTCCGAAGCTGACCCGGACAAATTAAACCGATATGGAAAGCCAGAGTAAAGACAGAAATGTTGAAGCAGGAGTGCTGGCAGGCCGTCGTCGGATATGATGATGAGGACGGCTACGTTCCGACCACGACGGAATTACGCGCAAGACGGAGGTCAAACTACACCGCGCTCGCCCTTATCTGTTGGGGGAGCATCCATCGAAAGTCTGAAACAAGAGTATGCGAAGAACCTCAAGAAAGCTTCATGAGTGTCGCAATCCACCTGGCATATTAGGCTTGGACATCCTAACATGCAAGAGATGAACAAAATAGAGGTTCTGTTAGAACTGTGCTCCAAAGGGGAAATAGGAGAAGAATTCTGCGACACCTGAGTAATGGGAAAAATGAAGAGGAATAAATTTCCCCACAGTAGTGATGGAGAGGACCTTAGAATTCTGCATAGGGTCCCATCAGACATCATGGGTCCAATCAATCCAGAATCAATTGGGAGAAAGAGGTTCATAATCACCTTTATCGATGAGTACTCAAGATTAGTGGCCAGCGTTGCAATGGAGAAGAAAAGTGAAGCCCTTGACCATTTCATTCGAATCAAGAATAGATGGGAGAACATCCATGGAAGAAGAGTGAAGGAGTTCCAGACGGACAGGGGAACAGAATACTTATCAAGAAATTTCCAGCAGTTCCTGGAAGAAAATGGCATTATGCATAGAAAGTCTGTTGAATACACCCCTCAGCAGAATGGGCTAGCCGAGAGGATGAATTTAACCTTGTGTAATGCCGTGAGATGTCTACTAATTCAAGCTGGACTTCCTCTCCGGTGTTGGGCTGAAGCCCTTTAAACGAGCTGCTACCTTCGGAACAGATGCCCATTGAGAGCCATACAATTCGCTGCACCGCTGGAGAAATGGACTGGGAGGAAACTTGGGAGAAAAGACCTGGAGCACATCCGCACATTTGGCTGCCAGGTATGGGCTTGGATCCCTAAAGAGAGGCAAGAGGGAAAATTCGCCCGACCCATGAGGAGCTGGCATATTTCATCGACGAGGAGGCAGCGAACCATCCAGGAGAGGATGGCTTTGGTGCGCTGCCGCCCGGGGACCAGGGTGATCAAGGTGGCCGCCATCCAGGAGAGGATGGCCTTGGTGCAGAGCAGCCACTACTGCCTGGAGACCAGGGTGGTCTGGCTAGCCACCGTCCAGGAGAGGACTGCCATGGCACTGTGCAGCCACTGCTGTCCAGGGACCAGGGAGGCCTGGCTGGCCACCATCCAGGAGAGGACGGCCTTGGTGCAGAGCAGCTGCAGCCGCCACCCAGTGGTCAGGGTGACTCAGGTGGCCGTTGTCCAGGAGAGGACGGCACAGGAGCAGCAGACTGTGCCAGCCCGGAGGTTCCGAGACGATCAGAGGGGGTACGGAAACCGGCACCAGGCTGTCCCCTACCATGCTGCAATCTTCATGCCAGGTGCTCTGTCAATGAACATGGTGATCATATCTTGCCATCAAGGTCCGCTGAAGAGGCCATGAAGAGTAGGGAATGGTCTCTGGCAATGGAGCGGGAAATGGAGAACCATGATGGAACAACACTTGGACTGTTGTGAAGAGGCCACCAGGTGGTAACGTAGTGGGGTGTAAATGGGTCTTTCCCCATCCAAAACTTGGACCCGGTGGAAAGATGGATATAAAGCCCATCTTGTGGCTCAGGGTTTCTTGCAAAAATATGGGAGTGATTTTTGGGAGACCTATAGTCCTGTAATCCATAAAAACAGCTTGAGGGTAATATTAGCTATTGCTGTCTCCAAAGGGTGGTTGATAGAACATGTAGATATAGTAGCTGCTTACTTAAATGGGGTTCTGAAAGAATCTTTCTATATGGAACAACCAAAGATGTGGGAAGAAGGGGATATAAGTAATGTTGGCCTACTCAACAAGAGTTTGTATGGATTAAAACAGTCGGGCAAAGTGTGGAATGAAGTCTTGGTTAAAATCCTGTTGGGTCTGGGGTTGAAGTGTTGTTTGTCTGATCCCTGTGTATTTGTTCACCGAGAGGGATATGTTGGCACTTATATCGATGACATAATAATTTGTGGGACCACATATTTTGTTGATCATGTGAAGGTTGGATTGAGTGATAATGTTGAAACCAAAGACATGGGCCAAATTTCTATGTTTATAGGTTTATGTTTTGCTAGACCCAGTCGAGATGTGCTACAAATTGACCAGGAAAATTACATCCTAGATGTACTGAAGGAATGTCAGAATGTAACAGTTCAAGTACCCCAGGTGTTTTTGGGGCAGACTTGTATGCATCAGGTGAGCCAGTTAGCCAAGAACTGTACCGTGCAGCCATTGGGAAACTATTACATATTAGTACTTGCACCCGTCCAGATCTGTCCTTCATTGTTGGTTGTTTAAGTAAATTCTGTCATACTCCCACAAATGTTCAATGGGAAGCCGTCAAAAGAGTTTTCAGGTACTTAAAAGGGACAGCGAGTCACAAGTTAATTTTCACAGGTGATCCATCCCTTAATATAAAAGTGTACTGTTACGCTGACTGGGCCAATGACAGGGCTGATTCAATTTCTGTAGGTGGACATGTCATACTCATGGCTGGGGGAGCTGTAGCTTGGAGAAGCAAAAAGCAGACAATAACAGCTACTAGTACTATGCTTGCTGAATATTATTCTCTGTTTGAGGCCTGTAAAGAAGTAATATGGTTAAGAGATTATATGGAAAAATTAGGTCATAGTTTTGATTGCCCAGTGGATATGTATGATGATAATCAGGGAGCCAATGCTTTAGCAGGGACAAGTAAGTTGACTGACAAGAATAAACATTGTCGTATGAGGTTTCATTATGTTAAAGAGTGTCAACAATAAGGAGGTAATTATCCATTACATAGCAACTGAGAAAAATATAGCTGATATCTTGACTAAGTTGTTGCCTCAAACAAAGATAAAAATGTGTTCCTCAGGAATGGGTTTGTCCAAGGGGTACCTAGCTTTGTTACTGTCTTTATCATTTTTTTTCTTCAAGGTGCCTGATGCAGTGTATTGTTTTTTTTTCATATCCACAATGTATCATTTTGAGGAGAGGTGTTAACTTACATCATATGAAAACAACATCACACGTTCTCTGTAACTGTCCTGCCTTGATGAGGACTAGAATAAGACATCTAGGATCCCCGTTTCCCGATCCGGCTGAAATCAGGGTTACCCCCATAGAGGATATGCTGGCCTTCAGTAAGGCCATTGGACTCCACGGGTAACCAAGTCATGGTGGTTAGCACAAAGGACCAATAGGTCTAGGTGCCCTAGGTCCTCCTCGGAGGAACTCCACCAATAGCCTAATCTAATCTAATCTACATCATATGAATGGCAAAATGCTTACAATGTCGCATATTGGACGTCTTTTGTTTGTATCATTTTTGTGGCGCCGTAGAGGGCATTGTTTTATCTGTTCCTCAATAAAATAGTAGTAGTGCTGTGTCCATCCTTAACGGAGAGTCGTGTTTCATATATTGCCGCACCCCTAAATTGCTAACCGTAACTTCTTTAACACAGAAATTGAAGTCATCAGTAATATTTAAGAAGGTAGGGCATGTTGAAAAGGTTGGAAGTTGTAGAGGAGAGAATTTTGGGCATGCACAGAAGAGGGATAAAAGGTTAATTATTTTAGCAAAATAAAGGGTGGGCAGGAAGAGTTAGAGAAACTCAACTAAGGAAAATTCATATTTCTTTCGCACTTTCTATTTGATACTAAATATGCACATGCATAAATTATGGCCAGTCAAGTTAAAGGCCGGTTCCTAATCCTAGGCTTAGACTGATAAAGCACAGAATGTTTGGCATGCCAACTTATAGAAAATGCAAAGTGATTTGAAGGCTCCACCTCCATTGCCACCAAAATAACAGACAAAAGAGAAAGCTATGGAATGAATGCAATGAAGAACAAAGTGGCAAGACGGTGTGGAATAAATATAAAGTCGGGAGTGCTTGAGGGAACACACTGAATATTTATACAAGAGTATGGGAGATGGCGATAGTGAGCCAAAACAAGGCAGTATGAATATTGGTTGCATTTTGCTTCCAGGAATTTTCACTGAGCATGTCTGGGTCTAGCATGAGAGAACAGATTCACCTACAGTCCAAGAGGCATCAACTTTGGCTGGCAGTTGTACAAAGAGAGAATTGGAAGTAGATAAGACTGTCACTACAATAATTACATACACAAAATAGTCTCTGAAGCAGAATGAAGCCAACCACCATATGCCACATGAACCAGAGGAATAATTTTCAGGACACAAAGTCACCATGGCAGTTTAATGTTTTTAAAAATGTGTGTGAGACATTCTCCTTTTAGTGTATCTGTCTATAAACAGGTACCAATGAAACTAGTCTCTGGGAATTTTATGTTTTGAGTGAGGTTCTCAATTGCCCTGAACATCCCTCCTGCCATTATATCTGTCGTCACACCAAAACTCTTCCTTCCTCTCTATATTTCCTTCCTTGACAACTTTCTACAAACCATATCTCCATAATATGTGATCTATCCAATTTGCCTTTCTCTTCTTTACACTTTTCAGTTCAGTTAGCTCCTCTATAATCCTTCTCATTACCTCTCCACTTTTAAACCCATCTGTCCATGGTATCTTTTCCATCTTTCACCATGGCCACATCTCCAAGCTTTCTCGACATTTTTCTTCCATTTCCCTCATTGTACACATTTCCCATCCATAAAACCAATCATTTTTTGTTTGAGACAGAAGCCGTGATCATATCTTTCACTGCAGATGTAAATATGCAAGTTCTATCACATGCTGATGATGTTGTATATTTACTTAGAAGCCTACCAGAACAACAGGCATTCTACAGTAGTCTCTGAGATGTAACAGAGAATAATGAACATAGGGTAAATTCATAAAAGATCAAAATAATTGTTTTTGATAAGGAGAATAGGAAGAAATATGGTATAATGAGAATAAATAATGAAATAATTGAAATGGACGATTTTGTATACCTCTGCCAAATATGTGTGAAAAATTGAAGGAGAGAGATGAAGAGAAAAATTAATACTGCAAGGTAAGTAATAGGTAGTTAGCAGAGAATATCAAGATAGAAGAGAGAGTGTTTTTATTCTACCAGTTAAAGGAAGGTTTTGTTAAAAGTCATATCTACACTTTCAGGGTCCTACCTACCTCTAGTATTTCTTTTTTCGTGTCAGCATACGATCTACCCAACTTCATCACACCCATAAACCCCATTCTCTTTCTTCCCCTTCTCCACCTGTCCAACATCCTTCCCTCTATCAAAGCCTAGAGCAACCCATCGCCCTTCACTATTTCCTCCAGCCACCTACCTTACCTATCCCTATTTCATTCGGAAGTTTCCTTTCCTCGCCCACCATACTAAGCACTTCCTCGTTCATCTACCTTTCCATCCAACGCACCACTTCCATCCTTCTCCACACCCACACCTCAAACACCTGCAGCCTATTCACATCCTTCTTTCTGAGTGTCCATGATTCTACCCCAAACAATGCTACGCTCCATATCAAGCTCTTCACATCCTTACCCAAGGTCCTTGTCATCCACTCCCTTCTATTACTAAATGCCACCTTATCTAATGCTATTCTCCTTCTATTGTCTTTGCTACTATGTCCATTGTCTTCTGCTCAGGAAAGGGAAACTCGCAGGATATATTAGTGTTACCGTGCAGACTTTCTGGAAGCAAACCTGGGTGTTCCAAGATAAACAAGATGGTGGGCTTATTGCAATGGGTGAGGGGAATCTCTGAACAGAGAGAGGCAGAAATACGAAAATTAGATCTAGGAATGAGTGGCTCATGAAAGAATGTGGAATGGATGCTCAAGAAATGGATATATGTTTACACGAAAGGCACATACTTCACTGGATCGGCCATGTTGAGGTAATGAGGGTGAGTAAAATATCAAAACAGATTTATGATTTTTTTGGAATGGTGCAAGAGAAAAATTCCTCCACAGTATGGCATAAATAGCAGTGAATAAATAGAGTAAATGATTTAATGAAAACTGATAATTCCATTGCGAAGCTATGAATGGAACAGGAAAAACTATTGGAAGAATTTAACGAAAATAAACTTATTATACCACCTAATAAATAACATGCATGAACCTGGTTTCATTGCTTTAGCATCATCAACTGGTGATGATAATGCAGCTGATAACACTATAGCAGGATTTCCCAACTAGGGTTGCCAGCACACTTAGGGGGTAAAAATAGCATTCCAGGGAATGTGAAACAATTTTCAGTTTGCTAATATTAAGGGTACTATTGATCATTAGTATTATTCGTTGATCTTGAGAAAGCATTTGATAATGTTGTATGGCCAAAAATGTTTAGGATTTTGGAAAAAGTTGGACTTAAATACAATGATAGAAGAATAATATTTAAAACATATCAAAATGAAACAGCCTTAATTAGAAATAAGAATAAAGAAGATATACCTATAATAAGGAAAGAAGTTAGACAAGGCTGTCCTCTATCACCAATAATTTTCAATGCATACATCCAAGAAGCAATTGATAAAGTAAGGGAAAATGTTTATGTAGGAATCAAAGTTAATGGGGAGAAAATAGATATGTTACGATATGCTGATGATATTGCCATAGTTACAGAAAAGAAAGAAGATTTAAAAATTATACTTAACGAGATGGAAAGAATTCTTAGAGACCAATATGGAATGAGGATAAACAAGCAAAAGACTAAAGTGATGGTATGCGGTGCTCAAGACTGCTGTGAACCTGTAAGGATAAGAATAAATGATGAAGAACTAGGGCAAGTTACAGAATACAGCTACTTGGGAAGCAAGATAACAGAAGATGGAAGGAGTAAACGAGAAATTGTGAATAGAATACAACTAGCAAAAATAGCTGTCAATGATAAAAAGACTCTACTGACTTGTAAAAATGTTAGTTTGGAAGTAAGGAAGAGGGTTATGAAAGCTTATGTTTGGAGTGTGGCCCTTTACAGGTGTGAAAGCTGGACTATAAGGAAACATGAAAAGAGCAGATTAGAGGCCCTAGAAATGTGGTGCTATCGAAGGATGCAGAAAATCAGCTGGCGAGACAGAATCACGAATGAGGAAGTGCTGAGAAGAGTACAAGAAAATAGAAGTCTCTGGAGACAGATACAGACAAGGAGACTTAAACTAATAGGTCACATTCTACGATGCAATGAGTTTATAAAATAAATAGCTGAAGGTTTTATTGAGGGGACAAATCGTAGAGGACGTCCGAGATTAAGCTATATGAAGCAGATCATTAATGACTCTGGATGCGTCTCATATGGTGAAATGAAGAGGAAAGCTGAGCAAAGAGCGGAATGGCGTGCTATTCCCAACCAACCCATGGGTTGATAACCGAAGAAGAAGAAGGGTACTATTTTGTAGGGTTCATGAAACTTATTTTCTGGTCATATTTTTTTCATTTCCTTATTTCATATCTGTTCATATATTATTAAAAATTGACAAGCCAAATTTGTTTTGTTCACTTTTACCTTTGTTCTAAAATGAATTTTCACTTTAAGGAATGCAAAAAACTACTTTTCTAAAGGGTTTGAGATATTACTACAAAGGTTTCAAGAAAATGTCAAAATGTTTTGGAGTGAGGGGGATTTAAAAAAGGTTGAGAACCACTGCATTTCAGCAATGAAACCTGGGTCATGTGAATTATTTACACTGCAGAATTGTATAAGTTTACTATCATTGAATTCTTTTAATTATGGAATGTAAAAGAAGTTACAAATGAAAGCATTTTATTCATACAGTTATTGGATTATAATTTATGTAGATTTATCTCAGAAATTATCATTGAAGCTTCTGCGCTCGCTAAATGCATGTGTCAGATTCATATTTAATTTGCACAAATCAGATCACATCACATACTGCATAAGCATACTATCTTGGCTAAAGCTTAGCAACAGACGTAAACTTCATACACTCTCCCTATTGTATCACATTTTAAACCCGAATACTCCTCACCACCTAACAGACAATTTCTAAACACAGGATCAAGTCTACAAAACAAATAAGTGAGGGAACAAGAAATTAGTTTTACCTCTTCATCAAACAGTCATTTACAATAAATCATTCACTGTGACAACCTGCCGTGAGTGGAATAACCTCAGTCAGTCCTTATGGGAAGCTCCATCAATCGCATCTCTTAAAAGGATGTTACATAAGACACTCCTAAAGGCACAGCAGTAAGACACTGCAGGATCTTATGTTCCTCCATATTGGCACTACTCCCTCCCTCCACTATTACTTCTTAATTTATTCATAAAATTCCTATTATATTTCTTTCGCAATGGGATGAATCTAATATTGTTTTCAATCACCTCCTTACTTCCTTACATTTTTCCCACAATGTATACATCTTTCTACACACTTATTTCATGTATTTATCTGAGAAGGGGTTAGATGGATGTAGGGACTGCCTTAGTCTCAATCTCGCCCCAATAAAGACACCCTATTATTATTATTATGAATCCTAAATTAATGGCTGAACAACCTCCACAAGAAATCCAAAGTCTACAATAGTAGTAGGCAACCTTTTTGTGAGACCATGCCAAAATCAGCAAAATCTCATGCACATAATATTTTCACGTGCCAGCCAAAATTATTTGAGAACACACTATTTCACACTATTTGATATCTTGACAACAGATTTTGAGTAATTAAATTAATCATGTAAAACTGACTGAATGAAAAAAAATATGAAAGTTTTTACAAAAAAAAGTCTACTGTTTTTATTAGCCGGTATAACAGCAACTTCCATACATATTCACACAATATTAGTATAAACACAATTAGTTAACACCCCCTCCTGGGTGGTGACAGGGTAAAGTCCTCACCTGCCAATCCAAGGGTCTTGGGTTTGAGTCCCGTCAAGGTGGATTTTCTACCCCACCGGGCAAGGGTGTTTGTGTTCGTCCATTGTTAATACACCCGATGTAAGAGGCCAACTGAGCTTTTTTAGGGGCAGTGGAGAGAAATAAATAAACTATCAGTTATCTTTTTAACCTCGCAGTCAATAATTACCAGTTATAAAGGCCATATTCTAATATACAAAAATGAATATTTGTTTGTTTGTCTTCTACGCATTCCAATACCATTCATCAGATTACCAAATGAGTGTTGGCCAGCAAGCTTCTCAAACAAGCAAGGAACGATAAGCAAGAATGAAGCTGATCATTTAACACATTCCGCGCAGAGCACGTCATTAGACGTGCTCCCGTCTATACCCATCTAAGGAGCACGTCAATAGACGTAGTCGATTTCTCGGCCCTGTATTCTTTTCCTTGCCCTCGTACGTGACTAATACCCTTCCGGCTCGCTTCCGACTGTGTGGTTGACCTTCAGTTGGGTTCTAGCAACCGTGTTGAGTGCATCGTTTGTAGATTGCTTGTGTTGAGCTTTTGGAACATTCTTGCTTTCTTCCTCTCCAGTTCCCAGTCAATGTAAGTACACATTATTTTTTTCTTGGCCATTTTAACTTTGTAATTTTATTTATGCACCACCTTCTTTCTAACATTGTTTCTTCATGCAGAAGATAGCCTTCTCCTATTACTTTTATAATTTTTACCGTAAATTTATTTCATAAAATGAACTTTTTATTTAGCGTAGAACTGGATGAAATATCTGAAGAAACTATGATGTTTTTTCTAATCATTACTTATTTCTATTGCGAAGTAATCTATACAATTAAGCAAAGACTCGCCCTCTTCTGAGTCCCGTAAGTTTTTGTTATTTTATTTTGCTACCTGCGGTTCCCTTCTCGGATTATTAGCTCAATTTTTCTGCATAAAATCCTATTTCAACTCATTCTATGCGGGTTGCATTCATCGACGTAGGTAACAACTAATTTTATTATTATTTTTCCTTATCTAGAACCAGGTCCATCTTCCCGGCATGATGAATTAGACACGACTGCATCATCGAGATGGGGGGAAGTTTCATCCTAAATTTATGAAAATATCATTTTTAGTTTAAAAGTGTTTATGAAATGATTTCTGATACTTGAAATGATGGCATAGTTACAGCTAGTTTAGAAGTAGTGGTTTGATCAAATGTATAGAGTGTAGTGGAGGCATACATGTATTATTTAGTTATTCATGCAAAATCTGCAAATGTAAATATCTCTTTTGTGACTCTTCAACATACGTCCTTGCTTTCTGGTTCGTAAAATATGCATTAGTTTTATTCAATAGAAAATTTCCTTATCTATGCACTTCTAAATAAATGTAGAACCTAGAAATCTGCCTAAAAGTTGGTTGGCAGGGGGAGATTACGCCAGAAATTCGCTGTCAAACACAATATCAGCTCCATAGCTGTTCTTGAAATTTAGTCACAATCATTTTTAATTCCGTATGAGGAATAAAACTAATTTTCATTCTCACTAAATTTAAGAGTTTCACAAATTGAGATGAGTGAACGTTATACGCTGGTGTATTGAACCTGGTCAGATAATCGGATTATCTATAAAACGTTGCAAGGTGTTTGATGTAAATGCATCATCCTCGATTAACGTTGGATATGTGTGTTGAAGAAGAGCAACATAAGTCGAAACAACGTAAAATGGATCCAGATATTAGTGACCTCTTTTAATCCCACGATAAATCAAGGGGTTTATTTCAAAATTCGTTTTTTGCCTTTATCCAGGAAAAAATAGCTATTTCAGATAGGATGATTGTCTTAACCATAAAAAAATGCAAGCATATGCACATACACTCTATTTTATTAGCATCTAACAGGGAAAAATTTCCTGACGACCCTTGCTAGCATGGACGTAATAGACTCAGATGAATAAAACTAGAATAAAAGACTCAGACATAAATCAAAATGATGCATACAGAGGACTTACTGTATTAGTGATTTGAGTTTTATGCAATGAAACTCCTTCCATCAATAGAGGAATGATGATAAAATTATTCATAAATTAGAAATAAAAATGTTCAGAATTATTGTTATTATAACAAAGAGGCTTTTCATACAAGAGGAAGAGTTCAAAAATTAAAAGAATCAGATCCAAAACAGGAAATCTATAACTGAAATTACGTTCATTTAGAATTTGATAGCAAATGCCTTTTCCTTGGTCCAAAAATAAGGAATTAATAATTAGCCAATTTTATACACTAAAAATATAGTTTTGAGCTGTTAATCACAAACAATTTATACACCTATTCAATTGACAATAAATAGGGAACCAATTATTGCATAGGTAAGAATATACATTTCTCCAAATGACGTGTGAAACAATCCAAAATAGAATAACAGCCATTTAAAAATTTCTTCCAATTAATTACCTCCAATACAATGAGTTACATTGAATTTTTTACATGAATTATAGGTTGCAGTAACCTTTTGACAGTGCAATAGGCACATTTAAGTATGTAAAAGGGCATTATATCAGGATAGAAACATATAGAGCAGAAACTTTAAGGTAAATATGCAACTATTGACAATAATGAGGAGGTCCACTCATTAGAACAACCACAAAAAACACAACAAGGATTTTCATTTCCCTTCTTGCCAACTTCACCAACAGTCTCCATGTGACATAATCTCAGGGGGATAGGCAGGACTATTTACAGGCAATCTCAAAATTAATATTAAAATGCATAATCAAAGGAAACAACACAAGAAACATACTGAATGGGTGACCTCAGTCTAAAGGTGGCATTATACCTCAAAGACATACCATCAACTCTGGGCCTAGTCCAGAGATGGTCTGAGTGAGACCATAGTCTCCACTCAAACTATATCCCCAACATGAAACTGCCTCCATAGGTCTTGCCAAATACATGTATTTCATTTGCTGACATCAGGCCCCTGAAAAGAGGCAAAATTTAGCATATCATCAAAATTCATGAAGTGAAATTATAATGTCACATTTATTACATCAGATAACCTTGAAAATTTGGGTTACATGTGGTGAATGTTACACAAACAAATAATAATTCAACCAAATAGTACAATGCTCATGAAAAAGACCCTTGGACAATGTAAAGTTTCAATCTGATCAAAATTACAATATGTACCCCCGTAATTGCCTACATATATTTAAGTCATTCATCTAACTCTACATCCATCAGCTACCAAACTTGTACATCATTATCTTCCATTAGCACAGAAGATATTGAGATAACTTAATGTAGAAGTTTAAACCTCAATCAAAGCTTTGAATGACTAAGACTTTGACAGACTTAAGCATTAGGTCTGCCTCCTTATACTACATTTACAATCAATCAACTATTGGTCTAGACAGACAGTGTATATATCGAAGAAAATTATTAACGGCAGAACACTAGCTGATTATAAAAGCATTATAGGAATGGGAAATACAAAGCTTATGGTCAACACCTTTAGATCAAAGTCACAACTAATACATTCAACCAAGGGTGTTATTCTCAGCATTACTATTCATGCTTGTGACAAGCATAATTTCACTTAGCAATCATTTCAGCAATTGAAAAGAGACAAGCATTACTGAATGCCAAAATGGAAAACTGAAGGATTAGGTTATAGGAGTCATGGTGAAAAGTGTAAATAATTGATTAGCCTTCCCCCTTTCAGTCCATGATTCAGTGACCTGAAAGTGTGAGCGGAAGCTACCACCATAATTCTATCCTTAACTTAGAGACCATTACATTACTTAACTTGGTTCAATGGTTTACCCTCCTCAACCTAACTTATAAATCAACTGAAAAGCAGACTTTGAGGCCCAGTCATTGGATAAGTAAAAGGAGTTTTCGTAATGATTTGAGTGGCGGCTGGGACATAAAAATAGAAAATGGACTGTAACACACTTCTTAGAAAAGAAATCACATCAAACCTATAAAGCTCTAGAATGCATGGTGGAATAGATACAGTGGATGAAGTTAGAACCTGGGCAGCGCTACAATTTTGAATTGAAAAACATATTCACAATATTTGAGGTACTCCTTGAATAAGATAGGGATTCATCAAGAAAATAGCTAGAAGAACCTATGATGAAATACTAAAGGAGAGATGTTGACTCACTCTTCCTATGCCACATTTTGAGTAAGACACAAGCAACTGAGACATAGGAGAGAAGAATTAGCCAACAATCTCAGTAAATACTAAGAAAAGTAGAGGATAATCTTAAAAACTGCCACAATCATGAAAAGTTGATGAGAACTGGACTAAGAGCCATTCAAGACTCATTGAAGATAACACACTGGTCTAAGAGATCTAGAAAAGTTGTATCATGGAAGCTTAAGGAAGATACGGAAGACATTTTTCACCTGCATACTACATCTGTTGGACAACCAAAAGCAACACAAATATCGTCATTGGCAATTAAAACAGAGCATTCCCAAGCACCAGTAACAATTAACACAAATACAGAGTCAGACATTAACTCACCAAAACACGCCTCACTTTTCATCCTTTCCCTCATACACATCTCTTCCCTGTACCTTTCGTTTTACAGCAGGAACTGCAACACCCTCTGCCACATGACCTTGTGGAGTAGTGTGTAGATGTGGCCCTTTGAAATCACAGGAATTTTGTTCCATCATAGATTACCATCGTAAGTAAATGTCCCCACATTCTCAGGTGAACGACGAATAGAGACGAAACTTTTGTCTACCAAAACTACCCATTGTCAACACCCAAGAACACAGGAACATCAGTGAATTTCTTTCCATTGACCACAGTCCCTGGTACTTCTTTCGGTCCCACCTGAAAAAGACATCTTCCCTAACCTACCTTCACAACCATTGATTGCATCACTCATTCTTCCCAGCCACACCCCTTCTCAGTTCAACTGCATATAAATGGCTAAAGCCATGTTCCTATCATGAAGATTATGTTTCACAATGAAACTGCAGACATGCCTCAGCTATATTTCATAGAATGGAATCCACAAAAATGTCTCCTTAATGATGTGAAGGTGCTTTAAAAAGTTCATTGGCTAAAGAGACTTCACAAGTGCCTTACAAACAATGGTAACCATAAAGTAATGATTTGGAGCTCATTTTGTTTTTGGCAAGCATAACCTTTTTCCAACAACCCCTGGGAATGTAAAAGAGGTCATGATCTGAAAAGTTATGTATAGATTTAACTGGTTTAGGGATCTTCCATTTGGACTATGATTAAAAAAAAGACCTTCCTAAATCATAGACTGTTGGGGCTGAATACTGGGCAAGAGCTTTCACCAAGGCTAAACATTTAGCCCAGAAAAAGTCTACAGAAAAGTAGAATAAATGATAATTTTATCCAAGACAATGCAAAAGATCTGAAAAATGATTCTCCATCAAAGGTTGGTGACAGTTTTTAATTATTCAGCAAAAAGTACCATGCTTTCAATGAAACCAGTCCTAATGTAAAACAAAATCACACATTTGCTGACCAAATATAAATTTAGTAAAATATTAAGCAATTTTCCTTAAAAAAAAGGGCATCTTCTTAATTGATCTAACGGACTGCAGCAATAAGATATGAATGATTCTATTATCCTGTAGGAAGGTATCACACTGTATGTGTGAGACACCCTAATTTTGGCCAGATATTTAGAAAAAAAATAGCATTCCCACTACCATTAAATATACCGAATTTACTCGTGTCAGCCGCACACCTTTTTTCCAGAAATGCCAGTGAAAAAACGGGGGTGCACAGCTTACACGAATCCTCCAGATTTCCAAGTAAGCCGTGCACCATTTTACCTCAAATCCCTGTCGTTAGTTTCTCCAAAGTAAATATATCGATGTAAATTGGTAAGTATGGTGCGGTAGTAAACCGTTAAGTATTTTGAAGTTATTAGAAATAAAAATAATCGTTTATCAAAGTCTGAGCGTACAATGATACTTGAAGAAAGGCTATATCAGAAACACCACGTGACAAAGCACTTACCGTGTATAGATAAGATAATATATTTTAGGACTGATATGTAATCAAATCTGTATCTACATTGTATCTTGTAAGCTGCCGCAAGGGGGTGTGGCGTAATTGGAGTTTGTTGCGGTATCACGTAGCTGTAGCAACATTTCTCACGTAATAGATAGCGACTTTTGCATACACATTAAAGCTACATTGAAAAAACACGAAAAAGTACTTGTTACGTAGTGGCAAGACTCGTATGCTCAGAGATTGTACCTTCTTACTATACGTGCTTTTCTGTCCGTGCTATCTGCTCCATGCGTCAGAGGAGTAAACGAGTTCGAGTCATTTGGAATTTTAAAATAATTTGCAGTTACCACCCTAAAAATGAATTCTGAAGTGAAATTGCGATCGTATCCTGTGAGTACAAAACTACATATTATAAGCGATGCCGAAAAATAGGAAATTGAGCTGCAGGAAGGAAATATGGTGTATCTGAATCGTGCATCAGAGACTGGAGGAAGATGAAGGAAAAACTGCAATCTGCAAAAAAAGTATGAGAGCTTTTAGGGGTAAAAGTAGCGAGAGAATTAGGTGTTGCTCCGGCAGACTTTAAGGCGAGCAGAGGATGGTTACGATGATTTTTTTATCAGAAATGGACTATCAATTAGGGCAATGATTTCCCAGCACTTACCTGATGCATATGAAGATAAGCTGGAGAGCTTTCAGAGGTATGTAATTCAGCTAAGGAAAAAACATTGCTACTTATTGGGACAAATTGGAAACGCAGACCAAACACCAGTGTACTTCGAGATGCCGTCAGAAACAACTTTGAATGAAATTGGCCAGAAGTCTGTGCAAGTACAAAGTGGTGGTTATGAAAAACAGCGTTGTACAGTGATGTTGACAGTATTGGCAGATGGGAATAAACTCCCACCTTATGTTATTTTTAAATGAAAAACTCTACCCAAGAAAGTGAAATTTCAAGACGGTATAATAGTAAGGGCGCAAGAAAATGATTGGATGGACAGTAACATGGTCTCTGGATTAAATGTGTGTGGGAATCCCATCCTGGTGCCTTACTATGGCTGCAGAGCATGTTAGTACTTGACAGTTTTCATGGGTATCTTAAAGAACCTGTAAAACTAAGGCTACAAGAGGGAAAGACTGACCAGGTGACAATTCCAGGTGGCATGACGTCTATGTTGCAGCCATTAGACGCTTGTATAAACAGACCATTCAAAGCGAACATGAAGAGCCAGTACACAGAGTGCATGGCAAGCACTATACATGAAGAAACTCCCATGGGAAAAATAAAAAAACCAGAGTTGACGCAGATTTGTCAATGGATTTTGGCATCATGGAAGATGATTCCAGAGGATTTAGTTGTAAAAAGCTTTAATAAATGTTGCATTTCAAATGAGATGGACGGTGACGAAGACAGTGAGGTGTGGGACAGTGAAAGTGAGGACGTGATTTTCTCAGATCTTAGTAGCAGTGACAAAAACTAAAAATGAGAACTATTATGATATAAATATTCATCAGTGCTTCATGATTCTATTTCCACGAATGTGTTTTCTTTAGTTTAATAAGAATAACAACTGCTATTACATTGAGTTTAGTTTTTCTGTGTGTTTTCTTGGATCCAAGACGTTCCGGTGTTTTGAAATCGTCCCAGCCCACAGCTACTGTGCAGAAAGCAGATGAGACCACCGCCATCAGGCATCTGTCAGGTACAGACGGCATTCTGCTTTTATTTGTTGATTTGCCGATGGATTTCCGTAATCTAATGAAATTGTAAATAGTTCTGCAATTATTTTAGTTGGATATTTCTTTTCGAACAGATGCCATTTTATAGCTGGATGATGTGATTGTATAAAACTGTGATTTCTGTGTGATGTTAGGAGAAAAAGATGTACAATAAAATGGGCTGTGCATCGTGACGATATTAAAACATAACGCAATAAATTCATGAGAAAGATGTACATCAACACTTAACTTAGGCTCTGAATTTCTATAAAGAACATGCATTCATGTTATGACAAAATGATGCAGGCTCAAGGGCATAAAATTGATTTTTTGATCAAAATAATTTTTTTCCTCACAAGCCTGCCCGAAAATGCCGCCTGCGCGGCTTACACGAGTAAATACGGTAGTTCACAGTGAAGATATAAACGATGACTTACTGAATAAATAAACAGATGAGGTTACATGGTGTAATACAGGTCACCATTGTATTTAATTTTACATGTATGTATCTTACTGTTGAGATAGATTCAAGAGTCCTATGGTGTCAGAACACTACACACACCTCCTAGAGGTAGGTCACTGGCAATGACTTGCTGGCTCTCAAGGTTGTCCTCTCATAAGTGATCCTAGTTGAAGTGGAAGAGTGAAAGCCAGCATATGTTATGGTTTCTCATGTGGCATACCATGAGCATAGCCAAGGGGAGCCATAGGGTGGGGAGGGGGCAGCCCTTTACGAGACATTTCATACCAAATCTGTGACACCAAGCCTGAGAGAATGATGTCCTGCCCCCTGGCATATATCTACAGCTACTGGTTGGTGTCCTGCCCCCCTAGCATAAATCCTGACTATACCCATGTGGCATACTGACAAAAGTGAGCCAAAATTGACTCTTAGAATGCCATAACCTTAAGCAGGAGAAGCTGTACATGTTGTGGGTACAGCCAAGTGAGGTAAACTTGCTTACTCTATCCAAACTTACTGCTCTATGTCAAAAAATTGCCCCAAACAGCCAAAGCCACGATGAGCAGTGGAAGTTGTATATGGTTGGTCCACCAAGAGCAGATGTGGTAAAACAAACTGGATGGTTGGTACTTGGAATAAGAGAGGTGTGAGGAGAAAACAAGATGAGTTCATGAATGAAATGAATATGAGAAAAATAGATGAGTTGATCATTTGTGAAACCAAGTGCAAGGGGTAGGATGCTATAACAATTGATGATAATGAGTTAACATAGCAGTCCGAAGTTGAAGGTAGTATTCATGGCAGTCAAGGTGTAGGCTAGATCCCCAATGGGAGAGTTAAGTTACTGGTTAAGAAGTACATACCCATAGACTGCTATGGGTTTGTATGAAAGTAGGCATTCAACGATCTGTGATTATGCACCAGAGGATGGAGAAAGTAATACTATGAAGGATGAGTTTTGGGTGCCAATAACTGCATCACCTGGTTGGATACCTAAGAGCTCTACCGTCTTGAATTCTTTGACTTAGACTACTCCAAAAGGGGATAGCGCAAGAGTTATAGCAGGTAATTATCAATAGGGTCTTCTCTATGCAAAATCACACTTTGACATAAACCATACGAGATTGAATTTGTTTTCATGTGAAAAAAGCATGTATCACTAGCTAGAAAAAAGGAAATGCAAATAAAAGGCATCAATTGCCATTTCATAACACAGCTCAAGGCACAACAATTGTGAAATTACTATCATATAAAGGAAGAGTGATCACATCTATATAGGCCAATTTTCATTATTTTATTACCAATCCCTTCAAGTAAAATTTCTCGTACTTGGTAAGATTAATTTCCATTAAAAGATTAATTTATACCGCAGCACAGCTGATTGAATAACCATTTACCTGATATTATTTCAGACTATACATAGATTGTATGGCCACCCAATGGATTTAGCTCAATAATTTCAGACTTTTTTCCAAACTTTTTAAGATTGTTTTCACATTGATTAAGCAGGACAATAAACCTTGAATACTTTTAATCAGTTAAGTTTAACGAGCATGATACACCTGCATATCATTAAGGCCTCAAAGTCTTTTTTTGGCAAATAATTCCTTTTCAGTTTTCCATTACCACTCAGTTTCCCTCCTCCTGAGAAATTATCTCCACTCCCTCAGTAAAATAGAGTTTCAACACTAAGGGAAGAATATCCAATAGAAGTCAAAGTTCTAACTTGGAATTCAAGTACTTATGGTAATTTCAAATGAAAACCTGATGATAAACTGTAATCAGAGAAGGGAGAACTTCAACCCCATATTACATATAATGCACACAAGCTTATAAAGCACTCTTGAATTACCAGCTTAAGAGGATCAAAAATCAATATATCCACAGCAGAATAAATACTAATCTCATTCAGCATATTAAAGGTAGTGGCGAAATGAACAATAAAGCTTTATCCAGGAAATCTTAGCAAAGCATTCTTAAGTTATTTTATGTCTACAACAGAGATTTTTCTTCAAATGAAGATAATTCATCCTCTTTTGAGACCAATACAGTTTTTAAAAAATTTATTGTAACCTTTAAATAAATTCAAATTATCACACTTTTTCTGATATAATGAGAGCGAAGTATGCTGAGCAGAGGAGAGAAACAGAACACAAAAAATAAGGAGCACTTTCTAGAAATGGCCATCCATCAACACCTTAATATAACTACTTCAGGAACATTTAAACCATTAAATGGCTTCTGAAAAGTTAATGCACATGACTATAATCTCATAAGAATAAGTCAGAGGGCTGCCTAGAGGAAACTAAGAAGGAAGGAGACAAGGACACTTTTCCCCAGGCCTCCACTGGTAAGGAGCCCTCAAGAAATATAAGAAAACATTTTTCCTGTGAG
The DNA here is from genome assembly GCA_963169105.1 of Ceriagrion tenellum. Lineage (NCBI taxonomy): Eukaryota > Metazoa > Arthropoda > Insecta > Odonata > Coenagrionidae > Ceriagrion > Ceriagrion tenellum. The sequence continues at coordinate 167,821,425 of OY720632.1, read as the reverse complement.
GGAGATGAGGTGAAATGGGGTAGGGACTCCAAGACAATGAAAAATATAAGTTCAGGCCCCCACATGTCTCTGGGCAGCCCTGGAATGTGTGCAAAATGGATGTATCAACAGCAGTAAACCAAAAGTAGATTTGATTGAAAAGGAGGAGCTCACTAGTTCTACAGCTAAGTCCATTGTGAGGAATGAGGGGCTTTTCCAAGAATCATCTATGAATGGACTGGCACACCTCTAGCGTTTTAGAAGAGGCATTTAGGAGCAAATTCAGGGGATGTGCACTTAATCATTAATTGGCAAACAAAATTCATCCCAAATACCAATATGGTACAATGTTCAGCAGAAAACTCACAAGAGAGAATTTACTACTACACATACATCTGCAAACAAAGGGCATCACTTACAGTTAATATTCCTTTAAAGATACTTGAAACAAAAATTATGAGTGACTTGTACATGTGGTGCAAGTAAACGTGTGGAAATAAATTCCCAATTAAGATGAGATATGCTGAGATTGCCATTTTTAATGGATACGAAAATTGATATCTCCCTGAGAAAATGCCACAAAATTAAAACTGTATCCAAGGCTTAATAATGTATACCTCTAGAATTGCAGAAAGGATAAGTATAAAACTAGCAAACTTCACATTTTGAACGTATGGTTTCAAGATGGTACAAAACATATAAAGAACTTGATACCATTTAATTAAGTAGTACCTATATTGCAACGGAGTAAGCTACACTAAGACACAAACAAAAGTTATAGAAAATCAAGATAGACCTTAATGGCTACCAGAGTGCTTACTTTTTCAAATGGTGAAACTAAACTTGATTCAAATCAAACCAATCACAGAACTGACAAATGAAAGACCCCCAAACACAATGCTTCCATTATAAAAACAACTTCCCCCTTTAGATAAAATGTTTCGCATGCCTTCTAAAATGGAAATTTATCGGAGTAACTGCACATGAAATGGTGGCAAAGATATAACGCTGCATAAATAGCCATATTACGCGGTAACTAGCGGGTGGTCAGACAATTTTCCAGAAAACAAACATGAATCAAAGGCTAAAACTGGGCACGAATCACAGATATAAAATCAGTCATAATTAAATCAAATGAAAGAATTTTGTACTTGGTGAAAAACCGCAATCATTGCCAAGTCGCTCGAGTAAATTCATTCTTATTTAACTGAATTTCACAAATACTAAGCGGTTAAACAAATAAATACCTCTGAAAAGCAGCTTTGCTTTGATGATAACCAAAATAAAAACCCAGTTATGTACACTACTTATCGCACAATTTGGGTCAATGCAAGTACGGATTACTCCAAGCTACAACCAATTCAAAACACTCCGTACATATTATCTTCATGCATGATTTCAACGGAATTTTCTTTGTGCATTTTTCCTATGTCATTTCAGTCAATCAGTTTTGGGAATTATCCAGGCTCTTAACCTATTGCAACAAACACCACATCGTATTTAAATGTAAGTACTTTTAATTGATCAAGATGGTCATTATAATTCATTGTCCTTCAAAATCTCAAAACCAGGATTACTTCGTTGCGACCAACCTCAAAACTATCAGTCACTGAAGTATTATTGGTATTATCTTCGTCATCGATAGAGTCTGAACTACCGTCATCTTCGGTGTCCACGTCGTCATCTAGTTCTAATTCATCTTCATCACTGTCAATATCCTCTCCTTCATTGTGTTCATTCCTCCAATTGTCATCAATAATTTCCACCAATCGGTTCCTTCTATCTTGCATTAATTCCCCATCAAAATCATCGTCACTGTCATCATCCTCTCCTTCATCATCATCATTCCTCCATTCATCATCAATAATTTCGACTAGTCGGTTCCTTCTGTCCTGCATTAATTCTGCATCAAAATCTATTTCGAGCTGCATTCGCACATCCAACACCATTAGTCCCACTATAAGCAGAATCGGTAATCTAAACCTAGACTCCCAAGCAAGATGCAGCAGAAATAAGAATCCTGATCGAATGGGTCCACCCACTTCCACGAAAGAATACCGAGGCATACCCAGGAATTTGTCATCCATCTCTTATTAACGGATCCTTGGAATCTAGAGGAGAAATGAAAACAAGTACAAGTAGGTCATGTATTACAGGAACTTGACTACAACATTGCTCATATTTTGGATAATTTACCATCTGGTCCCACAGTCATATATCTTCCTCTACACACCATTCCGACGCCTTTAATTGACCGGTACACCACTTATATCATAACCGGGTTCTTGAAACGATTGTTCGAGAGGACATCTTCACACACTATACCACCACTGCTACTTCACGTAAACAGCAACATAAACACCACCAACACACCAACATCGACATAACAGGAATGAATCACGAAAATCTGAATAAATGAATAGCGTAATGCAACAAACTCAATTTCTCCTAATGGTTATGTAAACAAAGTGTTTGCTTTAGGAGCCCTTTGACCTGTAGAATATTCATGACACGACGGTGATACCAGTAGTCTTGCTTCTGAACTTGTCGACTGAATCCACAATTATGGGAGCTAATTTTACAGGAAAACGGGTTTTGGTTACCGGAGCCGGACAAGGTGGGAGTATTTCTAATATCATTTTGTTCGTACTGTACTCATAAATTTCTATGTCACTCGAATGATTTCCGCAGGGATAGGGAGAGAAACTGCAAAGAAACTTGCGGACTGCGGCGCAAAAGTAATCGCTCTTTCAAGGACTCGAGAACACCTAGATTCATTGGTCGCTGAGTATCCAGATATTGAAGTGATTTGCGTGGACCTTGCCGACTGGGAGGAAACCAGAAATTCAATTAGGTCTCTTGGACAAGTAGACATGCTGGTCAATAATGCTGCTGTTGCTTTGCTGGAACCATTTCTTGATATCAAGCCTGAGAATATTGACAGGTATCTCATAGAGACGTCATCTTTTGTTAAGCCCTGCCTAGATTTTCACGACTAATAAGTTGGCATAAATTATATCCACCGTTGTGATTTAGGTCTTTTGATGTTAACTTAAAAGCTGTAATAAATGTTAGTCAAATAATTGCGCAAGGAATGGTTGACAAAAAAACTGGAGGATCTATTGTGAACGTCTCTTCCCAGGTAAGTAATTTAAAAATGACTATCTAGGAATTATGTGCTTGAACTTGGTGCTACCAGATTGTCTGCCTGTTCGGACTAGAGATGTAATTTCTCTATTATTTCTGCCTGAACGAATGAAGGCGTCGCAGGCAGCATTGCAGGATCACGCAGTTTACTGTGCCTCGAAAGGAGCCCTTGATATGCTCTCCAAGGTTATGGCCTTGGAGCTTGGGCCACATAAGGTTCGTACTCGCCGGCATTTTATCAAGAACCTAACTCTTACTTCTAGTAGGTTTTCAGTGGTTACTATGTTCACGCTTATCAAATCAATCTCATTTAATCAAAATCATAGCCACTTGCAGCAGTGCTGTATGGGACTAGGATCCAGCCCTCAAACATTAATAAGAAAATTATTTGATGATACAGCGAATTTCTCTCGGCTCATTGCTTCCACATTTGCTGTTCTGAACCCTTGACTCACATTTAACTGTCGGTAAATCTTTGTATGAATTTCATGTTATTTAAAATTTCCTATTTTGTCTGCCCTCTGAAATGAATTTTCAATGATTGCAACTCTCTTATGTTGTAAATAATAGTAATGACCTCTCCATTTCGTCTTACTGAAAGTTGTTATCCCATAGCACCCAATTGAAATAATTATACTTTGTATTATGAGTACTTCAGGGCATGGGTAGCATATATAATGAAATATTTCATTACATAGTCTCTAATCATATTGTGAGTCTGGACCTTACAATTTCCATCAAAGTCATAGAATGGAAATAACGTAGTTAGCTATTCTAAGTATGTCAAACCTTCACTTGAATTTGTGGCACCATTCGACCCTTTCTACCACAGGAGACCGGCACCTGGCCATAGTGAAGCGTCCTAGTCCTTCGGCTGATCATCATCTCATCTCACCCTCCCTTCAGCAGGCTTGCCTGTGTCTTCGAGAAGAATTTTCATCCAGAATGTTTTGGATGTAGGTGCTCTAAAAGTCTTGTCTTCTTGAAGACCCAGGCAAGCCCGCTGGAGGGATGGCGAGATAAGACAAGGATGCTTTCACTTGGCTGAGCGCCAGTCTCCTGTGGTAGGAGTGGAATGGCACCACTAATTCACTTACAAATAATTTTTTTAACATCATCATGGTGAAATTTAAACTGGAATTTTGGTACAGTGGAGGGAAATCCTTATTTCTGGCATGGTGAATGAATTGCCTTGGCAAAAGATGATTTCCTCTGGATTAGTGAATGAACAGGTACTTATTATCTATGGTTTTAGTGACACCTAAATAAGGGTTTCTTCACACACAAGATTTGGTGCTTCACTGCTTGTGTGATAAAATTCTTCACAGGTTCTCCAGAAAATGTACTGCTAGAATTGAATTCGTTTCTATGCCAAAGCAAATGCACATTCATTGATACAAAAAAACTCCATGCCTAAAATTGTGACCATTATATGTTAGAAAAATGTTAGGACTTGCTCATCTTTCCTACAATATTTAATTGTAGATACGAGTCAACTGTGTGAACCCAACGGTAGTTATGACAGCAATGGGAAAAATTGGCTGGTCAAAACCAGAAAAGGCAGATCCAATGTTGAGAAAAATTCCTCTTGGTCGTTTTGCAGGTAAGAGAAATATTGTGTTGATGTCAAGTGTCTATCAGAACATAACATTACCTTTATTTTGATGGCAACTTAAAGTGAATGAACTAAGCACTTAAGGGCAATGTGATACCATAATGGAAACACCGGTAGCATGTGATTCTCCAAAGTTAAGCATCGTTGGCCTCCTAAAATTAGGAGGGATAATTCTCATAGTACTGATGCCCATATCTGCTAGTGGGAGACTGTATATGGAAGCAAATGACCTTAGTCATCAAAGTTCATTATTACCAAATGCATGTAGCTGTTTGGTTTTTATGAGTACAATATGTTTCCTGCAACTAGAGGCCTACGAGTAGTCAACCATCACTCAACATGCACTAACCAGCAATTGCATTTCTAACTAATGATAGTATCCCTAAATATGTACTAATAAATTGATTCATCGTTAGAAACTATTTACTCTTACTTCTATCCTCTTTTGCAGAAGTAAATGATGTGGTTGATGCCATCCTGTTCCTCTTGAGTGACAAAGCTGCAATGATAACTGGCGTGACATTACCAGTGGATGGAGGCTTTTTGGCCTGCTGAATACTTTTAAAAAGTCGTTCTTATACCACTGGAAATATTAAGGGTTGAATGGGATGAGATGTACAATAATGGTTATGGTTCAGTAAACCAACTAAATGTAATGGGTAGTGATCATTAAAAACAACAAATGATATAAAAATTCCCAACTATATTTGTGGGACACATTGTACAAAAAAAGGGAGTTAATTTATCATCAAAGCTCCCCTCTTTCAACCATCGTGAATTCCCCATTAAGATACCAGCAAGATCCAACAAATAGCACTAAACACTATTACCTTTGACGGTAAATCAAATACCATTTCCTTACTCTCTTACACATTTTCATGATTAGGAAGGGAATAATCGTCACAAGGCTAATAAATCACAGACTGTAATAAAATTATAACATGATAACAAACTGGCGACAGAACATATTCAAATCATGATTACTGTCACATCAAATTCAGACTTTATGACAATAGAATATCCGCTCAAAATCACAGGTGACACCAGTAGTTAGCATGAAGGTGATACAAAGAAGTTAAGATGACTTTTTCAAACAAACATGTACACAAAATATCATTTAAAAGGCATGGTGAAAAGAGGCAATCACATCACTTTGCATGGGAAGAGTAAAAGGGGAACATCAAGTAGAATCTAGTCGCCAGTTTCCCCCAAGACATTGAATGAACAAGGAAGAACACTGTATCAAGTACACAATGGCTTTCAGCAAACACACTTCACATCCACACAGTAACAATTACACAAGCCCCAATTACACTACACTGAAGCCTGGAGAATCTCGCACATACACACACAGCTGGCTATCAAAAGGTGGGCTAAGACAGGACTGAGTCCCAAGCACTTGGTACATACTGGCTATCAAAAGCCACCTCAAGCAAGAACGTGAAAGCACAATTGCAAGACCAAGAATAAAGATAAGAAATGAGTGTTGCGAAGGCATTTAGTAGACAGATGTATATACCACACAGTTTGCAACCCAACACCTCGTACTGGAAGTACAAGGTTAAAAAAGGGAATGAAGAATAGTTCAGTAATAACACTTTATAGCCCACCTAGCCAAGAATATCTAATACCTATGCAGCTTCCTTCATATCATAATGAAGACAAGGATCACCAGTGGAATTGGTCACTTATTTACACTTCTTTAACCAATTTCATCAGAAATTTCCAGTTTCACACACTGCCTTAAACACTTTATGTAGCTGGATTTATAGTTTGTTCACTACTCAGGACAGGCTTTCCCATGCTTAAAAAAGAAGTGGGTCTGCAAAAATCAGAGTATAAAACCACAATATTTGAAAATAATATTTCAAATCCTCCAACTAATTGTCAATGTTTTTTATCCTCTATCTGTTGGAAGCGCACAGATATAGGTGAGATACGTCACATTCACTTTCAACTTTCCCCTTCTCAGCCAAGATCTTATATTCCTTAAGTGTTTTCATTGCTGTGACACTAGGGGGATATTTCCCGAAATTCTCAGTTTTCAATTTGACAGAGCGGGTGCTATGGGAAGGCTGTAGGGGAGTTTGGAGAAGTGCTCAGAGTGGACGTCGACAGCTGCGCTTCTCTCCAAATGATGGACCTCCCATTGAGCACCCGGCTGCATCTCACTTCTTGGTGTGCCTCATGCTTCCACCTCCATCCTTGGATACACTCCCCCTGCGCCCACTACCACCAACTTGGAAAATTGGAGGTGCCATTTGAATGACAGAACTGAAAATTTAAGCATAAGATTTCTCAATTTTGCTCATAGCTTAGACAGTGATCATGAGGCATGGTAGCAAATAAAGAAATAAAATTTCAGCTCATCCTTAATGCTCTTCTGACCTCAAGAGGAGCAAACAATGTTTTTCCATTAAATTTCCATTTTCCATATATCAATGTCTGATAAAGCAAATCATATTAAGAAAAAACAGCATTTCACTCTTAAATATGCTTCCATACTTAAATACAATGAAAACTTAGCCTTGATTTTTTTTTGTTTTCCAGTAGGCTAAAGCAATACCACTTTTTCAATTATTATGTAGCTGAGATTTTCAATTACAATAGGCAGCGATGAAGTGGCAAAAATTGTTTTTTTTTTGGCTAGACCAAAATTTTATAATCCCAGGAGTACATACCAGGAGCTATTTGATTTACAAATTATGTTTCGTACTTTTTGTCATTAATTAAAAAGTGAAAAATTTCAATGCCACAAAAATGCAACAGCTAACTATTGCATGCAGGTCAAGTCTAGTAGAGACATCATGAAGGCACACTTTCCTTTCCCTGCTGGTAGGAGGAGCTGAAAATGCCACTTAAGCTTCAAATAATGTACTCCATGAAAGCATATTAACAAGTAGTGCAGGAATGCTCTTCAAATGAAATATATGTAGTTATAATTTTGTAATGAGGTATGAAAAGAGCTGAGGGATCTGAAGACAAGAGCTATTAGCCTTGCAGCACCAAATATTCTAACAAGAATTGCCTTCAGGAGGACAGAATGGATAATGGAAGAATTCCGGGATATAGACCAATTCAGTTTCAGGAGAGGTAGAAGAGCCAGGGAAGCTATTTTACCCCTGACACATCATAGGGAAGAGGATTCACAAGGACCAACTGATATATATTTGCTTCATGAGCCTAGAGAATGTATTTGAAAGTGGATTGCAACAGAATGCTAATGACACCGAAGATTACTGGATTGTCATATATAGCCAGACATTTAAAATGCTAATTGTAGAGGTAATTAAGAAGCAGAAATGATAAAAGGAGTACCACAAGAATTCACTGTGCTACCCATGGTCTTCAATATGTATATTGGAAAAGCAACAAATGGAAAAGTTTAAAACAAGAATGAAAATGCAGGTATAAAAAAAATCAGCATCCTATGGTTAGCTTCTGACAGAGCAATTCTCAAAGAGAAGGAAAATCTGACAAAAATGCTGAACTACACAAAAAAATATGCAAAGAACTTGGATTTCAATGCAAATAAAATTAAGATAATGTTTGGAGGAGAAAACAAGAAGATAGAATGACTGTTTACCTTGCACAAGAAAAACTAGAACAAGTAGAAGAATAATGTTATCTGGGAAGCAGGATCTCCAATGGTGGAAGATGTTAAAAGATATTGTGAGCAGAATAGCCCAAGCAAAGACAGCAGTCTACCATGAGTCGGCTAAGATACAGTCCTAATTTTTTTCATTAAATGGTAGTAATGATAACAAATAACAGTTAAGTAAACTAGTGAGTAATAAAATTGCAACTTTTTCCAGAGATTATAATGTAAAATAATTCAAGCTTCATTGCGGAGAATTATGCTTAATACTATTCCCTGTATCATTCAAAACCATCTGAATGGAAATGTCCTATGCTTATCTGTAGACATATAATGTGAACGCATCATTATCTTCGCAAATCATTAGCATGATTTGAAAACAATTTATTCTTTTACTATTTCACTCAAATTGCAAGTGGCTGTACATAATAGACACTTTTTGCTAGCCTTTAGTGATTCCTTGCTTTCTCACATATTTTTCATTCTAGCTGATGGAATGATCACCCTAAAAATTAGTACATTAGTGGAAAAATGTGGAACTCTCCTTGCACGGTCATTCATCACACTATCACCGACACATTTGGCCTTCCCCATTTCTCCCAATAAAAGATGTTCAGGCAGGCATCAAATGGTGTCACATGGTAGAGATAACAGAGGACCATGGGAATATGAGGTAATCAATGTAAACTAGGAATAAGCAGGCAACTCCAAATTCGAGTTAAGCTTAAAAAAAGAAATCAACACAAAAACTCAAACAACATTTTTATAAAGCTTTGAGTCCAGTCAAGTATGATGTTTAAGTTGTTGGAAAAATGGTATACCGTAAATACAACCTTATCTTCCTCCTGAACTTCCAAATAAAAGTCTGTTATAACAGATGAGAACCATTATCCTCGACTTAAATCAGATTGCATAATCTAGATATTTAAACTAATCAGTGGCAGGGGAGGAAGATGGTACAACTGCAGTGTGGCAGTCAATGAATCCTTTCTAGTTGCAGCCAACCTTTGCGCCTCGGCAAATTCCATGAGTCACAATTACCTGGCCTCCAGTTCATTCGATGTGAAATTCACGATAGGGTCTCTTAGTGCAAGGGTTAAATACGGCATTGACAGTGCGCTAGTGATCCTTGCCATTTTTGCAAGTTCTTTTCAGAGCTCTTCACCTCCTTACTTTCATTTTCTATTTTGGCATAAAACTATCCTCACCAGGTTTCATATCCTATCATATCCATCAGCCTATTCAGTTGTCATTCATTCAACTGTATCATTCAAATATCCCTCAAATTCACATTTTTCCCCATCATTGTCATTCATTCCTCATCAGCTCCACCATGAATCCTGGGAAAATGAACCCTGGAAACAAGTTCATTTATTGCCAAGCCCAAAAAGTAATTTTCAATTTAATTAATTTTTTGAAGAACAAGGCCAAGGAGGGTATCACTTCCTCTTAAACATTGTCCGTAGGGTGGCAGCAGCAACAGGGATATCCAAACGCTCTGTTTTGCATGTTTTCCCCAATGGCAATGCCATGAAAGACGTTCTACAAAGGACTATTTAAAACCCAAAGAAGTTGGTGAGGTCATAAGTGACCTCACAAACTTCTGTGGATGACTTTGACATGCAGACCACCCACAGAACAGTTCATGAATTCTATGAGACAGAGAAAAGACACCCGGCTTTTGAGGCTTTACCACCAATACTATGGGAGAATCTCATTTTGATGGCAAGATTTTTCTCCAAGTCCCTAAAGTTTCCTTTTGTCCAGCAGGACCCATTTTCTGTCAGGAACAAAAGTTCCCTTTCATCCAATAATGGTTAAGAACTAGACTGAATAATTTCTAGAATGAGATCACTACACACTGATGCCTTAATTATTTCAGCTACAGTTTATCTCCCCAATCCCTCTTGAATCTCCCTATCAAACTGGTCTCAAAAATACAGTAGCAACTTGATAATATGAAGTTGGTGGGACCAAAAAATCCACACTTTGTATTTTCGAACCTTTTTAATAAACAATGGATAAGTAATAAAAACTTTCACTAAAACCACAGATACAAAAATTAAAATCACAATTTTAAAAACACGACCCAGGTTTCGGCACTGAGCACTAACTTCAGGACCTGTAGATGGTGCTCAGTGCCGAAACCCGGGTCGTGTTTTTAAAATTGTGATTTTAATTTTTATATCTTTGGTTTTAGTAAAAGTTTTTATTACTTATCCATTGTTTTATTAAATATGGAATACCAAAAAGTAACCAAAGACAACATTTTATTACTTTTTAATAAATAGCAAAAAATATTTCCCCTCTCCCCCCTTGACTTCTCTGGTCTTTGGAAGGGTTTTAAAACAATTTATAGTCGTTATTCCAGAAAGCATTCGAAATAATGTCTTTAAATCATAAGCTAGATGTCACAAACGTTTGCGAAATAACTATCACCACTTAGTTCCCTATGCAAATGATTTTTAGTTGGATATCATTTTCTTTGCAAAATTTTCGCCCTGTTAAGAAGATGTATACAAAGCAAGTTCTGCATTTTTTATGCGACTTAAGCTTTGTTAATCTGGGGCTAATCAGGACGTGCAACTGGTATGGGCATTGTTTCTAACATCTACGCAGTAAAGACGGTAGCTGGCCCGACCGCGCTTCCAATTACCCTTTCTTTATCGCTAATCACAGATAAAATGAGTAAAAGACTCACTCTAGTTTAAAAAATCCTTCACAGGTCATTGTTTGTGGTTTCTTTCCCATCGCCTGGTGGATATATGAACTTGAGAAGAAATATTAATTCGTTCCAATTACTAATTGCATAACGACAAATTGGGCACGATCCGGACATTTTTCATACCTTCTTCATCATCTCGGAGTATACCAAGTTTCCGGTTCTAAATGGCGATATTTTTTGGACCGATGGAAGATTTATGTGGAGGTCGTGGAGAATGATACTGAAGAAAATAAAACCTCAGATCACGGTTCGTGGAGAAAGAATGAATGCTTCAACTGCCGCCTAGGACATGCCTTCGCTTGCAATGATGGCGCTTTTCAATCAAATTCTTATCGATGTTTCTAACATCTATGCAGTTAAGACAGTAGCTGGCCTGACTGTGACTTCCAATCGCCCTTTATTATCGCTCGCTCAATACTAGGTAAATAGAGCAAAGGACTCAGTCCATTACAAAAATCTTTCTCAGGTCATTTTTTTGGTTTCTTCCTCGTCGCCTACTGGATATACAAAATTGGGAAGAAAATTATTTCATTCCAAGCAAACGGTTTCACAGCTCATTGAACTTCGAGTAAGAAATATTAACTCATCACCAAGTTCCTTTTCACTTCGATGATTCGTGCTTATAGTTTTATTCGGCAAAACATTAATCCAGGAAATAAATTAAGCTATTATTTTTTATCCTTCTATGCATAATTTCTTTGCATCGTAGGTGTTATGCAGAACACCATTTTACCGAATGGCGTCCTTATATGCCAACTTCGGTAAGCTAAAACATAGAAGCTAACGAAATACCTTGTATTTAAAAAGTGATATCCGAATCACTCCACCATTTTCGCAACTTTTTATTCACAATAGTGTGAAAGAAAAACTCCATCCTTAATGAGCATCGCGGAGATATTCCAGATCTAGCGTTCTCCATTCCATTATTTAGTTATTTTCTTTCCCCTCTGCCACTTACGTCTTCTATGCTTGACTTTGCTGTGGAGCATAAAACACAAAAACGAAATAGGACTAACTGTTTGAAGCGTGACTTTGTAAAATTTACTCAAGGAGAACATTGGAAGAGGTAGAGGTCACGGAAAAAATCTACCGTAGCTGAGGCTGAAACCTAACTCCTTTCTCTGGTAAAATCCTGATAGCAACAATAAGATTCCGCAGAGTAGTATTTCCGTAGTTGGATCCTTCTAAACGCCAGGTGATTTTGATATCGAGCACATTGGGATCCAATTCATGCCCATGTTGTCATATCCACGTATTAAAATGCCAAGGACTCAAAGTTATTCATGCTATCACAATGAAATCTGATTCAATTGGTTATTTATCTCGTGGAAATCAGGGATAGCAGTGATGATATACCAAAGGTAATGCATCACGGCCTTGTTACTCAAAGAATTCACCGTAGTAATTAATGGACGAAAGTTGGTTCTAGTAAAATTTCATGAAGTTAACTCAACAATGTCTTGGCATTAAATTAAAGACAAGGCTTCCGTGGGGATTTTATTTCATGATTTCAGTATTCTGGCTTACTTATGCAAAGAACTATACTTCAAAGGACGATATTTTACGGATGATGGCTTCTTCAGGTTAAATGTCTTAGCGGTTCATCACTGGTCTTATCTGATAAATAAAAATGTTTGTTAAATGCTTCCAGTAGGAAATTCCTCACGCGTCATCCGGACAACTCTCTGACTGGGCAACAGCGCATGCCCTTTCTCTTCCGGGAATGCTCCTGGCAGTTCAGCGTGCTCTTTTTCCAAAATAATTGATACTCGATATTGATTAACCAACAAATTCGTTTAAGTTTTATAAGTGGATTCCTGATGATGAACTCGTTAGCTTGAAGAAGATCCAAACAGCGGTTATCAGGGGCGTGCAGAACGGAAAATAATGCAGTCTTGCAATTTCATCAATAACTAAAATACTAATGCACTAAATAATTAGAAACTTTGTATGATTGCTAAGAAAGGTCTTTGCTACGTTATATGTGAAGAAAATTCCGATGTGTTGTTATTACAAAGCCATAAATGTGATGCATCCGTCCTGTACCTCGAAAAATGCTCTAAAATTCTGTTTTTAAGCACATACTGAAATCAATATAAATGGTTTAGAGTTTTGTATACAATCACTAAACGCAGAAATAAACAAGCTTTAATTTGGTGTACTTCATTTTAAAATTGATTGAGCCATCTTTGAGATATTAATCTTCAAACTCAGGTGACGGAATTTTGCAATGGATAGTAGGTCTCAAATACTTTTGAGGACCGATTTTGAACCCAGAAAAAGACTTAGCAACAAATGCTGGGCACAGCTAGTACATTACAATGTTATATTGTTGAGCTACTCCCCAGACTGGGTCATATGTTTCAAAATTATAAATAAACCGTTTTAAATGCAAAATTATATCGATCACGGGTACGGCTATACCCTCATAAATTCCTGGAAACTTTTTTTTTCTATTGTCTCATTAACCTTTATCTGCCGAGCGTGTCCCTCCGGCCCAAAAAAAATCCCTAGACTACAGTGTGTGTTCGTTTGGCACACTGTGTCCTTTCACTCTCAAGGCCACTGGGATGGTCAAATGGCCGGGAATCATATTTTTGAAGAAGCATTCGACTAGGAATAGATCTTTCTTTCATCTGAATTTTTTCTGTGGGTATCTCAGGGTATTAGGTGTTGTATGACTTATTATAACATTAACAATCCAACTCCTGTCACCCAGGTTTGATTGCCATATGTATGGGGAGAGAACCGAATTGTTTCCTCAGTACAAATGAAGTTATAGACTGCACAAAGTTTTATTTCTATAACAGAAGAATTCAAAATGTGGAAGTTCTTCCTATTGTGAAAATATTTTCTTAGTCTTGTAAAAATAGTGAGATTTCTTTCAATCATCTTATGCCTAAATGATGCTACGCCTTCCTCTAGGTTTATTTACCCACTGTGAGAGTAGGAAACTAAATCCTTTTGCCATGACAGAGGAAGATATGCCATCCAATTAGACCCATATCTTCTCATAAATCACTCCGTGAGAAGCGGAGACAGTCACTCCTGAAACTGTGATCTTTCGAGTGTGTTGTGTGCAGTCGCATAAGTTATTTTGTGACGAACTTATTACTTTTATTGTTGATCCTGCAGTATGGCTTCTGGAAGTAAAACATTAGTTAGCGAAGAAGAAATTGAGAGGGAAGTGCTTTTGAGTTCGGGCTCTGAAGCAGAGGAAGATATAGAAATTCAGACAGAGAGCAGTAGTGATGAAGACAGTGACACGGATGGTGAGCCCTCCTGGTGTTTACCTTCGCGAAATTTCAAGCCAAGAGTACATGTCTTTACCGGACCACCATGTGGATTAGATCAAAATCAAGCACCACTCACGATGGAAATTAGGATTATTATCCATAATGTAGGTACAAACATTTTTTTCTATGCTGAAATTTTGTTAGACTTCCGGAACACAGCAATAACATCGATACCAAAAAAAATTTGAACTGAATTTCATTGAATATCCAGTAAAATTATGCCTAAAAGGAAAAACATAAGCTTAGCACATGGAAAATTAATAAATTAATCCAAATAAAGTACATCATTTGGCAAGATACGCATAATTATTATGATAAAAAGTTCTTTTTTTCAGAGAACTTGGATCAGAAAATTGGAGAATTCTGGAGAAATCAGAGAAAAATTGGAGAAAAGCAATCTACGTACTTTCGATGTTTTCCAATATTGTCAAGGCGATGCACCATTAAATTATATGAACAACTTTAAAATTGAACTAATGGCACTGTGTAGCCCAATTTTTGTAGAGAAATCTCTCGTTATTTGGTAAAAAAAAGCCTCTACCCTCGAAAATAATACAATTTTTTTTATATAAACTGTAATTAAACTTTGATTTAAAATATTGAAATACTAATTATGCCAAGTAAATGATGTCATATTATAGCCCTGTAAAAACCCCATAAAAGCCTTTTTATTTTATTGTGATACTACAAATACTTTTCTTGCAATTAATTTTTTCTAAAACACTACCTTTAGCGGCTTAAAATTTAAAAAAACATCGGTAGTCTAGGTATACAGCCGGCGAAAAACCCCGTAAGATAAAGGCTAAATAAGGACAATGGCGGGAGTCAACGCGGGTTTATTAATAGTGAAGCCATGGATTAAGATATAGTGATTGCGACAGGTGTCCCAGTCCTAATTCCCATCATTTAATCGCGTCATTTTTCGTTCAAGCGCTCAACAAATTAAAATTCCTGCTAATAGCACATGGCAGTGAGTTGGTACGTGGCGCCACACATAAGTTATAACCAAAAGAGAATTGTTTACATCATGGAAATACAGCTAACAGTAAAAACAAAAATTAAATAAGAGAAAAATTGCCTCAAGCTACCATTTTCCCGGTCACTATAGAACTAAATAATCCACGACTAAAGCTTGATTAACTGTGTGACTCAGGTACTTGAGAGAGATAAATGCACTAAAATTCACGCATTATGCACAATTGGAAGATTATATTCAGCAACCCTAATTTGTTAGGTGTCTACGTTGGCAAATAGAGAGCTTTTCTGACGCAATTTCCCCCAAAGGTTCATAAAAACGAACTCAGATTCTCTGTGGGGACTGGGTCCGAGATTCGTAATTTCAAAAATTTCGTATTTTCAAAACTTCGTATTTTCGAATAGCACCATGTATTTAACATAGGCTTTTCATCGGGACCAACATTTTTGCTTCGTAAAATTGAAACTTTGTATTTTTGTGCTTCATATTATGGAGTTGCTAATGTACTGGCTTTTGAAAAGTGTTTTTTCTCATGCTTTCTCTCTTTTCTCACTCTACTACCTCTTCTCACTCATCAATATCACTAAATATGCACTATTTTTTGCTGTTTCCATGATACTCATTGGAAAGCTTACTTTTTCAGATAGCAGAAGACAGAGAATAAAAAAGCAATCCTTTGTGAAAAGGAAGATAGACTGGGAAGGATTGGCTACCTCAGAAAATAGGCGCTAAGAAGCGGGAAGAGAAGAAATCTTTGAACTGATAAAAGCTGTATGAATTTTACACATACCACCCCATCAGAGTGGAGGATGAACAAGGGTTGGATTAAATGTCCTATTTTGAAAGGCCAAGGGAATTATCATTTGAAAGGTTGTAAATGTGTGCACTAGTTCTGACCTTGTCCTTAAATGTTTGTTATGACTTGCATTTATTTTTCCAGGCAGAGAGACAGAATCTATTCCAAACAGTCCCCTACAATTTAACCCCTTGAGTGCAGCATGACGTGATATCACGTAATGCTGCACTCAAAGGGTTAAATCCAGAAAGGGTTAGATCAGAGGATTACTATGAGGACATAAGCAGCAGCAACAACCAGAAATAGTTTGAGAGGCATATTCTCCCATATTTGCCATCAAACTGCATGGTGGTAAAGGGTAATGCAGGCAACCACAGCATATAAGTGGAGAAGATGCCCATAATGAGCTGCAATAAGGATGAGATGAGGAGCTGGCTGTGGGACAGAGGAGTTGAAGTTGCGGAAGTAAAAACATTAGAGATGATAGAAAACATTAAAATCATGAAACCGTTGAACATGACATACGAGGGGGATGAAACCCTTCCAGAAGGAAAAGAGTTCACGCTGCCTCCATAGCACTCAGAGCTCAGTCAGACTGAAATTGTGCCAAGAGTTTTAAAACACTGGGTGGCTCAGAGTACCGTAATTTTCCATATACAGTATGCATTTTTTTCCACGAAAATTCATCAAAAAGTAGGGTGCGTATTAAACATGATTACAAATTTATTGTGTTTTTATTTGATCACATTTGAAGTAATCTCAACTTACTTATAGGTACTCGATTTTACAATTTTAAATAATAAAACGATGCAATGAATAATTTAATTTATTTATTCAAACGAAAATTTACCCACAGTCCCACTAGTCTTTCACACTGTTGGCACGGAATCCTTCGAATTCAAAATCACTATCCTTGCTTGATTCAAACAGTTCGTGCAAAGCACTGACATTACGCTTGCTGGCACCATATATAGCATCATCAAGGACATCATATTTGTCCTACTCATCGTCCACTATGCATCATCCCTAAATTCCTAAGCAAATCATCAACAAACCATCTATTGCATTCGTGAGGCAGAATTTTTCAAAACCTCACTTAATCACAGATGAATCAATGGTATCCCATGACTTTTTAATCCACTGACTACTTAGCAATTACTCCAGTTGCTTTTGACTTTTCTAAAGTTGTCAAAGCATGTGGTCCAGAATAAAGCCACTCATTCCACTTTTTGCACATCTGTGTCTTAAACGGGCGGTTGCAACTGACATCCATCACCTGCAACTGGCTTGTCATCCCTCCAGGAATAATGAAGAGATGTGTCATTCTCGTAAAATATATTCTTGATGCATGGCATTCAATGCCACTAAATGCATCTAGAACCAAAATATGACATCGACAAACCGCATCATAGCACCACTCATTTCGCAGCCAATCTTTGGTAGAATTTCCATCCATCTAGCCTTTTTATTTGCATGTATGAGCATATTCTGAGGCTATATAACATTCTTAGGGAGAGTTTTTCTTTTAAATACTACACAGAAATGTAACATCTTCAAATTGCAGAGTAACGTATCTTCCTCTAGTAGATCGGACGGAATCAGACACGAATAGACATAAAGTGAGGCAAATTGAATACAGATATAGGTACTTTTTAGTGAGTGTAGCAATTCTATCATTTATTGACAAATATTTCCATAGACACGCATGGAAGTTTTGAAGGGAAAGAACCTACTACAAATAGATTGTCACATTGAGAAACCAAAGGGGTATGTAAGAGCAAGGGGAAAAGCGATCCATAGGCAGCATTACTGCTTGCACAGCGATCTTTCGGGCGCTGTACAATGGGCGGTGGACAATGGCATAGAATGCTGTTCTCTAAAAGCCGACTGCATGTTATACATGGTGATAAGTAAATTCTTTAATTGCCCTTGCCATAAAGCGTCTTATAGTAGGTGCATATTATAATCAGAAAATTATGGTAATGTTAACTTTAAAATTGAAGAGGTGATGAAGTTAGAGGTGGAAAGAAGTATGAAATCAGAGAAGTATAGGAAAGAGAACGTGAGAAAGTAAAGAAGACCAAAAATGTAAAACAAATCAGATGATACCTTGTAGAAATTGGTTACAGATATCACGATCTCAAAATGACAGAACATTGTTAAATTTTCACAGTTTTTTACTTCTACACAAGCACTGAGGTTTCAAAAATACTACGTCATTATCAAGGTTGACCATACTGAAAGGGTAGGAAAAAGATTGTATCAAAAGGGAAGTAGTCATTGATGGTGCTAATAACAATGTCATAATAAATTTGCACAGTGTCAATGACTTAAGTGTGTATATTAGTCAGATTTGCCCAAATAAATAACTTGTACTGAATGGATTTTTTTAAATTATTCACACACCTTTTAGACCGCAAGCATTTACATACACCACATCCTGCGTGCTTTACAAAAACATATACTTTGCTATTATTTGGAGCTTTTTCAAGGAAATATTTACAGTGCTTAGCAGTATTAGTCGGTCACCTGATGATGCCTCCAGAGCTGTAACGCATTGTGTAAGAGACATGGACAAGTACTATTTTCTTTACATACATACATAATATACCCATCATGCCGTTCCCTTTCGGGGTAGGCACAGTCAAAATGTTTCACTCATTAATACATAATTGTACACCTAACTCTGCTTCAATAATTTCCTCCATACTGACCTATCCTTGCAAACCTCTTTTGCCTCATTTACCCCCATACACTGTTTCATACATGCCCTCCTGTTTTTAAGACTCCTAATATTCCTCCTCCTAAGAATTTCCTCAACCACATTCAACCACAACTTTCTCGGCCTACCTCTACCTCTCACACCATTCATTCTACTCTCATATACCTGTTTCGTTATTCGACTCTCATCCATTCTCTCAACATGGCCAAACTAACGAAGCACACTCCTTTCATACACGTCCGTTACTGGAGCATTTAACCCACATTTATTCATGACCCACTCATTCCTGACCCTATCCATCCTACTTTTGCCGCAAACACTCCTCAGATAACTCATACCCACGGCGTTTAGTCTACTCTTATGTCTACCCTCACATACCCATGTTTCACTACCATAGAGCAAAGTGGGAAGAAGTACACTTTTGTACACGGCAATTTTCACTTCCTTAGACAAGCACTCATTCCTTGATATGCTCCACATGCTACCTACCACTTTCCTTCCAGCATTCGCACGTCTCTTTATCTCCTCATCTATTCTTCCATCTTTCACGTACATCTTACCTAAGTAAACAAAATCATCCACCTATTCAATTACTTCACCATTCGCCCTCATCATACAGTTATTCTCCCAATTCTCCTTATCAAAAACTACTTCTTTAGTCTTGCACTCATTTACCTTCAATTCCATTCTCTCCATTGATTCACAAAACTTATCTAGGAGCTTCTGTAATCCCCGTTGACTGTCTGAGATCAAAACAGCATCATCCGCTTATAGAAGAACTCGCACATTTACATTTCCAATCAAAACACCGTCATTTTCACTACAAGCGTCTCTAACACATTTATCCACAAATACATTAAACAGCCATGGACACATTATGCATCCTTGCTTTACACCCCGATTTATTACATACCAATCACTCAGAACCCCATTAACTCTAACACTTGCCTTACTATTGTCATACATCGCCATCATAACATTCATTAACTGCCCATTCACTCCATAGTCACTCAAAACCTTCCACAACTTCTTTCTATTTACTCTGTCATATGCCTTCTCTAAATCGACAAACGCAAAGTACACTTTCTTTCGGACACTCACACATTTTTCTATTACTTGCTGAAGTGCAAGAAGCTGGTCACTACATCCTCTCCCAGGCATAAACCCACACTGCACACCCCATATTCTGTCGGAAGTAATATTCCTCACTCTTTCGATTAATTTTTCTTTAAGAATAATAAAAACCTTCCCTTGACTAAGAATGCCAATAATATTTATCTACTGCAACTTTCTTCAACATTTGTGGTAGGATTTATTTTGAATGTACAACACAGTTATTTGTTGAAAATTGACCACTCATAATGGTATTCCATGCCATCAATTCATATCACACACACAACAGTTGGAGATAAAATTTTATCCTTCTGGCTAAATAGTTTGGTTCCCCTACCAAACTATCAGTCACGTCCCCCCCTACCTCCATCTCTGTCCTTTCACTTCCCTCCCTCCACTTCACCTTCCCTGACACATCAGGGCACCAAAATCATTTGCTACTGCTATATGTGATTAGTAAAATTTGGTTCGATTTAAAGTTTTATCAACATGGCAACTCATAATATGCTCATATTATAGGGTACAATTTACCTGAATAGGATTATAAAAAGCATCAGTGCTGTTGCAGCATTAATTGCAGCAATGTCGGCACATTGGATTAAGAGCAACAAGCCAATTTAGTTTACCATCAATTACATACATCAATTCTGTATTGATCACACCCTCATATTAACTATTTACCTATATTGAATACTAAAAAGCATTAGCGCCATCTTGCTTCTATTTCCTTCATGTTTTTGTCACCCCAAAAAATATCCTGGATGGGGGTCTACGACTATGTAATGGAAGAGAAGCTAAATAGTGAATCTTCTGAACATTTAGCTTAGTTGGCACAATGAGTTTGGTAAATTATGATCTTCTGGTCACACAAGCAGGCAGTGGCAAGTGCCTCTTGAAACAATGAGGAGGGTCCATCAGTGGCTTTGTCACAACACATCAAAAATGTAACATGCAGTACTTAATAATTCATCGCTAGTCACCAACTCAACACATACCTCTATGCTTGACCTAAGATCATTCAATATCAATTTTATTCGTCCTGCAATACCTAGGAAAATATCAAATCAAGTGACCATGACTTACACTGAACTCTGTATTTTATAGAATTCAGTGCACAAATCAGTTGCACTGCTTTGGATTCAGAGCAACGTCAGGACCCGTCTCGGTTTTCCTCTGATTAGATAGATCAATACAGTCAAAATTACACCCTCAAGATTCTAGTGATGCTTCATTAGCACTCAACTCTATATGCTATAGAGTTCAGTACAACTCATACTTTATAGAGTTCAGTGCAGGCTTGACCAACCCCATGCTACTCTACACGTTTCACTTCTTAGCATACTGTTGCCTCACATTTCTCACGGAAACTCAAGAGGAATTGAAACCATGTCTAAGGCCTGATGATTATAAATTGGATTGTTAAAAGGCAGAATTAACTGCAACAATGTCAGTTCACTGGATTCGGAGCAAAGTTTCAACCACATCTTAGTAAACTGCACATTACACAGATCAATTCAGAAAATATCACACCTTTATCATTACAATTCATCTAAATTGGATTGCAAATAGCATTAACACCATTGCCCTATAAACTGCAAACTGCTTTGGATTCAGAGCAATGTCAGGACTCGTCTTGGTTTTCCACTGATTAGATAGATCAATACAGTCACAATTACACTCTCAACATTCGAGTGACTTTTCATTGTCTGCAGTTTATTTCACAACATTTTTTGCCGAGTATCTAGTGAAAGGCAGTTCTTAGTTAGAGGAAGGGCTGTTAATGTAAAAAGATGGATCTCCAGCCTCAACATACAGAGTAACTTGTTTTCCAACCGAAGAACTTATAATTTGATATCAACTTTACAGACATTTAAACATTTTAGAATGCTTATTTCTAATACCTTATCATGTTTCACTCATTCTCAATGGTTTGGTTATGTTGAAGAATTACTTCTCTTGTGTTTCACCAAAAGCTCATGTTTTGTACACGGTATTATTGCACACCACAAAATTACTGTGGTAGTGGAAGTTTATTTTCTTATGAGAGCGTGTTTCATTAAGTTAGTATCACCGAGAAAAGTGAAACTTTTCTCGGTGATCAACATACATCAATATAAAAGCCCAATTAATTAATTTTCATAGTTTATATCTCAAATTAAGTATTTTATTTACATTCCAAATTGTTTTGAATCAAATTTTAATATTTTGTTCAGGTTGTTGAATCAACGAAAATTAGGAAATTGATCTTGAATTTATTAAGGCTTCAAATTTATTTTCTCTTAAAAACATAACGTATTGCATTTATGCTCAACATCGACACAAAACATGGTTTAGCAATGTTCGACTAGAGTTGAAAACCTGGTGTTCACACATCCCTAATGAAAACCAAAGATTAATACTTACTTGGATTGTTTAGAGGAATCAGCAGTAGCCAGGCCACTAGCTAGGTTAGATGTTGACGCATTACCATCCCCAACTCCTGCACCTGCTACACCTCGGCGTCTCATACTTAAAAAACTCCAATCAGGGTCTCGATCTTGGAAAGGTGCTAGAAGGTAAAGTGATGGTAATTAGAGAAGTACAAGCACTGAAGAAACAATACATTCAGAGTGCCAATTAGTCATGCTAGAGGAGGGGGAAGCTCAATCAGATGATTGAAATAGACGACAATCCCTTCATCTTCAATTGTGAAATAGTTGTGGCCATGGTAATTGTGCAATGCTTTCTCTAAAGGCCACTTTACATGGTACAAGAAATTGAATGGACTTAGAGCAGGTTCTATTTCCTGTTCAGTCATTCAGACAATCATACCATTCGCCACTTTACATGGTAGAATTATCCTTATGCAAAAGTTCATACATTCGTTTGTACGATAAAATGTACTGTGTAAAATGGGCTTAAGAGTTCCGTGCATACTCTATTGAAATGCTAATTTTGTTCTGCCATTTTCTTCGTCGAATGATTGTTCATTCCATTAGGTCCCCAATACATTCCACAGATAAAAATCAATATTTGCTGATCAGAGAATTTCATTCTCAATTACAGAACCAAAACCTCTCCACCAAAATTACTGAATTTTACTGGTTTTGCATTACATACCAGTGAAATGGCTTAATGATATTCTTCATTTAGTGATTAATCAGGCAAATTCCATTTCGTTAAAAAAAAACAAATTAAGACATGGTGAGTAGGTATATTCATTTTAGGAGTAAAACTATGAAAATGCCGTATGGTCTTTAATATAATACATCATTTTCTAAAATGAATTGCCATTATCATTTGAAATATATGAATAACATAGATTTTCGTTTGGTTTTCAGTTATTTACCTTTTAGATGTCAACTCAACAGGCTTTTATTTTTATTTTCATTTTCAAAAGAAATCGATTGAAAGTAAAGCTAGTGAGACCTCATAGGAATTTTTTAAACTGATTAAAAGCAGTTTCTCAGTCACTGCCTTTAAATGAATGGCTGATTGATTAAAATAAGTGTAACATTAAAACTGTGGTGTTAGCATTATCAACTTTGTCATTGTTGGCTTATAACTAAATTGATGTGGCGAAGTGTCACTGAACAGGCAGCGCTTTTGAAGTGGTAATGTTGCTTCCATAAGTTATCCAATTATGTTTGAATATCGAAGCAGTCACAGTTAAGATTATGAATGGTAAGTAAGATTCTTTTCTGCATTCATCAAACTACCATGTCTATTATTTTTTACTCTCATCCCTCCCATTGAGAAGCAATAGGCATTACGGCTAGTTGTTAACATAAATCAGGTTAAAATCTTCTTAAATTTGGTAGAGAAGTACAATCAGAAGTTAATATTTTGAAGTTATTTCAGACAGAGTTTTGTAGTATAATAAAAACTGAGAATATAGCACCCGTAGACTACCGGGGAATATTGAATGACATTCCATGGTTGGCGAAGTTTAGCACTGATTAGGGTGCTTAATGGCACTGCATCAATATGAGTCTAAGGGGTGGGAAGCTGCCTTCGGCATAGTTTCACAGCACTCCAATGGTAGGCACAGATATTCAAGGGCCACGGTAGACATATCCGCTGTTGATATGTGAAACCTGAACACACCAATTTGTCACCTTTCCGCCAAGCAAAGGTGGATGTGGTGATACTCAATTCATGGATTTTAATCCATACTTTTGGCTGAATACTTCGACTTATGGCTGAATGGACTTGTACTTGACTCAAATTACACTCAAAGGTTTTCAGTTTTCAATAAAATATATCCAATACACTCAGAGAAACCATGGCATTGAAACCAAGGCAACAGCTATTGGGAAAATGATCAAAAATGGATTATCAATAACTCCCTGTCGTCCACTTGAGATTCCTCCTCCATTTCACAGAAAGTCTGTAACTTACTACAACTTAATCACCGATAATTATGAGACAACAGAAAAATTATTTTAAAAGGAGAGGCAACACAATGCCATGCCTCTTCATAAAGTAATAGTTGAGAGATATTTGATCAACTTTTAGTCAGTAATATCTCCTATCAAGTTCACTTAAAAATGGGCATATAAAAATTTGCTCATAAATATACACCCACATTGACCTTACACACCAGCAATTATAACATGCTTAAAATTGAGATTTTTTACTAAAAACATTTTCACCAGTGATACATTAAAAATATAGGTTTCACCAATAAGAACACATTCATTTTAGAGTGGATTTTGCAAAAACATTCATTGGCATTCATTAACGAACTATCTAGCACCACAGTTAATCACTGGCCTCTTAAGTGGATGATATTCCAAATGTTTTCCAGCACTCCAGATCAATGAATTGACAAAATATTTGCTATTTGATATTCTTTCCTTTCCCTTTCAACAGAAAGTATTGTTTTAGAGTAACCACCATCTACCTGCATTTAGCTGTTATTACAATTTCAACAATGAGTCATCTGAGGTCATATGGGTTCTACTCGCCACAAAGTACCACTTGAACTTGGGACTACAAGTCCACCTCCTCCTCCGACCACTTCAGGCGGCTGCGCCAATCCACGATGGATGTACTTCCTCTCCCTGAGTTGCTGTTGTTGCTGAGGCTGCTGCTGCTGGGGCTGCTGAGGTTGGGGTGGTACCTGCTGAATGGCTTGCTGCTGCTGCTGTTGTTGTTGTTGCTGTTGCTGCTGCTGGGATTGCTCTTCTGGGTTTCCATGCTTGGACCCACCCTGAACAAGAAATAAAATATACAGAGTAATAATAATGGCCTCTCAATTAACAGCAAAACTAGAACTATACCATCCTCAAGCTCATTCGTACACAGTATTCAAACATTCAAGCTATGAGCAGAGAAAATCCCAATTTGGAGGGACTAGAGTCCACGACCCCATGAGAAAAGAAGGGCTTGCCTTGAGGAAGATCCTTCAGTTAGTGAAGCTGACAAAGTAGGATGCAAAACATTTTTATGAGATGTAATTTCTTAACGAATAGATTTCTGACAATGGACAGCATTTACCAAATCTAACAGCAAACCATAGTGAAAATTTTGCATTTAGAACTTCTCCTCATCGGAGTTTTCACCTATCTTCTCCTTAGCTTCTCTAAAATACAGGCATGCCTGGCTTAACACTATTTTCCACTTTTCACCGCAGAGCTGGAGCTTATTTTTACGATTAAGTAAGCTCTGATCACCATTCTCTCGTTTTGAGTACTTTAAACCCCGCATTTAAATCTGAAATGACCTGAAGTTATCATTTAAAAGAATTTCAAAATCATTAACTTGTCACTGGGTGAGAGGGCAGTGAGGGCAAGTTATGGAAGCCATCATTGTATTTCTTGTGGTACAACCCTATGGAATATACAACCATATGACCTACTATGACCTACTAAAAAAACCAACATAGTATTTCTTACATTTGAATACAATGCTGCAAGGTTTCAGGACCTAAGTGTCACTGGGCATGAGTTTTACCTTTTATCAAATCAGCTAGATGAAGAAATTAGAGAAATGCAAGGTAAAATTTTTCAAGTAGGATTCAAGCAGGATTTTACAAGTTCTCTGGAGCTTTCCTGGCAAATGAGTTTCTCGAAGTTCTCCTGGGTCAGGGTGAGTGGGTCCATGATGGCAAACGTTTCTACACATAATTCAAGCACTGTCCTCAGGGCAGAGGTTCAAGCATCACCCGCAGGACAGAGGCATTAACCTCTGCCCTGAGCTAAAGAGAAAGAGGCAAGAACCATCGCAACATGGAATGCTGAGCAAGATACACCATCACCTCATATCAACATCATGAGAGCACAACAGTTTTTCAAATCCTAAGCATAGGTCTTTGACGGTAATCAATACATGATAAGTAACATGCCTAATTCATTTAGCCTCGGCCAAGGTGAGTCCAAAATGGGAAACGGGAGTAATCAACCAATAGTAATGGACCAAGGAACGGACAAAGAAAATTTAGCAGAGCAAGCACTTAGCTAAAAAAATTAAGACATTTTGCTCTGCATGAGTGCTTACAGATTACAAGCCTTTTCTTAGCTGACAGCGACCATAGATGGATGTTGTTATTAAGGTTGCTTTAGGAATTTTCATAAAAAATTGATTAGAGAGTTTTTTTTAATATCATGGCATATGACTGACAGGTCAAAAACTGGTTACTTTAAATTATTAACAATATGTTTTAGTGTCTCTCTTGTGCATGTTGTTATTAAGGTTGCATAAAAAATGGATTAGAGAGTTTTTTTAATATCATGGCATATGACTGACAGGTCAAAAACTGGTTACTTTAAATTATTAACAATATGTTTTAGTGTGTCTCTTGTGCAAGGCTATCTTTTGTGTGCTATTGCATGGGTCAGCAACTGGCTATCCAAAGACACGTTAGCCATCAGGCAGTATGTGAAAGATTCGCTAGTTCTACAACAAGTTAATTAACTTAAATTTTAAGCAAAATGGAGCACACAAACAATGTCAGGTACCAAACTATGGTACAGGTGCTTCAATAACTTGGTCATTTTGCTTCTCAATTTTACATTTAGAAGCATAATAAAATTGTATTTTAATATATGACTAATAATGCTAACTTTATTTGCAGTTCAAATGATTACATGTCAAACTGACATGACCTTTAAAAGCAAAGCTGCATCACTCAGTAAACTAGTGGTATGAGTCTAGGTTTTCAAGCCATGCACACCCATGCTCCACAAATTGTTTCTGACTCATCACCAATTCAACTTACTGACAAATTCTTAGAAAGTATCCTGGTCATGAGTCACTCGATAAGTGTGCTCACCATGCAATGATGTAGCACAGTCAGTCATGTGACAAACACAAAAATGTAGGCAGTTATGGGGGGGGAGGGAAGAGCTATGTGGTGAGGATGAAGAAGTAGGCAGAACTGGATACTCAGGTTGGTGTGGTGCTGCCATTGTGGCAGAACTCACATGAAGAAGCACCACATAGTTCACGCTTAACATGATTGCTTCAACTGTATCAAAAATATTGTTGTGTAAAAGTTGTCAACTCTAAGAGAAATGAACAAACTAGGTTATGGATTTTTCTAGCCATATCGTCGATCTCATGGCCAAGTACTATGGTGGCAAAAATGGTTGATTTCACTTTGACATACACATTTATCTCTTCAGTATGGTAAGCATCATGTGTACTTGAAAAAACTTACAACATAGCCCTAACTTCACCACTTCTAATCATGAAAGCCACTGTTTTCCATCTGTCAGTAATCCATCATAACAGTGTAAATGTCAACGGTCAGCACATATTTTTAACGACGAATTTTGTTCCCTAACGGTTTTCAGAGCTCACATTGGCTCTAAAAATGAATAGGGAGGTTAAGAGAACTGTGGGTGCATATATCAATGGACTGAATTTGTAAATGACACATTACAAGAATAATTACATTTATCACCATTTATGTGCATAAATTCACATCCTACAATGGCATTCCACACATTAGAACACTTTTGAAGAAACATTGTCCTTGCCAGAGATGATTGTTCCGCAGTGAAATTTTAAACATAACAGGTTACCAAAATGTAGCGTGCATGCAACACATAAACCAGGTTTGAAATATTATTGATATATTCAATTTTATCTATAATCCATATGATGAAAAAGATTCGATCGAATCCTAACCACATCACTACTAGCCTCACATAAGTAGTAATTTAACAATTAGTTAAACACTGACATTCCATATTTTAAACCAACCTGTATGGAATCAAAGGAAAAACTGCAATTTTTGTAACATACAGCCACTCACAATGCTTATCACAATTAGAAATACACATTTAGTAACAGCAAATGATTAAAAACATGCTTAGAATGAAAGAATTTTCATTCCATTAAAATAAAATCCAAGAATTTACACTTTTCCTTTGGATAGCAAATTATCCTAATCTGTGAAGATGAGCCAACTTGAGTCTAAAATTTGTAATTTTTCATTTAAGTCAGTTCACAGAAGATCCAATGAATTTGTGAATTGTAAATAATATTAGTGTCACTTCAACAATAAGTAATTAAGGGATTGAAAGCAGGAAGTTAACTCATTTACCAAGGCACATATGTGAACATAAATAAAACCAACTTAAATGCATAAACATGTATACCAATAAGTAATTATGTAAAAATTTTACTCACAAATTTAAGCATGTTCCAATCAAATACGTAGTCATATGTAAAGCCTTGTCGGTGAAAGAGTGTTCGGAACATCTGACGAAGGAAGGAATAGTTGGGTCTTTCATCAAATTTGAGAGACCGGCAGTGATCCAAAAACAAACTGAACTCACCTGTAACAAAAATCATAGCATTAAGAGAGTCAGCAACCAACAAACTCAAAGAGGTTTTAGTTGAAGGAACAACATCATTTCAAATTTAAGAGGCTTCAACCACATACTTAATCCTAAAAATGTGTATTCAATGATTACCAAGATTCATTATACCGGTACTGCCCCCAACCCCTACCCGTAATGATATTATATAATGATATAACTTAGGAAAGGTTTTGAATCTTTGTACCTGATGACGACACTGATGTGTTGAAAGATACTGTAGCAAAATTTTAAAAAATCAGTGTAAGAAAACAAATTCATTTATGATAACTCCCAAATTCATGCAACACCCGAGGATGGACTTCATCCTCAGCTCCTCTCCACAATTTTCCTCCTGATCCCTGTCTATTCCTCTTATTACACCCTTACAACCAGGGTCCTCTGCTTCATGTGGATCACCCACTCTTCGCCCATTTCTTCGAAGAAATCACTTATCCTGTGACGAGCGTGAAAGTGTCACGTTTGGTGAGCCCTCCCCCCTTCGAAGTTCATCCTTCACATGAATCACTCAACGCAGGATATGAGTGTTAGGGTCCACAGGCTCATGCCAATTCTAAGGGCAAGCCAAACAGAGTGGGCAAGAAACAAAGACAAGAGCCTAAGAACAGCACCACACTCATAACACACAATAACTTATTTACTCAACCACCTTTTTCTAGCACAATTTTTCAAGGCAATCGAAACCACAGTGGACAAATTAATTTATTGTGTGGCATTACAATATCTTTCTTCTTCAAAATAGCGACAATCCACTAAGTACAACCTAAAACCTTTGAATTTCTAAAATTCTCTGTTCTCTGGTATGATTCAGTGCCAATTTTGCCATGCAACTCTATTCGAGGAGTTGGGATAAGGGAAATGAAAGCCAGTTTATGGCATCAGAGACTAGATAAGAATTCCACGTACATATTACGACACTTTTTTCAAGAATTAGGTCTCCAGAACAAGGGAATCAGCTACTGCAGAATAAGTGATCTTCAGCACTTTGAAGGAATTTTGAAAAAATGCATTACCAAAGAAAGACAAAAAAAACAGCTCAATAGAAATAACTGATTTTATTGTGGAAATCCCATTGACTGAGCTAAGAACACCCATCACTTTCCTCAAGACTTAAATGTTGTTGACCAGTGTTATTTATGAATGCAATTAACAAAGCAGCAGCGGAAAATCTTATATAAGCCAAACTTTAAGATACCTCATATGTAAGTTAGAGGAACACTAGAGAACAACCAAAAAGAAGCCAGTTTGCCACTCCACTGTAGCCAAGCACATCTGATGAGCACTCAGCCACATAATTAATTTTGAGGAATGTAGGATCATTGCCAAGGAAAAGTACATACCTCAGTTCATAAGGGAGGGCATTGAAAATGCTAAGACCCTAATATTTTTTTAAAGGGAAGATGGCTACCTGCTCTCCTGTACTTTCAAACAGATTTTCAATAAGTCATAAACATCAGATCCCTCAGCAAATCGGAGCAAGATCATCATTGGTTGTTCAACACTAATACAAGGGTCGCTACGAAAGTTTTGAGATACACAAAAACTAAGAAACTTTAAATAATTTTGAGAACTATATTTTCTCAAAATTCTTACCACGACATTCTATACATTTTTGCATTCTCGTAAACCACTTTTCAAGATAGTTTTTCCGCTCATTTTCCTCGAGTGCCGAAATTACACTTTTGTAGGCTTCAATAGCTTCTTCAGGGCTGGAGAACCTCCTTCCACTCATGCAATTTTTTAGTGAAGGGAACAGGAAATATTCACATAGGGCCAGGTCAGAACTGTTAAGTGGGTGAGTCATTAGTTTAACCTCTGTGGACTCCAGGAACTGAATTGTAAGGTTGACCGTGTGCGCAGACACATTGTCATGGTGCAGGATGATTCCCCACAGTCCTGTCTTCATCCGCCATTCTTGAAGCTTTCCGAAAACTTTTGGTAGACATGCTGCTGTGTACCACAGAGCAGCAGTTCTTTTTCTTCCAGAGGAACAGTTGCAAAATGACCGCTTTTGAAGAAAAAAGTTGTGACCATTTTCTTTCCAATGCTTCAAGGCCGCTTCTCCTTTGTTGGTGGATGTTCATAGGGAAAATTCCATACAGTCGACTGGCGCTTATTTTCAGGATCGAACTGATAAATCCACATTTAGTCACCAGTAGCTATGTCAGAAATGTGCCTGGAGTTGCCTCTGTCAAATCTTTTCAACATTTATTCGCACCATTCAACGCGAATGTGCTTTTGTGCCTCCGTCAAAGTGTGAGGCACCAATCGAGATGAAACTTTCCTGACTCGAAGATTTTCGTGCAGGATTTTGGAAACTGCCGGCGATGCAATCTGTGGTGATGCT
Source organism: Ceriagrion tenellum (assembly GCA_963169105.1). Taxonomy (NCBI): domain Eukaryota; kingdom Metazoa; phylum Arthropoda; class Insecta; order Odonata; family Coenagrionidae; genus Ceriagrion; species Ceriagrion tenellum. Next base: position 167,790,301 of record OY720632.1, on the reverse strand, counting down.
TCAATGTCCATAAATGACACACCAATGTTTTCGCGCACCAGTTTTTTCACAGCGGCGATGTTTTCCTCAGCCAGTGCAGTTGCAGGACGCCCCCTCCTCTCCTTGTCTTTTAAAGAAGTTTGACCTCTTCTAAATTCTTGAAAACACCAAAAAATTGTCACATGGGAAGCAGCAAGGTCTCCGAAGGCCCGTTGCAAACGATCAAGGCTATCAGATTCGTTTAAACCACTTTTAAATTCATAAAGAATCATTGCACGAAAGTGCTCTCTTGCCAGCTCCATTCTCACAACACATGAATGCTGCGTAAGCAGAAACAAAGAAAAACCTATTAACAACAGCGATAAGCCAAGCAAGTTATAACTTGCATGCCTTACTCGGAAAGGACACTGCTGTCGACCCGCTTTCTTTACCCGCAACACAGTCTGTCTCAAAACTTTCGTAGCGACCCTCGTCTTAGTTGACTGCAGCCCTCCACCCTACCCTATCCAATGCTAGTACCCTTACTTCCTGGAAGCTCTTCCTATGAACTTTCCTTTTTATTTGGTCCATTGACTTACTCCTGCGCCTTCCTCTGAGGACTTAAACCTCCATATTATCTTCTCTAACATTATCATAAACCCATAGTGCCTCAGGGTTTGTCCAACCATTATGGACCTTCTTTTTGTATGGTGTTCCATTTGGTCCTATCCTCTTCTACTCTTATGTACATATCATTCATTCCTTATTTTGTCCATTCATTTTATCACCAGCATCCTCCTATAGAACCAGGTTTTGAAGGCTTCTATTCTGGTCTGCTTTTCCAATGGTCCATGCTAATGATTCATAGAATGCCATTATCCTAATGAGTGTTTTCACATACTGTTTCCTAGTATTAAGTCCTCTTTTCTTTGAACACAGCAGTTATCCTTTACCAGGAGTGCTTTCTTAACTTGGAGTATTCATTGCTTGAATTCGTTGTACTTCTTCCATCCCACAAAATGGTACTTCTGAGATAGGGGAAGGAATCCACTTGCTCTAATTTTTCTCCTCTCTGGGTGATTTCAGCATTCTGCTTCTCTCTTCCTCATATTAGGATTTAATGTTTGTCTAATTTACTTTTATGTTGCATTCTTTGAGAACTTAGTCCATTGCATTTTATGACCTTTGAAGGTCATCACAATTTCCTGCTATGACTGAATAATCACTACAAAGTGGAGGCTTTAGGAAGAGCAGTAGTAACAGACTTTTCCTAATACGGTAGAACCTTGATCTATCGTTTTTCAAGGGGATGGGCAAAATAACGATGAATGCGGGAAAACGAACAATGCAGGAAAAGATTTCCCGGGAGCCCAAGTGAGATGAAAATGCGAGAATTTTATGGTAACTTTTCACAGCACAGGGGAATCTTAAAGAAATTTCTCTTAAAAGCAGGAGAATTTTTAAATTTAATGAAAATACTTAGAGAATCTCTAATTTTTCATTTGACTACTAACTGTTTAAAATATTTTATTAGTATTATATATCCCAATGGTGTCTCGGATGATAAAAGTAAATAAACAAGGTCCATTATCAGTTTTAGGTGATCCTCAAGCCCACGCACTGACATATCCATGCATAGAAATTTATTCATTTCAAGTATCCTTGAGGGTGTGAAGCACGCATAAAATTTGTGGGGGAGGATGTAATCTTTTGTTGCGCTTTCCACGGTGCTCCGCTGATGGAGGAGTGCCACCCGTGAAAGACGGAGCAAGCTTGACGTTACCAAGTGTACTTTTATTTATCTGGAGCAATCATGTAACCCACAAGGCATAGAGCAAGAGAGGTGTAGCAGGTTATCGCCATCTGGTTCAGAGAGGCAAAAGTTAGCGGGCAATAGGGTTGAAATGAGGAAGTCCGATATCAGCGGTTGGAGTTCAGCTTGGCATTACTAAATGAACAACAGTTTCAAAAGAATAAATCATTTTGATAAGTCACAGTGCCTAAAAAAACAAAAAAACCATTTCTGGCAATGCAAGCCCACGTCAGACAACAGACAAGAAGGAACTTAGCCCACGCTTGCAGGACTTCCACTACGACAAACTAATGGTTGAAACTTCTGCTTTACCTTCAGCCATCTTAAAACACCTATTTTGAACAGTTTCGGCTTTAGGCTCAGAAATAAATACTTCAGGAAAATGAATAGACATAAATACCTACTTTAAGTGGCAAAACACGGAAAAAACAGAAAAAGGAAAGAGCACAGAGGTTTGGCCGCACTTACTAGAGGTCCGCGAAGTGACCATAACGATGGTCAGGAAGTGACTGAATTTCCGAGGTTACCAGCCACTCCCACTGCCCTCCGGTAGGTTCCGCAAGAGTCACATGACGAGAAACCCCACCTCCCTCCCTTCCCTCAGCCCCTCCCCCGTTTAAGCCCACGTCATTTGAAATAATGCACTGGTTACAAGAATTGGGTGAGACAGGTGATTGGGGGATTTGCAACTACACTCATAGGCTGCTAGATCATAAGTCTTCCGCAGCGTGGGGGAAATATTCGGAGGCCAGACCCTGCTTTCCGCCGAGAGGGGCAGGGCAGGTAGAAGACCTTTGACCTTCCCGACCCTTTCCGCTGAAGGGGCCCCACCCAATGAGGGGCGCTATTAGTGAGGAGGAGGAGTGAGGACTTAGTGGAACGTCAGTTAATTTTGCTTTTGCTTAAAAGTTTTTAATCGGCAAAAATCTACAGAACAAGTATTATATGAAGTTGGTCCGTCATTTTCTGTTAAATTTGATACCAAACACCAAGGAAATCTGTTGATATTTACCCACATTGGTTATATCAGATCTCGATATGGTGCCGAGAACGAGCGTATGACAACTACTGGTAAGAGAGCATTGAGAGGATAATAGGAAGAAAGGCCAGAAGCTCATGGTGAAGGAATGCGGCCGCTAACAAACGAGGTAGGAAAGGAGGAATGCCAATTGTCCTCTAGGAAGGAGTTTGGGCCATAAAGATAGGAAGGGACTTGGACGGCAAGGGCTACCCTTCCGTCCTGCACGGCACGTCGCCAAACTCCCTCCCCCTCCTACTTTCCCGCTGCGGAGCACAGACTGCGGCGTGCCGCAAAAATCTCAAATCTTACTTAAGTGTAAATTTTTGTTTTCGTCTTTCGTGTTCAAACAATGAATGTGGGAATTGCGATGTGGGGACTGTGATTTGGAAACGATCGAAGCGGGAAAACGATACTTCGGGGAACGATGGATGCGGGAATTAATAACGTTATCTGCATGGAACTACATTCGGGACCAAAGACGATGAACGATAGAAGTGGGAAAACGATCAATGTGAGAACAATAGAGGTTCTACTGTAGTAATTGTTGAGAAAACACGCTAACAAGCCTTTGTAAATTGCATTTATGGACCTGGAAAAAGCCTATAGCAATATGGAGTGGAGCGAGATGTTCAGGCTGCTGGAAAAACTCAGATTGGATTACAACAGCAGAAGAATAATCTCTGATGTATGTAAGAAACAAGTTGTTCCAATGAGAACAAGACACCAGAGACGAATAGAAGCTAAAATTAATGAAGGAGTAAGACTAGGATGTATACTCTCACCAGCACTGTTTAACATGTTCTAGGAGGCAATAAGAGAAATACAAGGAATTGAATTGAATGGAATCTTAATAGATTATTCTTGTAATTCTTGTAATCAAATCAGAGTTTTTCCAGCAGCCTGAACATCAAGCTCCACTCCACATTGTAGAAGGCTTTCTCCAGGTCCATACATGCAATTTACAAAGGTTTATTCATATGTACTGTTTTCTCAACAATTACTCTTAGGAAAAGTACAGCCTCTCTGATAATTCTGCTATCCCAAATATTCACATTGATTTTGGAGAGGTTGTCTTCAATTTTCCTTTTCATCCTCCAGCCCATTATTCGCACAAGCATTTTGGATATACTCAAGATTTGGTTTCCCTCAAATTTCTCAGCCCTTGTCTACTTTGGTATGGCAATCAATACACTCCTTTGAAAGTCCTCTGGAAGTCTTCCACCTTGGTAGCTATCTTTGATTATTTCAAACTGGTTATTCTTGCATTTATTTCTGAGCACTCACCAATAATGTTGTCAGCCTCAGGTGCTCAGTTTTTCTAAAGGTCTTTTACTGATCTATTGAATTCCCTCATCAGTATGAGTGGGCCCTAGTCTTCTTTGTCAGCCTCAATTTCATCCACCATTAGGTCTCTTTCCAGAAGAACATGATATATGAAATATATAAATGCATGAAGAACTGTGCCGAGGGTATTCACGCTTGGGCATCAGTATTCACCCTTGGTACAGTTCTTCATGTATTGCTTTCATCTATTCCCAATGTCTTCACCCCCCATCATTATATATATTCACATTCGCATCTCTGATGTTGTTTCCCCTAGTTTTTGTTTCTCCAAAGTATTTTTTCATCAACTTGTACACTGTTTCAGTGCTCTCCTTCCTCATGTTTTCATTGACTTCCTTGCAGGAGCTTTCAATCCAACCCTCCTTAGCCTAATGCATTCTCAATTGACTTAGTTCCTTAGGTTCTTGTAGAGGGTGGCTTCACCTTCATTTCTAGGGGTTCTTGTATTTTTTTCTTTGATCTATTTATTGCTTAATCTTGGTCATTATCCATGGCTTCTTTGAGTCCACCCTCTTGCTCACCATTTACTCCTCAGTTACTTCTGTCATTATCCCTTTCAGTTCATCCAATTTTTCTTTGGTGCCCATTTCTCCTTCATTTTCTAGTTTCTTTTCAATGGCTACAACAAATCTATTTCTGTTCCCTTCTTCAGCCAATATTTTTATGTCTCATTTTGGTTCATATTTAGTCTTCTTAAATTTCTTGTATTGAATGCAGATCTCCATGTCTGCTAGGTTATGGTCACTGTTTATATCTGCGATGGGATAGCTCTTGCCCTGCATTACTTGGTTCTTATATTTGACCTGACTATTTTAGTAAATAGTCAACTTGATATCTGGTAATATAACCTGGCGTCTCCCATGATTCCCACACCTGCAATCCTCTCGTCGTCCCTCGAATATAAAATTTGATATCTGTCGGTCTAGTAGTCATCTAGCCCAATGCACTAGTTCCTGCTGACCCCAGGATATCTACCCTCCAGCCTCTCGTTCTATTCATTCTCCAGCTTCACACTCACCCCTAACGATATCCCTGTCCTGCATTTGTCCTTTCTGACTCATGCACCCCTTCCAGTAGTCCTCAAATAGAGATCTGATTGGGGGACTATTTTACCTCTGGAATATTTTCCCGGGAGGAATGCCATCATGTCACATACATAGTTTGAATGCAAGGCTGCATCTTATGGGGAGGTAAATGTGGCAGTCTCCCTGTTGCCTTCCACATCGCAGTGCCCCGGCTGATTCAGTGAACTTAACTCTTGCCCGAAGCTATCCGAGACTCCAATGACCAATGGTGGCGCTGTTGTCGCTGACGTCATTTCCCCAAGATGGCCACCAGAACAATGATAAACATCAGCAAAAGTATACCATAACACGGTTATGTTCAGCAAGAGCGAAGGCAAACTGCATGGATTTACGCTTCTAAATTCACTGAATTTAACTCTCGTCTGTGGGGAGAAGGCATCCGTTGATTTAATGCCTTAGAAAGTACTCGGACTGGCCTCAATTCGAGAGGAGAATAACATCTGATGTTTGAGAGTTCGCAGATTTTGCAGTTTTAACAATGTCTTGAACGAAAATTTGGTCGCCACGCGGGACATATTATGTAGAACAATGTAGGATCAAAGTAATATGATATATTTTTTTTAACCGTGTGTGCAATGCCGTATTTGAGGACATGTGTCAGTACATTGAAGTCATAGTAAATTAGAGTTTTTTAGGCTCGTCGATGATTATTTATCACTTGAGTTACAGCTCAACTTCTCATTCCCTATTCTAATGACTTTTGTTGATGCAACTCCCATGACCAATGAAAAAATTTCTCAAAAATACGGCTGGTGCTGTAACCAATTTTATAGAATTTATTTGATTCGCATTCCTAAGATGTATTTATTAGAAATATCTCCAAGTGCCCAGGAGGATTTCAGTGGTAGTCACTGCACGTAGATGAAAATGTTAAATGGTTTAAATGTTGTCTTTCAAGCTATTTCCATTGGAAGCTCTAAAAATTAACAGTTGGTTAGGGGTCTTCAGGTTTAGGAAAGCTAATGGAGGAAGGGCATCTAATAAAGTAACATTTGAACCGCTCTCTTGGGAAGACTTGTATCTCGCATTGACGGCATTATGTCTGGAAAGATATTCTTTCTGCAATTAATTAATGAGAATCATTTCATGTAATCCCCTTCTTTGAGGAAATTAACCATTTGCCAGAGGTAGATTCTGTGACAACATTTAAAGAAAATTTTCCACTGTAAAGTTAATTAAAATGTTTGTCAAAAGTCATTTATTTCACATTATGCGTAATTGGCTTTTTTTAGTAAATAGAAGTCTTCGGATTGATGGGCAGCCGTTCAACGGCAATTTTAACGGTGGGGATAGATTACCGAGTTCCATTGAAATCGAAAGAGGCAAATTAGATAGTGCAGTAATGTCGTTGACTCTAAAGTTTTGAAACAATTAGTGAATGTTGATGAAGCGAATGTTAATGCTTTCAGTTCCAATTATAACTGGAGTGAAATTGGTGGCATTAAATTTAAATCACAGGTTTTGGAATGGGGAATGTCCATGACAAAGCATCTATCATGCACATAAATTTCAGCTCCCTTACAAAATACAGACGTGGTATCTCGAATCATTTACCTAATCGCCAAGTTAGGATGTGAGACAGATGTAGGAAGTCCCAAACTAGAGTGAATATTTATATTAGAAGAATTGTTTAGAGTGTAGAAAAAATAATCTCAGCAAAGGTCACCCACACAATTTCAAAAACCTACCTCATATCTTAAGTTAATAAAAATATTGTGACTAAAAATTTTCCAATTGTCTTTAGAGAGAATTGAACCAAAGCAATGTGATGTATGAACCAACCTCGTTACGCATTGGTCTACAGGTCACGTCTGCTCGGCGGAGCTAATTATTGAAGTAGAGAATTGCAAGAATGCCTGCGCAAATACATAAACGAGAGGTGGCAAAATATCCCCTCTTTTAATTCAATTGTTATTGCACGACAAATTGAGGAAATCATGCATTTTAATTTGTGCAGTTCGTGCCCCGAGTAATACAGGCTTCTTACTTTGTTGTGGTGGATGGAAATATCACCTGAAAGTCATCGAATTACGGCATACCCTCTTGCATGCTGGTCCCATATTCAAGTTATTTTTTGCTATTAAATTTCTTTATTTTATTTCAGGGAGTCCTTTTTACTCATAAACGCAATCATAGCTTACGTATACCTAGCTAGTCATCACAGTTTTGGAGGGAATTTGTAAAGCAATCGTAAATTGAAATATAAATTCAGGAAGGTATCCCGTTATTGCTTGCCGTCATGGTGAGGGAAATTTCCTCATGAGTTCTTACCGTCTCAACAATAGATGCTTTACAGATATAATTCACGGTATCAAACATATATTGGAATAACATATCATAGTGAACTCCCAAAATACCCCGTCAAAAGTTATAAAATAAATACGAACAACTGGTTTTCTCTGGTTTTCCCTTCGTCACGAGGTATGTTTTATCGTTAATTTCTATGATTATATGACTCGTACAACTTACGCCCATCATTCTAAATTAAAAGCACAATTTTTCTTGCATGTCTAGAGATATATTATGTGTAAAATTAAACATTTAATGTTTCAATAACAAATACACCTCTACGATAAACACAAAAAAGCACGGCACGCCCACTGGTAGTATCATCGTTCCAGTGGTTACAACTTTCCCTGGTAGGTGCCTTCTCATTCTGGAGTCTCGGATGGCTTTGACTGTTGCTATGGCTCAAAATCAGTGCCTTCTGCTGAGACTGCTCTCACTCAGTAGTACTAGGGGTTTGGGTAGCATGTGAAAGTTGTTTACCACAGCCAGGAAAATGTTTTCCATCGCCCACAGGATGAGAGTTGAACATGCTACCATTGGCTAAACCTGGCCACCCAAGAGCACTATATATGGCAGAAAAAAACTTTCCAGACTGGAGAATGCCAAGTGGAATGTTGGCAAAACCATTGTCCACCAATATGCACAAGTGAGGGAAGAATTAAATAGAATGAGTGAAAAATCTGTTAGCATTACCACGACTTAAAAATTTTTAAATGCTGTTCTCCTTTCACTCTAATGCCATTCAAGATTTTACTTAACAGTTGATTGTAGTCACAAATACCATACAATGAAAAATCAAATCAACTAACACATTTCAAACCTTAAAAAATCCACTTATGAATCTCAATGGATATTTTACATTCTTTCAGAATAATTAGGCTGATAGTGATCAATATTGAACCAGACATAGCATCCCTTCACCTTTGCTCCTCTCTAATTAAGGTATAGTCCAGAAATTCTATCTCCAAGCTTTCTGTGACATGACTGTGGCTGCCATCACAATGAAGGACATTGAGGCAGAGGTCATTAAAATTACATCATTCTGGTCCATTACCAGCAGCTTGACTGCCCAAGTTAAATTAATGATGCTGCAAACTTTGTCCCCATTAGGATGTTCCATTAGACGATGTAAACAAATCACTCCTAATGGCTAAACCCAAAAACTATGTCAGATACAGTAGCATCAGTCAGAAATTTTCCACAAATCAATGCTATCTACCTACAGGTGTACCACTGTGCATCCTTCAGACAGAAAACCTACAGACTTTGATTCACTGAGTAAAAGAGACGCTCTATCAGGTCATCATCGACATTCTTTCATTAATTATTGCTTGACTAATCATTCAGCCTTAATATCTTTACCAAGCTGTTACTACTCACAGAGAGCTTAACAGCTGTTAAAATATTACCACTAAGAAAAGTTAATAAAATTATAAAACTAGATAACTAGATATAAATTCTTCATAAAATAGGAAAAATTATTAAAGTAATAAAACAGCATTATTATCCATTTTCAACAGCTATTTGTACAATTAGTTTTGCAATCTCATGATCAAAAACAGAGTCCCTTCCTCATACTCTTTTGACCATTGTAGTATTGACATAAAGAAGGTTATGAATTACCCCGGGCTTGGCCATAATAATTTTTGTTATTAATACTAACAGCGAGTAACTACACCATGCAGATTGCTAGAGAAAAATCTCAGTTATACAATTATGAGCATAAGAGAAAACTGCACCTTGTTCCTATTTAATCTAATACAAACCATGAACAAATGACTAGCCAGTTCCTTCATTTTTAAATAGAAAAATTTGAAGACCATACTTATATTAATACCAACTATCTCATTTCCTTACAACACCATTTCACTCTATGTAATTCCTTTATAAGATTTCACTGATTGAGCAATCGTGCTACAAAGCAGATATTTATCCAATTAAAACTAGAGATTACAACCTCATGAAATCAAGCAAACAAAAAATTTCCTAGTATGGACATTTACACCAATGAAAACGTACAGGTTGTTCTTTTGGATAGAATAACTCTTCTGCATTCCCAATAAATTACTCCATGTACAATTTAATAGAATTCAACTTCAAGCTTCAACAGCATTTATCATAAAGAGAGCACCTTAATCTACAAAATGACTACGAGTAGAAAAGGGCTTGACAAAGTCCCCCTTGGCCTAGTAACACACTACCATCGGGTTGGTCTTTCCAGTAAAATATTGAAATAATTAAATCTCCAATGGTCATAAATGCACAGGTTTCATTCAGGAACCTAATGTTTAAGAAACAAGTATTCATTACAGACTGTTGGTTAGCATTATCAAAATGCCATATCTAAGTAAATGGGGAAAAAAATCACTATATAAAATTTGAAAAGCCCAGATACCACTTAACAAAACCAATTTGATACTCTAAAAAATATTCTATACAATTACGGACAAAAATTGATCACTAAAACCACTTACCCGGGTAACCTTTGCAAAGTTCTTTAATTGGTGTTGACATTTTCTTTTCACTTATTCTTTCATACTTCTGTCTCTTTGTAGCTGCTCGAAGGCCTTGCCAGGGTAAAGAACCCTTATTGAAATACATTAATACATATGCTAATGATTCCAAATCATCTCTTCGGCTTTGTTCTGAAATGATTTTAATGAAAATATATTTAATACACAAGAGATTTAATGTCATGAAATTACAGCAAGAAATAAAAAAGCTTTACACAGAGTTGTTGTCAGAGCAAGTCTTAGTTAAACGTCCATTGTGAATAACTTCAAACATTTGACAGAGAGTGTCACTCAGGAGAGATTTACTGACCACAAATGGCTGGGAAGTGTCTCATATGAGAGAAACAAATACCTTAAATGGCTACACTGAAGACAGGAAACCAGAAGAAACATTTGAAACAGAGATACTAAGCAAATTTTTATACACATTCCCAATGCTTTAACAAGGATGTGACTCAACTCCATACAATTTTCAGAATTCAACTCCAATAAAGTCTTAGATTAATAATAATTAATATCAACAATGAGAAACATCATCAAGGTGAATACTTCAACCAGTACATTACATGAAATAGGAACGACACAATCATCATTACAATGAGTGACCCCAAACACAGGAAACTGATTGAGTTTTTTTCTCATACATAAGCAAACTTAAAAAAAAAACTAAACCAAAATTGAAAATCCACATCAGGACTAGTAATTAAATTAGATCTTTGCATTGGTATAAATTACTTCACCTGATCAAGAATGCATAATAGAGAGCAAGATCTTGTAAAGACTCAAAGCCAAACAACCATTTGAACATCAGTTTTTTCTTTACACCAAAAATGTAGACATGCAACACTACACTTTTACTTGTCAACCTCATGTTGGGTGAGAGAGTAGAAATCATTTGACAAGGTTGAGTAAAATTCACACACCAGATAAGGTTGAAAGAAAAGCACTGCTGGGAGAATGGGTAATTTGGAACAGCCTAGTCTGAACACACACATTTGTCCATGCTCCGCTTCGATGTGCTAAGACTTAATACAACCAAAGACTTCCCACATAAAGTACGGTAGAGAAAACATTCAATAGGAAGCAAGTACAACAATGAAAAAATTTTTTCCAAGAGCTTTGAGAGATTGAATTCACCTAGTGATAGGATTTCATCATTAGTGTGCTCTAGCTAGCCACATCTATTTAGGAATGGGCTACTCTAAGCACACACATATTAAACAGTTTAGCTAAGGCTTAACATGCCAACACTCAAAAGCTAAGTAAATACGTCCCACATAACGTAAGGCAGAGAAAATGTTCACCAAAAGAAAATTATTTAAAATATTTTTTAAAAATTTCCACTATATTTACCAGAATGAACTTCACCTAACAAATGGGATCACTGATCTAATTATGCATTGATTCTTGCGGCCTATGAACAAAAGGACTCACCGACACCAAGATGAGTGTTGATACTGGCATACCGAGCAGTTCCAGTTAGATTTTTGTTCTCCCTGTACGGAATATGCACATGAGTTCTAAAATCCTTATATTTCTTGGCCAGACCAAAGTCTATTATGTAAACCAGGTTTCCTTTCTTTCCTAAACCCATTAAGAAATTGTCAGGCTTTATATCTCTGTGAATCAAATTCTTGCTGTGGATGAAATCAATTCTACAGATCTGTAAATGAAGAAAATTAAACGCTAGATACAAAAAATATTTATGAAAAATCAACCACGAAAATCGCGAGATAAGTCTTTACGTACCAACTGGTCAGCAAGTAGTAGAACTGTTTTCAAGGAGAATCGACGTGAGCAAAAATTGAACAAGTCTTCCAGGGAAGGGCCGAGTAGCTCCATAACCATAACGTTATAATCTCCTTCTGATCCACACCACTTTATCATTGGAATTCCAGCTGAATAAAATATAAGTCTTGTAAATGCAGGCCGACAGAGATATAAACTAACATAACAAATATTCACTTTCTTACCTCCTCCTTGCATGATTTTGTATATCCTAGATTCCATGTAAAGTTGCGGATGCCTAGTTTTTATGCATTCAAGTTTAATCGCGACTTCTTCCCCAGTGGAAATGTTGGTGCCTAATAACATAAGGGTTAAATTCCCAACATAATTAGGTGAATAGTTAGATAAGATACAATATCGAGAAATTCTACCAGCCGTACAAAGATCAATAAGATTTACACAATAGGACATTAAGTCTAAACTAATGCACCGGCGAATGAAATGTTTGAAGAAAGTGGTCAGCAAATTCAAGTTTTAACTATTTTAACAGCTTATAAATAAACATAGTCGAACTGAAATGACTTCTGTCAACACAGATTTACGCTTCTGACAAACCATAGTAAAATACCTCAGCTTAACAAAACAAAAGGTGGATTCATTTTTCCTTAGAAACACACGAAAGGAATTTAATGAGGGGGCCATGCACCCACATTCATGAGATGATGCTTTGTTCTAGGGGAAACCATCAAGTCAATAAATTAAAACTACTTCAGAAATAGTACAAAAATATTTACCCAAGTAAATATCTCCAAAAGATCCACTACCTATCTTCCTTCCTAACCTATATTTATTTCCCACTCTTAGCTCCATTTCTGGAAGGTCATAAAAGTCGAATTAGACAATACCAACATAAACAGATTCGAAGCAAGCAGCCATGTTGAACCTTGTTCATTGACATTCGAGAATAGACGGAAATTCTTCACCACTGCGCAATCATACCTGGGGCTAATATGCAAAAAGTCGGCAACAAATACAAACGCCGATCCCTAAGTATAAATCTGTTTCATCAAGAATACAGTAAGGCATGGGATAGCAAAGGATTATTAAGATTTCTCATTGTATGCAACACTTATTCTACAGATCCGTCAGAGCCTGGGCGATGGAACAGTTTCCTGCCTGGTGTCGCTACCATCGATTAATAACAAATGATATTTCATAGGCGGTATTATTCTGCGATATTTGAATGACCATCGGGGAATTTCAAGGGGAGATTGATATTGGCAATAATCCATTCGAAAGTTCTTCATTGCGATTATTTCAACTTGGTGGATTCGACATTTTCTGGAAGTTAATTTGAAATAATCTCTCCTTTCACGGGGGGATTAATTTACGAGTAATGAATCGTTACTTAGAATCTTCAAGGTCGGCATTTAAACACCAGCCGGTACATTACCTTATAGTCGATGTAGGATTTCCTATGACTAAACTCACCCTGGAAAACTGCATCTCAGTAAGAAAGAACTGTATATTCTATAGTTAAAAGTTGCTTTCCATAGTTAATATTATTTCTAATTTGTAAATAATCACTGATAATAACAGAGATTCATTGTGCATCTGCATAGGCTTTGCAAGAAGTAATTTCCCTTGGGTGCTCCATCAGAGGGAGTAATAGGATTCCAGGATTTGGAGTTTCTAGTGTTGGATCCCATTTCACGAGAATCATTCAACTTGATAATATTAAGGGACATTATGGAAATGTACAAGATGCAATTAACTCAATAAAGGAAATGGTAGGCCTTTATGGCCAGTGATTAATAATATATAATTCATATGACCATTTAAATTTAAAATACAGTTTTTTTAATTCAGGTAGATGAAAATCAGATACCTCCAGATAGCTTCAAGATAAATTTATTTGAAGCCATAGCAGCAGCAATAGAAGACTTCAGATCCAAATCTGATTGCAATGTATGATATGATGCTTCATAGTTGGGACTATAATGTATTTCATCATCAGCAGCATCAACCATATCTGAAGATTATGGTTTGCTAGTGTTATAAGAATAAACGTCCATTATTGAACCCACAAATTTCAAAATATTAACACATGCTTTCCACTTTTGCCTTTTACGGCAGATCATAAATGATGTTGAAGAAAAGGGTGACATATTTAGCCCCTTGGGTTGAGCAAATACCCAAGATTCAATTTGTGAGGAAAGTTTTCTTGGTTGTTCCTCCTGGTTAGGGAGCATCTCTGCTCATATTTGAAGGATAACTCATTCTTCAAATTCACAGCTTCTGAATGCCATTCTCAATTTTGGTCACTTTTTATATCTCCATCTGGGTTTAGGGGTATCTTGATCGAATGTGATCCTGCTATGCTATTTTGATTCTTTGGACCACATGTTATTTTCTATTCTGTACTAATGACAAGAAAATCACTGTTGGGATTAGATGGTACACCTTAGTCCAAAGAGGCTTAGCCAAGATTTGAAGCCAGGACCCTCAGATTTGCAGCTCAGCAAAATACTCACTGGTTTTAAATCCCTGTAAATAACCATAATTGTGATAATATTTTGTACTTTGGATATCCTAGTGGATCACTCCTCTTACAATGGAACCAGTTCCACTCAACCTCACACACAGACTGGATTGTGGAGTCAGATTGGTATAGTAACTTCTTTTCCTTTGGGTCTGTGTTTGAATCTGGGTAATGGTGAGCATTTCCAGTAAAAACCTGATCTCCACTTGGGTGCTATGTGGAGAGTGTTTCAAGTGAAAATACCCCATCTGTTAGATTGCACTTTGAGAGATGGATCCCTTAACACTTTTCCCAAGATATAGGCGAATGCCACCATCCAGTTTTTCTATGCCTATTACTCCAACTTGTGGAGGATTAAATGGGCTCAGATGTTCATTGTCTCCCAAATAAACTTACCAAAAAACCTTGCAAGAGCCATAGTCTTCTAAACTTAAGCGTTGACCCTTCCATGAATTTAAAATCTGTCGACTTCAATAAAACACCCTCTATTTTCTGTGGCTGAATATTCTCATTTCCTTTTTGTACTAAGGATTCTGTGACAACAGTAATGAAAATATTACACATATTTCAGGGAGGAGTATGGCAGTTTTCATCCCAGCTTCAAATAACTATGCTCTCAAAGAAGTCAGGACTGGAAATCCAGAAATACCTTGAAGAAATTATTCAAGAACTAACCACCTCAAAAATTAAAAAAATTATGGTAGGTACCAGCTCATAATTAGTTATAATTAGGGGTGAAGTATCCATTAGGGCTCTAAGGATGAGTCTATCCAAGAAAGAGAAAAAATGAATGAAGAGATTGCCTTCAAGATGTAATTTTCCCAGCAATTTTTATGCACCAGTTCAGAGATAGATTCACACATATGCCAGGTAGGCCAGGTCCCATATCACCAGGAAGAAAGGGGATGCCTGAGCCCCTTAACCCTTCAGCTGCGAGGAGCGTACTTGTACGTGTGTACGGGCAACTGCAGGAAAAATGTACTTGTATGTTGGACCCTCTCTTCTTACCTGCTCCCCAAGCACTTTCTTATCTTTATGGCCCAAACTCTTTCTTCCATGAGGGGGACGATTGGCAATCCTCATTTCCTAAATGAATGAATCCCTCCCTCGCTCGTCAGCAATCGAATTCCATTGCCATGAGCTACTAAACTTTTTCCTCTAAATGTGCTCTGGTAGTCTTACCAGAGCGCAGTGTGGGTAAAAATCAACTGATTTCCCTGGTGTTTGGTATCAAATTAAACAGTGATTTACGAACAAACTTCATATAAATCTTATTTTGCAGATTTTCGCAGATTAAAAAATTTGGCCAAATTTCTGATGCTCTGCTAATCCGTCCCTTATTGGGTGGAGTCCTTTCCGTGGGACCTCGGGAAATGGGTCGAGAGGGGATTGCCAGGGTCTTCTACCAGCTCTGCCTCTCATGGCGGAAAAGAGGGACTGGCCTCTTTCAAATATTTCCCGCACACTGTGGAAGACTTACGATCTGCTGCCACAGCTGAAGGGTTAATAGGCAATCTTAATCTGCTGATTCTCTATTCTGCACAATCTGTTGTTTAGTCACTAGCAATGCCAGTTCAGTTGGATTGTACACATACAGGAATGTATCACATTGAGCTGAGGAAACCGCAATGAATGCAAATAGAAAGGCTCTCTTTAATCAGCCTTCTACATGGTTGCCTTTTGCAAAAGATGCCTCTGAGAGGGGCGAGACTCAGCATTACAGTACAATACAGTGACTAGGCATCATGACATGGTGCTTTTATGCTATCTTAAGGCTTAAGGCTGTTTAGTCACTAGCAATGCCAGTTCAGTTGGATTGTACACATACAGGAATGTATCACATTGAGCTGAGGAAACCGCAATGAATGCAAATAGAATGGCTCTCTTTAATCAACCTTCTACATGGTTGCCTTTTGCAAAAGATGCCTCTGAGAGGGGCGAGACTCAGCATTACAGTACAATACAGTGACTAGGCATCATGACATGGTGCTTTTATGCTATCTTAAGGCTTTGCCATTACCTTGAAATCGCTGATGCTGAACTGATGAATAAAATGCTAACCTCATCCTTCACCTCACCCCAGAGAGAGCATTGCAACTATGTAGCAATGCTATCCCTATCATTCAGCTCTAATACTTTGCTAGCCAAGCAAATTTATTACTTTCACTAAAAGGCAATTTATTTCAGGAAAAGTTATTTTCTTTGTCATTGCAAATATTTAAAAAATCAATCTGACAGGCTTGGTGACTATAGTAGTATATATAGTAATGCTCCCTAGATAGAGAACATATGTTATTGTGATGCATGATGTCCTTTAAAATAGTTTCCACAGAAATACAATTTCAGGAATATGAGTTTATGTTTTACTTTTGGAAAACCATATTTTCTATCGTTTCTAAAAAAATAACTTATGTCATACTACCTGTAACTATGCAATAATCACTGAAAACACATGATCACTCTCAGCCAACCCATTTTTTACACTCAGGCTTTGCATCTGGTAATCATCATGTCTGCATGTGTTTTTTGCATATATGTACATGTAGTGATCGCAAAATCAGGTGTTTGTGCTCGCTATATGAAGTCGTGGCAGAGCAGCAGAAAGGGTGGCTGGAGGCGATTGAGATGAGCTCTCACCATAGAAATCTGCTACATAGGAGTGTTTTTGGGGGAGCAAAATGTTAGGGTGAACATCTCTTGACTGGGCCCAGTCTTGACATATATTTGCTTGCATTTAAAAATGACTCTTACATTATATCACATCAAACATAATAAGAGTGCAAAAAATATTAAATTTATTCCAGGAAATGATTTAGCCATATATGAGCTTTGATGAAAGTAGATCTCAATGTTTTCCTGATAACATTCAATAGCTTATTTAATAACCATATGCATTTTGCACCAATGCCTAAGTATTTTAAACAACTTTTATTTGGATTATTGCAGGTTGTAGAGCTAAGCTGTCCACTTGCAAAACTCTCTACACATGAGCAATATTCTCAGCTTCCAAAGACAATAGGATTTGTGGAGCTCACAAGAGTAATTGCGAGTAAAACTGCTTTGGAGGAATATTTCAAGGCTGGTATTATCCAAAAATGTTCCTTGCTGTAATAATAATTTTAGGAAGGTTATTAAGGACTATGGAATATAGTATGTATGGGCCCTTGGGCAAGGCTCTGGTAGGTCCATGAGGTTAGGAAGTACTCGAGATTTTGTTGAGTTCGTAGTAGAATTTTTTCATGATAGCTTTTTATGGGCTTAGTTTTCAATCTCAACTTGGTTAGGAAACTGTCAATCCACAGAAGTTTGTGGTAGGTATAGCATTAGCCAAAGATAGAATTTGTCACAATACATATTGTTGCATTTTAAACCATCTCATCAAATTTAATTCCAGAAAATGTATTCCACATCAGAAGAAATAGTTTCTACAGGTGGTCGTGGTCAGTTTATTTTGGAGGGGAGTGTGCACACAACATGTGTGATCTGCAATACCTCTGAAATATGTAGTGATGTAAGGGGATCATAATGCCACCAAACCTTTATGTGGCATTGGTTTAGACCTGAATATGTATGTCTTCCCAGCCATACCTTAAGCACTATAAGGGACATGCATTATTGAACTTGTGAGCTTATCCATCTGACAATCTAGCTCCTAAATCATACTCCTCATTCCTTAAATAACCTTCCTAAAATAATACTTGTAGCAAGGCTTGACTCAGAATATATTTCATCATGGAGATATGAATTAATCATTGCTAACATGAATGACTTCTCTCTCACTAAATTGCTTGATAATTTTTTTCTTAAAACAGTATTGGCTCCTAGATTGTAACTCAGACCATGAACATTTGAGATTGATATTTTCAACTGGACAAATAGGAAAATTGAATAAAAGTACAAGTTTCCAAGAGAATCAAGATTTAGTGCTGAAATGTGATATGTTTGAATGCATGATAAACCCAATGTCATTACCATTCGGCAACAGATTCATAATTCAAACAGATTTTCTTGGGTTAAGCCTTGGAGGAAGCACAGGAAAAGCACACGGTTGGTCTGAGAAACAGTAGTATTTTAGTTAAATATGCTTTGATGGCTAAGGTCATTTCGCACATACCCTGCCTGCCACTTGTGGACAGGGATAATGGTACTTGGATGAATAGGGGGATCACCCCTCCTAATTCAAGCCTAGCCTAATGATGCTAAACATTGGTGACTGATCTGGTGTTTCCATCATGGTAGTTGCTCAGTTGGTCTGAAGTAATGGGAATTGAAATTATTCAGATTTATTACATTATATCACATCAAACATAATAAGAGTGCAAAAAAATATTAAATTTATTTCAGGAAATGATTTAGCCATATATGAGCTTTTGGTATTGGCTCGCTTATCTAACAGTGGAATATGTGAATCACTGCTGTTTGGTCAGCCTCTACGCCTCTATCCTACTCAGTGCTGGCGATTGGAATGGGCAAAACTTATGGAAAATCAACAGGTTTTTACCTTTCATTCATTCTCCCTGTAATCTACAAGTACAGCTTCTAGGAAGTAATTATAATAACCATGGGGAGTAATTATAACGACATCCTTGGTCGTCCCCGGCGATTCCTTCCCTCCATAGCTAAGCCTTCCGTGTCTTAGAATGTGTCCTACGAGTTTGTCTCTTCTCATTTAGATATGCCTCCACAGGGATCTGGTTTCCTGAACTCTTCTCAGTACCTCTTCATTCGTGACTCTATCTCTCCAGCTGAGCTTCAACATCCTTCTGTAGAGCCACATCTCCAGGGCTTCTAGCCGCCTTCTCTCTTGTTTTCTTATTACCCATGTTTCGCTCCCGTATAGGGCCACACTCCAAACAAATGCTTTCATCATCCGTTTTCTTATTTCCAAACTAATGTTCTTGCTGGTGAGTAGGTTCTTTCTTAGATAGAATGCAATTTTGGCCTGATGTATTCTCCTCACAATTTCTTTCTGGCTTCTACCATCTCTTGTTATTCGGCTTCCCAAGTAGGCAAATTCCTCTATTACTTCTAGCTTCTCTCCTCCAATTCTTATTATTGGAGGTTCATATTGTTCTTCATTACTGCAAACCATCACTTTGGTTTCGCGTTTGTTAATTCTCATGCCATACTGATTATAGAAAATCCTACCCATTGAGTTGAGCATCCTTTCTAGATCTTCTTTCGTCTCCGTGATCACAGCAATATCATCTGAGTAACTCAGCATATCTACCTTCTCTCCATTAATTTTAATCCCCACCTCAGTAGTTTGGTCTGTTGACTAAGTTCCTCAGTTCTGTATTCAGCTTTTCCTTGTTCATCAATGGCGTTTTTGTATAGTCTTCTGTTTTCGATAAGCTGAATAACATCTGCTGTGATCCCTTTCTTTTTGTTGTTGGACTTAGTTTTCCCAACTATCTTTTCTGCTGCTTTGTATATACTGGATTTGATTTGCTCCCATTCTTCTTTTACGCTGCCATGTTGGAAGTTTTTAGCAAGGTCGTCCGTTTCCTGTGCGTACTGTCAGGCAAGTCCCTAAGTTTTCAGTTCTCCTATTTCCCATTTCTGTTTTGCCTCCTTTCTCTTAAGACATTTAAATCTGAGTGAGGTTTTCATCAGGACCAGGTTGTGGTCGCTATCTATGTCTGCAGATGGATAGCTCCTGCAGTCTTTCACTTGGTTCCTAAAGCGTGAGTTCACTAAAATGTAATCGACCTGTTGTCTTCTTAAGTCTCCTGGGGCCTTCCAGGTGTATCTTCTTCTCTTGTGACGCTGGAAAAGAGTGTTTGCAACAATTAGTTGATGTCTCGAGCAGAACTCGATAAGTCGGGTTCCTCTTTCATTTCTTCTTCCAAGTCCATAACTGCCGACAATCCCTTCTTTCGGTTCTATTATATCTAGGCATTGATTTTATCAAATAACACGGCATGATTGTATTCAACATGCCAAAGAAGATTATTTTACAATTAAAATTTCAATTGATGATTTACCTAATTTCTTTGAGATCTGCTGGCAATTTAAAATTTTCATTCCCGCATTATCTTTGAGGTCACACTTCTGGATGTTTAAATGACCCATTTTGGACATCCAATGGATATCCTCATAGGGATTTAGTAAATATGCTCATGTTAAATCTACTGGCCTATTCTTCCGGCTTTGACAGATTATCTCTATTTTGCGTTAGGGAACTACTACCAAGAAAAATGATGGGTGACCATTAAATTGCCCAAATAGTAGAGCTAAGACCTTGAATAGGTACCTAGAATGCCTGAAGTGGACTGGAGTAACTCTGTGACACAAGGTAGCTGCTGAGGAAAAAATGAGAAGAGTCATGCACCAATGTCTATAGGGCAAGGTTTCACCCCTCATGCAAATTGAATAGCAACTGGTGTATGAATATTGGTGTATGAGTATTGGGAATATTATTCTCATTACTTCCAAGTAGAGTGAACTGAAAATGCTAGGATTCCACTCAGGTGTCAGTAAAACCAAAAAAAGAAAGAGGAAATGTAGCAACATAATGCCATCTAGCCTTCAATTCCACAAACTTAATAGTAAATGGCAAGGGTATGTAATTGCTGTCAGTCACCTCACAATGTTGAACTTCTGTGAAAATACTATTTCTTAGATCTAGGAAAGTTGATCACATACAATATTTTGACCCATCAAAATTTCAGAACTAGCAAATCATGTATGTGTCATGTGAATATAAATGACCCCTACATGATCACAATAGGTAATAAGCAAAGCTATGTCTAAGGAGCAAAAAAGCACCAGCTTTTGGGAAACCATGACTAATTCTGTCATAATCTGAGGGAAAGACAGTATAGATTTTACAGGCCAAAAACGCTAGTAACTAAATTTGAATAAGAAAGTGGGAATGCAACATGTCATATTTGCTTTGCTTGGAATTCCATGCCTTTCTAGGCTTAGTTGATATACCCATTAGAATCTATATGAACTCTACCATTTTAATTCACAATATCTCAAGTAAATTCTACATTAGCCATAATGCACAATAAGCTCTCCACCCAATAATATGTGATAGACAAACTTATCAAATAATTTTTCAGTTTTTTTCAGCTTTATGCAAAGAGCTAACAACAAATGAAGAGTTCCTATTGGCTCAGCTGAAGCCCCACCCTCATTCTAATCCAGTATCAGGATATTTTCTTCTAGTACCAGGTAATAAACCAAAAGAATACCTCTGCATGTGTTACCCTACTTAGGCTTGGTTTTGTGGTTACTTCAATCACAGCACAATCAATGCCTGGAAAATTTGAAATCTTTGCTCCTCTATTAATCTACAACTACATATTACCCTGCCAGTCACATCAAGGGTGTTTGGCAGGGGACTGTATACAGTAAAACCTCGTTAATTCGAACCAGCTTAATTCAATATACCACTTAATTCGAAGTTGTGAGCTGTTCCCGGCAAATGGTATAGGGAATTGCATGCTAGATGGTACGGATAATTCGAGATACCGCTTAAAATATAATTCGAAGTCACATTTCGCCCCGTGACTACCGATTTTATCGGTAAATTCAAAGTCGTCTTCGGCAGCGGCGGCACATTTTACTAGGTTGGAAGCGCTTATTTCAAAGTGATTAACATTGTCCCGCTCTTGAAAACCAACCTTTACTACATACCTATTTGGAATCATGCTGTTCTCCCCATATCACATGAGTAGGTACTTCCGTTTCTCCGCAAGGGTTGTAGACGGGTGAGAGCGTCTCCTAACCATACCTATACCAGGAATGGAACTTGAGTCATACCCCTTCAAGGTCTTCTTTTCACTTCCCCCTGTGTAACACGATACTTTCGCAGCTGCAACCCTTGGTAATTAGCTGGCTCATTTTTTCTCCGAATATCAAGTTACAAATGTCAGTTAATTCTAGTCAAGATAGGAGGCTCTCCTCCTCTCCGTCACCCCTCCCTCCACCGGCAATGAACAGAGCCTCGGTGCGACTGTTATGCCCAATAGAGAGGACTCCGGGAACTACATCGGATGCTGCGGGCTGCGAACAGAGGCATCTGTTGAGAGAAGGCTGCAAAAAGCTTCCTATCCTGCCTGCTCTTAAAGGTCGCAAGCCTTCCCCTCTCTCACTCTGGTGCCTCTCTTCTCTCCGAACTGTCAAGGCAGATGATTGGAGGTCATAATCCTTAACAACCCTGACTGAAGGGTTCTGCTCCTGACGACTTGACCATCTCCAGGGAAGTCATGTTGACCTCTTGACTTATCAGGTGAAAGGAAAATAAGCATTTTTATCCACTTCTGCAGAGACGAGTATTGACCAGGTACAGTAATTTTAGCATTCAACGTTTTAATACTCTGCTGTCATGTCACGTTAATGTTAGCGGCTCTCGTATCGAACGTGAGGAACTTAATAATGTGGTGATAATGATTGAGCCCAGTACTGTTTTTCTCTGTTGAATAGTTTTATTCGCCTGAGAAAATGTTTCAGCTTCATTCTCAATACTAGCCAGGCATTTATTCCTCCATTGTAGGTTTTAATAGCTTTGACGATTACCCTTATTGATGAAAGACCCGTGCAAATATGTCTTCGAAAAGAAAACACAAGGCACTGACTCCGGAGAAGATAAATATTCTTCTAAAGGTGGATACTGGGGTGAAAACGAAAACAGAAATTGCAAAGTAATACGGTATTCCGCAATCAACGCTGTTGACTTACATTAAAAATCGCAATGCAATTGTATCACAAGCAGAAAGTGGAAAGGACAATGGCAGGAAGAAAAGAAATCGGGGAGTCAAGCACGTAAAGGTAGAGAGCGAGTTGTTGGATTGGTTCTTCCAATGTAGGGCAAATAATATCGCTCTGTCTGGTCCCTTAGTGAATGAGAAGGCCGAAATGATCACTCTTAAATTAGGCGAAGAATTTAAGTGCTCCAATGGATGGCTGCAGAGATTCCAGAAGAGGAATAATTTGTGTCTTTGTGCGTGTCTGGGGAAGGCAAATCAGTTGACGTAGGTGCTGCTGAAAGGTGGCGAGAAAATGTCAACCTTATTTTTCAGGACTATGCTCCAAAAAATATTTTTAATAAGGATGAGAGTGGAATATTCTATAACATTCTGCCGAATAGGACGCAAGGAGACAGATGCCATGGAGGGAAGAAAAGCAAGGAAAGGCTGACTGTTGCACTGTGTTGCAACTCCAATGGCACCGAAAACCTTCAGCCCATGGTGATAGGAAAATATGCACACCCTAGGTGTTTCAAAGGAATTCAAACCATTCCTTGCCGTTACCATGCCAATAAAAATGCTTGGCTTTATTTCGTGAGTGGCTTACAAGTTTTGAGAGAAGAATGGCTGGCCAGAATCGAAAAATTCTGCTTTTAATAGATCAGTGCACTGCTCACAGCATTGAAGGGCTCAATCAAAATAATATTAGTCGGTTTACTTCCCGCTAACACCACTAGCTACATGCAGCCTCTTGATCAGGGCATTATTTATTGCCTCAAAGAATCGTATAGAAAGAACTTGGTGAGGTACATGATCTGGGAGACCACAAGAAATATTCCCATTCAAGACATTAGGAAGTGGAACATGCTGGATGTGATGAGGGATATCTGTATGTCTTGGAATGAAGTTTCCTCATCTGTTACTGCAAACTGCTTCCGTAAACCCAGTTTTGGGGAAGAAATGGCTTTAAACGTGACTCAAGTGAAGATTTCGACTGGCCTGAAATTCATGGTGAAATTGAATGTTCAACTAATTTTCTGGAATACATCCGTTGCGATGACAATGTGATCACCACTTTCGAAGAATGCCCCCCCCGTTGAAGATACCACGGTTGCTAAGTCAAATGAACTCAATGGAGACAGATGCGGGATAGAAGTAAGTGATTCGGATGGAGAAGAGGAGGCCAAAGAGCAGCTGATAATTACGTGAGTGACTCGTAAAGAGGCATTTTCTGCTATCTCGATGGTAGAAATGACGCTACGAAAAAGACTAAATTCCAATGAAAATCTTTCCCTAGCCTTGAGCATTCTGTGTAAACATGTGCATGAACTCTATGAAAAGAAAATTAAACAAACAACTATAGATTCATTTTTTTCCAAAAAATAACTCTTTGTGTTTTTAGGTAGGTAGGGTAGCTAGAATGGTCATTCAAACATCTATAACCATTTTCATTTCCAATAAAACTTTACCAAAAAAATCTTCATTATATTCTTTGGAAATATGACGAAGTTTTTTGCAAAATCAAAAATGCCATTTTTGACAGAATATCTATCTTTGGGATTCTACTGGAATTTTTCGCTGACTTACAACATATGTATTATCTTACAGACAAGGTAAAATTTTTCATTCCACTCATCTGAAATAGACGTGGTGGAGTAGACCAGAGAGACGATCTTGATCCGTTTTCCTGGTTAAGCATGTGCATTATCGGAAAACCACCTCTCTAACTTCGCTTTGATCCTCAGATTCCTGTGTCTTCCCCTGGTCGCTGGAGAGCTTTACTTGCCAACTTTCTCTGTATTCTTTTAATTATATATTTGCTCTTCCCCCGCACTTCTTGTGAATCACTAGGTACAGGAGGGAGAAGGTATAGAGACTGCTTATGAGGGGAGAGTTTCCGAAACTGCATCATAATTTTTTCCTGGGTTTCCGTGCTCAGGGAGGGAGGGGAGACCCTAGCTGACCTTCAGTTGATGCTCTACGGCTCTACCGTTCTTTCCATCCAAAAGGGAAGAACACATAATGCATTCTTGAAAAGCATGGGTACTTTCTTGACCGATTGAGACCCAGTACAGGTCCATGGAGCATCACACCGATGGTAAGGACGGATAAGCTATGCTATTAGGTCGATGCACGGTGCTCCTTTAGCCAAGAACTTGGATTATGAAGCATGGACGCAGAAGATCGCCTCTTCTGTACGTTGAAAAATTATCTTGTCAAATTTACTCAAGCCAACTGTACCCGCGGTTCAATTTGTGTGAAGATAGAGGTGACTGACGGGTGAAAAATTCAGTGAGGCAGGAAATTGTCGTAATGGACTTACGTGGCAGGCGTTTCAATATCTGCGGGCTGACACAACACGCAGCGCCATTGTTGGATACAATTGACAGGTGAATCACCACATGCAGATTCATGCCCGAAGATCATTTTTTTTTGTGCAATCGCGTCTAAAAAAAAGCGTACTTCTCCAAATTATCTTAAGTCGGATAACCTCGAAGTATTATATTCTCACGAAATTGAAGAATTGTGGTCATCAACTACCCCGAATAGTGTGTAATCTGTACCTGTTGATAAAAAATGTAGTTTTACAATGATTTTCTAGAAAATTCGGAATATATTTGTTTATTTTCGGAAAGTACGTTTAATTCGAACCCGGATAATTCCAAGTCCACTTTTTTTGGTCCCTTCAATTTCGAATTAACGAGGTTTTACTGTATAAGGATTGGTTCTAATATAAGAAATCTGGGAAGTTATATTTTTTATTTCTCAATGGGGATATACCTGCCATTGCCCTGATAACCCATTTTTGTGGCAAAATAAAAACTCTGATTGCAGTGGGATGTAATCCAGAAGGTGATAGATACAAGCTTAAATTTGGGAGAAGATGAATGAACCATGGGCTACTTGAATGATCATTGTTTTTACAGTCCCATACAGGTTTTTCAGGAGAAAAACAAGTCTTTAAACCACAAATTAAACATCCACATGAATGTTGAATCCAGGTGGAGTTTCCCAAAAATATAAAAACAATAACAGTGGAAGCCTATATTCCAAGAGTAATAGGTATTGTTTCCTTCACAAAATCCAACATCCAAATCACTGATTTGTCTAGAGAAATTTAAATGCTGTTCAGCATCATCATTAAATCCACTGACACACTGTAAATAGGAGACCTGCAGGTGGGCAGCAAATCTGAACTACTCTAGCCTGGCCGTGAGCAAGAGAGACTCTCTTCCCCCTCCCCCTCTTAGTGGCGAAGAGGGCAAAAGAGATAGGGGAACCGCTCTAGAACCAATTGCTCAGTGAGTGGACCAACAACTGTCTCCTAGCCCAGTGCCTGGCTCGCTGCTGGGTGCCAGTCTTCCAAATTTCAGAAACTAACCCATGACTTTTCCTGAGGCTATCCTGCCAACTATGCAGACCTCTTTCCAAAGGATCTATATTCCCTTTTCTCAGAGCATCAGGGTGTGAGGCTGGTGGAGGATTGGTGAGCTGGCATGACTGTTCCTCTATGTTACATGGGCAGGCACTAACATGGGCATGGGCAATAATAGAGACGGGAAAGAGTTGCCCAGGTTTTCTGACTGCCTGCAGGTCTCTATTGTCAATGCAAACATACCTACTTCTCTAGTCTCTGTCATAAATTTGAAATCAAATCTCTTTAAAGGACCAGTCATTGGGAATTTTACATGGGCATTGAAATTTTTCTATAGAAATATTTATGATTTGCAGTAATAGTACCTAACGTCATCATTGAGGATGATGCAGAGTGAACATTGTTGACAACTGCTTTCCAAGAGTGGGTGACATGCAGTGTGCATCCCAGTGAAATGAAATTATTTTTCACTCGAACAAAAAGTCAACATGAAAATAAACTTCCAAATTACATACACATTTCATTATGGATTTCAGCTAAATTATATCATACGAATAATAACATAACCATTAAATGATTAAAAGTTCTATGATTCTGCTTTTCTGAGTATCATTGACTTGCCAAATGTATACCTAATTACTTTTCTTTAGGAGAGGGAAGTTTACTACTGAAAGCCATTGCTCCTGGGGAAATAATTCTGCCGGATAAAAATGTTACGTCCGATAATGGAGTGCTTGAAGAAGTGCCAAAGGACGTTCACTGCCAAATCATCTCTATACTTGAAGAATTAACATTCTATTCAGAGTATGATCCAAAATTTTGGAAATCTGGGCTGCATTCTGCTCTTTCTCGGAATTTAATGAGCAGTAAAAAGTCTCCCAGTCCAACAATGGTATGTGTAAGTGAACTAGGAATATGTGCATTAGCATAATTAAAAAGGCAACGGATGATTAGGCTTTTCAATGCTAAAAGGCACCAATTTGGAGCTTTTAAATACTAAAATGCAAACAAAATTTCAATTTATGAAAGGAGATTATTTCCATGAATCTTCCACTTAGCTGTTCTGAATGAGTGATGGTGAAATTTCAGTAGAACTCTGATCAGAGGTAATCGCTATGAATGACATGCAAGTCTTCACTCGAAGAACAACAAGAAAGATAAATGGAAATCATCTCTCTTCTTTAGACGTGCTATAGAAGCCCAATAGACAACAACACTTATTTCAAATTAACTCTGTACCTATCCACTGATGGGAGACAATCCGCAGGGTCAGAATACTCGTGTAAGACCGTCCAATTTCAAATGAGAGAGATAGCTAATCCACAGATCAATTTATGCATAAAAACGATGTTACAATTGCTACATACTGAAGGAGCTACTCATATGAATAGTGTAAAGATGGATAATTGTGATATCTTTGCCAGGAGCTAAGTAAATGTAGACATAATTACATCAAAGCTCAAAAAAACCATAATTATTTGGCAAAATATCGAGACAAATTTATAGAAAAATAATTTGATTAGCACCATCAAGTGTTCATATGCTTGTAGAGTAAGAAAGAATGATATCAAAGGATGGGAAGTGAAAACTGACTTAATGTTAAGGCCCATATCTTAAAACTTATCCCATTTTGAGATATTCGCTAATGTTAAACCATTTTAGGTTAGCTGGCATGAATTACAAATTAATATTACAATTTCACAGGAAAACACAATACAAAAAGTGGTAGCTCCAAATATGATTGTTAAACAAGCCATTTCTAAAACCAAATGCCGAGGAAGAGGACAAATGAAGAGCCAAGGACCACCTTGATGCCTTCAATATTCTTGTTTAACAACTGATATCATTAGAAAGATATTCTCAGCAAATACAAGGCTCATGGTGCCTAAACTTAAAAAAAAATGAATGGCCTTTGAATTGCAATGAACTTCCTGTTTCACTTGCTGTGATGCCATGTCATTCTGGGTGGGAGCTATAATAAGATCTATTTATAAGTATTATGTGATGTAATATATTGCCTAACTTCACTACATTATTTATAATTATCCAAGTGCATTTTAAGGTAAAGTACATAAAATAGGTGATATTTTTATGTTTTTATTCAGAAGCATTCATTTAAATAGCAAAAAATACGTTTCTCAAACATCTGATAGTCATATTTACCTTTCAAGTAACAACATGAAATGTTGTAGAATCATACTTAAGTTAGGCATGATATGAACAAGCATACCTTTAAAGCCAATTGCTTATTTAATACAACATGTTCTCAAATGTCATATAATTTATTGTTTAACTCTGGTTAATAAATCTTATACATTTCATTATGAATTTAATTAGTCCCAGGTATAATTTGGTAGCAAAAACTACACTAAAGAACATTTTCAATTATTATATAGATCAAATACTGACACAACTGTCATTATCACTCTTTTTGTCTGGTGATGTATCAAGAAAAATATAGGTTCTTAATTCTAAATAAAGATATAAACATTTCTCTACAAAATTTTATAATAAATCATTTTGAATGAAAACATTTTTACAAAGATATTTTTTGTCATTCATTTCTTTCAGATTGCTCATACTCTTTTTTAATAATTCAGTATATCAAAACTGATGCACCTCCTTAGGCCAGTGTGTCAACCTCTTCACTAATGCAGG
Organism: Ceriagrion tenellum; assembly: GCA_963169105.1. Classification (NCBI taxonomy): domain Eukaryota; kingdom Metazoa; phylum Arthropoda; class Insecta; order Odonata; family Coenagrionidae; genus Ceriagrion; species Ceriagrion tenellum. The sequence goes on along the minus strand of OY720632.1, from coordinate 167,761,275 downwards.
TATGAGTCAAAATGGTTGCTCATTGCACACAAAATGGACATTTGAAGGCGCACAAAATTACACACTTCATAAAAAGCTAGGAATCAAACGTTGAAGGTCATAATAAGTCACAGATAATATATTAAAAACATTATGAAAATTATAAATGCACATACATTCGCTAAGACCATTCACACAATTACACAAAATTCAGCTGTATCAACCATCACCAAACTCATATGTACTGCAAGACAAGACATTTGGCTACAATTAGTCCTTTGAAGGAAAATAAAACTAGCATTTTCTCTTTGATTTATTTTAAGATAGACATCTCACAGTGACAATTCTGCCACACTAGTTTAGGAAATTTTAAATGTTAATTATCACCCTGTCACCCAGTCACCATGAAGAATTTTCCTGCTTCACACTGAGATCCATGCAACTTTACAAAGAACTCAGAAGCATTTGGTCCAATATAAAACTGCGCACTTACAATAGGGAAACACAAGTGACCTATTTACATAATTGTGAGCTTAAGGCATTCATTGAAATGGTTTTGGGAAGACATCCAAGGATTTTTTTAAACACTATGACACATTAAAAACGTCAAAAGAAGTTAAAAAAAAGAAAAGGATTTGAAACTCTGATGCAGCTATTAAGAGTCAAGAGAACTAGACTACTGAATACTGCTTTTCGCCATTATTACTCTGCGGTCAATCACACAAAAAGAAATATTTAATGCAATGACACCTCATACCGTAGGGTTTCAAAAGGCAGGTTTCAAATATGTCATCAGAAATATCACACCATTTATTTAGCTGCACTTCCAGGACAATACTTTGACATGGACACAACAATAAATTTGACTAAAATATAATCACACACATTCATATCAAACATCATGGAATGTAACATATAAGGGTGGAGCAAAATGGCTTATCCACCCACATAAATTTAAAGAGGCAGTTAGATTTTGTAAAGCACATAGTAAAAACATGGTGTACCAAATTTCCTGCTACCACACATACTTAGCCAGCTTTTGAGTATTTTTTTATCAGCAAGTAAAATTCATAACTGACAATTTAGCCTCGTCATTATACTTTTATATAAGGTAAAAGCTTCTCATAATGCTTTCCATCGCACAACTTGCCTGTTAACAACTCCTTCAAGGTCTTCCAATATTGCCAAAAAGGCTTTCAATGTGGAATGTAACATAATAAAAAGGAGTGAAAGGGCTCAATCACCCATTTAAATTTGAAGAGGCAATTACATTTTGCAAAGTACACTCTGAAGCCATGGTGAGCCATGAGGGTCATTCAGCCAATTTTTTAAAAATTGTTGAAATCAACAGATAAACTCATAAATGAGAGGGAATACAGTGAACCAAAGTATCAGCTACTCTATACAATCGGCCAATATTATTTCAACCAACAAGTAAAACTTATTAGCACTATTGTAATTTTTTTTCCAAACCCATAGGATGCCAAAAACATTGACACAAACCCCCTCTCCCATCACTCACTGAAAGCCTTCAAACGACTTCTTCCAGGTCTTTCATAATCCCATTGATGCTTACACAATGGAATGCAACATCAAAAGGTGGAGCACAATCGCTTGACCACCCTCCCAAATTTGGAGAGGAAGAAGTCACAATTCGCAAAGCATACCCTGAAACCATGGTGAACCATGTCCAAATCTGTTACTATATACACTCTGTCAATTATTGACAATTTCAAATCTGCAAATAAACTCTTTAGTGAAATATGGTTCATCTTTTTTTCATTTTAGTTTTTCTTATTTTTTTGTAGTTTCCATATGATGTAAAGGACTTCCACCAATACTTCTCCTTTAAATTAGCCCTCATACTACTTCTTCCAGGTCTTCCAAGTGAAATCTTGGTATCCTTTTTTTTGTTCCATTCCCACATGATGGTGAGAAATTCCATCAATGCGTCCAATCACTCACTGATTTGACCTTCAAATGACTTCTTCCAGGTATTTCATAATCCCCAATGATGCTTACATCATAGAATGTAACGTCAAAAGGTGGAGCAAAATAGCTTGACCACCCACTCATACCTGTAGAGGAAGTAGTTACATTCCACAAAGCATTTGCTGAAACCATGGTGAACCACATCAGTATCTGTTACTATATACACTCAGCCAATTTTGACAATTAGCACATAAACTCTTTAGTGAAATATGGTTCATCTTTTTTTCATTTTAGTTTTTCTTATGTTTTTTGTTGTAGTTTCATATGATGGCAAAAACTTCCACCAATACTTCTCCTTTAAATTAGTCTTCAAACTACTTCTTCCAGGTCTTCCATTATGGCCAAAGGTGCTCTTACCATCATACGCCTTTTAACAGCACTAATCTAAAAGTAAACAGAAAAATTACTCAATAAATTCATATGCAATATAAAAGTGTCAGTTTTAGCTGTAAATAAGTTTGAAATGCATTAAGCAATTACTTATTAACCATAAAAATAAATATGCATCTACTATTGCAAAAACAGAAGATTGAGTGAGACATTTGACCGCGGAGGAGATAACCAAGCCATTAAATCAGTTAATAATCTTCATGGAAAGCTCAAAAGCCTTTTATAAAAGCTGCCATGAAAACAGAAGTCCAATGACAGCTACGAGGACCATGTGAGGAGTGGGGAGCATGGTTGCGAAGCCAAAAGGCAAGGGAGCCATTGCCACAGCTAATATTCTGGCAAAGAGTCCAGACACCCAAATTTGAGATGCGATATCTTGACAACCAATTAACCCATTACAAGGAAAAAAACTGAATGATAAATATAATTCATTTTTGCATTTTGTGATTGGCAAAGTGAATTTTTTATCTCAAGTTTGATATTTTTTAGCAGGCTTTGATTGAAAAGTCACTGTATTTGCTTCTTAAAAATGATGCTAACATTTAGAATGCTAAAAAATTGAAAACAGCACAGCAAACATGTGTGAGGTTTAAATTGAATTAAACCAATTAAGGAAATAAGCCAAACATGGAAACATAATGTAACAGGAAAAACATTCATACCCAATTCTATTACTATTTGGAAAATCTTCTCTTTATGAGAAAGAAATGTGAATAACTGGGATTTGAAAGGATTCAATATTCTAGAGAACCATGACTATGATAGCCAGCAACAATTTAGGAAAGTTTCCCTTAAAACCAGGAGAGAAATCAACAGAACAAAACTCATACATAGTACTTGTTGATGCTCATAGTCATTTTGAGCATGATGATGCACTTTACCCATACATTTTTCTGATGAAAGGAGAAGGTATAAGTAACTTCTACCTTGTACACCCTAGTGCACAGATGGATGAATTGCAAAATTATCAAAATAACTACGCTGTATGCCCAAAAGCTAAAGCATTCAACATTGAAAACCTTACAAACAAATTCTCAGGACAAGACAAAAAGTGAAGGCAATGCTCCTTATGCACTTCCTCTACCCTATCACTTTTTGAGCGGTCATCAGACTTCTGTCACAATGGCAACTGTAGTGACGGTAATAAATAAATTATAATAAATATTATATTAGCAGGAGACCATAATATAATTCCATAGCACAGAATGGGTAGTAAGAAAAATATACCAATACACATTGTGTTAGAAATGCGGTAAAAAATTATAAGAACAATAGAGAAAAAAGAAAATTTAATCCTAAGGTATATTACATGGCATAGAAATAATAAGTGGGCTAATAATAAATGTTGATAACTTTGAATCACTTTTTCCAGAGGCATTGAAACATTAAGTAGGGTTACAAAAACCAGCTGGATAACATAAGAATGAATAAGTGATTAAAGAAACTGAAAGTTCAACTACAAACTGATAAATTCTATACGTGTATCTCCCTCTTTTACGGAGTTACAGAAACTCAGTACATAAAAAAAAGGAGACAAACTTAATTCTATCATTACGAGAACAAAATTTTTCACTTTCCTGAGGGAAAATTCAGATTTTTATTCAGGCATGAAATTGTAAAATCAAAAAAGAATTATCGAAATGTCACACCATTACTGAAAATCACGAGTGGCTCTTCCTTGTACATTAAAATTTTTTTACCCTACACAATTCCTAGAATTTTGGGGGTATTTTATATAATTTAAATTGAACTTTTAACAAAAAAATGGTAATATATGGCATTTAAATTTTACCAGCGATTATTGTCTAGCTTTATTTTTAATTCACTAAAATGATATTGCCAATAAAGCCGGAGAACAGACAAATTACTGACTGAAATAAGGCAGTATCTGCTCATGATATTGTACATTAACTATCACATCACATTTTAAGAGTTACTATTTGAAAATATGTACTCCTCCTCGTAAAGCTACCACACACAAACAAAAACTGTGATTCAGGTTTAATTGACTTTTGAGTCTCAAATGATTAGCAATCTCTCCGATACTGGGAATGGAAGTTGAGATTAGAAGTTGGGGAGTTATCTCACCAGCCAATAACCACAACAGAGTAATTGTTAATTTGGCTTGAATGAAAAGATATAAATTATTTTAACTATTAAAAGTTTTCATTAGACTCTCTTACAAAAGATGTTTTTATTCTAAAGTGAAAATTCAACAGGTCATAAAACATGTTGATGAGAAAGCATACACAGTAGGGCGGGTCGATTTTTTTACTTTCTTTTTCCAAAAATGAGGGGGGCCAAAAAGTTGTGTTTTGGTAAGCTATTCACAATTATATTAACAAGAAATGGCAATTACATTGGTTTGCTTGGTAAATAGCTTCTTCAAATTCGTGATATTTTCATGTTTTATGTCAAATTCGCAGCAAACTGTCACAGTCCTGAACAAGATAGAAGAAAACTGGAAAAAGGCCAAATACATATCACTTGGCAGAGGAAAAGTGGAAGTGTAAGAGGCTTTCATAGCAACATTAGACAAGCTCTTTGACATCCTCAAATTCAAGTGTGAGATTAATCTATGTTCAGAATTTGAGGGTCCATGTCCAGGTGGTGCTGACTGTAAACATGAAGTGCACATCTCCAGCTCTTGTTCTAAGGATATGAAGTTCCCTGTCAAAGAACTAGTGTTTATTAAGAGTCAAAGAGAGAAGGTTGGATATCTTGGACAGTTTCAAATTGGATTACCAGATCTACTGGAGCCAAGAAGACAAACTAAAAAGCAGAAGAGGAAAGAAGATGATTTACGAAGAATTTCTGAATATCAGCAAAAAAGGAAGGAAGAGTTAACTGATGTTTGGGTTGAAGTATCCGAAGATCCTTTGCAGATTCCATGAGATGATTCTGATGTACCTTCTACGTCAAGTACAAGTCATTACAATACATGACAATGGCACAATGTTGCAATGCAAAGTATTAGGTATGGTGTCGGTCTACCTGCTACAGCTGCCATTACAACAGCTGCATTTTTGGATGCTGGATTAATTACTGAAGGAGACAGGAGACTTGTGGTTGATCACAATTAGTTAAAAGGGCACAAGAAAAAGTCATGAAATCACTTGATGAAGAATTATGTCGGATAGGCAATATTGAATGTATCTTCTTTGATGGATGCCAAATATATCACAGAAGTTCTGTTACAAGCAGATAACTCAAGTCATCAGTTTCCAAGTATTGTGAAAGAAGAGCATTAGACTGTGTGAAGTGAGCCAGGTGGAAGGTATCTTTGCCATTTTACTCCACAGAAAGACTTAACGAAAAGGAAACCTGCTGAAGTTATTGCTAACCATCTTGTGGATTTCTTAAAGAAAAACAGCATTGATAATAGTTTGCAGGCTATCGGTGGTGACTCAATGAATGTTAACACTGGTTGGGAAGGAGGAGTCGTGCATTGGGTTGAGGCAAAGCTGAATCGTAAACTAATATGGTTGGTTTGTGCTCTTCGTACTAATGAGCTACCTTTGCGGCACTGGATCACAGATTTGGATGGAAAAACTTTGTCTACCAACAAGTGGAGTGGTACAATTGGCAACATGCTTGATACTGCAACAGAACTTGAATCAATGCCTCATTTGTCAGAATATCCTTTCCAGAGCCTTTGGTTCCATTGAGTGACACTGCTGTCAAAGATCTCTCTACAGATCAGGATTATGGTTACAGAATAACTCAGGCCATAAGGACAAGTATACTTCCAACTGGTCTGGCATTCTTAGAAATTGGTCCTGTAAGCCACTCTCAGTGGTTAAGAACTGCAAATAAGATTTGTCACATATGGATTTCAAAACACGACCTTAAAGGCAACAACTTGTAGGCGATAAAACTGCTTTTGGAATACATTGTTGGCGTTTACTATCCCTGCTGGTTTAAAATCAAATAGAAATTCTCTTTGGTGGAAGGACCTCACCACATTCTTTATCAATTGAAGCTCCTAAAATCTAAGAAGAAGGCAGTAGCAGATTTGCTTTGCCAATAATTCAACGTGCATCGTGGTTCGCATTTAGTGAAATGGTACTTCAGACACTTTTATGCTTGGAAAACCAAGAAGAAAGGAAGCAGGGGTCCCGAAGATAATTGACTTAAGGAATGAAGATGATGATACACCAGGAGACCTACCTGTTCTACCTAGGATAACACCTGTAGTAGATCCAAATGCAACTTCCCTTTTGGAAATGATAGACTGGTCAGAAAAAGTATATGAACCGCCACTTACTTGTAAACTCAAAATATCAGAAATAAGAAAGTTTGTTAAAGAGTCAATGAAAGTTCCAAAGTGGCCATGTCATGGACAGTCCATAAAGACATGTTCAAAACAAGTAACAGAGGCTTTTGGCAAAGTGTATACTCATGAGAAACGAGAACGATTCATTAGAGGCCAGGAAGCAAGTAGAAGATCGATGTCTAGGAATGAATCGAAGCATGATTTGATGAATATTGTTGGTTGAAACTTTTTAATTTTTTTCGTGTGTTTTTAGTGTTTAATAATAGAGACAAAATATAAATAAAAGTGTTTGAGTTCCTTAAACCACTTTTGAGCAAATTTTGTTGGAGTTTTTATTAAATTATCCAGTTTTTTGGAAATTTCAGTATAAATTATAATCAAGCGCAAATTTACCAAGGTAAATATTTATAAATAAGGAAAAATCTTTTACATTAGAATATAATACATGAAAAGGCAAATTTTTAGACCCCCATGTTCACAAAAATCACAAATTTTTATTTTTGCCCCCCAAATTGACACGCCCTAATACACAGGCACATACCATGAGACACTGGGAAAGCCAAATAGAGATGTGAAACACTTTCAACAATAAATGAGTACAACACAGAATATGTCTACCTTGGTAAGTGAAATAAGCAATTGATCACCCCACCAAAGTGTCTCACAGCAAAAAAAATTAGGTCCTAAATTTGTAAGAACATTCAGTCCATCAGCTGCTACCATACTGCTGGAAACAGTCCATATTCATGCCATGATTTAACATGACTAAAAAAGTGGAATAGATTAGACTTGGAGGCTCAATCATTGCCATTTCCATTATGACTTTTCCATTAGATTAAGTTTTTAAATTAGTCGGGGAACTTAAAACAGGTAGAACTTCATTTCATGAAGAAGGAAGTGGGTATCCAGTAACATAATGGATAAAAAATCAACAATATTGGAGATACAGCTCCACAAAGGCTTGAATTGATAGTAGGATAATTAAAAACATTGCATAAATTGGATCATTGAATACTTCTGAAATGTTGTATGACAGTCTTTGCATCGAAGAAATACTGTATTTTCCCATTGATAATGCACGCCCAGGGCTTCATAGTTATCTTGAACGTGTATAGATGCCGCGCATCTGTATATATATATATTGTGTGTGTAAAAATACGTCTATATCCATATACTAATAGATGGTAACAACCAATGAATACATGGAATCATAATTGCCTGTGGCTATATCTACCGTAAGTAAACAGAAGATTAGAGCCAGGTGATTGAAATTAACTGCAATTGTTAGTATCGGCCCTCAGCTGTTCTAGACACCCTCCAAGTTCTATGAAAGTGCCGCCTACATGGTGATTGTTTCAAACCTGAATTGAGTTAAGCTTTTATAATTTAGAATTTTCTCAAGAAAATTACCCATGGAGGAGAAAAATATTGTGAAACAAAAATTGTAAACAGCGATGTTTAAGCAAGAAGTCATCAATTTCGCGAAAGAAAAAGGAAATCGCAAGGCTGCCAGAAAATTTAATGTGGGAGAGTCCAACATACGAGAATGGAGGAAAGGAGAAGCGGTGATAAAGTGTTTACATCAAAAGAAACGCACAATGAGATACAGGAAATGCTTCTGGCCTGAACTTGAAAAAACAATTCTCGAATGGGTCATTTCCAAGAGAGCAAAAGGAAGTAAAGTGTCAACAACTAGCTTGTTGCTGAAGGCAAAAGGACTTGCGGAAGAATACAAAATAGAAAACTTTAAAGCGTACCCATCATGGGGATTTCGATTCATGAAACAAAATAATCTGTGTATTCGTACAACTTTGAGTGTTGGGCAAAAACTACCCCAGGACTGGGAGGCCAAGGTAGAGAAATTTAGACTACACGTCAAAGAAAATCTGTGTGGTGTGGATCCTGCACATTTCGGCAATATGGATGAAGTGCTGGTTAGTTTTGATCTTCCTGGTTCCAGGACAGTACATTTAAAAGGATCCAAAGAAGTTTCCGTAGCCACAACTGGACACGAGAAGTTGAATTTTACGGTTGTCTTAAGTGTAACCTCTGATGGTGGAAAGCTTCCACCCTTGGTTATTTTTAAGAGAAAAACATTTCCCAAAGGAAACTTCCTGAAAGGCATCTTGATTGCTGCAAATGAGAAGGGATGGATTAATCAAGAGATTATGAAAGCGTGGGTTGAAAATGTGTGGAGAAAAAGGAAACAATCCTTTTTCAAACCAAAATCTTTATTGATAATGGACTCTTGCCAGGCTCATCTGACAACACGAAACGGTTAGTGAGCAAATATTCCAAACTGGCAATAATACCGGGTGGATTAACAAAAAAGATCCAACCGCTGGATTTATCCATTAATAAATCTTTTAAATCAAAGTTACGTTCTAGTTGGGAAAAGTGGATGATGTCTGGTATGAAAGACTACACAGAATCAGGAAGGACTGAAAGAGTGTCTTATGAAGAAATTAGCCAGTGGATCCTGGAAAGTTGACGGGGGGTCACAGTGACTTGTGTAAAAAATGGAAAAGCTTTAGGCAATATTTCAATGCCAGTGCTAGAAGATGAGGAAGAGTTAACTTCGGAGAGTGAACTCAGCGATGTGCCTGAAGAGATAATAAATGCACTTAATTCATTTAATTGTGATTCAGGCGACGAATTTCTTGGATTCGAGTGATCTACCTATCCTATCATATATTTATACGTACGTGTATATAATACGACGTACTCTATGTATACGTGAAGTACTATGTATTAGAATAAATGAAGTATAGAAATTATATGTTTCTTCTTTTTCTCATGGATTTATGAGATGAAATAACTGTAACAGTAGCAGATCTGTATAAAATAGAATGCAATTAGAAAGGCATGCTTCCAGACTAATTTATTTTTGCGAGACTCTTCTTTAAATTATTGTGTACATAGGTATGTACATGATTGGATTTTTTCAATTTTCACTACATAACGTGCATCGTCATTTTTTTCGATCATCAGAACATTTTTGTATAGATAACGCTCGCGTTATCGATGGGAAATTACGGTACTTTCAAAATGAGTTCCTCATGATCTGACATCAGCAGAAATGCAACAGCGTATAATCGTGTAAAGAAATGCCATGCTGATCTGATGAAAGAAAGTCTAAATGCATGAGGTGACATTTTATGCTCATTATAGATATTTTTTATGCATGAAGTCACATTTTTTTCTTTCACACACACAATCATTTCTACTCAGAAGGGCCTCTGACTTCACGTAAGTGATTAAAAGTTGTCAGTGACAGATGGTTTCCTATAGAAACTCCAAAAATTTTCCTTTTGAGAACTCCCAAGGTTGTGCAGACTTTGTCAAATCAGTACAACCCTGGGCTCCATGTAGTTTAAATTAGCAAGGGTCCACAGTATATACCTCAAGTTCTGAAAGAAGTAAATTTTCATTCAGAATAAAATTAATAAAAATGTTATGCCTTACTCTGAGAATAATTTCCACTTACTTAAATTACTATAAATTACTCAACCGAAAAATATTAATAGTAAATTAAGATACGTGGAGCTTCCACAACAAGGCTTTGTTGCAGTATGCTGGCATTATCACACAAATTGTAGTATTTTCAGCAGTTTATCGTCCTAATTCTTTGAAATGAGCAAGAATTATCTGATAAAGAACGATGTGGGTAACACTGAGAATGTAGTACCATCACTCAATTATTTTCTTTGTAACACATTCTAATATTACTTCCCCTCTATATCTAGGTGATAAAATGGGAGAAGGAATTCACACAATCTCAATGATTTATTATCATGAAATGGAATTCTTATTTTACTGATTTTAATTTAGTAACTATTTATACAGATATTTCATGCGCAAGTTAGTAAATTCAATGGATAGAAAATATCACAAAACAACTCATTACTTTTAACCCCGAAAACTGACAATCATAAAACAAGGATTAGTGTCACTGTGTCATTTTAGTGACATAAAGAATAACTGAGTCACGCAAATACTAGAATGGGTACACATAATTCTCTGAAATTATTATCATTAAAAATGTTAAAAACCATGCGAAGTAATCAAGCAGCTAAAGATTAACACAAACACCAGAGGTAAACTGCATACATAAAATATGTATGTATCATAAGCAGGACTGAACAAAGAGTTATAGGTTCACAGAATGAAGAGCCGAACTCCACATATTTAAACATTTTTGCAAAGCATCAAATTTGTTTTATGACTCACTGATTGTTCAGCCATGTTTATGATGTGTGTGCCTCATACATATTTTTTAATGAACAGGGAGCCATAAATAACAGATACTTACTCACAGAGACTTTACATGAGTAATGCATGGAAGTAGAAAACAAAAGAAAATTCAAGTTAGCAATTAACAACATAACCACATTAATCACAGAGGCAAAGAATTTCATAACAATAGGAAAATACTGAATGTATAGATGTTTCACTTCAATGATTAGTAAAAATTGTTAGAGTACAATAAAGACAGCTAGATGTGTGTCAAGTTTAACCCACAATCAAACAACCATATACAAAACCAAAAGCAAAAGCTATAAATGAATGAAACTCAGGAAAGCTTGAAATAAATACATCCAAACTGTGTCTAACCTCATTCAGAACACTTCTACTGGGTAGAGCTTCAGTCCGGTTTGGAGACTCTTCCTGACCTACGGCTACATAGGAATGGGGACAAGAGAATGATTAGACCTACCGAGAGAAAGGTAGGCAACCACTTAAATATAAAAAACACAACTATGCAATAACGACTCAAATAAGAGCAATTAATTGGTATGAGGATGAGGCAACAGAAGAGGGATGAAGGAAATCAAGAAAAGAATCATTATCTACTGGCATCACACCTGATAAAAATCATAAAAAGCTTGGTACCTAGCAGAGACTTTTAAGTAAATGACTTAACCTTACTCCAGAAAAATCAAATCCCTGACAACTCATCCATTTCCAAGAGATTGGAACACGAAAGCACAACATAATTACAAGAAAAGATCACCACCAATCTTAAGTCTATACAGCATATAATCTTTGACTTGGAAACTAAGACTTCAAACCATCCAACACATTACATATTAATCAGCTTCATCAATGTTTTAATACTGATGAAGCTGTATGAATACAATGGATGTTTACCATACCAATGTTTTCAAATGCAATGAAACTTTGACTAATGCTAGAATAATTTCCATAATAATACTTCATATTGATATCATAGAAATCATTAAATTTATGAACACAAGAGTTCAGCTCCAAGTAGGGTAAAAATATACATACACATATAGGGTGGCTCATCGATAATTATGGAGTATTTGTGCATATTTTTTTCAAGTAGCATTGCTAGCAGTTATGGTATTACCTTTTTACACATATAAAATCATCAAATGTATAGCAAAGTTTGTGAGTTACAGTAATTTAACACCATTCTGTCTCTGATTTCTTAGATTTCCCTTTATACCAAAATGTTAACAAAAATATAGTATTTTAATCACACAAAGAGATAAATATTTTTCCACTAAGGGAAAATAACTTTTAATATCATCATAAAATTTAAAAAAAAAACACAAATTGATTTTAATTGGGAACGAAGTCCACAACACTAGAAAAATTGACTTTTACTCCACCTTTTTATATTCCTCTTGACTGATGAATTTATACTGATTTGCACTGCCATTCTAATGATGCAGCTGAACTGTCATCTCAAAGCTCACTCCATAAAACCATCTAATTATGCAAGAATACTGCATCTTTTTTCTCTCAAGGATATTCTTTGGCCCTTCCAAATTGTCTTTTGCAGTGAGAAATAAAATAGCAGCACTTCCCACCACACACAAAGAGTATAATGCACTGAGTGATCAATATCTACAAGTTTCTGCCACCATTGGTACACATCATTTCTCAGATAAAAAAGAAAATTTCTTCTGTAAACTATGCACTATATGAAAATAATAATGACTACAGTTTATTATTAAAATGTTGCAACAAAATGTCAAAAACTAAGACCATTCTTTACACAGTGATTCTGAGCTTTGAGATGCCACTATGAGAAATATCGATCCTGATCAATACTTTAGGTTCCAGAGGATATAAAAATCTTGCATTGAACAATACATGAGATAGAACCTTACAAAAGTATAAGTATTACATTAGTCACTATAGCATAAACCACTACTCACTACAAGCTTTATTCCTGTTATATTTCCAAGGGTGGCAGTTAGCTCATTAATTACAGGTCGAGAAAAAAAATTCACCAAAACAACAGAGAGAAAATGTCCTAAGATTGAGGAGGCTTGAAAATCAGACTTATCGATGGAATTAATGAGAATGTTTACACTTTCTAAGTCCACTTAAATATTTCAGAAAATGTTTATGGAGTAATGTAAAAAAAACTAAAAAATTGCATCAATTCATTCTTTAAGATCACTAGCATAATCTTGACACCAGAATATTCAAATATATTTCTTGGAGTAAAGATAAGTCACTGACAAGATCTAAAATGCTATGTCTCTATACAAACATTCATCACTAAACACACCAAACTGTAAAAGCATGGCCAACCCAAACCTAGTTTTTCTAAAAATATTACGTATCAGACAACTTTTGGTGAGGTTTCTTACACAAGTTTAAGGAAAGTCAAGCATTACTTGTACAATAAAAAGACAGTTATAAGCAAAAGGAAAAAATAAACTCCAAGATGAATTAAGTGTAGATATGTTACGCAATCAATGAGGAGAGAAGAACACAAGCAGCAGGAAAAAAAACTACTTCAGGAAGAGAAGCCAAATACAGAGCAGTTCCATTGACTACTGAGACTCTAAAAATGTAAAAGCCAAGAACAAAATTTGGCTCACCAACAATGAACTTTAATATAAGACAATGAATTGGCTACACCAATGCATTTAAATTCAAATACATGTGTGGTAGCCAGCAAAAAAAAGAAATATTGCAACAATTTCAATATTCAATATTAGTGGTTGCTTTTGTGTTGGAAATGTAATGGTTGTTTTCTGGGACGAAGTAAAGAGAGAAATAAACACACCACCAATACCAACCATAGATGATAATTGTTAAGAATAATAAAAGAAGGGCATGCGATAACAGTAATAAGAAATAAAATGAAGAGGCTTCCATGAAGCAAAGTATATGGGAAGCGAGAGGTAAAAAGCAGTGGCAGTATGAAAAATTACTTACTTTCACCAGAGGAGTTGACCACAGTGGCTACCTCACTGGAACTTATCGTTGTGGTCTTCACAATCACAGAAGATGACTCAACTTTTGATGAACTCATTTCGAATTTCTCAGTTTTCCGCTCTATAATTTTTGCATCTTCATTCATGGTTGATCTGAAATGATTGAAAACTTTTATTGTAGCACATGATCAGTTGATAACAGTAATATCTGATTTTTTCCAAATCTGTGCTTACATCAAGTGATCCTTCACCGAGTCTATGGTGATATCTCCTGTAAGCTCATGCAGGTCATCATCATCCACATTCCCACCATTTTCTTTGGGACTATCAAGAATGGTGGTAGTCACCTCTATCTTCTTTATGATTTTCCCCATTTCTACTTGACTTTCTATAATAGGATCTAGAGTGATATAAAACATGGAAAACATTAATCACAATGGATGAATATATAAAGCAAAGGAATTCAGAGAAAACACATAATAAGCACCTTTCTATAATAGGATCTAGAGTGATATAAATCATGGAAAACATTAATCACAAAGGATGAATGTATAAAGCAAAGGAATTCAGAGAAAACACACAATAAGCACTTTAGTATTGGTGTTTTACTCAAGGACTTCCCACTCCTTATACCTGTATGAATCTTTTGATGCAAGTATGTAACCCAAAATAAATAAAATTTAATATTCTACCATCAACATTCAACGACAAATATACAAAATAGCACATTGAAAAATACCATCAATGAATGCTTAAGTATGAAATTTGTCCATGTAAAGATTAGGACATACTTCCTCAAGATCAACTACGGCACAGGCATCTAAAAAAAGACAAAGAGAATTTATTCAGCAAACTGAAATGTTCATATGACATATCATACCTTTTTTTTCTTCCTCATCAACACTGCCATTCACCGTTGGCTTAGGCACCTCAGGTTTCACATTAACTGCTGCCACCTCCGCAGCTGGGGCAGAGCAATCCTGCTGCTTAGACTCTTCCGAAGGCTCACCGGTTACAACTCCCTCCACTACAACCGCCTTCTCTTCCTCCGCTGCTGCCACATCTCCATCATCTGGTGAACTGATAGCCTCAATTGCTGCCTCAGGTCGTGCATTTTCCAGCAACATCAAGGTACAATTAGTTTTCGTGACCTTGGTGGCAGAAAGTGTCACTCGTTGTAGTTCACTTGAAGAGTGAAGGTAAAAAGCCTCACCGAGTCGGGAGAATGCCAAGCTGAATATTCCACTGGAAACAAAAGTTGATTTTAGTCCAGGCCGTACAACTCAGTCTCAGACACATTTCAATCTACTCCTCTGGAGAGAACTCTCAAATGATAAGGAATCACACCGGTATACTTTTCCTTCTTTTTAGAAATCAAGTTCTCTGAACATCAAAAATTTCCTCAGCCAGTGGGTAAAGGTAGTAATAATGTATATATATTCTAGTAGGTGCAAGCAGACTCTAAGAATATTAACTAAGCCACAAGGATTTTTCCAAGTTGGCAAATTACAAAAACAAAATAATGTGTATAATATAATGCAAATTACAAAAATGAGCATTGCAATGGATATAATTTTAAAAATGTCATTAACTTAAGCTTTAATACAAAACGTGGTAAATAAAGAAATACAAACAATAAGACAGAGTAAAAGGGGACATATCTCAGGGACAAAATTCAACACATCAAGTAAACACATTACTAGATCAATGATACAACTCAAAGTCATACAACAAAATTTCATAAAGAATTGTGAGGAAAAAAATAAACTCTCTAATGCCACAGAGTTCAGTTAACTTAATAGAATACAAGGGACAGAATTAAAATGGCATGGATCACATATTGGTTAGGCTTGTGTATTCTAGGCAATTGCTGTACCTTACCACACAAAATAGTAATAAATAGAGCTGTTTTAAGACATTTAGAGATGGCAATGATTTTAACTGTAATGGCAGGAAATTCTAAGCATATATGGATGTGACAATATATGATCAATTAAGAGTGGTGGTGTGATGGAGGGGAGTATATAGATTAAGGAGGCATGATGGAGTAGGATAGCAATGAATATCAGATTATCAGATTTCAGACAGCATTGTTAGAAAAGATACTGTAGACACATCAAATAATGATTTTAATTGCTAAGATAAGAGGATGGTTCAATCAGCATTACTTATACATGAGCCATTTTAGTTCAGCATTAGTCTCATTTATATGATACCTTTTTCTAAGGTCATATATTCAGCATTCAGCTCCACTCAGTGCCACCTGTAGCTTGTAGCTTAAGATCTCTAATTAAATTGTGACACATTTGGCAGCAGTAATCAAAATAAGGTAGAGACAAATGGAGTATAAAAGCATAATGCAAGTTAGAAGCATTATCTTAGATCTGACAAACAGGTGAAGAAAACGAAATACTTTTTTTCGTATGTTCAGAAAATGATTTCCAAGAGACTCAGGTCATACATGATGCCAAGATCTTCTATACTATCATATGAAACATAGTAACCATTTTATGATTTTTGATATCCAGATAGTTGAATTGAAGACTGTTAATGTCCTAAATGATAATTTTGGTTTTATTTTAATTTAGTCTGGACTGGACTGGATTTTGGGGAGGCAACCGAGAGCTAAGGTAATTTGTGCCATAGGGGATAGGTAAGAGAGGAAGGGTGGATTGAAACCTGGCATCAGCATTAGCCTGCTCCTAACGAAAGGTGCCAAAGGGACCACGGTTTAACGCCTCATCCGACAGACGGAGTACTGTACTTTTCAAGTGCCCTCCACAAGACACTTAAGTGGGAATCAGGTTTTATTCAGTCAACTACACCAATTTGTCAATCTATTCAGATCAACCATGATTAAAGATGCAAAAATTATAGAGTGGAAAATTGAGAAAATGGAGAAATTCAAAGTGAGTTTATCAAAAGTGGAGTCATCTTCTGTGATTGTTAAAACCATGACAGTAAGCTCTAGTGAGGTACTCAATGTGATCAACACCTCTGGTGAAAGTAAGTAATTTTCCTTTTTCCATAATGCCACTGCTTTTTTCCTTTCAATCCGAAAAACTTAGTCCTATCCATCCACTAAAATATCTCATCCCACCACAATTATTCCTCTAAATTTGCAAGTACAATCCCCAGATCCTTCAACCAATAATGTCAGATGGAATCTCAGATTTGGATAGTTAAATGACGGTTTTGTAATTGGCCACACCCACGTCTCTCTACTCATTTCATTATGTTAATAGTTATACATATGGCTGCAGAAAAACAAAGAATTTATAACTTACTTAATATCCTCACGGCGAATGCACGGTGATACCAGTTGCCTCCGTAGATCTGGTAGACTAAGAACAATAAGGTCCCCAAGGTTGGTGAGTGAAAGTAAACATGTCTCAGAATAGGGCGTGGAGGTGCTCTGGGCTGAATGTGGGGCAAAAAATCTAGCATGTCCCACTCTGCGCACTCTAGCTCCTTCATGGGCTGTAAGCTTCAATTTACCCAAGGGTTTAAGACTTGGTAGGGAAAACAACTGCAAAGAAAGACAGTTCATATAATCAGCAAGTGACAAATTAATTCCAATACTTAACCACATTACAATAGCAGCATAATAATTTTTTAAAATACATGCTTGTCATACCTTAAATTGCTCCTCCGAACATATCAGTACTTTGTGAGGGGCTGAATTGTCAGGTTGAGGTACTATTCCCTTCTCAATTTCTAGAGGCTCTGGTAACGGGACTGCACTTCCGTCTACCACAGTAATTGAAATTACAGGTGCTCTATGTTTAAGTTGAATTTCTTTTCCTGCAATAAATTAAAAAATCAGTACTAATTGACAGCACATCACTGAAAAAACAAATTATGCAATTAAGTATCATATTTAGGCATTAGTACAGCAACAAGTAATGCTTTTTAAAGGTCAATCAAATATTTAAAAATGTTTTAACCACACAAGAAAAAGAGTAAATATCCAAAAATGACAACAACTAATAAACAGTAGAATTGAAGAGGATATCAAGATACAGTAGAGGGCTGATTATCCGATGTCTGATTGACCGACCATCATGTTATCTGATGATTATCCCACAACAACCCCCGACAGTGTATTCTTCCTTTCTATCGTCTATCCTTCTTCCCTCCCCAACTACAACGGCTTTTGGGCATACTTGAGGCTGAGTTCAAGCCCACAAAATTGCAACATTTGGCCCACACACAAGATTTTCCTGCAGCAATCTTATCGATTGTGCAGATCACAGGGCTGCATTATAGTCTCTCATGAATCACTGCTCACTGTTTGTGCAACCCAAGAGAGAGAGCTTATATTGATCCCACAGCTGTTTTGGATTTACTTAGCTTCCTTCAGCACGATAATTCATATAAAATGCCTACTCCTTTCGTAAAGAGGAAGCACTGAGTGTATGACATTTCTGAGAAGTTCAAGGTAATTGGTTGGGCATCTAAAGGGAGATATTTTCTTGTAGTGGAATGTATTAAGCACATCACTGAATTGGGGTGGTCAGAGACCTTGACTTGTTCACTTACAGAGCAGGCAAAGTAAGCACAAAAATACAGGACTCAGAACTCCCAAGGGATTACCGCCAATTGCCACAGAAGAGAATAGCTTGGGTTTGATATAATTTGGGATAGAAGAATCTGACTCTGAGGAGCTGTAGTCGTGCAAGAGCACATCAGGTACCACGACGAAGTCTGAGATGTTAAAAAAAAAGTGAAGCAAATTTTGCGGATCAGCATAGTCAGATTTCCAGTGAGTGTAAGGTGTGTTTACATGATGCTTCTACTGGCACAAGTATGTATGTAGCAGGACAGATGTGTGAACAAACGATAGAAATTCTAAGAACAGGGACAATATTCTGGCCAGGCAATTGTTCAACTTAGCCTGTTTACATGATGCAAATTTAATGGTGAATGCATTGATGCATCTACTTATGCAGGTATATGCATTGTGTAAACACAGCTTAATATGATATGATCATGATTCTAAAATCTTAATTATGAGCAAATATCACAAGAAGGTAAGTAAAAACAGAACGCACTGAGCATTCGAAAAAAAGATTCACCACCAAATTCTCCACCAATTGATGGTGTGTACTATTACACAAAACCAACAGACATCAATTTTAACCAGCAAGATGTTAGGGAGGAGTAAATGGAAAGAATGATTGCGTCGCAAACAAAATTATACCATAGGAAGATGAATACTTCATCACAATATGTACAAAATACTTTGATAGGGCATGGTGGTAAAACCAAGGCCAAATCTACCATACAATTGCAAATGAATAACTTATCTGATTTGGCTTCCCCCTCCATTGGAGAGGGAGCGCTCTACTGTACATTATTCAATTGGAAGAATAACACAGAATTAATGCTTGTAAATACAAGTAGAATAAAATTGTATACTTTTCATACTTATGCTAGGAAAAATTTGAAGTTGATAATTTGATAAATGCAATGATAACCCTTGACTTGGTATGTTACAAATGGCAAAACTGAACCATTCAGATAGTACGCAACAGAATATTAAAAAAGAAAGAAATCTGTCAAGAAACATAAGAATTCAAAGTTTTATCAAAATGTGACGCTTACCTAGTTGACATGAAACATCTTCTTCCATCCTCTTCTGCCCATTCGGCACAGTTATGGTGAAAACAAACACAGTGCCATTGTTTGTTCCAGCCCAGAGTGTTGGTGTTGTTGATTGGGCTATAAAAATCGAATTACACCACATGGTATGGTACATGCTTTTAGTATTTAAAGTTTCATCAGAAAATAAAGTATGAAGTTTGAATGCATCAGATACATAAAGTATATTTACTCACCACTAACAATGTAGCTTCTGGCAAAGTACAAGCACCTCACCATGCTGCCCAGAGAATCTTCTAAAGGACGTGCTTCAACCTGTCTTTCTATGGGTCTGGCCTCAACAGGACTGAGTGGTCCAGCCACACCTGAAGTGGAGGCTGGAGATGTTGGTGATGATGCTGCTGCTGTGTCTCCAGCTGCCACCTCACCACTGCCCGAAGCACTAAGAGGAGAATGCATAGCAATGGAGGATTTTACTGCAGAAGGGACTACATTAGCAATTACAATCTTTTCTACTGGTAATGAAGCAACATTAGCCTCCCCTTCAGTAGTAGGACAGCTGGAAGCAGCAGTGGGAATGGGTGCAGCTGGGGGAGATGCTGGGGTCACTACGGGAGAGGAATCAATAAAAGCAAGGCTTAACAGGGAACTCTCCTCTGGGCTAGCTCCAAGGCCAAGAGAAACAAGGGAAGAGTTACTTATTTCTTCCCATTTAGATGGCTCACGGGGCAAGGATGGGTCAGCTTGTACCCATGGAGCAATTCTAGTGGGGGTGGTGGCCCTCCTACGATTTACAACCAAAGCCCTAATCCTTTGCCAACCACCTTTAGCATGGGGTTGGTCTACTTTTCTTCCAGCTGTAGTCTGTTCTTTAGGAACCTTTTCCACATCCTTACCTACTCTTGTTCGCTTGATACATTCCAAACCAATTTTGCCCAAAACTGGCCGAGAGACATTGATTCCAGTTCTTAAAGACTGTGAATTTTGATCAACATTTCCACTAACTTTTACATCCATTGCTCTAGAGTCTAGGGTACTTGCCCTGTTGGTCTGCGGATCAGGCATAGACAATGCTACAGGAGGTGCACAGGCAGTATTAGGTGCAGCCAAATCAACAGGAAGGTCACTAAAATTAGATGAACAGGGAGAGAGAATGGGAGCACTATTCCTACGAGTCAAAGAACAGGGTTCTTGCAGGAGAACTGGGCTAGGTGAGGCATTAGTTATGTCTAATTTGTCCTTAGATGGACTGCTGGAGAGCTTGGATTCTTGAACGTGCAGGCCCTTGTCTGCAGACCATCTGGGGCAGCATGCAAATACAATGGAGCAATGATTCACTTTCATATTCTTCAAAAAAATATGTCTCTCCGAGGGCTTGAAACAGAACTATATTACATTTAAAATCAACCATATAATGAATAACATGCTCCAGCACAGACTCAGCTTAAGCAAAGACTGCATAAAAACCAATGACTGAACCACTGCATAAAAAAATAAGAGTATCTTGCACAAAACAGGCATGCACTGCCCAAAAGGTTCTGGAAAGAAACAACATCAGTGGATGACTGCTAAAAACAGAAAGATGAAAGAGATAATTTCATACAGGTGAAATCTAAAACAGGGTCCAACAAATCTGTGCAGAACTAAAAGAGAAAAAAAAAGAAATACCATACACCAGAGAATCAGCAGCTAATTCATGCTGCAACAAAATCAAGGAAAACCATGACGCTCTTCATATGTACAAAAAAATCATCTAATTTCACATTGGTAACTACAGAAGGAAAAAAATGAAGGTTTGAGACCAAAACCAAAACTGTACTAAGCAAATTATAACCTAAGCCAGAGAAAGAAATCAGTAAATAAATCACAATTAATATGGACCCATCCACCAATTACCAAGGGGCTTGGTTTGTTCCAGCATCCTCTGGTACTCCTGCTATTTCAGCACCATTTGCAGAGGCAGTAAGGTCCTGGGAAGCGGGGGCAGGTTCAGATGTGGCTGGTACAGTGCCCCCGCCTCCCATAACACATTCATCCTCTGCACCCTCTGGGGGTTCATCTTGCTCCTCCAAATCTCTGATCAACAGATTTAAATCAGTAAAAAAAATGCTCTTCATGTACGTTGTCATGCAACAGGGACAACAATATCAATGCATGCCAATAATCAATAAGAGTAGGTTACCAAGTCTTAAAATGTATGCCACAGGCATGTAATTACCACCATAAGCAGACAATTCTAGATTCAATTCCATCCTGTACAATTATTTTAGTTTTCCAATAAACATCGGGAAAAACAATGAGCTTTGAATCAAATTCTAAAGTAAAGCAGAAGTAGAGCAGTAGTAGAGTGTTAAGCACAATATAATAAGAGGGTGCAAAATAAGAGTGAATAATAAACCAAGCCACTCTTCATCATGATCGTGTACAGGGTTATCTCATATAAAAATTCAAGATCACTTGGATTTTATAGCTTGACTTCGAGCCAATTCGAAAGACTATTTTGAATGCTCATAAAAATCTCTTTTTCAGCAGCATTCATGATTTTTGAAAGGATACTGGGAGTCATATGACAGTTTAATGAAATCTGCTTAAAGGTTAAGTTGGGCAAAAAATTTATTTGCTTCGCTCCCGATAAAAATTAAATAAGACAAATATTTTGTCAAACAAAAAAACCAGCTTAAAAGTGAAGTTGTTAACTATGTGGATTCATAAAGACTAATAATACCTAGCGACATCTAAAACCCCACCATTCAATTGTCCTGAAATAGATGGAGCAAATATGCATTCAAGAAGCTCATGGTTAACTTCAACACTAAAAATCTCATTATAATGGCACCCAACCTCTACAATGCACTTCTTCAGAGATTTATCATTGATTACTTCAACATTCTATTAGACTCCTAATTATTTCCCCAATTGCAGTGATAATTACAGTATTATCTCATGAGTAATTAACACATACAAAATCTCATCAGTAGCAAATTACGCAAAATTACAAAACACTTTTTGCTATAATGGCACCTAATTCCAGCGTCAACTACCTTAAGCCAATTTCAAATCAGGCATACACATGGTTTCAACCTTGATATCACAGTGTACTTGACACCCAAGGTTTAACTTAAGTAGGCAGGAAGAGACATTCAATATAACTTGCTCACAATAGTAATTAAAAAATTTGCACTTTAAAACTTTCCACCTTCACAACATTTTTGGATTTTTATCACCAATATTTAATTTAATTTTAAGCGATTTGTACTAATTTTCTCAAGTTTAACCTTCAGATACCAGATTATTATTAAACGTTTATGCACATCTTCCTATTAGCAATCACTATATACTTCCTACTTGTGAGTGTAATGTAGACGCTGAAAGAAGCAAAACATATCTATTCCGCCAGGGAAAATTGCTAAATAAGAGGACCAGCAATTAAAACCCATAGGTCTGCTCAGTAAGAAGAGTTGATGCAGGTTTCCACCTAAGCTAGCCTCCCACAGTCATTATGTATTTCTGTTCCTCCCAACAGATATGAATGGACCACTTCATCAGAGTAAATGGGAGAGCACATGAATGGGGTACAATCAAAAGTAGAGCAACATGGACTCAAAATTCCAGCAGCATAAATGAATTGGATAATACAGGTACATAACTTTTTGAAGGATTCCATGCTTCTCCCAATACACTACTACTACTTTGATTATCACTCCTGGACACCTTCCATGGAACCTACTTCATAAAGGTTTGATGTGTTGCCCTTTAGCTCATAATTCTATTGTCTACTGTTATGAATGCCTGCTTCTCAGCATGAAGCATAAGAATGAGATAAATTGCATATCGCAACATGATGACCAAATGTAGAGTAGTACACAGAAATTTCTATCAAGAAATTTTAAAATAAGATCGTTATTTCTGTAGATGTTTTATGTACCACCACAATGGTCAGACACTGTGCCACAGGAAATGCGTTGGGAAACCTTTTTTCTTTGGGGAGAAGGGCACATTTGACTGCTTACACATGGCCAACATGCTAGTTATCAGAGGAAAGCAAGAAATGAAACAATAACATACAAGTAGACATCCATGGGAAGTTTCCCCTTGGTAAACTGGATACCTAACTAGGTAGTTTGCCACTATGTATGTAAGAGCATTATATAATAATTTGAAAAGAAAGATATGAGAAATCAACTTTTTTAATCTGAATAACTGATAAATAATTCTATAATTCCATCACTCATGATATTTTCCCCTGTTTACCACAGGTCATTCATGGAACTGGATACAGTGATTGGTTAAACGTTACTAAAAATGGAAAATGGAATGACCTAACACATTCAGAGAAGATCACAATATTTAAGTCCAAGACAGAAATCAGATGTCACAGTACTTCATAATTATCATGAGAATGGAATTCAAATTAAAAATGAATTATAGCTCCCCAATGAACAATATTAGCATATATATCACAACAGCTTTCTGGAACAAAAAGAGGAGTAAACATTTGAGCTTATTAACTTTTCTAAAACCTGAAATATATTTGAAGAAGGTTATTTCTTTTTTTCCTATTTCCAATGCCTTAAAATTAAAGCCAAATACATACTGAACAAAAGAGAGACAAAACTTACGGATCTTTACGCTTCCGATCACTTGGGCCACCAGGAGAGGAGCTCCCAGCACTTCCCCGTTTCTCACCAGCAGGGTTTCTTTGAGACCTCCCTTTCCTTAATCTTCTGAACGACTCTCTAAGAGATTTCTTGAAAGATTTGCGACGGGAGATAGGAGCATCTCCAGCTCCTGAGAGATCTGAATGAACAATTTTTTGCATGACTACAAAGATTAATGAAAGATTTAACAGTACATGAGAGACAAGGATTGCCATTCACTATACAGAATGCCAATCATTGTATTTATTGTAACCACAACCAATAGCACTGCCATGACCGGCCAGATGAAATACCTTCTGACACCATTGATATTGCTTTATCTCTTTTGATCACAATATGTCATTTACGCAGGGTGATAGCCAGCAGCAGATGGCAGGAGGATGGCGATTGCAAAGTGAAAAATGGAATGAAACCAGGGAATATATCCCTATTAAAACAGCGCATTGTGGCTAGTCATCCATTCACAGTTCATATCTTGTACATATAAGCTGTACCAGAGAGCAGTGAAGAAATAAGCTTATTGTTCTTCCTTAATTTGGCTCGCCTTGCTGGCTCTGAAAACCAGCTCCATAATAAAATGTAAGGAATGGTACAAAGTTGATTTTATAAAAGTACAGGACTATTCTACAGTTATCTATGAAATATTTGCAATGACGACATCCAAAGGAAAGGTACCGACAATTTCATTGATTCTCAGATGTAGGTCACTGAAATACATCCCATAATCAGCTTTGGCTACAGAATTTTTCATGTCCTGACTTTTCCCCTACCAGTTCATGTGGCTGAGAATACTCTACCCAGATACAGACTAGGGATGGGAGAAAACTTCAGGAGAGAACCCTATCTCCTATCAGAGGCACCCCAAGTTACAAAGTTGGGCCCCAGGAGTAAAAATATTTTCACATAATTAAATATAAAGAGAAATATATCCACTATGTATATCTAATTAAGAAATGCTCCTTACCATTAGGATTTAAAGTACACTTGGTCAAGACAGGTTTTGCTTGCTTATAGTCAAAAAGAGCGAGGCCATGTGCTGTGCCAGCTGCAACTACTCCCCATTGAGCATGCAAGGCAAGGGATGTCACAGCTGCTGGTGGATGAAGCTGAAGAACAGATGATGCCGAAAATCCTGAAGGCACCTGTTTATCAGCCGGTTGAGTTTTTTTGAGGCTTAACTGATCATGTCCTTTCCAGACAAAACCATCACGGTCAGAGACAATGTTCATTGTAATAAGCTGAAAACAATTATAAAAGTGGATTATTATAAGTCAAAAAAAATTCATAGAATAGAAAGTAATGCACACTAAGAGATATGTAGTTAAATGTTACCAACCTTTATTTCTGGGGCAAAAGGAATTACGTCCCCATCACCCTGGGGGTCAGAGGCAATTCTTGCAACGACGATATGGCCAGCTGTGCCAGCGATAGCAAGAGTTCCAGATTGAGGACAAAGACAAATCTTTTTCACAGCCAGCCGTGGGTCATCTGAGTAGGGATCAAATGTTCCCACCTGCAACACAAAGTAAATGGCAATTTCTGAGTGACCTAGCAAGAATTGATATCAGTACTGCGGTTGACTCAATGATTTCAACGGAAAGCAGTATATGTGTGTAGGAAAGAACAAAATTTTCTCCAAAAAGCATTCAAAAAAAGAAATCATTTATTCAACCCACAAAAAATTCTCTCATTACCCATTCCCATTCAATGAACCAAGTAGCCTATGCCCAGTGATTTCACTAAAAGAGAGGGATTGCAGGACACTGCTGAGAATGATTCACTAAAGGCAAAAATTACTTGTCCAGTTTGAGAGCTCCATTTTCAAGAATGAAGGATCTGACAAAAATGCTAACTTGGATCTCCATAGAAATGGAATTTTTCTTAGAGAATAAATCTGCTTTCAAACAGCCAACAACTCCTAAGTTGTACTTATGTTGTTTCATTTCAGCCAATACTTGAATTTAAATAATAGTCATACGCTACTGGTATATCAATGTCCCACCTGTTATTAGGAATAAGAATTGATGGAATCAGAATCGAAAAAAAATGGAATCGACTCATCCCTAGTTCTCATATATAAAATTGTATTTACTTTCTCAGAGAACAAAATTATGAAAAAATAACTTCACATGATTCTTGACCTCAAGCAATTTGAGTTTACTTATGCACAAGCCAAAACTAAAATAACAAAAAGATATTGTCCTCTCAGGAACATATTTGAATCAGGGAACCGAGCTGGAGCTGAACTGGTGAAAAAACAAACTACTCCAGAGGTTTTTTTCTGAACCAGTTCGAATGGCAAACCTCCATGGTGATTCGGAGCAGAGCAGAAAAAACTGTGGAGTGTTCCAGTTTGGAGTGCAGCAATTGTTGGAGCACCATTGGAGTGAAGCCTTAGTACTTGTCTCTCCTCTCTGAACCCTCATGGAGCCTTATGCAACTACCGCTCCGGTGAGTGTCATAGTGCTCCAGGCAGCACGGACGAGGATACCATGAGAAATCAGTCAATTACAAAACAACTCTTCTTGAGCCTAAAGATAAAGTATATGGATAGGATAGATGTAGTTGAATGGACTGCCCTTTTGGCTGGTGCGGGATGAAATGATCGGCTAAGCTAGTCCAGTAGTTCATGCTTTAAGAGTGCCTATGACGGGGCTCCGCCCGATTCATTGCGATAAAATTGTAAGATAAATTCTTGGAAATCAGATTATCATTCTTTCAAACACTCTACATTACTATAAATTAATTATCTTCTCTCACCTTTGATATTAATGTTCTCTATAATTCTATTGCGTCATATTCAATTAAATTTCACGTTGCAGATAGTAGATTTAGAATGAAGTGGTGTTCATTTTGTAGTGTTCATAACTTTTACCATCAATGTGATCGTCTGTTACTACGCGAATGGGTCAAAAACTCATAGTAGTAGTACTTACATTTATATTTCTTCGACATCTAAGGCAATTTTGAGTATAATATTTGTCAGTCAAAATACAGGAGTGGGTTTTTTCTAAGCTGATGTATTTAATAAATGTAAGAAAATTTAAGCAAAATATTAGAACCACCTGATGGCCCACCGAGGGGTCTTTATGGCCCAAGGGCATTTCGAGGATAGTACAAGTCTTTTCCTGTTGGATTATGTTCAAATATGCATCATTTCAAGAATGTCGTATAAATAAAACCTATCGTTGTGAAGTAACATGAAAAGCACCAGTTTGGGACCTCAGGACTGATTAGGGCCCCAATTTTAATTCTGACCTTAATAAGACCTAATAAAGACCAAATCATGGCAGCGGAGGTTCAATTCAAGTGTATAGGTTTACGTGATTTTTTTGCGAAATTCTAGATTAGCAATTTTCTAAAGCCCTAAGAGGACTAACATAAACACTAAGAGAAGGACGTGTCAAATGCATTTATTCTGCAGCAGCCATCAACCACACATGGAGAGTTTGGGGTGAAATATATTCCCAACTAAAATCTCAATGTAATTCTGATGAATGATTTTTCAAAATGAGTTGTAAAGCCTCGGAAATAAGCTTCCATTCCATACATTTGATGCAGTTTCCAAGTAAATAAAACACACTATTGTTGAAGTAGTGCAATAATCAAAGATTTTTGAACTAACAACTCAAATTTTGGGAATAAGTGAAAGAAACGCATACGAAAATCGAATGCAAGAACTTGGCTCTCTTGTCATCTGATAATTTGCATACCAAATGAATATCATGGGTGTGAGAAATTTAAAAAAGCAACGGCTAACTAGTTAAGCCACCTTGCTCAAGCTTTTTGGTCAAAGTCCCTCCTCCATCCACCAAACCGGATCGTTCCATCAAGCCCTCCACTCCAAACCAGAGAGCTTGCCACAATGGTTCAGCTCTGGAGCAGAGCAAAAGATTCCAATGTCACTACGCTCCAGAGTGGAGCAGTGACCTATGGCGAACCCCTTCGGTGCACCAAAGCGGTGAGACCACGATATTGGGCTCCAGTTCGACTCCCTGGTTTGAATGAAACTCCCACAAAAATAACAAATTAGTGAAATATAAAAGTGAATAATAAATAGATGAAATAACAAAAACTAACTGCCATTTGGGTAAAGCCTAAAAGATTCCACCAAGAAGTTCCCAATAAACTCGCTCCTCTTCAAAAATAGTTTACCTTGTCAATCATTCTCACTTGCATTTCCTCCATAACAATAGCAACCTGTTTGGTCACATGTGCACCAAACAGTCATAAACAAAATGTTGGAAAATAAAACGAAAAAAGGAAGAATCATTCTTTTTAGATTTAGAGCAAAGGATAAGTTAGTAAGAAAACATGCAACATGCAAGCAAAACAAAAGATCAGAGGCAAAAAAATGGGAACTTAGGCATATATATACTCCAGTCCAAAAATAAACGTACGACCTCGGAGCCGAAAAATTTCTACATCCCAAGTTGGCGTCAATGTGACAACATGGTCGAACAACCCCCTGCCTGGGAAAGCAATAAACATATGGAATGGAAAAAAGACCTTCCTTCCCATGGTTGGCAAAGGGAGAAGATGCACAGATGGAAAATTTTGACCTAAGAAAGGATGGAGTGGGGGAGGACCCAAGCTAGAAGAAATTTTTCTAAGCGGTGGGGGGGGGGGTCTAGGCTTCTGTTCACTTGTCTGGGTGAGAATGGAAGGACGATGGCTGGTTTCAGTCACTCCAAGGCCTCTCTTGATGACAACTGCTGGAAGACGCGGAAAGCCCAGCGTTTGTCTTCATCCCCATTGCTCGTTTTGTTTGTTTTTAATAATTATTTTGTACGCATATCTATAAACATTTAAAATTTTTGAAGAGTTGACGTGTTTTTGTTAGATGAAATTCCTTGTGGTTTCAAAATCTCCATGGTTACTTACATGCCAATATTGATCCAGAGGTAAGTTACTTTAAGAAAGTATGTAAGTTTTTTCGGTAGCTGATTCAATTTTATAAATATTCCTTTCATTTAGTAACTTTTCCAGGAAATGCATTATGTAAGTTCACAAAGCACATTTTAATAATTACATTTACTAGTTAATTTAAATCTACATTCTACAAAGTTACACGTGTAAGAGGAATTCGAAGATACAGTTGACTACTTGGAATGCCATATTCTCCAAGAGAACAATTAATTGCCTACGCTGCGATTCAATTTTAAAACAACAATAATAAATTTTTTAGCGAAGTCGGTATCACACAAATTTCCTTCACCGTGTTTGGAACAATGCTACAATGCCTATTTGATTTTTCATTTGATATTTTTCCCCACAAATAGCTTTAAAGGTCCCTCTTAGAAACAGTATTTATTTCAAATGTGAATTGAAGTATCTCTACGCCCAATTTTTCTACTGTGATAACGCTCTTACACAGACTTCCACCCACATAACCATAGAATTCAACCTTCACTCAATTTTAGTCTCCCGGTAGAAATTACTGGTGATAAAAAATACTGTTTGCCAGATAGATAGATATATTTATTCACCACAAAATGTGAAGACTTTGACCAACCTCGTCGCATGGGCATATAATACACAGCAAACTTCTGCATTATTATTCCAAAAAAAAACAAGTATTGAGAGGTAAGAACACTCTATGAAAATGATTTCCTCAGGCAGCTTTCAGATATCAACTCTTTAACTTTCTACAGTCTTAACTTATTTGTTATAAACATCGCATTGGCCACTGGGGTTTGCATCACATGTTTTCTGCCTTTATTTTTCATTTGTCATTCTAGGAAGAAGTGATTAAGGATGGGTAAATTCATTAGTAAATTTATCCTGCTCCTAAATTCACCAATTCTTTCGATTTACTGAACCTCTCAGAATTCTACAGCAGTATCCGAAATAATTTCATTATTCAATGGCAATCCTCCCTAAGTTCTACACTGCTATTATTTAGATAACATTGAGTAAAATTAAAAGTGATTGCTAACATTGGATTACAATGATGTCAGCTTTGAGTATCAATTAATTGATTTGTATGTATTTGTGTAATGTATTAATGAATCACTATTGATTGTTGGGCGAGGACTTGCTGATTCCTAAAATTTTAAAGTAAAAGAGCAATTTTTATATTTCATTTGTTATGATTCAACCTATTTTATCAATGAAAATAGTCTCTCAGTGACCTAATGAAGGGAGGACTCATCACTTACAGCTAAGACTTCCTGCACGCCGATGGAGACAAGAAATGGATATCTGAGGATATTTAATTCTTGTAACTTCCGAAAACAAGGATGATTTTGCAATTTGCCTTTCCCCTGTTCTCCGTTCGCTGACTGACCTTTCTTGTCACCATGCTTCCCCAACCATAAGCGTGTGGTTAGAGCCCTGATCAGGCAGACACAATAGACCCAACCCACTCCCATCCCCTCAGAAATAATGCACTCGCAGGTCAAAATGTTTCCTCCTCCAAGGTGGTAAGTTTTTTTTGGACAGGAGTATACTTCCAATCTAATTTCAGAGAGACAAGACTCATCTGCCTCCTTTCTGAGTCATTCATATTGACAATAAATAACATTGTCTTTAATGTCCATCCAACAGAGCAATATAATTAAAAGGTGAACATTCCAAAACAGGTCTGCATACCATAAACTTCAGTTAACCATTTTTATCAATTACGTCAATTATTATGACACTGTACACTTGGCACGGGCAATATAATTTTTGTCTTTCCAAGATATATTACAATTATTAGATAAGAGAATTTTTCAGTTAGTATGACGGCTTAGGGGGTTTCTTAAGGGGAAGTAAACATGCACCTCTGGCCCTCTTGGTCATTAGCCAATGACTAACATTTTAAAAGATACCATTCTCAAAGTTAACAAACCCCAACCCTCCGTACTTCCATTCAATAGAAAAAAAGCTCAGCATAATTTTAGCAAAGGGTAAATGATTTCTTGCAAACCAATACATCTAAGACCTGAGGGTTTTGAGGTAACAATGAAATACTCTATGACACAGAAACTTTATTCTGGAATGAATTACCTTCCTGAATGGGGGCCAGTCTTCTTCTTCCTCTTCTTGGTTTGTACCATTGGCAACTGGAGAATCCAAAGCTTCCACACCTTCTTCAGATGTAAATATTTCAGCAGATGAAAATTTGTACAATAATTTAAGTGTGATTCCATTGGAATCCCAAAACCGAACAGAACCATCTTCATGCCCAGTTAAGAGTAAATCTTTGCCCCCAACATCCGTGGTGTCCTCACTATTATCCTTTTCTCCTTCTTGAATGTGACCTCCATCGATAGGCCATTCCTGAGGATCATTCAGTATACACACAATTAAAGAAGAGTGCAAAACCTCATTCTTAACCCTCTTAGTGAAGCCGGCTGATACATCGGCTTTTGCTATTTGAGCGAAAAGTGAGGCGGAAAGATATGTTGGCTCATGTGCTAAAATTGTTCAATTTAAGAACACTAATATAATTAAATTCTTTTTTAGATAATGTAAAAGTCTTTATAAGATTATTACCTAATTCATTTCATACACAATAAGAAAATGTACTTGGATATTTGAAACAATAACCTCATAATATTTTTTCCTAAAATGATACATTTCATTGAATCACCCTCCGCATTTCTCGCTAGTACCGCTGGCAGCAGTCAGCACTAAGAGGGTTAATATTTAAAAAAATATTCTCCTTCTATTTCATAAGAAAACTATTTAGGTGTCAAAGACACCCGATTATCACCTAAATGCATTTATCTTGGACAAAAACGCCAAGAGGACAAAATCCATTCCCTTAGAGCAGGACAAAATCTCAGACTTACTTTATCCGAAAAAGTATTCCGAGTTTTCTCTTTCCCCGCAGCTACAATTTTACTCCATAATGTTTCTGGCACATTGGACACGTGATGGACACAAGTTATTGCAGATCCATGAAGGGGTGCAAGATAAGGAAGGGTCAACTGAAGCCAATCATCACTTTTTAAATCAATAGCTATTAACTCTTCTTCAGCAAGTACAATCAATGCTTCTGGAGGATCTGGACTTCCATCCCCACCTGAAAAAATCAAAGAACTCTATCAAACGGAGCTAAGCAGATTTGATAAGCCAAAGGAATTTATAATCTTACAAGTGCATCAGAATAATGGGATAGAAATTGAATAAAAAATACAGCCTTCATATCAGTGAAATGAAACACTAATATATTTGTAGTTTTATGAGATATCTAAATTTCAAAATTATAGTATTCTAATCATCCCTAGCATAAATTATTAAATATTTCAAATGAATTTGGGCTATGTTGAAACAAAATTCTATTGAGGAAGTACAAACTACTCGGAATGATGCAAATAGAAAAAAAAAGATGTCAGCTCTCACTCCAAAATTTCTCTCACTTTACGATGAGGTTATTGGAGCAAATACACAAAATTTTAATGAGTCCATCTTCAAGTTAAAGCAAAATGTTACCACAAATGAATTAACAACTTCAAGGTAAATAAATTGGAAACAAGTCGTAAAACAAAGGGTCAGAGCATGAGTCACTAATAGTACTGTAGTGCTCACAATTGAATTTCATGGTTAACAGTCATTGGTTGCTGCCTGACAATAGACATATATAATTCCATGCTCCTAGCAATGAACTAACACACATCACTGAAAGTTTGGATACATAAGGGAAGAAGCAAATCATAATACGCTCATTCTATTTTTAAGAGCATTCATATGGAGAGTTGCAGTGGGAAAAAGAAGTACAATGAAAACTCTGTGATGACAAGGCAAGACAAATGGCATATTTTGTGAGGCAACAGCCAACTGAAGACAATACTGGAAGGGAGAATGAATGGGGAGCATTACAGGGGAAGACCAAAATGGAATACATTGAGCCAATTCATAAGGATGCCTAAGTGAAGACAATGTAGGTATGAAGTGGTTGGCAGAGAAGAAAGGAGTGGAGAGCTGCAGTAAACTTATCTTAAGATTGATGACTACTGGTGATGATGAGCATGAACATTTACATAATAAAACTGAATTTGCAAAAATGAACTTTTCTTAATGAATTTGTATATCTCATGATGCAAATAAATATTGATAATGTATTCAGTTTACTTACTACTAATAAACCTATTAGAAAAAAAATAGAGTTGAGCTATAACTATTTCACTTATACCTGTTTGTAAACAACAATTCTATAAATTAAGGGTAATAAATGCATACTACAATTAGATTTCAGATATGCATATCATGGACTAACCAACATGGCTGGTATGCAAAAAATAAGTTGCATTAAGAGCATCTAAAAATAAAGAAAGCAATGATGTTTCATGATTGTCAATATATACACGAGCTGCTTTATTCCTACCTAAGTGGAAATACAAAAATAATAATTCAATTAAAAGTTGCACTAATGAAAGTATTTACCTTCACTACTTCCTTCTGAGTCCTTAGGGACAGCATCAATGACAAAAAAATCAATGACTCTGGAGGTGAAATCAAACACTACATGCTTTTTCCCATGCAATACAGATATTGTATGCCTGTCACTGTAGCTAGAACGTGGCATTCCACCACTGAATAGCATGTAGTCATCCCTATAAGGATGGAAAATGGGGTTATCAACAATATTAACAATTATTATATACTATTCACCAATAAAATTGTGAATAATGGCTAAGTTCAAACTAATACTGAGTAGCAGGTCATCACTCATGGAAAAATCAGCTCACTTGGTAGTCGGTTTCCAAACAAACTTTGTCACAGCCTTGCACGCAAATGGGCCATAGAGCGTTGTGGGCTCCTCTGCAGGCTTGTCACCAACATCTACATCCCAGAAGGCATAGCTGCCATCATTATGGGATGAGGCAAATTTTTTCCCAGAGTTGTGCCAGGATAAACTCTCTAACTGCTGGTTGCATATGTATGTCTATAAGTAAATGAGGATAGTTTGAGTCGTAAATAAATCTGTAACCCTAAAACCTAGTACTCCTGGATCATAAAACATTAAGATTCTGAAAAGCCTATGATCATGGAACTAAAATGGAGGATGGCAGGATAATGTATTTTCCCTTGGTAGGTAGAGGTGTTAGAGATTTAACAATAAAATGGTACAGAGAGCAATAAAAAAGTTATTAAAATATGAGTATAAAACTGATTTAGAGTCAACTGGGACTAGCCATGGATTAAACCTTATGGATTCACCCCCAATGCACAATTGTATGAAATTCCACAGAGGAGAAATCATCTGCCTTGACCGAGACTCGAACCTGGATCCCTCGATTTCTGCCAAGTGCTTTAGCCAGTTAAGCTACCCAAGCGTTCTCTGCCCCGTGGATTTTTGTGACTCACAGGGGCAGAGGACACCATTAGCTTAACTGGCTAAAGCACTTGGCCGGAAATCAAGGGATCTGGGTTTGAGTTCTGGTCAAGGCAGATGATTTCTCCTCTGTGAAATTTTACACAATGACTGTAAGAAATAATTATAGGATTAATTATTTTTCCAGAGATCAATCCATCAACAAGCAGGAAATAAAATACTCGAACATTGACATCAAGGTGCAATAACACCATTAGGCAATATTAAAAGCTATGGATAGAACATATAATTGCTCCAGAACTAGCCAATTCCTTTTCTAAAGTTCCGCAGGACAGAAAGCTGGTGTGTAAAAGTTATACAAGAAAATTCTATGTGCTTAATTGCAGAAGAGCTGTTGGGGTGGAGTAAGGACTAAGATTGCAGATTTATGAACAAATTTCCTATTCAAAGTACTTTTGCTCCCCAACCAGCTTATTTGTTTTGTCCAATTCTTCAGTAATTATAACTGCTGTATCAAACTATACCACTGAACAAGGAAGTACTACTTCCCTTGGTAAAACACCATCTCGCCCATACACCGGAGAACAATGGTTATCATAATCATTAAAGGGACAGCAAAAAAGAGCAAAAGAGAGTCTTGAAAGGTAGCTAAGACTGGCCCCACAAATAGAATCAAGGAAAAGCCAGCTGCCAATGCAGGCAACAATTCCATACATTGCAGGAACAGCAGAAAAGATAGGGAGATTACTTCTGAAGCATATAGTGATAAGTATATTCTCTTCCACTGAAAAAATAGGGTGTCAATATTACAATGGCCAAAAAGGACCAATAAAAGGAAGGCTGATAAAATCAGCAGGCAAGGAATACCAGACAGCCATGATGAGGGCGAAGAAACATTTATGTCTTTCTACAACAGCAGAACATGCTAGTTCAGACCCAGGGCCAAACTGAATTGGAAAACATTGATGTAGTGGCAAGGGAAAAAAGGGGACAAGGGTTAACATTTATTATTATTATTTTTATGATTCATGAACTCACCTGATCTGCCCCCGGCTTCTTCTTATTCCACAGAACTATCAAACCTCTGTTGTAGCCGATTAGGATGCGGTCGGGATCGCCAGGTTGTTCGGCGATGGCTTCGACAGCCCCAGGATTCTTCTTGTAATCCTCTGGAACGCTAAAAAATGAATGCATTGGGGTATACACCAAGAGTATGGTGATGGCAGTATGACTATATTGTGCTGTCATTAACAATAATTTAAGTCAAAACATTAATATTTTCTTCTTCAATTATAAAGTTTATTGTTGCACAGTATTAAGAAGAAGAAAATGCATATATGAAGAGAGGTTGAAATAAATTCCATCTTTCACAATGCAACTATTGAAGAAACACAGGCTAGCTGAATGGAAGATGGAGGCACCAGAGGTACATCACCATTATAGCCCGAGAAAGGCAATTTTTCACCATCATGATTCTCTTAATTTTCTCATTAGCAGGTGATCTGAAATAGTCCTGCATGTTATACAGCAGACAAACCCAAATGTGGCCAACCCTGGGACCACGGAGAGTGATAAGGCATTTTCAATGAATCCCAGACTGTGAGCGGATACATACACTGAATCACTCATCCTGACTTCTGGTAGAGGTAGAAACATAGTCACCAGTTGATGGAAGTCCCAGGAGAGCTTAGTAAATGCAATGACAGTAACTTCAATTCATAGAGTGCTCTAGCTGGAAAGAAGCCATGAAGCCTGAGTCCGACCATTTCTCTAACTGGATAAGTGGAGGATTGAACTGATCGCATTGGTAGAAGGCATGGACGTTGCCCACCACATATCTAATATTTTCATCAGTGCATTTACATAGATTCCAGGTTGACTGGAGATAGGAAACTTCTGTTTTAACAAAGAAACAGGTCCCATTCAACAAATGGGATCTCTAAGGACCATTTGCTTACGTTAGTTGAAATTAAAAGCCTCAAAAATCATGGCCAGCAGGACTATCGGTGAGATTTTAAATGTCAGCTTTTACAAGTCTAAATGTGAATTTGCAGTTAGCCCTAGAACTGTAATTACAAATCCAAGTAATGATTCAAGAGTTATTCTAACAACTGATAAATAACAACATCAAGACATTAGAGCATATTTTAGGCAAAATAATCTCAGAATTAAATTCTTTCAACCACTACTGATTCATTATGACATGCTGCTTCATCTATACCATGGCTTAAGAGACACACAGGTCAGGGGGTAGTAGGATAGAGAGATGAAAATACATATGCCTCAGTGTATTGTACAGACAGTATCTAATACTGTAACATGGAGAGAGTTGCCAATAAAGAAATGTGCATCAAAAACAAGTCCATAATTTGAACGTTTCTAAAAATTCAAACCAGAATGTTTTTGCCTACCAGGTGGCATCAGTAACAATGCAGATAAAGATAATTGAAGTATTATCACATTTACAAGCATAAAAGAGACTTTTTCCCTCATAAAGTCCAGGGTTAATCACCCTTTCTTCATATTTTGGCATGGTCAGAGTGCCCAAAATTGGAGGCCAAAAGTGGAGTGTCTTTTCTCAGCTGGACAATAAGTTAAATGTTTAATTGTTGCCCAAAACTATCCACATATTTTCAGCAATTGGTCAAAATTTAGCAGGGTTCAAGTATTAAAGAAATAAAAATTGAACAGTAGTAAAATTTATATTAATTTGCAAGGAGGTACTCCAAGAAGTTTTGAAGGAAATAAATTGCCTTGAGAGACCAAGTAGGCAGCCTTCTTCAAGTCTGAGCTCTCATCCCAGTTTCTGTGCATTATATGAGTATTAATTACTGTCGTCCAAGAAATTTCCAGCATTGAACTAAAGACAATAAACCTGAACTTGGAATAAGTTTAAAATGAATTTCTTTAGGAAGCAATAGGATCTCAGAGACAACTTACCACTACTTCTGATACATTGATATAATGACATGTAATACTAACTTCTGCATAACCACATCCTGGTAGATAATTGTTTCTGCCATCTCAAAGCTCTTCACATTGAGCAAATAAATATTGCCACCTTCAGTGCCCAGAAGGAGATGTTCCTTAGAAGACTCGAGGTGCCAAGCAGATATTTTCTTCAGTCTGGAAGCCAAACAAAAAGCATCATTAGGTATTAAAACTATACTCTTGAAAAGCTTACTTCAGATGAGAAGATTAAAATTTAGTCAGTAAAATAAGTACAAAAACAACCATAACTTGAAAAACAAAGAATCACATCACTACTCTGAAGGTATCATGCAGAGATAATAATGACTTTTTATTTAGCTCTAATTCATGGACTTGGAAGGTATTTGTGGGATTTGAAATAGGCACACTTTGGATTTATAATGGCAACTAATGTCAAAACTTTAGCACAAACTTATCAAGAAATGGGGTCTTTCAGGTCAGAAAATAAATTATCTACATGAATAGAATTTAGAATCACAAATATTGGTGACGTCAAAAATAAATTAAATTGTAGCTATGAGCAACATAAAAATTTCAGTGCACTTACTTTCCCTCTAGGGATTGAACTTTTTTTTCTTCAAGGACTGAATCTCCACTGGCTTCATTAATCTCCCACAAATGGAGGGAATTGTCAGCACACAAAGTAACAAGGCGCCCCTATTTGTAGAATTAAGAACATGGAAAACAGCTTATTAGAGATGAAATTCACTTAACACATAAAGACCAAGATATTAAAAATATTATAGCAATGATACTATTCTTTTTGCAACTTTTACCTGGCTCGGCAGAAATACAATTTTGGTCACGGCGCATTCATTGTTCTGGTGTTGGCCATAGAATTCAACGCCTGGCTTTCCAAAGCTATATCCAGTTAAAGAAATAATTTTAGCAAGTACTGGAGATATCAATTAAAGCTGGAAGAGATTAATTTACATGACAGAGAACTAACTGCAGGAAGAAATTGAGATTATTATTATCACTGCATGAAAAATCAAGCAAATTGTTGCTGCTCCCGATGAAATCCATGATTGGTCTCCCCATGATGAAAATTATCCCAGTGTGATGAGCAAGCAGTTAGTTATATTATTCTGTTAGCCTTGACTGATCACTTTCAAAAATCAAGCAAAAACAGCCATGTCTCTCAGACACCAGGCTTTCAGTATGATACAACTTTTACAGAAAGTCATTATTTAAACAGTAAATCCTTCGGAGAAAATGATAGTAAAGGATACACTTTTATTACACCCGTAGACGTCCCAATGGCCATTAATCTTAGTGTGGGATCCCAGGCCAAGGCCGACGGCTTATTCGGGAATCCATGTTGCACGGTCTGTAAAGATAATACAACAAAGTTAGTGCCAAAATAATATACTTTAAATTATACTGATAAATAGTGAATTTTTCCTGAATCTGCCTCAACATGAACAATCACCTATGAGTAATTTATTAATAAACAGCAATGTACAGGAGGGCCACATCATCTAGGAGGGACTATGTCCGTAAACATGAGACTTCAAAGCCACATACCCACAGAATGAGGCTACTTTACAACGCTTGCCTCATCAACGGGATTCCTTGCCTCACAACAGTTCATGGCACTAATGAGCAGACATCCCTCATTGGTCAGCCAACCTAAGTTAGTTCTGAGGTGTAATCAACAGTGCTTAGCTGTGATTCAAGTTATTTGGGAGGACAGGTTATTTGTTGCCTCAATATGATTCAAAGAGTGAGAGCCTGCCATATTTCTGTTACTATTATGGTATTTTTGGTATATAATTGCCCCAGGAATATACATATTTTATAGTGTTGTACAGTGAAAAATATTCTCCTTTGAAGAATCCAAGACAAAGTTTCTGTGATAATTATTATTATATATTTCCTATACCATACCTAATTCATTTGTTCACTCACAATGTTACTCAATAGGCCTTTAATATAAACATTGGGAAGTAAGAAGTGAATTTTCTTCACACTAAATGATGAACAACTGTAGAGTGTTATCAACAGTTTTTTTAATTTGATGTAAAGTGATTTTGTTCTTTGGGGACGAACAGTCCTAGAGCAATAAAAACTAATTTCAATTTCAATTCAATTTCAATCAACTTGCTTTACATCCATGCTCACCTCGCAAATCAATAAAAGAAATTATGATGCAAACATCAAATACAGCAACCATGGGAGGGAGTGAAAAGCTTAAAGACCAACTTTTCATAGCAATTCTGAAGAATTACCTCAAAATGTAAAATGAATGTCTCATGGACTAGCATTAAAAATTTGCATCTTTTATAGGAGAATTCCACTCACCAACCCTTAAATGACCTATAACAAGAGTTGTTTATTGTTTAAGCCTAAAAAATAGTTTCTAAAATTTTCAATTTTATTAATCAAGAAGTGTGGTCCTATTATCTTGCTAATTCCAACAACAGTAACAATTATTCCAAAGACAATAAATAATAACAAACAAAGTAAAAATCTTTAGAATTTCCTGAGATTGAATTTTTAGTAAGGCATTCTTAGTGCAAAAAAAGCATTTTTAACATGCTATTTTTTCACCACAAATTAAGTAACAACCATTTGTAAATGGCAGGAACATAGTCATTCACATTCAAATATTGGTATAATTATTGCAAATAGATTCGCAAATATGGTCAGATGAAAGAAATATGAAAATTTACCACCCACTCGGAGGAAGCACTTGGGTCACCAGGGAAGATTTTAACCGAAAGAGATATCTGTGGCATAGGAGCAAAGGGGACATCTCGTCTATAGGAGAGGGGGAGTGAGCAACTCCTGTGAACAAAGATCAACATACCTTTGGTGAGGAGTTGATCGCAGGAAGGCCACGGAACTTCCAAGCAGTGATTAAATATTCTCGTAATAAGGAGATTAACTTCAAAAAATGTCATAGATACAGTTTTTTATACACTATTTAAAAACAAAGCATATCCCCCGCTTCCGATTCTGAAATTCGATGCGAGGCTCATTTTCACGCAATGATGACATGAGGAATAGGAGTAAAAGAAATGAAGGGAAAAAATCATTTTATAATGCAGAATTCGTGATGACAGCTCCGAAAGATTGACAGAGTGACTCACAAATTGAAAACTAGAGGAGAGCCATTTGTGATGCTGAATGGGTTCTGATGCAAAAATGCAGAAGTTGCCTGCAAAGTTGAGTATTCACAGCAAATGGCGAGAAAAACATGCGATGACCACCTCGGGGCCCTAAAACCCTGCTGAAACATGGCAGAGCAAAACATGTTATGAACGAGTGGAGATCTAGTGATACACAGGAAACCACCTTCCCACAAGCAAGAAGCGAGGGTTGAGTGGTGTCCGCAACGAAATAGGGCACGGAAGGAAGGGTAGCCAAATGGCTAAAAAGCTGAAGGTGCAAGAAACTACTGGTAGTTGCAATTAAGACAGTGTAAATTTCACAGCCAAGTCACGTAAATTATTTAGTCGACAAGATTGGACTCCACCACATTACTCTAAGATGAGGGTTGCCTTTTCCAGAAATTACAAACAACATACCATAAGCTCATTAATATGGCCGCAAACAGGTAGTTTTCAATAACTGAAACAAAATAAGATTACTCTCCATCAGCACATTAATCTAAAGGTGGATAAATACCAGCAGGGGATTCCACAATTCAGAGAGGAAGACTGAGATTGTAATCTGCAAAGTTAACAACAGCTCAAGAAATGAGTACACAAACAGAGTACCTTCTTCTTGATCATTAAAAATAAGTACAAGCTAACTACGAAGTAACTCGTTGGTCCCATCCACAGGTTAGAATTGCAGAAGAGTTGAGTGTAAAACTTGAATTATAAAACTATCTTATAAGTGGGTCAACAAATTTCATCTGGACCTAGATATTACACTTTGATCCCCCAGAGGAGATTTTGGCGGAGGGTGCTAGGATACCAGCCATTTAAAATAGAAGTATCAAGATTATACTGTGGATAAAAATTAGGAGTACAGGGTCCCTAATATTCGTGATGTACCTGAGAATTTGCCTCACAAGAGAGAAGCATTACCTATCTTTCATTTTCTCAACTGACGAAATCACTACAATCCACTTCATAATCAAAGTCTCTTCAATTGAGTGCACTCGACGAACTTCCTCCATCGAAAACCATACATAAGCTAGGTTCTTAAGCTGAAATTCATTAACGATGCTCCAAGTATAGCAACTTCTACCTTATTCCTAAAATAAAAAAAAGGAGTAAAATACGAAGCTACTGAAGTTAATACCCATGAAAAAAGCCTTTGTGGGGGGGGAGAAACTACTAAGGAAGAAAAAGTAATACTGATGGACAAAGTTTGCACCATTATTCCCAAGAGATGTTCATTTTCAGGGGTAATCCAAAACCTATATCAGCAGGGAAGATGCATCCATGGTAAAAAAAAAAACAACTAGAGTGTTCAAAGAAGATAGGAGTACTAGGAAAGAGTATGTGCAAAATTCATGTGGAGCATGGCATTCTATGGATCGGAAACACGGACATTGGGAAAGGTAGACAAGAAAAGACTAGAAGCCTTCGAAACCTGGTCCTGGAGGGGGATGCTGAAGATAAAATGGATGGGCAAAATAAGAAATGATGAAATTCACAGAAACGTAGAAGAGGAACGGACCACAGAACATGATGCATATAAGAAGAACCAGTTTGATTGGCCAAACCCTTAGAAACAGTGAGTTTGTGAGAAATGTAATTGAAGATACAATAGTGGGAAAAGTTTCAAGATGAAGAACAAGTGATATACATGGGACAAATATAGATGAGAGTACATACGAAGAATCATCAGAAAGTACGTGACCTAATATTAGACAGCGAGTGATGGGAGGCAGCAGTCAACCAATCTTAGGATTGAATGACCAATGATGACGATTACTTTAATGGACAGTAGGGTAACCATGCGGATGAAGTATTTGAATTCTGCTGAGCCGATACTGGTTATTTCTATGGCCGTAAGTCCAACTTAAACTCAAATGAGTAATTTCTTAGATTTCAGATTTCCCTTTCCCAAAGAAGGAATTGATGCAACCTCCTCAGATGAGGGAGATTCACTCGACATGAAGCTGATTATCTGTTAAGTTGAACCTACTCACAGGTCTAAGACTGTAGAGAGGGATTGAATATCAAAGAAACGTTTAATCTCAATTCATCTGATGGAAGTCTGATGATTCAATGAATTTAATTTCTCATTAAATCGGTAGAAAAACTTAATATACCTATTATAAATCACAGACATTGAACGGTCAGAGGGGGATGGATAAGAGAAGGTCGTTCATGGAGATCTCATTTGCAGAATTCGAAAGGCATGAAGGAACTTTCCATTTCATTTGTCGATGATGGACACGAGAATTTTTTCAGGATTCCGGCAAAACATTTATTACAAGGGAGATAATTACAAGATAAGAGGAGTTCAAAAATCAAATTTTGTCATTTAACTTTAAATAACCTAGTCCAGTGGAGTCACAATTTTAAAAATTCAATTTATAATGTGTATGTAGTCTCCCTAGGCTAGATATTTTCCCCTCACATTCGAATGCTTATGAAAGCACCAATCATAACTCTAGTCCAAAGATAAAGGACGATAATTTTTCTCTGTCTCTTAGCCAAGCTTTCAAAGCCCACCCTACCAGTTTAATCCAATATACGCAATTAGTGACAACATTAGTTATATAGTTGCACACATCATTTATCTAATGTACTACACCCCGTTAGAATATCATGAGAAATTATTAAAAAATCACGAGAATTAAAACATAACATAACGAAACATGTGCATG
The DNA here is from genome assembly GCA_963169105.1 of Ceriagrion tenellum. Lineage (NCBI taxonomy): Eukaryota > Metazoa > Arthropoda > Insecta > Odonata > Coenagrionidae > Ceriagrion > Ceriagrion tenellum. The sequence goes on along the minus strand of OY720632.1, from coordinate 167,718,116 downwards.
AATGAATCAAGTACATAAAGCGCGAAAGGAAGTAAGCTGCGTACGGTAGCAACGGATGTGTAAGAAAGGCCTAGGGATGAGTAGAAACGCGACTCATTGCACATCATAAGTATCACCCCTATACCATTTATGACAAACGCTGGCGACTCTAAAAATATTCATGCTGTTCAGCATGCCTGTTACACGATTCGATGGCATTCTCTTCACATTCCAATGACTACGGCAACTTTTCGGTATTTTTAACTGTCCTTCTCACTCGCAGGCGCCCTTTAAAACCCGGCTATTTTTTTCATTCACAACGAAAACTACTTTCGGTTTCAGCGCTGGCCGTCTAAATCCGCGGAAGAGGACGAGCATTCAGCCGTCCAAAATTAAGCGACGAGTAAAAAAAAACTTCTCCCGAAAAATAATGCGACGCACGAGCGCGCGCATACACACGAACCCCATAAACAATAATCTGTCGTCGTTAATAAGGTCTTCGCTCCCGTTTCTCATTTTTTTTTATTTTCTTCCACCATCCATTGGGGTAGCGAGAACGAGTACACGGGATTGGGGTGGGGAGAGAGAGGTAGGGGGAATCCCTACATGCTATGAACCTAAACATGTCTCCTTTCTCTCCCCGCTCCGGGCGAGAGTGCAGACAGGAGAAGGTGGGGGAGCGGCGGAGAAGAGAGATGGTCGGGATGGCGAGGAGCGTTGGGTTTTGTTCTTACGCACACACACACATGCACAGGGCGTGGCAAAACCCCCACCCCAACCACCCCTCTCCGTTCCCACGCCGTCCCAAGCGCCCCCACCCCTTCTCCTACCCCTCTTCGCTTCGCCTAACCGTTGATGATCGATTGCGTATCGCACGGAGCGTGACTACGGGGCCCCTGACACGACGGCCGCCGCAGTACCGAATCCATGTGTCATCTCCAGACGGGACAGTGATGAGGCCTAGTCGCCGGCCGCCACACGGCTGCAGTCAAACTGGCATTCCATGACGCACCCGTCAAATCTTGGCGATTGAGATTAGAATATTACTGAAAAGCGGAGGCGATCGTCAACTTTCCCGCAGAGTTTTTTGTAATAAATGTTACTCATTGCCAACCGAGGGGTCAACTTTTTTTTTTTAATTTGAAGAGTCCCGATAAGTTGGGTAGGATCTCCTCCGCGAGGCCCGAAACGACCGCAGAACTGATTTCATGTGCCATCAGGGTCATCTCCAGAGAAACGGGGATGAGACCGAGTAGTTGGCGACTAAACGCAGTAGCTCCGTAATTTCGCTACAATCGACAGATAAAACTGAGGCGATTGGAAAATAGCAATAGTTTTCCTCCCAGTTTCAGTACTACCCAGTAACTAGGTTTACTACTTGGTAACTACGGTGGTGACATAAAGGACCTTCTTTGTGCCAAGGGATGAGATAATATCAGCTTCTCAGGCGAAAAATGCCGAAATGCATGTTCATATAAATGACTCGTACAAAATTTGTATTCTTCATCATGCTTTGTTTATTAATGCTTCGGAGATAAAAAAAGAGTAAATTGCGAAAATTGAGAATACATGAAAGTAACACGGCCATTTTATCGTTAAAAAGATTAAGGCTAAATGCGCCTTCAAATCATTAAATCGTCTTCCCACAAAATTTCCTTATTCGAAAAGATCGAATCCACTAATCAGAAAACACATACTTGCACAGCTAACGTCATACGATTATTCGCAAAGCCTTGGCCGAATTAATGGCAAAATAATAAACAAATTATCCACAGAAGACGGAGCCAATCAAATCATTTAAAATAGCAACACCACAAACTTGTAAAAAAGTCACTCAATAAGACACAGTTGAAGTAACTAAAAATGAAGTACAGCAAATACAGGGATACGCAAAAATGCATCCGATTAACTCAAGAGTTGTGAGAGGAACTTTTTCAAGGGATATATCGTAATGTCCCTTATTCAGACCGTGTCCTCTCGGAACAGGGCTCGTGTCCCCTGTTCACCGAACGAAAAACTAAAGGCCAATAATCGCTAACACTCAAGAATTTCAAGAAGTCTAATTTATACAATTTTTAGGAGTAAATGAAAAGAAATATAAAATTAAAAGAACAGAAGGAAATTAAAAGTATAGCTATTAAAATGCGTCAATTTATAACACTTTAAGCACAATTAATATACATATGCATAAAGCTTAATTCTAGCATGAGACGTCCGATGATGCCCTCGACATGATCGAAAGTATCAATGATCCACTTATTAAAAAACACGTTTGTTTATAAAGACGGCCACACAAATATCTGCAAAGGATAAGAAATGCTCAAATTTCCGAATAGCCGAAAGGAAATAAATTTCTCGACATAATATACAAACAAACACACACAAATAATAGATATATTCGTTCACGAAAATTCACTACATACAGGGCGGCATACGCGCGACTACAAAATAGTGAGAACGCAGGACCTAACATGGGAAAGGGAGGACTTAACTTAATCAAAGTATATTTAAAGATGGAATTCCATTTAATGTGTAGTGATAAGTCTTAAGTACTTAAAAACTCAAATTCACATTGCATCGGCGCCTAAAACAAACTACTTGATTCATAATGAACCAATAAGAATTCTTCCACGGTTCACCTCAACGGAGTTCTAAAACTATGCAAAATAAAAATGATACCTAGAAAAATAATTAGGGACAAGGCAATCATTCTCACTACCGCCTATAGACATTACTGAGTGACTGTCACACACAAGGGAACGCAGCCTTGAAATTGAAAAAAAAAAAACCGAAGGTCCAACTATACGGATTACGCAACTGACCGCCGACTGAAACTCGAAACCGACTATTTTCTCGATAAAAAAGGCAAGTTTTCCAATAGTGAAACGAAATGTTTTCCTACAAGTTGCCAGGCGTGTTATTTCCGTCTCTCCCCCGCGACCTGGGGCAGAATTTTTGCAATCCCTGGGATCTTCAAATGCTGTGAAGGTTTTGAACCTCTGAGTTCAGGACTCTCTCCTGAAGCGCTCTTTTAAGTGAATATTTTTGAGCTAATTAGTCCAGCCAAAACATATCAAGATAAAAATTCAAACCAGTAAGTAACACTTAACCTGTTGAATTGGATAATGTTTCTTGGTTTCATGACTTACATACGAAGTATTCAAAAGGGAAGATGAAGCTTCCGCTAAACCTACGACAACCATATTTTACTTTTAAAAAATTAATGAAAAAAATTGCCCACTGTTATCTAGTCCTTTTTGGATAAAATGGCCAGAAAGAGGTAAAACCATAGAAAGAATGCCCACAAAAATGTAATGAGTTTTGCAATTCCGCTTCAGTTTCAGACATCTTCTCAGGGCGAAAAATTATGACATTTTATACATTATATTTATGATGCCCAACAATCTCCGTTCTACAATTTACGAATATTGAATCTCTAATACATTTTAAGGCAGAGCGGAGTACAGGGCAATAGTAATCTCCTCTTCGACAGTGTAAAAATTATTCCCGAAATTGTTAGAATTAATTTTTAATCGATGATTTTATAGATTCTATTTACAGCACAAGGGTACATGTAAGTAATGGTATTTTCCATGACGTATATTCAGCAGATATTTCTTAATTCTTAGAAAATATACGTCCCACTCCTTCAATCGTCGAGCTGTTGTACTGCTTTCAATAGCAGTATTTAAACTCTGTTTAATTTTCTCCGACATTATAACTCGTTAAGATATTTATAACTGGCTATCAAGCGACGAATACATGAACAACTATTCCATGCCTCTAACATAGAAGAATACTTTATAAGTTCACAGCAAACTACGGCACACGATGATTAGGAACCGTTATGAGATAAATTGAAAAACATGGAATGACGCACTCTGATTGTAGTATTGGCAGAAGGGGATATCGAACGCCCAAGCCGACTTCAGTTTCGCAAAGTAAATAAACAACATTATCTTCACTTGAGCTCTACCCGCACAATCAAAAGGCAGATAAATATTGATCGATGACTGGCATTCTTATGACCCCAAAGAATCCAGAAATGTGATATCACTGAAAAACATTGATCTAATTAGCTGCTCAACCGAAAACTAGGCTTTTCCAAGAACGTAAACGAAAGAATCACCAATTGCGATATTTCCAAACATCAAATGAATTGACGATACACTAACAAAACAAGAAATTTAACCATTTTCAGTGTTTCAGTACACTGAAAATAAGAAGTTACTAAGTGAAAAATTATAGGCATGCATATCCAAAGGGGTTGGTGTTTTAACTGTTAAGTGATAAAAATTTAGTCAAGTTGAAAATTTTCAAACCTCAAAACTTCTCCAACCAACGAGTGAATACTCGGGGCAGTAGTTCACAATTGAAATTTCTACTCATATCATGTAGATTAAAACTAACTGACAAACTTCCTCAGATAGGAAACACATCCGCTGCGTTAACGCGCTTACCTGCCAGTGGAAAAAAGATAGGAGTTAACGCACAGAGAAGCGATAACTTATCTACTCTCACAACACACTATGTAAATATATACATTTTCATTCCCACAAGTGTTCCACATTTCATGGTTTAGCAGCGAAATCTAGGGGAAAACCATCTCATGAATTTCCCAAATATTTTAAAAACAAATTTTCCCCAAGAAAGCGAAAAACAATCGCAGCAATTGAAGAAAAAGAGAGTTAAAATTACCTATAAAACTACAACACAGTTAATTATAAAGAACTCTTGCAGATTTTGCTCAGTTATTAAAAAAAAAGACGAAATGGACAACCTTATCCAAATATTCGTCTTCCTAATCAATATGATCAAGCCGTAACGATAGCCAACTCCAAGCGCGAAAAAAATCTGTGTTGGATGACTCACATTTTCCACGATGCCATCGACCATATTGGTTTCTGATAAATGCGTCCAGACTGCCTATCAAGAGGGACGACGAGATACTCAGGTGACACCATTGCAGTGGAGCCATGAACCAACCAACGAACACAATTAAGAGATGACGGCGAGACGTTTACACTGACCCACCACACGATTTCCACACTGGCTAACAATAACGAGGCCCTTACATTGCCCAATAAGATTAACTCTAAAAACTTAGTTGGGAACAACGGTAAACATATGTCATTCTAAAGTAAGAGACTTAAACATACCTCATAAACAAAACAGAAGGAATATCGATAAAATATAAGCAAAAACATTTATCTACATCCACGAAATGCCGTGCAAGCCATCAATAGGGTGTGTGGCACGGGGTGATCCACACCTAACATGCATCACTATTCCCATTCCAGAATAGAATCTCAAACGTTCCCCCGGCCGCTAGTTGCTGGCCAAAAAGCAGTCAGGAGAATATTGCACGACCAGATACCAGAAACTAGGAACCAGATTCAAACCAGAAACTAGGAGAGTGCTACGTAGACGATCATGCTACCATGCAGTACACTATTTAAGATACAACTACTGGTCAGTAGGTTATTCATGATGCCTTCAGTGACGCAAGGTTCCTAAGGGAATCTATCATTTTGTACGTTTTTATCAAAGTTCCGCCCGCAGTTAGAACTTAACTAAAAATGCTACTCCACCTGCAAACCGGCTGACCCCTTATCTCTTTTTCGTCGGGATGATGGGGGCCTTACCACTTTACGTCCTCCCCCCAAGCAGGGCATTTCAGATTACTTTTTCAGACTTAACTGATTACAATCCTCATGACATGAACGTTAAGTCCCCATCGGAGCATTTGCTAACTCTTCTCGTAACAACATCTACTACACCGCATTAAGTGCACAATGAGCGTAAATATATAATTCTGTTCGTCTATGTAGCACTATCCTTTCTGATTAGACCGTGCAATATTCTCCTTACTGTTTTTTGGTCTGCACCAGCGGCCGGGGGAAGGTGCGAGGTTTTGGTCTGAATTGGGACGAGTGCTGCATGCCTGGTGTGGAATCACCCTGAGCCATATACCATGCACTTGCAGCTTGCACGGTACTTCGTAGATGTAGATAGGGAAAAGTGTACTTCTTAAGGAGAGGGAGTCCTAAAGTTTCTAAACCAAAGAATTAAGTTCGCACTAGTGAGGAGATCATTGAGGGTGGAGCCATCTGCCACTAAGGCCTGGGTTCTACTCACGGATATTTTAATAACCTCATACCATACTTGAATGCCGTGGGAAGAGTACCGCAAGTACTCCACCCTTCGGTTCTGTCATTTAATACGCAAGACGACGACGACAACCACGTACGACTTAAAATTTTCGTTTGTTTTCACCAGTTTCGTCAGATTTTTCTTTAAACTGGAATAAGATATGGAGGGCTCAATGCTTACTGACAAATGGTCAGTTAATTAGCCAGTACGAACGCGTAAATTGAGAAATGCATTTGAAACATCTTAAGTTACTTTCGACTGGAAAAAAGGTATGTTTACTTCAGAAGAAAACCATGAAACGTACGCAGACTTCACTCTAAACATAGTTCTAGTCACCATCGGCGATAAAGTACAACCTTCTGACTTTAATTGTAAAAGAATTCATAGAAATTAATTGAAACGTGAAATAACAGCTCATTGCTCACAAACCATTTTCATCGTTTGTGTTGTCATCTTTGGCCGTTCCATACAAGTATATCTACAATGAGATTACCCATTAGTGAGATACAGTCTTCCTCATAAAAATCCTGAAAAAACATACAGTACAGACAATGTGAAATGCAGTTCTTTTCACGCTACCCACTCTGAATCATTACACATTTGCGGCACTTTTCAATAGTCTTTTGGCATACGCTGCAGCTGGCGTCTGATAGGCTCATAAATATCTAATCACTTAAGGTTACAAGCAGCCACTCTCACCAACCACAAGGTCAAGACTGCACGTTAGGTGGGTTTACATACATTGTTGCTTTGATTCGTATTGATAATGCTACCAAGCAGTCGATCATGAAGTCTCACTCCACGGAAATAATGAACCCTAGAGCTTAATTTTAAGTGCTCATATAACTAATATTTTTCTTCACTACGCAGGGGATATGATACAGTTAACTGAGCCCTCGATATCTGAACAATGCCAGAAGGTCTCAATATTAGTTATCTCAAAACGAAATGAATAATTGCGCTGCTGATGAATTTAGGAATGATATATGTCTAGATAACTGATGCGAAAGTCACTCAAAAGATAATGAGAATGCAACTGGTAGGCTGGGATGATTGGTATTAATTATTCATCCAAATAATAAACATCAGCCAGAAGCGTAAACCAGCAGAACGAGCTTAAATTTAGTGCATTACATTCCTCCGACGGCTGGAGTCATGTCACATCGTTCCTTCATCAACAACAAATCAAACAAAAGAGGTGACTTAGCACTCAAGCCCAAATTGGCAAAAAAGGAAAATCTAGTTAGCGGTCGTACTCTGTAGAGGGATTAGCGGAAAAGCTCCCGATACACAGCTCACAGAGATAGAAAGTGGGCGTTCGTAGTACCCCGGCGCTATCGGGATAGGTCGTTACGACTAGTGGCTACACATACGAAAATACCATAATCGTAAACAAATACACGGGACTCAACTAGTCTCTTTAGATAAGATAATATTTTTTAAGACTTCTTTAGGTAGAAGTAGTTTCGATAGTAAATGGAAAATGAAATAAAAATCGACATCTCGGTAACCGAACGAGAAATCAAGCATCCTGATATGAAAGTAAATGCGTGCACATCACCACTGCTCTCACGGATCACTATCAAGGTGAAACTCTGGGTCGAGCAAAAGAACTCCCAGCCGGCTATCGGTAAAGAGGACGAGGGAAGTTGGCATGACACGCGAACGTTCGATAATACACCGTACGTATCGCGCTTCTTGCCCACCTCCTCCTTATCAAAGGCGCTCCCGTACCTCAAAAGCGTCCCTCCTCTCATACTCTACCTCACTGACGCCCGCCCACTACATTTTTCCTTGGCAACACGGGAGTTAACTCCTTTCCGGACCCACGTGGAAAAAAAACGAGTTTCCAGGCATTCCTTTCGAACGCCATTCTCACCACCAGACATGACTAGCTCCGAGGAAGAGTGGGTGAGTGAGTGAGAGGGAGAGAGAGGGTGATAGAGAGAAAGAGGGAGGGAGAGTGAGAGAGAGAGAGAGAGAGAGAGAGAGAGAGAGAGAGAGAGCGAGAGGGTGACTGGGGACGGCGATCGGATACCCTACACGAGTCAGCTAAGGTTTTAAGAATCACAAATGTTCAGGCCCTCCGTCTATCACAAACTCATAAGTCACCCTCCCCCTAAGTCTCCCTCCATTCACCCCTGCCGTCCTCATTAATCCCTTCCCCAGCCCCCCAATATTATCTCCTGAACGTAGGAAACTCATTCCACCGACACTGTTATACTAGGGACAGGGGATATATAAAAATATTACTTCGTCAAAATAGACTCACTCAAAATGGAGCGACGCTTTTTCAAAAAGGACACTTTAAAAATAAAACGTTTTATCAGATGATACATAATGAAGATATCATTACATTACGAAGTGCGCTATCATATTCATCTACCTCTATTATTTCATGATGAGAGATAGAAATGGGAGTAAGGCACATGCATCTTTAATACAACATTATCGGATAAAGTGAATTACAATTAATTTGTGTCCATGCTCAAAGATGGTTTACAGGCTTTCGTTACGAACACCATAATGGAATTTTCAAATGGCGAAATAAGAAATCGAGATTGAAGTTAAAGAAAATAACGCCGAATAAACTGTTATATCGTCCATTAAAATATACCGACGTGTATACACACCAATATGCCAAACATTATACTGCTGCTACCAGTTAATCATTACATCCCCCTTCCCTATAATTTTATTACAGGGACACACCACTGCCATCCTTCTCCCGTTCGCTTCACCTGTTCCCTTAGGGTTACCACAACCCACCCTCTTCCTGTGGGCACAAAAAACACACGCACGCACGCGCGTACACCAGGCCCTGCAAACAGGATTTCCGACGAGGCCACACAAGGTACGGAGAGTTACAGACCTAAAATGAGGATGAGACCGTGAGGTGAGGAGGTGGGGGGGTGTGGGTGGGGGGGGGGGGGGGCTGCGGGGACGGGGAGGTAAGTTGGCTTACTTGCGACGGGAGGAAGGGGAAGAGGGCGAGAAAAGAATTTACAATGCGGGATTTTTCCCGAGGCACGCGAACTGTAAGTAATCCCTCGAATAAGGCTTTGGTCACGAGGGAGGTGGGATGGGATGGGGGATGGGGGGGGGGGGGAGGGACTGCGGTGGGACTAGGCCGGAATGAAAGTGAAATAAGCAAGAATGAATGCGGAGGAGAGTAAAAAGAGAGCAGACGACAGGAACTTATGGTTTCGGTCCAAAGTATATCTATGAGAATGGCCATCGATGCGGCGGTGGAATTCAATAAGCTAAACGCGATGAAGAGGGTAAACAAATGGAAGGGAAAGAGATGAAACGGAATGGGTCGGGGAAGGGGGGGATCCGGAATGGGATTCGAGGATTAAACGCAAATTCCCCCACCCGATCAAACCGCAGCAGTGTGATCTTGTTTGTTTGCGCAGGAGAAGGGCGAGACTTGTTTTGGTTCGCTCCCCTTTTAGAACTAGCACGAAGGCAACTTCGGAAGCCGGCAATGGTTGGGACATTTTCTGCACCCGTAAAAAAGGTAATTCCTCCAAAGCCATTAATAGATACACGAATGAGAGCTAAATAATCACATGCACTAGTAGCTAAAGATGGTAGTTTGACTCTAGGAGCACATAAGCCTCCCCCCTTGCCAAAACCCCTCGAGGTGCAATATGTAGGATAATATGTAGTTAAGCTTTCCCAGCCATTTGACTAACAAAAAAACTTTTGCTTGGCCACATAGATTTTAAGATAACGCAACGGGAATAAATATTTGTGAATAACATTATCTCCTTTCTCATTTTTCCGGAAAAAATAATCTTAAACCATGATATGCACCTTTCACTAACATCAGATTAGTCCAAGAAACTTTGGACTGATTATCTATCGTTTAGTTACATGACGATGAAAGGTGAGAACAAAGGAAAACGTGCATCCAACAAAACATATATATATATGCTTAAAAATAAAATACCGTAGTGAAGACGGCGATACCATTGATAAAAATATAATTAGATGCAGCCCGGGGCCCCGAGCTAGACTCGCGTGGATACGTCAAAAGCAAAGCATACCTAAGTCAGACGTCAAGCTCTCACGTGAGAGTATTATTATTACACAGAAAATAAAGGACCAGGGAAATCCTGCAAGTTTGGCCAGTCCCAAGCCGACTCTCCGCAATCGGTTGGCTTTGAATTGCTCTTGAATCCGACGCGTGTCGTGCCATCGGTGCTCCGATGCGGAGAGGTGAAACGGCACGACACACCGCCCACTCGCGAAACTCGACCGGGCGGCGTTGGTCGAGGAAGGCCTTGTGAACGGCAAGGTTGCTCTGAATGTAACAGTGAGACTGCAGCATATCCCAAGTTTATCCGACCTAATCGTCGAGCGTCTGAGGAAAATGCTGTGGGCCAGGTCACTAACGACCCTAAGAAGATTAAGGATCGGATTCTGAGGATGAGTATGCGGGAGCGGCGAAAAGATGAGCACGAGGACGCCGATTTCAAGCTCCTCGTCCATTCCAGTTCAAATGAAAGGGCGTCTTTGTGCTCATAGATATTCGGCATGTATATAAAATCTCTATCCAGAAGTTCCTGGAGGAACACAACACGGAAAAACCAACACACCCTTACAGCACTACATGCGATCAAGATGCTCCAACGCCTTGTATACATATCCGGACCTATTTCATTGTGCATATTTCATAGCGTAGAGCAATAGCCAGATTGATGGAGACAAGCAAGCTAAATAGGCATTTTTTCTACAAATTTTAAAAAGCCATTTATAAAGGACGTTGGATAATGATCCGCGGAAATACTAGGTACTAGGTACACGACATAAGTTACAATGAGATCACCGCGTATTATTTTTCGACAAATCAAGTGAATACACCAGAGGTATCAATTTCCTGTACGAATGTTTCTGTAATGATTTACCTTTTAAAATTAACGTTAAATGTTGTACCTTAGCCAAAACCACTGACATTCGAATGGCAAGAAGGACGGAAGAAGCCGATTAAATCATTAACCACCATTAATCACAAACTTCCTTCATATGATTACATCCAGTGAAGGTTACGACGATGGTATCACTTGAACTACTTCCTACCAAATCTCACCCAACAATAATGTTTCAACACCAATTCTACTCAGCAACACCCACTAAGCACATTGACCGAAGTTTACGATCAACATAATGAATGAGCATAAAACATAATTGATTTTTGGATTTTATTGAACTTTTATGTTGGGAGATTCTATTTTTTAGATATTGGGATGCTTGGTCTCTATATATGTTATCACAATCATCACACGGTATTGAATAAACTACGTTACTATTTAGTTCTTTGGGGGTTTCAGATTTTAATTTCGAATAAATGACTTTGTGCTGTGTTTTATTATGTGCACTAGCAGATCATGCAATCAAAAATAACCACTCATTTAATTTTCATGAAACAAAAGAAACAGATATAGAAACCAACCTCTCCAAAAGATTATTTAAAGAAATGATACACAAAAAAAATCCCGCAATAAAAGAACAGACATCTCCAAATTAAGTAAAATTTATTATGATTTGATATTCTTTAACTACGCTTAGTTTTATTTCGATTTTTTAACTCCTAAATTTATAACAATTGACAAACAAATAATAAATAGCACCGAAGGTATCAACAAAAAGTAATTCAAAAGCAACTCCCGCTAAGATAATAACAAAAACCACATGTATACATATTTTTTTACTCTAAATACCGAAATTGTAAACTGGATTCATTTGATGTACAATACAAATATTAATTTTCATTGTAGCCCTGATGAAGCATAAATAAAGATCAAAAACGTTGGCGAAAGAGTAACAGTTTAAACATGAATCAATGACCTACAATCTCCAGGAAACTAACTTTATATTAGAAAAAAATCAAAATATTGAATACTTGTACCTAAATAGTGACGACGAATAATTAGTAAATAATTAAATAACAACATCGGTGGTATTGTGTACTAGAAAGAGAGAGAGCAAAACAAAGAGTAGAGAAATAAGGATTTCGTGGGTACATTGTCGAGGGAAAACGTTTTAAAGAAAATGATGAAACGTGAGCACAGAAATATCGGCGTCTACAAACCATGCACCACAACGACATCAGAAAGTAAATTATATCAACACGTGATTACCGCCGTTGAAAACTAGACAGACTGAAAATGCAAAGATGGCAAATACAATGCAGGAAGAGTAATTGGGTTCATCGATTCGTGGAGTTGGTGATCAACGTTTCTGAGGAGTCGTTTAAAGTTACGAATTTATAAGTTCGTTGAGAAAATCGCGAGGTACTTTAAAGGCCCGATCACGTTCATAAAAAAAACTTAAGTCCCGCGTGGGGATATATTAAGTAATACTCCGGACAGTGTAACTAGGGTGGTCAGAAAATACCTATCAATTAAACACGCAAAGCCTCAAGGGCATCGATTTCACACGCAACACTATAACAGAATAACAGTGCATTTAGGAAAAATGAATTACAGCCGTTGGAGTACGCACCGCACTAAGCTCAGGCCGGTAATAATCGTAGGCAGCTTGGGACATGGCTTTAGACTGACATCTCACCAATAGTTTTTCGGAAACTCTGGATAAACCAAAAGCACTTGCAAACCCAATCTAATAAAAATGACAATCGATCCGAAGGTGGACCCGTTCGGAAGTTGTAAGGATCTCAGGCTGTTGGAATACAAGAAGTACACTACAATACTGGCCAATAATGCACAAAGAAGCAGCAGTCGGGTTTCCGTCACGACCAAGCTCACGCCAAAGAGGTTCAAGAGACATGAAAGGGTTAAAAAGGTACTGAGGGAAACGGAAAAAAGGGCGTCGGCAAAGGCTATATTTCCTAACCACCCTCTCCGGCTCGGATAAGAGGGCAAGAATGACATCGATACGGGATATCTTCAAGAAAAGCCATATCCTCAAAGCAAAATAAAAGTTCCTGCCATTTCCTCGGAGATGGTCGACGCTAGAGTAAAACCATATGGGTCCTAAAGGTGGCGGTCAGGAGGTTAGAGGGACAGCTGCGCTCTCCCATGCGGAAAATGACCAAATGTGGCCATATGCAGTTCCACCCGGTAAACCAGACAGGAACCAGCTTCGCACCTGTGACTGATTTTTCCCTGAACCGAAACTCCCAAAGCACATACTTGCCGACGAAAAGTGGGTAAAACAAGACTAAATGAGCTCGAATAACGTTGATCTCGTGTGAACAAACAAATATAGGTGGGCGATTGGATAACTTTGACAGAAAAGAGAAATGAAAAACTACACTTCACATAACATTAGAACAGTAGAAAACTACAGTACTTGACCAATGCTCCGCCAATACATCCCCGAAAACTGCGGTCATTTTGCCAAGGAATTCGTAAAAAATGTATTATTCGTCTTAAATGATAGATGGATAAAGTAGCATACGCACAAATCAATAATTTTATTCATTGACAGGAGCCTTTTCACTGTTCATTACATTACTCTATACAGGTAGAATTTCGAAAGTTGGGACGGATATGTCATGAGGCTGATTAGAAAAATAATAACTAACTGCCGATAGCGATTTCAAAGATGATTACACCGCAAACATGTAGGGTTACATGAAATGTACTGAATTACGTGAACAGTTTTCTAACTGCAACCTACAGAACAGGTGCCCGAAGGTTAAAGGCCGAGGTTTTAAAATTAATATCATTGAACTCTAAACTCGAGTTCAATGACGTGAATTTATTCCAAACCCAAACTTACGCTGGCGGAAATCAGTGGGACACATTTCCTGCAGCGCCCGTCAGCAATGCAAGTCGTACAATTAATGATAAACAACATCCATTCCGTTTCCGTTAAGTTTCTGCCATTCAATGGAGTTTGCCCCAACCGGGTGATCACAAACCACGGTGTGAAATCAACATTGATTGTATAGCTATATACTGTTGATTCAATGTTCAAGAAGTAAAATAAAAGCATAATATCCTAATTAGTTATATCTAAATAATGGCAAGTCTATTTATATGACAAGGCTACAAGATGCTACTAAAGAATGAATCACTCATAATGCC